>CP144690.1:15061157-16308657 GCA_036885675.1 Vigna mungo | reverse complement strand
AATTAAGGAAATATGGACATTTTACCGAGGTAACTCGAAAATATAGAAACAATGAAATCATGGATATGGAAACTAAATCCCACAAAATTAGGTAAGTAGCTACCAATACTAAATTCCAATATACTCATATTCAGATATATGATCATGAAATATACAATTATCATATTTTATATAAGGCTTAGCTTCCCCTACAAACATATATCCCTTCCCATCATTCAACAAAAATCAATAAATCATGACAATTCTAGGTAACTCCCCTTACCTCTAGTTTCTAGAAATCTTTAAGGATTTCTTGGTGACAAAAGCTCCTCCCCTCTTGTTGTAATATCAAGATTCCTCCACACCTCTTGGTTCTTCTTCAACACACCTCTAAGGAAGTAGAATGGAGACTCTTCTTCTACTCTCACAAACACTAATTTTTTTTTTCTTTTTGGGTTGTTAAGAAAGAACCAAGCTCTCTTTTCTTCTTCTTTTTCTTTTTAACCTCATGTAATTACTCTACTTAAGGTGATTTGAATATCCCTTTTAAACTAATCCCATATCTACTTTCATAATTCCTACCAAGCACCAATTTTGTCTTTTAGGAAAATGTTACGGAACTTGACTACAATGGCCAACTTTTCTTTTTCACTCAATCATAATCAAGACCAATCATTTATACTTTTTCTCTCTAACAACAAGCCAAAATCAATTTAACACAAGCTAATAAGGAGTCCAAATACTATCTTCTAGTGCACCAAAATAAATTTGAAACAAACAAAACAAATACTAATCTATTTAGACATTTCTTCTTTCTAGAAACCAAGTAATAATGCAATATAAAACATTAAAACATACCCACCATTTATGCCATTTACTTGTTCAATGATCAAATTCCATCAAACCTTCTATTTTTCATTCATTACATGTGTCCTACATGTCTTCCATTCACAACAAAAAAAATGGTAACAAGGAGTTAAGGAAAATACCTAAGGTAAAACTTGAACTCATGACCACAAACCCCTTTCTATAAGTTTTCAACACTACACTAATTCATATATATATATATATATATATATATATATATATATATATATATATATATATATATATATATATATTTATTTATTTATTTATTTATTTATTGGGTCTTACAAGAATAATGATAGTAATAATATTAATAATAATAATAATAATAATAATAATAATAATAATAATAATAATAATAATAATAATAATAATAATAATAATGATAGTAATAATAATAAGAATAATAATAATAATAATAATAATAATAATAATAAAAAGAATAATAATAATAATAATAATAACGATAATAATAATAATAATTATTATAATAATAATAATAATAATTATAATAATAATAATAATAATAATATTACTAATAATAAGAATAATATTAAAAATAATTATAATGATAATAATGACAATAATAATAATAATAATAATAATAATAATAATAATAATAATAATAATAATAATAATAATATTAAGAATAAGAATAATAATAATAATTATAATAGTAATAATATAATAATAATTAGAATAATAATAATAATATTGAGAATAATAATAATAATAAGAATAAGAAGATTTATAATAATAATAATAATAATAATAATAATAATAATAATAATAATAATAATGATAATGATAACAATAATAATAATAAAAATAAAATAATAATAATAATAATAAGAAGAAGAAGAAGAAAAATAATAATATTAATAATAAGAATAATACTAATAGTAATAATAAGAGAAGTAATAATAAATAATAAGAACATCAATAATAATAATAATAATAATAATAATAATAATAATAATAATAATAGTAATAAGAATAATAAGAATAATAATTGTTGGAAAACAGGTAGGCTTCTTTTTACACCAAGAGGGGGGGTGAATTAGTGGTTTATCAAAATCAGAATCTTTTCGCAATCTTTAAATAAGAGTATGAAACTTTACAAGCTTTCTTGAACTGCAAGTAATGAAAATTCATGTGCAGCGGAAAAACGTAATTTACTGCGTGATACGGTTGCTCTAGCAGCTTTGAATCAAAGAGGTCTGTTTGATCTACTTGCAGTGTGACAGAGGAGGTTTGAAGTAGCACTAGTACAAAATTCGCTTTTAAACTCGCACAATAGACATCGGTTTAAAAAAAAATGATGTCTATCAAAACATGGTGGCAGTCCTGTAATTAAGTATAGCTTATACGCCTCGGTTGCACAGTGAACCAAAGCATTAACCAGCAACAACCTCGGTTACACTGCGAACCGAAGCATAAACGTCCACCTGCCCGCCTGTCTTTTGTGCTGACAATCTTTTGAAATGGGGATACTGCTTCGGGTATGTGCAGAATCGAGGCAGAAGGCCTCTACAACACACTGAACATCACACTACCACACATCACATCAACCATATGGCATCAGTTTCCTCATGACTGAGGCATATAAGTTGAAGTTATTTTCAAAAATACCATTTTCGTTTTGTTTTTTATTTTTCTTCTGACACTTTAGGCTTCAGTTGCTATAATAACCGGTGCCATAAACGTGTATTGCCTCGGGTTTTTGGATAATTGAGGTTGTTTCTCTTGTTAAATTCAGACTCAGGCTCTGTTCATTTGCGTTCTTCTTCCTCGCGCTCTACTATGCTCCTCGTGTTCTCCTTCCTCAGGCTCACAATAGCCATCATTCTTCTTCCACCGCCATTATTGTCGCCGTTGCAAAACTAGTGTCCCCAACCGGCATGCCTCCTCCTACGCGTGAACTAAGCCCCCAACAGTGGTTCGCAATTGCTGTCGCACCTTGCATTTGACTCCATTGCCGCCGCCACCATTGGTCGCAGCCACCACCGTTGGTCACAGCCACCACTATTTGTCGCCGCCATTGTCTGTTTGGGTCGCCACCCACGTTTTGGTCGCAACACCAAGGGTCTCGCGTAAGCGAAAGAGGGTTTTCTCTTTCGCGTCGTCTAGGGCAGCACCAGGGAGGCTTCCTTCCTCTTCTTTGTTCCGATTCATCTAGGGTTCTTCGTGCATCCAACCCAACCTAGGCGGTGGCCGTTCTTGTTCTTGCGGTGGAGGCGTAAGGGCGCGACACTCAAATAGGTATTATGTTTTTTTATTTTTTGGGTTTCTGAATGGAGTTTCTACTTGTTCCCTGTTCAATTTCTTCTTTTTGTCAAATTTATGTTTAGTTCATGGCTGTCAATTGGGTCGCCGATGGCCTCAGCAACCTCGTTTCGTCACCGGGCTCGGTGCTTCGTGTCAGAGATTAGATCAACAGAGTGGTCATTGTTGATTACAGGTTATTGCTTTTCTCTACAATGTAACTGTCAGTTATGTTTATTTTCCTGAATAATGAGTGTTGATGATTCACTGAATTGGTCACATTGTTTTTGAGTTTAGACGAAGATGATGAGCCTAAGAAGGAGGAAGAAAAGGATTACCAAAAATGAGTACGCTTCTTTCTACAAGAGCTTAACCAATGACTGGGATGAGCACTTGGCTGTGAAGCATTTCTCTGTGGAGGGCCAACTTGAGTTTAAGGCAATTCTCTTCGTTCCAAAGAGAGCACCCTTTGATCTGTTTGACAAGAAGAAAGAAGAGAAGAAGAAATCCTTTGAGGAGCTCTACAAGGACATTCTGGGAGACAAAGTGGAGAAGGTTGTTGTCTTGGATAGGATTGTTGATTCCCCTTGTTGTTTGGTTACTGGTGGTGAGTATGGATGGACCGCAAAAATGAAAAGAATTGAAGGCGCAGGCTCTAAGAGACAACAACATGAATGGCTACATGTCTAGCAAGAAGGCCATGGAAATCAACCCTGACAATGGTATAATGGAGGAGTTGAGGAAGAGAGCTCAAGCTGATAAAAATGACAAGTCTGTGAAGGACCTCGTATTGCTTCTTTTTTAGACAACCCTTTTGACTTCAGGTTTCAGCCTTGATGATCCAAACACATTTGCTTCGAGGATTCTTGAGTAATCTTTCTTAGTATTGAAAAATAATTTGATTTGGATATAAGAGTTATCTGCATAATGGTTGTGTTGTAGTTTGATGGCACAAGCACCATAGGTACTATGCCTTATATTGTTTCTTCTTATTTCAGTATATTCATATATAATCTGGGAATGAGTACAGGGGATGCGTTTTGAAAAAGCATGTGATATGAAGTTGTGAAAATTTTGTTGTAATGATTACTAGGTTGCAACATATTATTGTCATGGTTTGATTCTTGATGAGGGATGTATAGAAAAATCTCATGGAATAGTTGTAGCTGCTCAGGAGAAGAGTATTTTTAATAGCATAATAAAAATTAATGAAAAACACTTTACTACCCCGGTTGTCAGTAAACGGAGGCAGAATCCAAATCTTTTGACTCGGTTCAAAACCCGAGACATAAAGCCTATGTTTTTTACTTCGCCTGAATATGCATCGGTTGTAGAACCGATGCCTATAAAGAAAAAGAACCGATGTGTGAAGAGCTTAGATATGTAGCAGATTTGGTGTTTTCGGTGATGGTGTGAAGAGCTTAGATGGATATGGACCTAGCTCAGGCCTCCTTCCTTCTGGAAGGAAGCTAGATTGAAAATGGAAAGCTCAAGAGAAGTAGGCTTTTGAGAGAATTCGGTGTGCTAGAAATGCATCAGCAAAGCAAATTCATATAACATCCAAAAGTGTCGTACATGAGAGGCAAAAGTGGGATTTATAGAAGCATCCCTTTGCCTTAAACGGTGCAGATTGAGATCCATGAATTATGTATCTGTAGCCACGTGGAACGGTGTGGTAAATGTGCGGAAATACAAGTTGGCACCAAATACATGTGCAAGAATGCGAAAGCTATTCTAAATGGCTTTTCAGCACATGGGAAAAGGAAACTTTGACCATTTTACCCTTGATTCTTCCTTCTTTAACTTTCTTATCCTTTTCCTTGTCTTGGCAATCTTGAATACAATTATGGATCTGTAGCCACGTGGAACAGTGTGGTAAATGTGCGGAAATACAAGTTGGAACCAAATACATGTGTAAGAATGCGAAAGCTATTCTAAATGGCTTTTCAGCACATGGGAAAAGGAAACTTTGACCATTTTACCCTTGATTCTTCCTTCTTTAACTTTCTTATCCTTCTCCTTGTCTTGGCAATCTTGAATACTTTCCTTGATGTATCATGGTGTGTGGGCCCCGCGTATCATCCCCTCCCTCTTGAGAAGGATTTGTCCTCAAATCTGGTGGGTCGTCTTTATTATGAGGACTTATTTTTGTTGGCTCCATATAATTTCCTCCGGAGTCAAATGTGAATCTGCAATAAGAATCCAACATATCACTGATTAGTTTCAATAGACCTAACAAGTTGCACAAAAAAGTATGTTTAGAAGAAGGCTTCCTAATGTTGAATTGTTCAAGTTTCATAATTTTAAGCATAACTCATTTTTTTTATTGAGTTAGTGGTAACCAAAGAGGTAACCATAACTCAAGTTGTGAATTACCATGTGTTGAAAGTTCTAAATTTTGAAAATATGGTATGACAATTTCTTTGAAAGATAAATTAAAATTTGAAAACTCAAAGATAAATGAAGAAAAGTTAAAGGATGAAAAACCTCCCCATAAGAATTTGGGTTCTATTAGGCTTGTTGGAGGAGGTGGTGCTTGCTCTTCTCCTAGTTTTTGTTCTTTTCTTAGATTTTCTTGCTCTTCTTCCTTTCTCTCTTTCTTCTTTTTCTCTCTTCTCTTGTTCTCTTGTCTCTTGCTCTTTTCTCTCCTGCTTTTTTTTCTCTTCTTCTTCTTCTCTTTCCTTTTGCTCTCTTTTTCTTCTCTCTATTTCTATTCTTCTTTTCTCCTCTTCTCTTCTTTTCTTTTCTTTTCTCCTCTCTCTTTCTTCTTCTTCTTCTTTTCTTTCTAGGTCTCTTCTCTCTTGTTCTCTTTTGGAAGATTATTGTTGTTGATAGGTTGCGTTCCAACTAGAAGATTGTACAAAACAACGGAATGATGATGAAACCGTGAACAGAGTTGATGTATCCGCACGGAATCAAGTGGCAGCGGAAAGAATGGAATTCAGTGGATGATTTTGGTGGAGGTAGAGCTTTCGGTGGGCAATGATACTAGCTCAGATAGCCTTCCATCTCTGGAAGGAAGCTAGAGGAGAGAAAGGAGAAGCTCAAGGAATGAGTTGGCCTCCTCTAGCCACCTTCCTCCAAGAGTTGGCCCAACCTCTCTTAGATAACCATTCAAACACTCAAAACTGTGAGCCTTCCATCTTCATCCACCATCATTCTGCAAACAATCATTAAAACCATGAGCATCTTGAGTACATGGCTTGGTTGCTTCTAGATTTGGCTTGTCCTAGCTAGAGCATTGCCATCACCAACACAACATGATAGGACTACAAAGCTTGAGGAAACCCTTCAACAGTTCTTGCAAGACTCTATCTCATTCCGAAAAAACATTCAAGCCTTATCACAAAATTTTGGGGCTCAGGGCAAGGTTTTAAGTCAGATGCTGACTGAGATGACAAACAATGAGAGAGCCAATCTTGGTAATGAATGCAAAGATGTTGTCATTAAAGATAACAAAGCTCCAGATGAGGAAAGAGAAAAAGAAGAAAAGAGAGAGGATGAGAGAAAAATAGAGAGAAACGAAGAAGAAAGTTTGAGCGATGAGGAGCAAGAAGAGGAAGAGAAAGAGGAAGAGATGAAAATAGAGAGAGAAGAGGAAGAAGGTTTGAGTGAGAAAGAGAAAGAGGTAGAAAAGGAAGAAGATGAGAGAGAAGATAAACAATTTTTGAGTGAAAAAGAGATGATGAAGAGGAAGAAAAAGAAGGGGTTGAGAGAGAAGAGAAAAAAACTTGAGAAAAGTCCTTTGTGCCCTAAGGAGTGTCCCAAGGAGAAAAAAAGAGAGGGGAAGGATGAAAGCAAAAAGAAAGAATCATATGAAAAACCCCTTCCTCACCCATAGAAGGACCATAGGAAGAAATAGGAAAAACAGTTTGAGCATTTCATGGACATCTTCAAGAAATTGGAGATTAAAGATCCTATAATTAGGACACTGCAACAGGTTCCTGGTTATCTTAAGTTCCTAAAAAAATTCAACAAAAAGAAAAAAAAATATCTTGAATCCAGTTTCTGAATTTTTTTTTCTTTTTTCTTTTGATTTCGTTTGATTTGATTTGATTTGATTGGATTTGATTTGATTTGATTTGATTTTTTTTTACTTTATTTGATTTGATTTATTTTATTTTATTTTATTTTATTTATTTTATTATTTGATTTGATTTTATTTTATTTTAATTTTTTACTTTTATTATTTGTGTGGTTTGGATTTGAGTTTGTGTGTTTGAGTTTTTTTTAGGTTATGCACTGCTTCGGATGGCAGTACTGACAGCGTCTACTGATAGATGCTGATGAAGAAGAGAAAGATTAACATCTAGTAAAGGATGTTGATGAGAAAGATTTGCATCTACTGATGGATGCTGGAAAAGTTTGAGAGAGCATTTACTGATGGATGCTGGAAGAGTTTGAGAGAGCATCTACTGATGGATGCTGCTATGGAAGAGGATGTTGACTAGACATCTACTGATGGATGTTAGGTGATTAGGCATCTACTAATGGGTGCCAATGAAGATAAGAAAGATTGGTGTCTACTAAGGGACACCATGGAAGATTAGCATCTACTGATGGATGCTATGATGAAGACTGTCTATTTCATTTTAATTTATTTTTATTGTGCTCTGCTTGAATAAACTGAATTGCTTTGATTCAACTGTGCCTGTTTTGTGTGATGAGTTTTGCTTTATGAGATTCTAGTGTTTGATTGAAGTTGAGATGATGCATGATGTGCTATAAGTGATGAATCCCAATTTGTGAGACAGGTGCTTGAGATAAAGTTTGATTAGAATACTGAGCAAGTTGTTTTTCTGAATTTGAGAACTTGTGAGTTTACCTGTGTGAGTTTTGAGCTTCAAAGTTGTTCTTAAATAATTGTTGTTACTTTGGAAGCATGAATGATTTTGCCCAAATTTTCTGTGATTGAACTACTTGCCTGCAGGTTTCATATGATCAAGGCCATCTTTTGTTATCCCTTATTCTTTTGGCCTTCAGAATATTTTTGCCCACTGAAAAGAGAACAATTGGTTCTATCCTTTGAACCTTGAGCCTGACATGTTTTGAAAAACCTTTTTGAAAAATTGTTACCTTGAGTTAAGTTGAGAACATTTGATGAGGTATTAACAAAGGTTCAAGTTTGGGGTTACCAGGAAACAAACACCTCTCTAGGCAGTGAGCAATCAAAAGAAAAAGCAAGTGAAAAGCAGAAAAAGGAAAAAGAAAAAGAAAAAGGTGAGAAAAGAAAGATTCAAAGAAGAAAAAGAAAGAGCTCACTGCAAGGGAAGGCTGGGAAAAAGATAAGAGAATTTTTCTTGAAAGAAGAATTCACAAATGTCTCTCTTAACTCAAGGAACTTTGCTGACCAAAAAACCAATTTCTTTCTTAGCCCAGCCAAGTTACAAGCCATGAAAAGCCCTTGTGATGATAACCTGCTTGTGAGTATGTTTGATTGTGGTTAAATGAAAGGCAAAATTAATTTGTGTGACATTGTGATAGTAGAGAGAAACACCACACCATACACCTGTGAGTCGAGTGAGACACTTTCGAATGCTTGAGTGATATATTTTTGAGTGCCTGAGTGAAACACTTTCCCCGGTGAGGAATAGTTCTCTGAATTTCTGATTGTATCTTTGCTTTGTTGATTGGTCATTCTTAAGGATAACACTTGTTAGACATATTTGAACATTAACTTTGGTTGAATTAAGGCATCTGCACTTCTTGACTGAAATCTTTATGCTGAATTGATAAAAGTGATTCCTTGTCTTGAAAGAAAAAGTTGTGAAAAAAGTTGAGTCATTGTAGTGATTGTTCTGAAAATCTGAGTTACATTCTGTTTGCTTGAGGACAAGTAAAGTTCTATGTTTGGGGTTGTGATTACGGTTTAAAATACTGTTATTTGTGATGTAATTTTGATACTAAAAACACCCTTTTTCACTTAAAAACTTTCTTGGACTCATGTTTTTGCTTTAGTTTTATAAATAAGAGAGGTGAGGTGGAACTTAATGATTTTTTGACTAATTCCCTTGATTTTGTAGGCTATTGGAATGATTTAAAGGAAGAATTAAAGTACTAAACAGTTGCAATGCTGAAAAGTCAAAGTTGAATGCAGAAAAGTCAACTAGTCAACCAGGAAAGAAAACTAGAAAAGTCAACCAGTCAACCATAATGTAGAAAAGTCAACCAGAGCGTTAGAATTTGCATTGTGCTTCGCTCGGGCGCCAGAAAATCAACGCTGGTCGCCCGGGCGACGGATTTGACCGCCCAGGCGATGGGACTCGAAGCTTGGGCGTCCAAATGAGTGCTTGGGCGTGAATTGACATGGATTGGGCCCTGTTTTTGCTCTGATTTGATTCTTTTGGACCGGGCCGCACTTTGGGACACTTCTGGAACTATATAAAGGACCATGGGGCTCTAGGTTTTGCATCCTTGGCAAGAGCAAGCATATTAATACACTACTAGCCAAATTGTTAGCCTTTTCATTCTTTCTTTCTTCCATTTTTCATTGGGTTTCACCATGTTTTTGGGGAACTAAACTCTATTTGTTGTTAGGGAATGATGTAACCTTGTGAACTCTCATGTATTTGAATTCGTTCTTAATTTTATATGCTTTATTTCATTAATTGTTAGAGTAATTTATCTGTTCTTACTGTTTGCGTATACAATAGCATGATTTGTGAGTTGCATGAGTGACGGGAGGTTCCTTAGAATTCAGGTCCTTGTTAAATTACTCCTAAGGGTTATGCTGCTCAGGGATGAGGGTATAAAGTCTTAGTCGTCTTAACCTCTTGATCTTCACATCTTTTTACCAGGAATGGTGGGAATTGTATGAACTGGCAATTAGGGACAAGCTTATTGACCGAGGGATCGGGTTTAAGTGTTTTAGTGAGGGACGCTAGCATTAATGAATAAAGAAGAATTCTTATATACATGAGAGGGAACCTGGTGAAGTCTAACCCCAACAACATATCCATCTCATATTAATCAACCTCCATTCATCTCTGTGCTCTTTTGCCATTGATCACTTTTACTTTGCTTTGTTTTATTTTCTTTGCAACACAAACCATGATCTCTTTTTATTTTTAAGTCTTAATTAATCTTGTTTTCACACAACTGTTCAGCGTCGATAGTCCTTCGTGATACAATACTTAGTCTTACCGTTTTATATTACTTGTGCGACTCGGTACACTTGCCGATTTGCCCCAACAACTCAAACAATCAAACTAGACTCCTAATATGCGGACTCTAATGTGACACTTAAACGTGACGCCGAGTGGTTGTCAGATGGGCTTGGGCCTGTTTTCTGTTGCGCTCCTCAGTTATAAATAGCCCTGTTGTGATTTCCAATTCATTCTTTTGACAGAAGAGGGCGGCTAGACCTACTTTTCACTCTCTTGAGAGGATCTCTTGGATGCTTAGGCTCCTTTTCATCTTTTCTAGGGTTTGCTTTCCATATCTTCCATTATTTTCATCTTGGTTCACCATGACAATGGTGAACTAAACCCTTTTATTGTTGGGGGAACAATGTAATCTTTTGATACTCTCTTTTATTGAAACTCTTGTTTAATTATATGATTTTCATATGCGTTTATTATCAATTGTTGGATTCTCATACTGTGCTTAAAGCTTTTATCGTTTAACTCATTCGGTAACTGTTATTTGCCTTTATTGATATGGGGACGTACAATAATGTCACGAACTGATGAGTAATTCCTTGGTTAAGCAATACCACCTAGGGATAGGGGGGGTAGGACGACCAATTGTTTCTGCTTTTGTTTGTAATACGTTGTCAGTTGCTACGGGAGGCTAGGGATAGCAAGCCGGTAATTAGTAATAGGCCCTTTTCGCCGAGGGATTGGGTTAAGGAGAGGCCAAGAAAGTTTGCATAACAATTAGATAATAAAGCAATTTAAACTAGAGGAGTAGATAAGAGAGAGAGTATTAGATGAAATTGTAAACCCCCAACAATTCCATTTATTCGTACTCTTTTCTCGTCAACTGAATCACTCATTGCACGTTTATTTTCTGCTTTTGCATTCACCAAAACTATTAATTTTTCTTTCACAAGTCTTACGATTTTGACTCACGTGAACGATAAGGCCTTTCGAGTCTCATGGGAAGAACAATAATTGGTTTTACCATTTTTATTACTTGAAATGATATGGTACACTTGCCATTCCGTTAACAAGTTTTTGGCACCGTTGCCGAGGGCTCGAGGTTTAACTTATTAAGTAGTGTGAATTGGCTGAATTTGACTTGTTTGTAATTATTTGTGTATACTTTTATTTTTATTTTGTTTTATTTTATTTTATTTTTGTGTAAAAGTGCTTTTAGGGGTATTTTTCTTGTGTATGGAGGAAGGGATACATGCTAGAAACAGGAAAGATCAACAACATCTTCTCGAGGGATTACCAGACAAGAGAGGGAGGAAAGTTATACATTCTGCACGTGAAAACTTTCCTTCTCCTGAAACAATCTTGCAATCTTCACCAGAATTTTCTGCACAAAGTAGAGAGGAGATGGCGGACCAACCCCCTCCAAGACGCACACTGGGGGACTCAGCAAACACTATGGGTCCTTTGAATTTCAACAGCATAGTCATTCCTGGTACAATACCACAATTTTGGTGATGAGCCCTGCACTCATCCAGCTAGTTCAGAGCAACCAGTTCAACGGATTGTCAAATGAGAATCCCTACAAACACTTGGCTATCTTTTGCGAAATCTGCAATACTGTTAAGATGGCCAGAGTCTCGGATGAGAGGGTCAGACATAGCCTATTTCCTTTTTCTTTGGGAGGAAGTGCCAAATATTGTTTGCACTCATTTGCTTAAGGGACGTTCAGAAACTAGGAAGCTTTGGCGAGACAGTTTGTCACCAGATATTTTCCGCAGACCAAGATTCATCAAGGGAAGCTCGAAATCTCCTCATTTAAGCAAGGGATGGAGGAAACTCTTGGACAGGCCTGGGACAAATTTAAAGGCCTGTTGAGAAAAACTCCAGTCCACGAATTCGACAAGACTTCTTACCTTCTCGCTTTTCTTGGAGGGCTAAATACTCAATCTAAAATGATGTTGGATGCCTCGGCTAGAGGCAGTATTAATAGGAAGACTGAAGACGAAGCTTATGATTTGATTGAAGAGATGGCTCTGAATGAAGTGTCCCAGAGTGAGAGGGGCATACAAAAAGGAGGACTGTTGCATCTCCCTGCTAATGATGCAATGGTTGCACAGAATCATCTTCTTAACCAAAAATTGGAAAAGCTAACAAAGGTCCTTTCCGAACTTCCAACAGGGTTAAGAAATATTTCTCAGACTCAACAACTTTGCGACTTATGCGGTGGTGACCACATCAATGGTCAATGTGCTTTTCCTGAAGAAATGTAGCAGGATGACAACTACATGGTGAATCAATTCCCGTTCAAGCATGGTAATTTTAACCAAGGCAATTCTAGCCAAGGTTGGAAGAACCACCCCAGCATTGGACAGAATCAGAATAATTCTTCTGGGCAAGTAGGAAGCTTCCGGCAGCAACAACCTTCACCTTTATGACAGCAGGTAAATAGCTTGACAAAGACTGTCAGAGAATTAACTGACCGATTTGATAGATTTCTGAAAGTCTATGAGTCTGAAAAAGCAAGTGACCAAGCTAGTTTTAGATCACTGGAGACACAGATTGGGCAGTTGTCAAAAAGATTTGACACCACAAAGAAGAATCAGTTTCGGGCTAACACTGAGGTTAACCCCAAAGATGAGTGCAAAGTTGTAATGACAAGAAGTAAAAGGAAGCTAGTAGAGGAAATAATTGAGATTGAGAGTTGTGAAAATGAAGATGAGAAGATGATTTGTAATGATAAATTTGAGGGGCAGAAAAGTTGTAAAGAGAACAGGGAAAGAAAATAGAAGAGTCACCAAGAGTCATTCCGAGAAATCTTTAATCGGGTGACTGTTATTCCTGGAGCGTTTCCACAAATGCCTGAGTATGATAAGAGGGTCAACTACGATCTTCGTGAGATAAATTATCTTGATGAGGAAGAAGAAGATCAGGCACAGATTGTTAAACCAAGTAAGAAAGACCATCCACAAAAATTGAAGGATTTAGGGAATTCGACTCTCCCTTGTGTGGTCAATGACGTGGATATAGGGAGAGCTATGATCGATTCAGGATCAAGTGTTAATTTAATGCCCTTTAGTGATTTCAAAAAGATTGAAGGGTTAAAATTAAAACCAGCTAACACTACCCTGACAATTGCAGATGGATCCATAAAAAACCCGTTGGTATAGTGGAAGACGCAATTGTTCGAATTGAGGAGTTGCAATTTTTGGTTGATTTCATAGTAGTGGATATGGTAAATGATGGAAGAATCCCATTAATTTTGGGAAGACCGTTCATGAGGACCTCTCAGATGATGATACGTGTCTATGATGGGAGAATAATGTTGAGAGATCAAGCCCAAGTGTTAGCCTGTAGTGGATCTGAAGGAGAAAAGAATAGAATCATAAAAAGATCTAGAAATAAAAAGGCTAGAAGAGAAGCAGGAAAAGAAAAAACTACTAGGTAATGATCATCTTAATAGTTGTACTATTTTGCAGGCACGTGGTGAGGAAAAGATAAATAAAGGAGAGTCAGCTCACTCAAAGGACATACTATTTCCGCGGGGTGTGGCTGTTAGATACAAAAATAGAAAATGGATTGTCAACAAGAAGCTCGAAGAGGAAGGAATGGTTGAAATTAGAAGGCTATATTCCACTGCCATTCGAAAAGTAGACAGACAAAAGCTGAGACGGTGGGATGATGAAGAATCAAATATGAAGAAGAAGAGTTGATTGCTGAAAAACACATTTTGTATTTTAAGACAATTTTATTTTATTTTTCTGTTGAACATGTAAATTTTAAATTTTTGAACAATTTTTGGGTAGCATCTACTGAGGGATGCTAACTTTTGGTATCTACTGAAGGATACCCGGAAGGTACACTTACTAAAGGGTGTTGGAAGGATGGCACTTACTGACAAGTGCTAAACAGGTTTGGGTTAGGCTCGTGACGTTAAACAAGCGCTACTAGGAGGCAACCTAGATTCTTTCTCTCACTTTTGCACTTTAAATTTTTAGAATAGGTTGAATTTTATTTTCAGTGTGTATGCTTGGCTTGAATACTTTTCTGAAGATGTTCTGACTGAATAATTTGCATGATGAGTTTGTTTGATGACGATCTGATGTGAATAATTATTGAGTTATGTTGCATGTTGACATCCTGTGAAATAGATGTGTGATGAATTATGATTGTGGTCATGATGCTAAGCAGGGTGTATGAATGAATGTATGTGAGAAAGCATGTTGTGTGAGGTATTGAGCTCTAGAGTTATTATTGTATGTATTGTTCACAGTAAAGCTTGAATGATATTGCCTTAATCTTGATGATTGATTGAATTGCATGTGAATGTCATATGATCCAGGCCATTTTTGAAAGCCCTTACTTAACCAAACTTTACCCAAAGTGCTTGAAATTTTATACCCTTTTTGAACCTTGGCCCTAAACAGAATGAAAACCCTTGTGCTGAATTTATTTACTTTGAATTGGGTTTATGACTGTAAGTATATTCAAGGTTCAAATTTGGGGTTCTGGGGAAAGTTTGAATGGCAAAAAGAAAGGCATTGAGCTCAAGTATTGAGAATGAAAAATACATGAGAAAAAGAAAAAAATCATGAAAGATGAGCTCAATGTAGAAATAAAAGAAAAAGGGAAGAAGTTGGGGACAAGTGAGATTGGGTAAGAAAGAGAGTTAAACTTGAACCTTGAATGATAAATGAGCTCTCTTGATTCAAAGATTTTGTGATCCAGAAAAATCAATTTTTCTTGATAGCCCAGCCTCATTACAAGCCTTGGAAAAGTCCTTTTGATGGCATTTGCATGTGACGATATTGATTGTTTAAGATGAAAGACAATTTTATTTCATGTAACTTGTGAATAATAATGAGTGGAGTGCTACCCTAAACACTTGAGTGATTGAGTGAAACACTTGCTTGGTGAGAACTTTTAAATTTTATGATTGCATTTTTGCTTAGTGGACTGATCATTCATAATGTGTGACATCTGTCAAGGAAAGTGTGAGACTAAATTCAGGAGAGAACATGCATGCATCTTGATTTGATCTCACTGATGGTTTGAAATTGAGTAGGTCTCATCATGTACTTTAGGAATGTTGAATCATTGGATGAAAATATAGAAAACCAAGTTTTGTTTTGTTTTGTTTTGCTTGAGGACAAGCAAATTTCTGAGTTTGGGGTTGTGATAACGGTTGAAAAACCGTTATTTTCATATGCTATTTTGAACTAAATTACACCCTTTATTGCTTAGAATGAGCTTAGAATCAACTAAAACTCAATAAATGAGTCAGTAGAGAGTCAAAAGCTGTTTTTAACGATATTATACTTGTTTTGCAGCAAATCTGAGGAAAGTGAAGATTGGGGACGAAAATGAAGGTCTTAGACTCAAGGAAAATAAAGAAAATTGAAGAAAAGAAGAGTCTAGGAACCGCCCGGCGGCAAACCCCTGGCGCCGGGCGGTCCGACGGGAGGAGAAGACAGCAGCAGAGGACGCCGGGCGGCAGACCCCTGACGCCGGGCAGTTTTGCGGCACAAGGGAAACCGCCGGGCGGTGGTGTGATTAAGGGTAAACCGCCGGGCGACAAAGTGTGACGTCGGGCGGTTGTCAGATGGGCTTGGGCCTGTTTTCTGTTGCACTCCTCAGTTATAAATAGCCCTATTGCGATTTCCAATTCATTCTTTTGACAGAATAGAGCGGCCAAACCTTCTTTTCACTCTCTAGAGAGGATCTCTTGGATGTGAGGCTCCTTTTCATCTTTTCTAGGGTTTGCTTTCCATATCTTCCATTATTTTCATCTTGGTTCACCATGACAATGGTGAACTAAACCCTTTTGTTGTTGGGGGAACAATGTAATCTTTTGATGCTCTCTTTTATTGAAACTCTTGTTTAATTATATGATTTTCATATGTGTTTATTATCAATTGTTGGATTCTCATACTGTGATTAAAGCTTTTATCGTTTAAATCATTCGGTAACTGTTATTTTCCTTTATTGATACAGGGACGTACAATAATGTCACGAACTGGTGAGTAATTCCTTGGTTAAGCAGTACCACCTAGGGATAAGGGGGTAGGACGACCAATTGTTTCTATTTCTGTTTGTAATGCGTTGCTAGTTGTTAAGGGAGGCTAGGGATAGCAAGCCGGTAATTAGTAATAGGCCCTTTTCACCGAGGGATCGGGTTTAGGAGAGACCAAGAAAGTTTGCATAACAATTAGATAATAAAGCAATATAAACAAGAGGAGTAGATAAGAGAGAGAGGATTAGATGAAATTGTAAACCCCCAACAAACTCCATTTATTCATACTCTTTTCTCGTCAACTAAATCACTCATTGCACGTTTATTTTCTGCTTTTGCATTCACCACAACTATTAATTTTTCTTTCACAAGTCTTATGATTTTGACTCACATGAACGATGAGGCCTTTCGAGTCTCATGGGAAGAACGATAATGGGTTTTACCATTTTTATTACTTGAAACGATATGGTACACTTGCCATTCCGTTAACACCTATGCTTTTCAAAAGTGCTCAACTACTCTCTCTCAACTTCAATGCAATTGATGTGGAAGATGGATCCAGTTTCCCACTGCTGCAGCTGGAAATAAATAAAGCCTTTCACAGTTCAGTGATTTTTGTTTCTGTTCAGTGATTTTTTTTGTCAAATGCATATGCTGCAGAAGATGGTGTTGGTAGTCTGTTGTTCCAACGCTCAAACCGGGTCACAATTCTGGTGTACACGGCTTTCCCAACCAAATCTGCATAATTCTAGCAAACCAAAATAGCAAATACTCCAAGCAAATTAGAAATCAATTGTTTTTGACAAAATCTGTTCAATTTTGGGTCTAAATTCATTTATCCTTGTCAATTCAATTGATGATTCAGAATCAGTAACAATACTGGCAAAACAGCTTCGGCTTCGGATGACTTGGGTCCAAGCCCATCATGGACCCATCACTAGAAGCATGACCATCACAAAGAGAATGGTAGAATTGTCCAAAAGATTGAAGACTGCTGGATTCACCCCCTTATTTTTACTAAGCCTACCATAGCCACATTTACATTTCAGCATGTTGTAAATATTTTGGTATGCACCTTTCTAGAAGCCAGCACATGCTTCTCACGCTAGGACACGTGGATGATGATCCATTTCTTATGGATCCATCCGTATCACACATAGCCTATGGGATTGGCTATAAAATCCATCTTACACATCTCTTGTAAACACTTTGGATGATATGAAAATTTCTTCTGCTGATGGTATTTCCAGCTCGAGAAAACTCTGCCTAAAGTCATCTTCCTTGATCTTTCTACCTCACCACCTAGTTCCTTCCAAGAATGGGAGCCGACTAAACTAGTACCACCTCCATAGAAGATCTGCTTTCGTTTACTCTGCCTCACACACAACCATTTCCGTTGCTACAACTTTCATTTCTTCCTCCGCTGTTTAATATGCGCTCATCACCAAACTGGATAGTCATCAATTGGTATTCAGAGCCAGGTTACTGCAACGTTTCCAGCAGCGTGAACGAGTCACTGTCCAGATAAGTTCTTTGCCTTGATCCGTATTGTCATCAACATTCCTTGCGTGTGCTTTGTTTGTTTCACTGTTCTATTGATTTTCTTACATTCCATAGATTCCTTTGAGTCATTTGATTGATCCATCCTTGCTTTGCTTTGGTTTTATCATTTTAATCGGTTCATGTTATGGATTTGAGTCTTTATTTTTGAAATCCTGATTCTGTTTTGTTAAGTCATGTCAATGTTTTCCAATTTTGTCTAAGTTCGATGTTTAACCAAGAATGGGTAAATCTGCATAGTTGATTGGAGTAATTCAATAAGAAGCCTAGTGCATCTTGAAGCTCCTCAGCAAGGCAATACCATAGGTTAACATAGTTTAACTGTCACCTAGATGAATTCTGTTTTGCATCTGGTTTAAATCTGTTATACGCACCAGTAGTTGTGTGATCTATCTTTTCTTTTTTTTTGTGCTTTTACTGTCATGAATATGTGCCAGTGATTATTGGATATGATGCAATGAGAGGAAATGCATACCACAATTTATGTTAAGACATTATGGTGGAAAGCATTACTTTGCAGATTCCAAACTCAACACATAGTAGCTTGAACCATGCTGCATATATCCTTGAGAGTCTTGTATTTTTTTTTTCTTTTAAAATCTGTCCAGCTATAGTTTTTTTTTTTCTGGACTTCTTCATAAATTCTATAGAGTTTTTGTTCAACTTTGTGTGCTGTGTGGAATCATCAGATTGTGTTTGAACTTTGTTTAAAGCAATAGGATGGAATTCCATGTGTGTATGGATCAATTTTGGTCAAATTGGACAACCTAAGTGGTGAAATTTTGAATTTGCCGTATGCAGTGCCTGACAGCCATCTTAATCTGATAGTTTTGGCAATTCAAACTTGTTCCAAATGCTAAATCACTGATCTAAACACTTTTGAATCCTGTGCTGAAATCTGCATAATGTATTGGTTATGCTTTAGCTTGAAACGGCAACTCATAGAGTCAAATTTTGATTCACGAATGAACTGTATCATTTGACTATTGATATAAGTCATATTTGGTCAATAAAATTTGCTAAAAGCTTTCAATATGACAATTACCATTGTCTGGTAAATATAGCCAATCAGTTTTCATTGTTTGAGCCAATTTTTTTTTGTGAATAAGTTGCAGTGTGATGTTCCTGTTGCTGTGAATTATGCATCCATATTGTATGAATCTTGGTAGCAAGATGCGTGGTTTCAGTCATTAAAACAAAAGAATAGAAAGCATAAATCAAAATATACTTATATGCTAAATTGGAAAAGCAAATAAAACCCGTGCCAAGTGAGAAAAATCTGCATCTGGATGCATAGTTATCAACATTTCATTGAGACATTTGGTCGAACACTTTTGCATAAATCATAATTGAGTTGAATTGGATATCATTGCAACCTATCTTTGTTTCTTGTTTTCTAAATCTGATCTAGAATCATTCCTAAGTTCCTTTTGAAGTGCTACCTATTCTTGATACCGTTTAATTTCTTGATTTTGGTTTGTTTGGAACTCTGCCCACCAACTGTTTGTGACAACTACAGTGGGTGTGTTTTGATTGCTCTTGTTGCAGCAGTATAACCTACCAAGTTCTGCATTAACACCTACTGTTTGTGGATCCGTGTGAGTGCTTTTGTGGTTGCAAATCAGTTCCAGTTGGCTTTTTAGTCTTGGTAGCACCTTAGGAAGAGGTTTGGGTGAGTGAAAAGATTAAAGGAAGAGGCAAATCAGTGAGTTCTAAAGCTGGAAAACAGAGAACAGTAAGAGAAAATTTGTACAAGCCGTAACCTGCAGCACCTAACCTCATTGCAGCGTGACAGTAGTTCCTTTTCTCTACAGCTGTGAGCTTAGTGTGAATTGAATAAATTCACTTATTTTCACGAGAAGCCAAAGCTGCACACATCATTCCATACCCTTTCCTTGTACTTTCATTTTATTTGATTTGTCAAAGTGATTGTAAAAAGGCCATTAAACAAGTGATTTGGAAGAATTCTCAAGTGTTTTTCCATCACTTGTAACATTTGACTTTAATTGGAAAATTAAAAAAACTTGGTAGACGGTGAGTATGTCTTGGTTCCAAAGTTCCAAGCCTCATCTAGGAGACCTCTCCTTTTACTTCTTTGCAAAAGCGTCTAGGAAATTCTTAAAGTCCGCCTTAGAGTATAGGTTTTTGTTTCTTTGTTTACTTGTTGTTTTTGAGACTTTGGGTGGATTTAAAAGTGATTTTGACTTAAAGATTCTAGTAAGTAGCTAGAAGCATATTTGACAAGGCAAGACTTGGTACTTAAGCAACCTTTTTAGGTTCACCTCTCTTACCTGGAATATTGCTTTCAAGTGATAACTTTAGTCTTTATTTCAAGAAAACATTTAAGTTCATCACCATGTCAAGAAGAACAACTCACCCTCCACACTCTAGTCAACCAACTCAATGAAATTGAGAGGAAAATGAGTCAAGAAAAAGTCAATAGAGAGCTTCAAAATGCCATGATCCAAGATGAGTTAAGGTTGATGAGAGAAGAACATCACCAAAGTCGAGAGAGGTCTAGAGGCAGTCAAAGTGACAATTCCCAATTTGGAGGAATACCTTTAAATGTGGAAGAGTATTACCACCACCAGTCTTCTTCAAGAAGACATAGGCAGGATACTCAAAATACCTCTCCACCTCCTAAGGAAGTCAATATTGTGTTGCCTCATTTCTATGGAAAGGATAATGTTGAGGCGTATCTTGATTGGGAGATGAAGGTGGAGCAATTGTTTGCTTTCCACCAAGTAAGTGAAGAAAGAAAAGTCTCTCTAGCTACCCTAAGCTTTCAAGGGTATGCAATGTATTGGTGGACTGCCTTAGTCCAAGAGAGACTTAGACACCAAGATCCTCCAATTTATTATTGGAATGATCTCAAAACTACCCTTAGGAAAAGACACATTCCCTCCTATTACAATAAAGAACTCATGGATAAGCTCCAAAGATTACAACAAAAGTCAATGTCTATTGAGGAATATAGACAAAAGATAGAGCTTTACATGATGAGGGTAGGGATAGTAGAGGCTGAAGAAATTACTTTGGCTAGATTTTTAAGTGGGCTCAATTTTGACATTCGAGATAGGGTTGAACTACTACCTTATAGAGATTTGAATGATCTTGTTCAAATGTGTATTAAGGTAGAACAACAAAACTTGAGAAAATCCTCTTCCAAAAGAGTTCAAGTTCACCCTACTTTTGAAAAGGAAAATTTCAAGGAAAAGGAGCCATTTAAACCTTTAGCCAAGATAAATGAAAAGCCCAAACAAGAATCATCTTCACACACTCGGACTAGTGAGATCAAATGTTTTAAGTGTCTGGGAAGAGGACATATAGCTGCACAATGTCCCACCAAAAGAACTATCATCTTGAGGGGCATTGACAGTTATAGTAGTGAATCCTCCAATAGTGAGAATGAGAGTGATCAAGAAAAATCCACTACTGAGGAAGTCTATCCTTGTGAAGGACCACTTCTCATGATCAAAAAAATATTTGACAACCAATCTAGTGTAGAACAACTATCACAAAGAGAGACTCTCTTTCACACAAGATGTCAAATTCAAAGTAACACTTGTTCTCTCATTGTTGATAGTGGTTCGTGCTTTAACTGTTGTAGCACTAGATTGGTTGAAAAATTAAATCTTGCTGTGCAACCCCATCCTAAACCTTATAAAATACATTGGATCAATAAAGATGAGAATATCACAGTCAAGGATCAAGTCACAGTAACAATTTCCATTGGCAACTTTAAAAACAAAGTTTTATGTGATGTAGTTCCAATGAAAACTTGTCATATGTTATTGGGAAGACCATGACAATTTGATCATAAAATAATTCATAATGGTCTTACAAATACAATAACTGTGTACCATCATGAGAAGAAATTTGTACTTCATCCTCTTTCATCATCACAAGTGGCGGAGGATCAAGCACAAATGCGCCTTAACAAGGAAAGGGATGACAAAGAAAAAGAAAGAAAGTTGGAAAAAAAAAGTAGAGAGAAGAAAAAGAGAGGAAGAGAAAAGAGAAGAAGAGATAAGAAAAAGAGAGGAAGAAGAGAGAGAAGAGGAGAGAAGAAAAGAGGAAGAGAGAATAAAAGAAAAAGAAAGAGAAGACAAAAAAGAAATTGAAAGAAAAGAAGTGGAAGAAAGTGAACAAAAGCAACAAAGAGCAATATCTCCTCCAACCACAATGGAATCAAAACTATTAAGGGAAGGTTTTCTATTCTTTTATTTTTGAAAGTCCAAAATTCACCTTTTCTTTCCAAGGCATTGCCATCACACCTTTTCAAAAGTTGCAATTTTCAACACATGACAATTCACAACTTGGGTTAGGGTTGCTTTTATGGGTACCACTAACTCAATAGATAAATATATTTTCAAAAGAAGAAAGGTTTCTTTATAGTATTAAACTTGAAAATTTTAAAATTAAGAAACCTTCTTCTCAACATGTTATTTTATATATTTTGTTGGGACATAGAAAACTAATTAGAAATATGTTTGATGCTTATTGCATATTGATATATTCATATTTGACCCAGGTGGAAGACCTATAAAACCTACAAAAATAAGTCCTCAAGCAAACCAACAGATTTGAGGACAAATCCTTTCGGAGAGGGAGGGGATGATGACTTGGAACCAAACCCATCATAGACCCATCACAAGAAGCATGACCAGCACAAAGAGAAGGATAGAATTGTCCAAAAGATTGAAGACTGTTGGATGCACCCCCTTATTTTTACTAAGCCTACCATAGCCACATTTACATTTCAGCACGTTGTAAATATTTTGGTATGCACCTTTCTAGAAGCCAGCACATGCTTCTCACGCTAGGACACGTGGATGATGATCCACTTCTTATGGATCCATCCGTATCACACATAGCCTATGGGATTGGCTATAAAATCCATCTTACACATCTCTTGTAAACACTTTGGATGATATGGAAATTTCTTCTGCTGATGGTATTTCCAGCTCGAGAAAACTCTGCCCAAAGTCATCTTCCTTGATCTTTCCACCTCACCACCTAGTTCCTTCCAAGAATGGGAGTCGACTGAACTAGTACCACCTCCATAGAAGATTTGCATCCGTTTACTCTGCCTCACACACGACCATTTCCGCTGCTGCAACTTCCATTTCTTCCTCCGCTGTTTGATATGCGCTCATCACCAAACTGGACTGTCATCAGCTTCTCACAATAATAGTGTTGTAAATGTCCAACAAACTAATCTCACAGCTGCAAGGTTGAGTGTTGATTTGCTTTTCTAGAACTCACTCCAACGACTAGAATATGGTGCAGACCAGGGGTTGAAACTACTCTCAAAAGCCCATAGCTATAGGGTGTTTGTGCAAGTCTACTGTTTCAACACTCAAAAATGGTAAAATCTGCTGCACCAAACAGCTTCCAGACTTGAGTTTTCCACTCACTCTCCACTTCCTAGGAGGCTACTAGTGATGCAAAGGTGTTTGGCTAGTCTGCACCCATAAAATAGCTTACATAAACCACCAAAAAGTCAAGTATGAATCAGAATTGCAACACCATTGCTGCCTTGAAAACGCAAAAATCAGAATGCACTACGGACATTATGTTGAACAGTTTGTGTGCAGGAAGTTCAAACAATTAAAATCAATCAATTAATCGCTTTCCAATGAAAGATGGCACTCAAAAGGATCTTAAGAAAGGCTCTAGAGTGGATTTACAAAGCAAAGAAACGAATACAAGTTGCATATACAGCTAAATCGAGCTCAATTTCAAAATAGGCAAAACTGTTCGATGAAATGCCTAAGAGAAATGAAAAAAATTCTGATACTGGTACATAATTTGTAATTCAGAATTGGCACTGGTTTTGATCAGCTTTTTAAGAGTGCTTGTTTTCGTTTGCTTATAGCTTTTGAGATTTCTTTTAATACAATTTGATCAAGCTTTTGCTACCAATTCTCATGCAATTATAGATGTACCAAACCAGCAAGCACATATGCAGCGAAAAACAACTTGTATCAGAAAAATAAGTGCTGAAATTGGTGGCTGGGAGGTCAATTTGCACCAGATTGCTAAAACAATCAGTTTTGTAACACGAGCAAGTCCAAATTATTGGTTTAAACTTGTAGGTGCTGCCAATTGAGGCCAAATATCAGTATTTCAAAATTTCACGGATTGAGTTCAGTTTTAACACTAATTCAAGCAAGCGCACCAACCAATTTCAAACACACTGAGTTAAATGGAATCTGAACACTTAATTGGAATCCAGTACAACAATTAAAACTTGACGAAGACACTAAAAATGGATTTTGAAGATATTCAGCACTGAGTTCTAACCTGAATCAGATTTAAAAAAAAAAAAAACAGAAAACACAAACTAGGATGATGCAGCTCGATCAATCTGCCAAAAATGTAATTTCTGGATATGGTGAGACCATGCTACCAAACTCATTCACTTAAGCAATACACTGTTCATTTGGTATGCACATTTTACATGTTTCAAAAAGAAAATCCAGAACACAGCCAGGATTCAATATTCACACGGTGCAGTCCAAAAGTTTTTTTATCATATTTAATTACTACATCTATTGGAACTGCATAAGATGGAAATGAAGCTGCACTCGAGATCTTTGATCATTGCTCTTATTATGTGCAACTGTTGAATAACCATTCAGAATGTGCAAATTTCTCCAATCACAAATTCAACTCAGAACTTTGACAAAATTAAGCAAATACACATGACTAAGACAAAACAGAAACAAATTACAAAATTAAAATGACTCAAATATGAATTGACCGATTAAAATTATGAAACACTATCAAAGAAAGGCTGGCACACAAGAAAATACTCGAATGAAACTACTAGAATCAATCAAAACAATGCAACAGTGAAACATAATCAAGAAAACACGCACAATCAGATTGGACAGAATGGAATGGATGAAGGAAATGCTTAGCTGGAACAACCACAGCACCGTGAGCAACCTAGGCTCTGAATACCACTTGATAGGTTGCGTTCCAGCTAGAAGATTGTACAAAACAGCGAAATGATGATGAAACCGTGAACAGAGTTGATGTATCCGCATGGAATCAAGTGGCAGCGGAAAGAATGGAATTCAGTGGATGATTTTGGTGAAGGTAGAGCTTTCTGTGGGCAATGATACTAGCTCAGAAAACCTTCCATCCCTGGAAGGGAGCTAGAGGAGAGAAAGGAGAAGCTCAAGGAATGTGACTTTCGGTTCAAAGAAGATGGCTGGAAAATACATCAGCAGAAATTCTCTTAATATCCAAAAGTGCTGATACAAAGAGAAGAAGGAGATTTATAGTGATATCTCCTTCAATCTAGATTTAATCTAATGGTGCCTATTTTCCAGCATTCACGGATCTATCTCCACGTGGTGGTGACAGGTGCAAAACGTGCTGGAGGTTGCTGAATTCTAGAAGCACACGTGTTTTAAATGTGTAAAGTGTGATGCCATGTGCTGCACCTACAGGCGCTCAGCGGAATATGAGTGGCGCTTAGCGCCACCGAGTGTTCCATGTCTTCTATCCATTTCCATCTTTGGGCCATCTTGGTTCTTCCTCTTGAGCTCCTGGCTTCCACTCAAAACATGTAAAGAATACTTGACCTTCTAATGGTGACTCCTCAAGCTCTTGTTGAAGTTTCTTGGCCATCCGTCTTGTAATAGGACCTTGATGTAGGGTGCTAGGACCCCGTCTATTAGTTGTTCTACCTTTATACACATTTGAACAAGGTCATTCAAATATTTATAAGGTAGTAATTCAACCTTATGTCTTTTTGTCAAAATTTAACCCATTAAAAAATCTGGCTAAGGTAACCTTTTCCCTCTCAACAATTCCTACCCTCATTTATATAGCTCTATCTTTCCTATATTCTTCCACAGTCATAGACTTTTGTTGCAACTTTTGGAGCTTATGTAGAAATTCTCTTTTACTTTGGAAGTCTGTAGTGTAATTTTCCCTAGACCTTTCCCTATTCTGGGCTTGTTCCCTTCTTAGCATTTTCAACTCATTTTGAATCTTGACATTATCTAGCTCATTGTGGACTTTTTCTTGACTTAGTTTTGTATCAATCTCAATGAGTTGGTTGACTAGTTTGGCAGGAAAATTGTTTTTCAAGAGAGTTTTTAATCCTAGAGGGATGTCTTCCAGACATTTTTTTTATGAATTTAAAAGTTTTCTTGAAGTAAGGAAAATAAGGGTTTCACTTGAGAGCAATATTCCAGGTAAGAGAGGTGAATCGTGTAGGTTGCTTAAATAGCCAGTCTTGCCTTGCCAAATATGCTCCTAGCTACTTACAAAAATTCCTTAAATCAAAATGACCTCTAAATTCAACAAAAGTATAGAGACAACAAACAAATGAAGAGAAAAACTAAACTTAAAGACTTTCTCAAGAGCTTAAGAGAATTGATAGAAGTGAGGTCTCCTAGGTGAGGCTTGGAATTTTAGATCCAAGACACACTCACCGTCTACCAATTTTAATGAGAAATTAAGAGCAAAAGTTTGCAAGTGATGGAAGAACACTTGTGAATTCTTCCAAATCACTTGCTTAATGGACAATTACATGTATTTTGCAAAGCAAATGAGAAGGAAATGATGTGTGCAGCTTTGGTTTCTCTTGAAGAATTGAATTATGTTGGAAAACAGGTAGGCTTCGTTTTTACACCAAGAGGGGGGGTGAATTAGTGTTTTGTCAAAAACAAAATCATTTCGCAGTCTTTCAATCAAAGTATTAAACTTTTTACACTTTCTTGAAATGCAAGTAATAAAAAATTATATGCAGCGGAAAAACGTAGTTGACTGCGTGAAAAGTAAAGTAGACTGTAAAGTAAAAGTGTAGGGATAGAGAAAATCAAACACTAACTTTTATACCGGTTCGGCCAACAATGCCTACATCGAGTGTCCTTCCAACCCAAGAAGAAAATGCACTATAATGGTTGCAGTTTTTACAACAAGGAATTTATAGAAGACCTCCACGTCAAAAATATAAATCTCCTCTCTAACCCAAAACCAAAATATAGTTGCAAAACAAAACAACCAGACTTGCAGCAAGAATCCCCTCTTCTGCAATCTGCAACACCACTTTGAACAATCCTCAAAGTGAACAATCCCTTGTAACCAACAGGTCCAAATACCAACAGTCTTTACGGATGCCAAGCCAGAAAAACAATGCAGCAGTCTTCAAGGATGCCAAGCCTGAACGTGATCAACTCAGAAGCACCTTCTTTGTGCAGATACTGATCAATCTTTGTGTGTGCAGAAGAACCTCCCTTTGAATCTCTATCAAGAAAGATCACCATCGTCTTCTTGGAGAATTCTTGGAGCTCTTACAACAGAAATGCATCAAAAAGTGTATGCAATTTTCAAGATGCAATTATGCTCTCATTAGCACATTTAATCACATGTAAATGATAAATCTCCCTGAAATGCAGGCATGTGAAAGAAAAATGTGTAATACGTGATACTCCCCCTATCATTATGCATAAATATCAAAACCAGATCAGATGCACAATGCATTATAACACAGAGTATACAAAGAAGTATAGTACAAATATGTATCAAAGACAAGATATCAACCAACTTAGTCATGCAATGATACAATCATCAACAATCTCACAAAGAGGGAGAGAATTTATGATCTGATGATGCTATATGAAAGGGGGAGAATAGTTATTCTATCTCATGCATAATTTTCTTGATATTTTTTGCTGTTATTGTTGTGTTACATGTAGAGTACTTGAACTGTGATAACTGTGTTATATTTCTTTTGCTACTCTGTTATGTATTAAAGTGTGCAAACATGGTCTGTTATTAATCATGATTGTGCATCATCAAAAAAGGGGGAGATTATTAAGATTGTTGACAACACAATTTCTATATCAATCTGGTTTTTGATGATGACAACACATTGCTTAATAACAATCCCATGTTATTGCTGCATTACATGTTCTTATGCTGATTAATTGTAATATCTGTTGAACATGTTTATGTATTATGTTACATGTTCCTATGTTGATTGATTGATATATATCTGGAACGTGTTTACATGTTTTATGTGCTATGTGCTATGCATCATTTCATATGTTTTACTACACATGTTTTAAAGCTAAAAATCACGAGCACTTTTATGAACTTATTATTGTGTGAGAAAGTGATAGTACAGTCGACTACATTACTAATGGATTCGACTTTACTAAAATCTTTGTAAAGATTTTGAGAATCAGTGCTATGTGTTATTTTAAGAAGAAAATAATTTTAAAATGTTTTACATGTTGATAGTCGATTATGTGTGCTACACATTCTACTGTATCTGTTGTCTGATTTGAAATTCTATTATGCTCTTTCACTCTAATGGCTATATTTTTGAAAGTTAGTTGAGCATTGGTGACTTAGTCAACTATATTAAATGTGGTTTGTTTTTGGTTGACTGAAAGCTGCTATGTTGACTGTTCTGTTATAACTATCATAATCCAGTCAACTGAATTAGTAGCGTATTCGACTGAGAAATCATCTGACTAACAAATATCTATAAATAGACTAAACACAAGTCTGTTTAGAAGACTTTTGATGAACTGACAATTTCATTTCTGTTTCAGATTTCTCTTAGCTCCACGAATTCTCCAAGAAGACGATAGTGATCTTTCTTAAAAGAGATTCAAAGAGGAGATTATACTGCTCATTCATTGTTTGATCAATATCTGCACAAGAAGGTGTTCTGTCATTGATCGTGAAGGCTTAGCATCCTGTGAAGACTGTTGGAATTGATTGTGCGGCTTGGCATCCTTGAAGACTGTTGGTTTTTGACCTGTTGATTGTAAGGGATAGTGCACTTTGAGGATTTTTCAAAGTGGTGTTGGCAAATTCCAGAAGGGGGGATTCTTGCTGCAAGTCTTGTTGGTTTATTGCCTATATTTTGGTTTTGGGTTAGAGAGGATATTTATATTTTTGCGTGGAGGTCTTCTATAGATTCCTTGCTGTAAAAACCGCAACCATTATAGTGCATTTGCTTCCTGAGTTGGAAGGACACTAGATGCAGACATTGTTGGTCAAACCAGTATAAAAACTTGTGTTTGCATTTCTCTATCCCTTATCTTTTACATTACAGTCGACTTTATTCTTTACGTAGTCAACTACGTATTTTCCGCTACATACATATTTTGATTGCTTGCATTTCAAGAAAGTTTAAAAAGCTTTAGATTTTGAAAACAAGATTGCGAAAAGAACTTGTTTTTGAAACAACACCAATTCACCCACCCTCTTGGTGAAGAAAGAAGCCAACCTGTTTTCCAACAACTTTTATGTGTAATGCATAATCCATATTTTTATGAAGCTCAGAAAGAGACTTTTGCATCATAATATGTTTATTCTCCAATCTGTCAAATCTCCTATCCATGTATCCTTCAAAAGTGCTTAGAGGATGAAACTTATATCTGAATGGATCAATATTCAGAGGATCCATTTCATTTGTAAATGGGATATCATCAATCATAACATTACTCTTTTTGCACGGAATAATCCTCTCATTTGTAAGATCCACTTTTTGTGTTTTCAGTACTTTGCTGATGAATACAGCGTATGGCAGACATAATCCTTAGCTCTTAGAGAGTTTCATCATATGATCACAAATAACAAATGCCCAATTTATTGGAGTACTTGACAGTAAAGTTGATATCAAGTATATATCTTCAACTTTTAGTACCGAATGATCATCTTCTCTTGGAAGCAGTATCCAAGTAATCACGTAAGCACAAAGACACTCATCCATCAAGAGATTTCTGATACTGAAATTTTCATACTTGCTGGCTAAGGCAGGATTTCTTAGAAGATAGTTATATAAGTCTATGTTGTCAAAACTAGTCATTCCATGATGTGGTAATGTTCCTTCTTGTTTTAGACCTGCAACATATTCCTAGATGAATCGGTTGATGGTAATGTCAACACCCTTTACTCTTGATAATAATTGGTTTCCTTCTCTTTTGAGATTGCAGTAGAACACTTTGACTAAATTCGAATAGCAATCACCTTGCATTTCAACAAACTTTGTTAGGTTATCTCTGACAAGCCACTCTTGAAACTTAAATCCTTCATTTTTGTAAAACGCAGTGTTTATGCACTTGTGACTCATAACCTCTTTGTAACCCCACCTGCAAATATAATCCGTTCTTCAGTCATCGTCACTGAACCATCCAAAAGGATCAGCTTCTCTTCGTGGTCAAATTGGTCTCTTTCTAGGGCGAGATGAAGAAGCGGCCATTTTTGCAGATAAGCAGAAGATGTCTTTTGAATCAGAATAAGGGTTTTGTAGTACCCACTGTTTGTAACACATACATATATATAGAAAGATGCGCCAAGGATATAACATTAAAACCCTTAGATTTAAAAATTCAAAAACTTAACGTTCAAAAACAGACACTCTAGTCGAATTGATTAGACATATAGTTGACTACTCTATGTCATATGGATTTTCAAAACAGTTTCAAACAAACCAACTATAGTCAAATGAATTAATAACACAGTCGACTAAGACACATGAAAAACATAGTTTGAAACTCAATCAATCAATCAACCAAACAATCAATCCAAACAAGATGTTCATGCAATTACATAATCACAACCAATCAAATTAATAATAATGTAGCAAATTGATACAGTATTACCAGTTGTAGATGCTCAAGATTTTTGATGTATACCATAATTGATTCATCCTTGAGATCAACTGCATCTGTTATGTATCCTGTAAAACAGATTAAGTTTTGGTTACAGGTACCCATTTAACTTTGGGTTCGTGATTGTCAATTTTTGTTACTTGTTCCTTATCCAAACATATAATCCTTTAGGAACAACATCATTTATGTAATAATAGTTTCTAACAGGATGGCCAACACAATTACAATAGAAACATGCATTTCTAGCAAGTTTACTTAAATCAGTAAATTTCTTAGCATTGGTTCTGTTAGATTGAGCTTTGTAACAAATTCCTTGCTTGTATATAACTCTGCCAGATGATTTTAATACAACATTTAAATTGTCTCTTCCTTGAGTAAACTTAGCTAGAGTACTAGTCAAGTAATCAATCTTTTCAATATGAGTAGGACAATTTTCACAAGCTTTTTCAACAGTAATAGTTTTAATTTCAACCTTCTTAGAAGATAACAAAGCTTCATTTAACTCTTTTTCTAATTTTTCATTTTCAGCAACAAGGTTGTTAATTCTATATTCATAGTCTCTTCTTTCAGAGTTTAGTCGATTAATCTTGTATTGTAGTCGCATTGCTTCAACATGCAGTTCTTGAAAGGCATCTTTCAACAGATCATACTTGATTTCCACTGGTTCATTTGAGATGTCTGCATCACTGTCATAATCATCCCATATTACTCCAGTCATGTAGCACATGTTGGGTTCCTCCTCTTGATCAACATCTTCATTACTCGAGTTTTCAGAATCTGTATTCTCCCAAGCAATGTATGCTCCTTTTCTTTTCATGTTTCTGCCTTGAGGAAGTCTTTTCTTTCCTTTTTGCTTAGGCTTTAGATCCGGACAATCAGGTTTGATGTGACCTTCCTTTCCACATTCATAACACTGGATAGCATTTGTACTGAAACTTTTCTTTTTGCCTTGACCTGCATGGTTATTCAGTTGACTATCATTATTTAACAGTCGACTAATTTTCCTTACCATCAAGGTCATTAGTTCTTTCTCATCCATGTCTGTTTTTGTTTTGTTCTTGCTTGTAGCCTTCAAAGCTATGGACTTCCTTTCTTCAATCTCCTCTTCATCCTTTAATCTACCAAGTTCCAATTCATGTTCACGTAACTTGCAAACAAGGTAGCCATGTTCATCGTTGTGAGGTCTTTGGATTTAGAGATTGTTGTGACTTTTGGTTGCCAATTTCTATTCAGACTTTTCAGAATTTTGATATTGATCTCTTCTCTGTCAAATACCTTCTCGAGGGCAATGAAATGATTTACAATATGAGTGAATCGTTTCTGCACATCATAGATGCTTTCTCCAGCTTTCATTTTAAACAATTCATACTCTTGTATCAGTGAATTCTTTCTAGCTCTCTTGACTTCATCAGTGCCTTCATGAGTTACCTCTAAAACATCCCACATTTCCTTTGTGGATTTGCATTGAGATACCTTGAAAAATTCATCAATAATTAGTGCAGAGGCAATAATATTTCTAGCTTTAATATCATACTGAGCTTTTCTATCTTCATCAACAGTCTGATAACGGTCTAAAAACCGTTATTTTTATACTTAAATTTGACATCAAAACACAGCCTTTATGGCTTAGAATGAGCTTAGAATCAAGTAAAACACTTAGTTGAGTCATATGAGAGTCAAAAGTTGTTTTTAGAGATATTATGCTTGTTTTGTAGGGTTTTGATGCGAATTGAAGATGGAAGTGAAGTATGAAGGACTTTGACTCAAGAAAGGAGAGAAAGGAAGAAAAGAAGAGTCAAAGACACTGGTCAGTGCTATTTTCCAGCGCTGAGGGCCAAACTCGAGGGTGCAGTCACTGACTCTTGCTCAAGCGGTGCCGCTGAGCGTCTAGGCAATTAGAGGCAAACCGCTGAGCGGTGAAATAGACCGCTGTGTTGTCCTGCAATTAGAGGGAAACCGCTGGGCAGCCAAATTAGGCGCTGAGCGGTGTAGTGTGATAACGGTTCAAAAATCGTAATTTTCATACTTAATTTTGATATCAAATGCACCTTTTTGACTTAGAAACTTGCTTGGAATCATGATTTTTCTTTAGTTTTGTGAATAAAAGAGTTGAGGACATGTTTTATGATTATATCATTAAATTCCCTTGATTTTGTAGGTTTTTGGAATGATTTGAAAGAACGGTTGAATTATCAAATGGTTGGAGTGTAGAAAAGTCAAACAGAATGCAGAAAAGTTAACCAGTCAACCAAAAAAGTCAACCAGTTGACCAGAATGTTGAAAAGTTGACCAGAGTGTAGTTGACTAGCGCCCAACGGTGAAATTGACCACCGGGCGGTGGCGCGGCTTGAGGGAAATTGTCGGGTGGTGAAACTAGGCGCTGGGCGGTTTTCAGATGGGCCTGGACCTGTTTTCTGCTATTTTTATGATCTGTTTGGGCTTGAACTTGTTTTTTGTTATATTTATGCCCTATTTAAAGGCCAGAACGTCTTAGGCTTTGTATCTTTTGATGGCTTAGGCACAGAAATAGACTTCTCACCGCTTTGGGGTAGATTTGGAGATGGTGACAACTCTCCTTTTCTCCTTTTTAGGGTTTGTATCTCTTTCATTCCATTATTCACCTAGTTTCTCCATGACGATGGAGAACTAATCTTATTTGTTGTTGGGGAAAGATGTAACCTCTAAACTCTCATATATCGAATTTCTTATTTATTTATATGCTTGTCGTATGCTTTGATTTCCAATTGTTGGGTTTCTCATCTGCGCTTAATGCTTTTATCGTTTAACTCATTTGATAATTGTTGTTTGTCTTTATTGATACGGGAACGTACGGTACTGTCATGAACTGGTGGGAATTTCCTTGATTAAGCAATACCACCTAGGGATACGTGGGTAGGACGACCAACTATTTTTGCTTCCGCTTATCATGCATTATTAATTACTATGGGAGGCTAGGGATAGCAAGCCAGTAATTAGTAATGGCTCTTTTCGCCGAGGGATCGGGTTAAGGGTAGACTAAGAAAGTTTGCATGACAATATGATAATAAAGCGAATCTAATAAGAATAGTAAATTTATGAGAGTGATTGGGTGAAATCTGAATCCTAGCAACAAATCCATCTTATATTATCAACATCATCCATCCATTTTTGTGTTTAACCTCAATTGATCAAATTGCATTCATGTTTATTTTTCCGCACTTTACATTCAAAAACCCTAAAAATATTTTGTTCTTATAGTCTTGATTGGTTAAGCAAAAGCACAACAGTTTAGTGTAGTGAGTCTCTTGGGAAAACGATACTTGGACTTACCATTTATTATTACTTGATACGATCCGGTACACTTTCCAGTTCGTTAACATAGTGCTGGGCTTGGGCTTAAATTCTGTTACTTTTATGTGTTATAAATAGCCCCAGTGCGACCTTCAGAGTATTCTTTTGGCAAGCAGAGACGTCCAGAACACTTCTACACTCCTTGGAGACGGTTTCTTGGATGCTTAGGCTCCAATTTATCAAATCTAGGGTTTACTCTTCCATTCTTTCATTTAATTCCATCTAGTTTCACCATGTCCATGGTGAAGTAAACCCTTTGTTGTTGGGGAACAATGTAATCTTTTGAAACTCTCTTATATTGAAATTCTTGTTTTATTCATATGCTTGCATATGCTTATATTATCAATTGTTGGGTTTCTTATCTATGCTTAATGCTTTTATCGGTTAACTCATTCGGTAAGAAGATATTTGATTTTGTCGATACGGAGACGTACGGGGAAGTCATGAATTGATAGAAAATTCCTTGATTAAGCAATACTACCTAGAGATAGGAGTAAGATGATCAATTGTATTTTGCTTCTGTGATAAATGCATTACGAATTACTCAGGGAGACTAGAGATAGTAAACTAGTAGTTAGTAATAGGCTCTTTTCACCAGAGAGATCGGGTTTAGGGTGGGCTTTGCATGACAATTAGATAATAAAGCGAATTTAATAAGAAAAGTAGATATAAGAGGGCGGATAAGATGAAATTGTAAACCCCAACAACTCCATTAAATCATATCTTTTCTTCGCCAATTGAATCACTTGCATTTACATGTTTATTTTCGTTTTGCATACAACCACAAAATTACTTCTTTTTCAAGCCTTGTAAGATCAATTTACATGAAAGATAAGGCCTAAGAGTCCTTTGGGAGACGATACTCGGCCTTACCGTTTATATATTACTTGATAACGATCTGGTACATTTGCTAGGGACTTAACACAGTCCACTCAGTAAAAGGTTTCAAAACAGTTTTTTCATCAACAGTTCTTTTAGGCACAAAAGGACCATTGAAAGTGGCATCCAAAATTCCTTTATCTTGCGATTCAAGAAAGATTTGCATTCTAATTTTCCAAAAAGGATAATTTTCTCCAACAATGTTTGTTGAAGCACCTTCACCAAAAGTTTGAAAACTGGAAGCCATCCCTAGGTTTATATAGTCGAATCAGAGAAAAACAGAGTCGACTAGTTTTTCAAATATCTTATGCAAACCAGCTCTGGTGCCAATTGTTGGAAAACAGGTAGGCTTCGTTTTTACACCAAGAGGGGGGAGGGGTGAATTAGTGTTTTATCAAAAACAAAATCTTCTCACAGTCTTGCAATCAAAGTATTAAACTTTTTACACTTTCTTGAAATGCAAGTAATGAAAAATTATATGTAGCGGAAAAACGTAATTGATTGTGTGAAAAGTAAAGTAGACTGCAAAGTAAAAGTGTACAGATAGAGTAAATCAAACACTGATTTTTATACAGGTTCGACAACCAATGCCTACATCCAGTGTCCTTCCAACCTAGAAAGCAAATGCACTATAATGGTTTCGGTTTTTACAATAAGGAATTTATAGAAGACCTCCACGTCAAAAATATAAATCTCCTCTCTAACCCAAAACAAAAATATAGTTGCAAAACAAAACAACCAGACTTGCAGCTAGAATCCCCTCTTCTGTAATCTGCAACACCACTTTGAACAATCCTCAAAGTGAACAATCCCCTGCAACCAACAGGTCCAAATGCCAGCTATCTTTACGGATGCCAAGCCAGAAAAACAATACAGTAGTCTTCAAGGATGCCAAGTCTGTACGTGGTCAACTCAGAAGCACCTTCTTTGTGCAGATAGTGAACAATCTTTGTGTGCGTAGAAGAACCTCCCTTTGAATCTCTTTCAAGAAAGATCACCACCGTCTTCTTTGAGAATTCTTGAAGCTCTTACAACAGAGAATTCTTGAAGCTCTTACAACAGAGAATTCAATCTGAAACAGAAATGAAATTGTTAGTTCTTCAAAAGTTGTTTAAATTATTCGTGATCAGTCTATTTATAAATTTCTTGTTAATCAGACAGACTCTCACTCGATTATGCTACTAATTCAGTCGACTGGATTATGACAGTTATAACAAAAAGTCAACTTGGTAGCATACAGTCAACCAAAAACAAAATACATTTAATACAGTTGACCAAGACACTAATGCTCAACTAACTTTTAAAAATATAGCCGTTAGAGTACAAGAGCATAACAAAATTTCAAATCAGAGAACTAATACAGTTGAATGTGTGGCGCACATAGTCAACTTCAATCATGTAAAACATTTTGAAATTCTTTTCTTCTCAAACATTCACAGAGCACTGATTCTTAAAATCTGTACAAAGATTTTAGCATAGTCGAATCCATTAATAATGTAGTAGACAACACTAGAACTTCGTCATACAGTTATAAGTTCATAAAAGTGCTTGTGGTTTTCAGCTTTAAAACATGTGCAGAAAAACATATATAATGATGCATTGCACATAGCACATAAAGCATATATACATGTTCCACATATATATAAATCAATCAACATATGAACATGTAACACAGTACATAAGCATGTTGACAGATATAACAATCAATTTGCATAAGAACATGTAATAACAATAAACAACATATGCATGTTATTAAGCAATGTGTTGTCATCATAAAAACTAGATTGATATAGAAATTGTGTTGTCAACAATCTCAACAAACTATAGTAGTTCAGGGCAATACTCACAGCTGCTGGGAAAAATTCATTTTGCTGGTGCTGCACTAGAATTATGCAATCCACACACCTCTTTGCTCCACCGACAAGCACTTCAACTTTGTTTTTCCTTGTCCCAATCCACGTCCTAATAGGCTATCAGTGTTAGTAGATAGCCTTTACTAGTTCCTACATCCATTTAGAGCTCACACAGACCAACCAAAATCAATTATGAATGCAGAAAAACAACTCTGCTGCTGCCAGAAACTGTGTTAAACTAGAATGCACCACTGGACTTTCATCAAACAGTTTATGTGCAGAATTTTCAAACAAATCAAAGCAAGCAATTAAACGGTTTTCATTGAAAGGTGTCACTCAAAATGAACTTAAAAAAGGCTCTAAAGTAGATTTGAAAAGCAAGAAACAATTATAAGTTGCAGAGAAAGTCAATTCGAACTCAAATGTAAAATAGACAAAAGTATTTGATGAAATGTCTCTGTGAGCAGCTGAAAATTATGCATCAGATTTTGAAATTGGCACTGGTTCACTTGCCTTTACAATGCAACATATGTGCTATCTTGAATTATGCTTTTTCTTTTTAATCAATTGAACCAAGCATTTTACTACCAATGGTAATATGGTACTGGATGCAATAATCACAACAAATACAGAGTTGTCAAAGTCTGCAACTTAAACTAGAAACAAGAAAATGCTGGAAAATGGTGGTTTAAATGGTCAAATGACTCCAAACTGTTTTTACACGCAATTGAATAGCACTAGCAAATTTGTTTTAGGTATTTAAACTTGTAAGTGCTGTCAATTGAGGTCAATTAACAGTAACTAAAGATTTCACTGGTGGAGTTCCATTTTTTTAGGTTCAATTCAATCAACTCTACCACCAAATGTGCACAAATGAATTTGGACCTTGAATATTAGAATTTGAGCAACTTTATGTTACTAAATAAGACCTATGCAAACGGCCCACAGAGACTAAATGCTCTCAGATCAAATTTTCACTGTATGAGTTGCTCTTAAGCATAAAAAAGTGGTCCAATTTACCACCCCAATTTTAATAGCAGATTCAAATTGGTTTGGAGACAACGTTTAGGACTCTAGGACAACAAAACTAACTTGAATCAAGACTCTAGAAATGACTTAAAGATGCTCATCCTTGATGCTATGTTGAACAGATTCATAAACAACAACAAAATGACGCAGACTCAAGCAAAGATAATGCAACTCGATTCAATCTGTTGAACTAGGTGTCTGTGGTGATTGTAAAATGATGCAACCAGTTTATTTGACTCCAATAAGTCACTGTTCATTTGGTATTCCATACATCCAAATTTCCAGAAACACCATCATAATTCAATTTCAACACGTATTGCAGTTTTATACACAAGATTCAAGTAGCTGGAAATACTGCATACAATTGGTACTGCACTAAATGGACAACAAACTGCACTTGAGCTCCTTAGTCATTGCTCTTATGTTGTGCAATTATTGATTAACCATGCAGAAATTGCAAATTTTATCCAATGCACAGATTCAACTCAGAAATTTTGACAAAAAAATGAAAGCAAATGGACATGACTGGACATGACTGAATGAGATTTCAAAAAATAAATAAAATAATTACTCAAAACCATGAGATGAACCAATTAAAATGATAACCAATAAAGCAAGTAAAAGCTGGAACAAAGAAACAACACATAGAAACTACTGGAATTGGAGAAAACTCAATGGAACAGTGCACACAGAGGCAAAAACATGAAGGAAAATGTATTGACAGTGTAGAATGAAGGAAAAATTTGTGATGCAGAACCTAGGCTCTGAATACCACTTGATACGGTTGCTCCAGCAGCGTTGAATCAAAGAGATCTGTCAGATCTACTTGCAGTGTGGCAGCGGAGGTTTGAAGTAGCAGATTTGGTGTTTTTGATGATGGTATGAAGAGCTTAGATGGATATGGAGCTAGCTCAGGTAGCCATCCTTCTGGAAGGAAGCTAGATGGAAAATGGAAAGCTCAAGAGAAGTAGACTTTTGGGAGAATTCGGTGTGCTGGAAATGCATCAGCAAAGCAAATTCATATAACATCCAAAAGTGTCGTACATGAGAGGGAAAAGTGGGATTTGTACAAGCATCCCTTTGTCTTAAACGGTGCAGATTGAGATCCATGAATTATGGATCTGTAGCCACGTGGAACAGTGTGGTAAATGTGCGGAAATACAAGTTGGCACCAAATACATGTGCAAAAATATGAAAGCTATTCTAAATGGCTTTTCAGCACATGGGAAAAGGCAACTTTGACAATTTTACCCTTGATTCTTCCTTCTTTGACTTTTTTATCCTTCTCCTTGTCTTGGCAATCTTGAATACTCTCCTTGATGTATCATGGTGCTTGGGCCCGCGTATAACTGTGTAAATAGCAAAGTCGACTATAAGTAAAAGTACAGGGATAGAGAAAATCAAACACTAGTTTTTATACTGGTTTGGCAAATGATGCCTACATCTAGTGTCCTTCCATCCCAAGAAGAAAATGCACTATAATGGTTGCGGTTTTTACAACAAGGCTTTTATAGAAGACCTCCGCGTCAAAAATATAAAACACCTCTCTAACCCTCTAACAAAAATATAGGTAGAAACACATAACAAGACTTGCAGCAATTGCAGCAACATGGCCCCTCTCCTACAATCTGCAAAACCATTTTGAACAATCCTCAAAGTGAACCAGACTCCACGAGTTTATCCCCTGTAGTCACAACAGGTCCAATACAGCAACACCACAGATGCTAAACAAATTCTTGATCAAACCAGAAACACCTTCAATGTGCATAATGTGATCAAGCAATGTGTGCGCAGTTAGTCACCCTTTGAATCTCTTTCAAGAAAGATCACCACCGTCTTCTTGGAGAATTCTTAGAGCTCTATAAACTAGATATATCAATCTAAAAAAAAATGTAAAAATATTAGATCATCAAAAGTCTTAGAACAACTTCATGTTCTGTCAATTTATAGATTTTTGTTTTACAAACATTCTCTGAGTCGAATAAGCTACTAATACAGTCGACCATGTTATGACAGTTATAACATATAAGTTAGACCAGTAGCATTCAGTCAACCAAAATAAAATCTCATATTATATAGTTGACCAACTATTCAATGCTTAACTAACTTTTGAAAATATAGCCGTTACTAGTTATGAGCATAACAAAATTTCAAAACAAACAACTAATACAGTCGAATGTGTGGCGCACATAGTCAACTTCGACATGTAAGAACATTTTGAAATTCTTTTCTTCTCAAAATCTCACAAGGCACTGTTTCTCAAAATCTTTACAAAGACTTTAGCATAGTCGATTCAATTAATAATGGAGTCAACTTTACTGCAGCTTTGTCACACAGTTATAAGTTCACAAAACGTGCTTGTAGTTTTCATGCTTTAAAACATGTGCAATGCATCCTGATATGATATAACAAATACAATCTTAATAAGTATGCATTCACATAGCAATATATCACATAAATATGTTCAACAGATATATCAAACAGTCAGCATAAGAACATGTAACACAACAACAACAACATAAGTGTGTTATTAAGCAATGGGTTGTCATCATAAAAAACCAGAGTGATATAGATATTGTGTTGTCAAAAATCTCAACAATCTCCCCCTTTTTTGATGATTCACAAACATGATTAATAACCAACCATGTTTGCACAATCAAATACAAAACAGAGTAACAAATGATATAACACAATTCAAATACTCTGCATGTAACTCAACCAAACAACATAATATCAAGCAGGTATGAAACAGAAAACATTCTCCCCCTTTCATACATAATCCTTCTCCCCCTTTGTGCATTAACAAAAAAGGAATGCTCATGATATAATGTGATGTTAAAACAAAACAGAGATACATTAGTATGAATAAGCAATGATAAAACATGCATTGATACTCCCCTTATCACATTTATTCACATGTAACAGATAACTCCCCCTGAAATACAGGCATGTGAAAAAAAATGTGTAAAAATGTAATACTCCCCCTGTCATTATGCATAAATTTTTAAATCAGATCAGATGCATAATGCAGTACAAATAATCAGAGTATACAAACAGTATAGCACAAAGTTGTATCAAAGATAAGATATCAAATAATTCAGTCATGCAATGATACAAACTTCAACAATCTCACAATATTATCTCAATCAAGATATGCATAATCAATTTAGATTAGAGATAATTTGCAGATAATCAAGATAAAGTAATCAATCAACGAAAGATAACCAAATTCCAGAATTGGAATTTTATAGTCTTGTTATGATACAATTGATTGAATTATTTTCTTAGTCAAATAGATTGCTTCTAATGATGTTGGATTCCACTGGTAGTTTCCAAAGCATTGTTTTTCCTGCAAAACCTTTCAAAGATCTTTTGTAGATCAAGCATTTTAGTTATGCAAGAAACATAATAAATAAGAAGTCAGTATGCAAAGATATGTAACAGTTTAAAAACACGCATAGTAGACTTCAATCAAAACACAGTCGAATGAATCAAACAGAGCAAACAATATCAAACCTTTCTAGCACCCATCAGTAGGTGCAAATCTTACCATCACCCATCAGTAGGTGTACCTTCTTGGTATCCTTCAGTAGATATCTAAATCCTCTAGCATCCCTCAATAGATGTTATCCAAGTGGCATTCATCAATAAATGTTTTTTAATGACATCCATCAGTAGATGTCTAACCATATAACATCCATCAGTAGATGCTAATCTTTCTTATCTTCATTGGCATCCATCAGTAGATGCCAAATCACCTAACATCCATCAGTAGATGTTGTAGAAGCATCCATCAGTAGATGCTTTCATCACTGCCATCAAAAGAAGCATTTAACCTAAAATAAAATAAAATAAAATAAAATAAAAGAAATAAAAAATTCAGAAACGAGGTTAGAAACTAGGTTGCCTCCCAGCAAGCGCTTCTTTAACGTCATTAGCTTGACCCGGTAAAGCCTAAACACCCATCAGTAGGTGTTGATATTTTCTGTTGGGGTTCTTCCTTCCTTCATGAAACCAGCAAAATCTCGAAAATTTCCTTGTCACCAACTCTAACGATTCTCAATCTCAAGAGTGCACTCTGTTTTGATAGTCTTGACAACCCATAACCTATTCTGAAATTTCATTGGTGTGTCAGGTTTGGGTTTGTCACTTTTCACATGAAGGTGTTGGTGAACCAATTATCCTTCCTTATCTGCCTCCTGATGATTTTGTGCTCCTGGTACAAATCTTATTTGCACACAGTAAAGAACAGTGCACTAGAACACAAAATTAGCCCAAAAAATAAAAACAGTAAAAGATATAAACTTTTTTTTTTATTTTAATTTTCGTTTTTTTAGAAAGATAAAGATAAAAAGATAAAAATAAAATAGAAAGGAAAATAGATAGAAAGATAGAAGATGGAAAGATAAGGAGAAGAATAACGAGAAGAATAAGGAGAAAGATAGAAAGATGGAGATATAAGGAGAAGAATGAGGAGAAGAATAAGGAAAAGATATTATTTTATTTTCATTTTTTTTAAAAAAAACAGAAAGATAAAAACAGAAAAATGAAAACAGAAAAAGATATATTTTTTTTTTCATTTTTTTAAAATATAGATTGAAAAATAAAAACAAAAAGATAGATAGAAAGAAAGATAGAAAGTCTAATTGGTTAAGAATCACACACATAGAATAGTTCTACCACGAGTCCCCGACAACGACACCAAAAACTTGTTAAACCCCTGGCAAGTGTACCAGATCATATCAAGTAATAATAAATAGTAAGGTCAAGTATCATTTTCCCAAGAGACTCATGGCACTAAACTATTGTGCTCTTGCTTAACCAATCAAGACTATAAGAACAAAATATTTTGGGGTTTTTGAATATACAGTACGAAAAAATGAACATGAATGCAATTTGATCAATTGAGGTTAAACACAAAAGTGGATGGATGATGTTGATAATATGAGATGGGTTTGTTGCTAGGGTTCAAATTTCACCCAATCACTCGCACATATATATTTTTCTTATTAGATTCGCTTTATTATCTAATTGTCATGCAAACTTTCTTAGTCTACCCTAAACCCGATCCCTCGGCGAGAAGAGCCTATTACTAATTATTGGTTTACTATCCCTAGTCTCCCCTAGTAACTAGCAACGCATTATAAACAGAAGCAAAATACAATTGATCGTCCTACCCCCCTTATCCCTAGGTGGTATTGCTTAATCAAGGAATTCCCTACCAGTTCATGACATCACCGTACGTCCCTGTATCAATGAAGACAAACAACATTTACCGAATGAGTTAAACGATAAAAGCATTAAGCATAGGTAAGAAACCCAACAATTGATAATTAAAGCATATGCAAGCATTATGAATATAACAAGAATTTCAATAAAAGAGAGTTTAGAGGTTACATCTTTCCCCAGCAACAAATAAGGTTAGTTCTCCATCGTCATGGAGAAACTAGGTGAATAATGGAATGAAAAAGATAGAAACCCTAAAAAGGAGAAAAGGAGAGCTGCCACCATCTCTAAATCTACCCCAAAGGGGTGAAAAGTGTGTTTCTGTATATAAGCCATCAAAAGATACAAACCTTAAGACTTTCTGGCCTTTAAATAGAGCATAAAAATAACAAAAAACAAGTCCAGGCCCAAACAGATCATAAAAATAACATAAAATAGGTCCAGGCCCGCGTCCAAACATCTCAGCGCTAAAAAACGACGCTCAGCGGTTTGCCCAAAAACCGCTCAGTGCTCTGGTCAACATTCTGGTAAACTGGTTGACTTTTCTGGTTGACTGGTTGACTTTTCTGGTTGACTGGTTGACTTTTCTGCATTATATTTGACTTTTCTGCACTGTAATCCTTGGTACTTCAACCTTTCTTTCAATTCATTCCAAAAAACTTACAAAATCAAGGGAATTTAATGATAAAATCATAAAACATGTCCTCAACTCTTTTATTCACAAAACTAAAGAAAAATCATGAGTCAAAGCAAGTTTTTAAGTCAACAAGGGTGCATTTGATAACAAAATTAAGTATGAAAATAACGGTTTTTCAATCGTTATGAGATGCATCAAAAAGTGTATGCAATTTTCAAGATGCAATGATGCTCTTATTAGCACATTTAATCACATGTAAATGGTAACTCCCCCTGAAATGCAGGCATGTGAAAAAAAATGTGTAATATGTGATACTCCTGTTGTCTTTATGCATGGATATCACAACCAGATCAGATGCACAATGCAGTATAACATAGAGTATACAAAGCAGTACAATACAGATTTGTATCAAAGACAAGATATCAAACAACTTAGTCAGGCAATGATACAATCATCAACAATCTCACAATATTATCTCAAATAAGATATTTTAAAATCAATTAATATTAGAGATAATAGCAGATATTCAAAATAAGCAATCAATGAAAGAATAATCAAATTCCATAATTGAAATTTATAATCTTGTTTAGAACAGCCAATTGCATTTTTTCCTCAGTCGAATGCATTGCTTTCCAAGGTTGTTGAATTCCACTTGCAGTTCCAAAAGAAATGTTCTTCTTGCAAAACCTTTCAACGATTTTTTTAGATCAAGCAATTTACTTAAGCAAGGAAGATAATCAATAGTAACAGAAGTCAATATGTAAAGATGTAAAAACAGATTAAGCATATTCGACTTCACTCAAATCTCAATCGGATCAATTCACGCAGTATAACAGATGTTAATCAATCAGATTAAAGCAACTGAAATCGATTCAAAATACTAATTTCATTTCCTTGAAAAAGATATTACAATGATGGACCAAAACAAGGAAAACAAAAGGAAACAAAAGATGACATTCTAAGCCATACAAAAGGAAACTATGTAAAGATAGGACAAGTGATGTGTATTTTTCTTTCCTTTCCTTCATCGACTGAACTCATGGATATACTTCATCTTGGTCCTTATCCTTCAGGAGTTGAATAATGAAATTAGTCTTTGACTCCAGTAATTCAAGCTTATCACCAATAAGTTGAAATAGATCAACAAAATAGGTTTCATAACGACTGTTAGACATAGAATTGGATTTAAGAGTTCCAGTTGAAGAAATCTCTCCAATAAAGTTCGTCTGGTAAACATCTTCATCATAATGCCATCCTTTTTCACTCCAGACAAGTCCAAGTGAGACAAGAGTGTTGAAGTTTATGATATTTGTATTTGTGCTTGAATACTTTCTTTTACTATAGACGTTTACTCCACGAAGTACCAGTATGTTACTAACAAGACCACCATATGGCAAGTATCGAACAACAAATTGAGCAGCCTTGATCATGTGGTCCTTGAGTACTTCTACCCAGTTAGTGGGTATGTTTTTCTTGATGGCATGCAAAAGATATACATCTTCAACAATCATTTCGTCTAGTACTAGCCTTCCTGGCAGAATCACCTGTGCTAGAATGTATGCTAGTAACATCTCTTCAATATTAAGATCCTTATGAAGTAACATGTTTTCCCTTGTTTCACTGACAGGAACTCTGAGCCAACCTCTAAATATATCCTTTTTATCTAACCAACGATTTATCTGAGAATCAGGTTTATGCAAGAGGATTCCGTCAGATTTAAGACCAGTTGTCTGCCGCCAAATATCATTGTTGATGATGATATCAACACCTTTGACTCTTGAACAAATGTTACCATCAACAACTCTCAGATGATGATAGAAAATTCTAACGAGATCAAGAAACTTCTCCATTCATTTGTATCAAAGTAGTTAAGCTTTGTTTCTCAAGCCATCCAGGAAACTTAAAGTTTTCTTTTTCAAATAGCCTCAAATCCAGATATCTTGGTAGAGTAACTTCTTTTGGATATCCCACATGGAATTTCGCTTTAGAATCTTTATCACAAAACAAATCTTCAGTATCGGCTCCTCTGATAGTGGCAATGGATTTTCCTTTTTCCCTTCTTGAGAGGTGAGTTGAGGAGGCCATTCTCTGGTTTGTTCAATATGTCCAGAGTTCAGTCAAGGGTCATTATAAATACACAAGTAAAGTGTGTGCTAGTGTCAAAAAAGAGTACAACAATGACAACATGGATAGAAATGGCGCAAAAGACAAAAAGAAATCCATAAGAAAATTGGATAAAATATTGTGAGTGTAGATGACTGAAAATAGAGACATAGTCGGATGAATTAATAAAATAGTTGACCACGACACTTGAAAACAGAGTTTCAAACTAAATCAATCATTTAACCAGACAATCAATTCAAACAAGATGTTCATGCAATCACATAATCACAACCAATCAAATTTAGCAATAATGCAGTGAATTGGTACAGTATTACCAGTTGTAGATACTTAAGATTTTTTATGTATTCCATAATTGATTCATCCTTGAGATCAACTGCATCTGCTATGTATCCTGCAAAACAATTTAAGATTTGGTTGCTGGTACCCATTTAACTTTGGGTCCATGATTGTCAGTCTTTGTTACTTGTTCCTTTGGTATCCAAACATATAATCCTTTAGGAACAACAACATTTCTGTAATAACAGTTTCTAACAGTATGGCCAACACAATTACAATAGAAACATGCATTTCTAGCAGGTTTACTTAAATCAGTAAATTTCTTAGCATTGGTTCTGTTAGATTGAGCTTTGTAACCAATTCCTTGCCTGTATATAGGTCTACCAGATGATTTTAAGACAACATTTAAATTGTCTCTGCTTTGAGTAAACTTAGCTAGAGTACTAGTCAAGTAATCAATCTTTGCAATATGAGGAGGACAATTTTCACAAGATTTTCAATAGTAACAATTTTAACTTCAATCTTCTTAGCAGATAACAAAGCTTCATTTAACTCTTTTTCCAATTTTTCATTTTCAGCAACAAGGTTGTTAATTCTATATTCATAGTCTCTTCTTTCAGAGTTTAGTCGATTAACCTTGTACTGTAGTCCTATTGCTTCACCATGAAGTTCTTGAAAGGCATCTTTTAGCATACCATACTTGATTTCCACTGGTTCATTTGAGATGTCTGCATCACTGTCATAATCGTCCCGTGTTACTCCAGTCATGTAGCACATGTTGGATTCCTCCTCTTGATCAGCATCCTCATCCCTTGAGCTTTCAGAATCTGTGTTCTCCCAAGCAATGTATGCTCCTTTTCTTTTCATGTTTCTGCCTTGAGGAAATCTCTTATTCCCTTTCCACTTCGGCTTAGATCAGGACAATCAGGTTTGATGTGACCTTCCTTTCCACATTCATAACACTGAATAACATTTGTATTGAAGCTTTTCTTTATGCCTTGACCTGCATGGTTAATTAGTTGACTATCATTATTTAACAGTGGACTAAATTTCCTTACCATCAAGGTCATTAGTTCTTTCTCGTCCATGCTTGTTCCTGTGTTGTTCTTGCTTGTAGCCTTCAAAGCTACGGACTTCCTTTCTTCAATATCCTCTTCATCCTTTAATATACCAAGTTCCAATTCATGTTCACGTAACTTGCCAAACAAGGTAGCCATGTTAATCGTTGTGAGGTCTTTGGAGTCAGAGATTGCTGTGACTTTTGGTTACTAATTTCTGTTCAGACTTTTCAGAATTTTGATATTGATCTCTTCTCTGTCAAATACCTTCCCGAGATCAATGAGATGATTTACAATATGAGTGAGTCGTTTCTGCACATCATAAATGCTTTCTCCAGCCTTCATTCTAAACAATTCATACTCTTGTATCAGTGAATTCTTTCTAGCTCTCTTGACTTCATCTGTGCCTTCATGAGTTACCTCTAAAACATCCCACATTTCTTTTGCGGATTTGCATTGAGATATCCTGAAAAATTCATCACCAGTTAGTGCAGAGGCAATAATATTTTCTAGCTTTAATATCATGCTAAGCTTTTCTATTTTCATCAATAGTCCACTTAGTAAAAGGTTTCAAAACAGTTTTCTTATCAACAGTTTTTGTAGGCACAAAAGGACCATTTAAAGTGGCATCCAAAATTCCTTTATCTTGCGATTCAAGAAAGATTTGCATTCTGTTGGGGCAAATCTGCAAGTGTACCGAGTCGCACAAGTAATATAAAATGGTAAGACCAAGTATCGTATCCCAGAGCACTCTCGGCACTTAACAGTTGTGTGAAAACGAGATTAATTAAGACTGAAAAATAAAAAGAGATCATGGGTTGTATTGCAAAGATAATAAAATAAAACAAATTAAAATTGATCAGTGGCAAAAGAACACATAGATGAATGGAGGTTGATTTATATGAGATGAGTATGTTGTTGAGGGTTAGACTTCACCAAGTTCCCTCTCATGTATATAAGAATCTTCTTTATTCATTAATGCCAACGTCCCTCACTAAAACACTTAAACCTGATCCCTTGGTAAATAAGCTTGTCCCTAATTACTAGTTCATACAATTCCTAGCATTCCTGGTAAAAAGATGTGAAGATCAAGAGGTTAAGACGACTAAGACTCATACCCTCATCCCTGAGCAATATAACCCTTAGGAGTAATTTAACAAGGACCTAAATTGTAAGGAACCTCCCAACACTCATGCAACTCACAAATAATGTTATTGTATAAGCAAGAATAAAGCAGATGGATTACTCTAACAAATAATGAAATAAAGCATATAGAATTAAGAATAAACATGTATTCGGCCCTTCTGCCACAATTGCTTGGCCATTCGGCCTGAAATGTCCAGTCATTCGGCCTCACAGATACTTAGCCAAATCTGGCATCAAGTGTTCGGCCCTTCGGACTCAACTCCTCGGCCATTCGGCCTTAGGTACTTAGCCAAATATGGCAATGATAACGGTTGAAGAACCATTATTTTCATATGCTATTTTAGACTAAATTAAACCCTTTATTGCTTAGAATGAGCTTAGAATCAAGTAAAACTCAATAAAAAGAGTCAGTAGAGAGTCAAAAGCTGTTTTTAGCGATATTATGCTTGTTTTGCATTGTTTTGCAACAAATATGAGGAAAGTGAAGATGGGCGACGGAAATGAAGGTCTTAGAAAAATGGAGAAATTCAAGAAAAGAAGAGTCTAGGAACCGCCCGGCGGTAAACCCCTGGTGCCGGGCGGTGTGACGGGAGGAGAAGATAGCAGCACCTGATGCCGGGCGGCAGACCCCTGACGCCGGGCGGTTTTGCGGCATAAGGGAAACCGCCGGGCGGTAAACCCCTACTGGTGGGCAGTTGCGCGATTTAGGGTGAACTGCCGGGCGGCAAAGTGTGATGCCAGGCGGTTGTTAGATGGGCTTGGGCCTATTTTCTGTTGCGCTCCTCAGTTATAAATTTGTCCTGTTGCGATTTCCAATTCATTCTTTTGATAGAAGAGGGCGGCCATAACTCCTTTTCACTCTCTGGAGAGGATCTCTTGGATGCTTAGGCTCCATTTCATCTTTTCTAGGGTTTTCTTTCCATATCTTCCATTATTTTCATCTTGGTTCATCATGACAATGGTGAACTAAATCCTTTTGTTGTTGGGGAACAATGTAATCTTTTGATACTCTCTTTTATTGAAACTTTTGTTTAATTATATGATTTTCATATGCGTTTATTACCAATTGTTGGGTTCTCATCTGTGCTTAAAGCTTGTATCGTTTAAGTAATTCGGTAACTGTTATTTGCCTTTATTGATACGGGGACATACAGTAATATCACGAACTGGTGAGTAATTCCTTGGTTAAGCAATACCACCTAAGGATAGGGGGGTAGGACGACCAATTGTTTTTGCTTCTGTTTGTAATGCGTTGCTAGTTACTAGGGGAGGCTAGGGATAGTAAGCCGGTAATTAGTAATAGGCCATTTTCGCCGAGGGATCGGGTTAAGGGGAGGCCAAGAAAGTTTGCATAACAATTAGATAATAAAGCAATTTAAACAAGAGGAGTAAATACAAGAGAGAGGATTAGATGAAATTGTAAACCCCCAACAACTCCATTCATTCATACTATTTTCTAGTCAATAGAATCAACCTCATTGTATGTTTATTTTCTGTTCTTGTGTTAGCAGATTGGCAAGTGTACCAAATCGTATCAAGTAATAAAAATTGTATAACCCATTATCGTTCTTCCCATGAGACTCAAAAGGTCTTATTGTTCGCCTGAATTAAAATCGTAAGACTTGCGGAGAAAAATCAATAGTTGTGGTGGATGCAATGATAGAAAATAAATATGCAATGCGTGATTCAATTGACAAGATTTTAGCAATGGATGAATGAAGTTGTTGGGGATTTACAATTTCATCTAATCCTCTCTCTTTTTTATTTACTCCTCTTGTTTAAACGACGTTATTATCTAATTGCATGCAAACTTTCTTGACCTCCGCTTAACCCGATCTCTCGGCGAAAAGGGCCTATTACTAATTACCGGCTTGTTATCCCTAGCCTCCCCTAGCAACTAGCAATGCATTATAAACAGAAGCAAATACAATTGGTCGTCCTACTCCTCTATCCCTAAGTGGTATTGCTTAACCAAGGAAAAATCTCACCAGTTCATGTCATTACTGTACGTCCCCGTATCAATAAAGTCAAAGAGCAATTACCGAATGAGTTAAACGATAAAGGCTTTAAGCGCAGTATGAGACTCCAACAATTGATAATAAACGCATATGAAAAACATATAATTCAAACAAGAGTTTCAATAATCGAGAGTATCAAAAGATTAAATTGTTCCCCCAACAATAAAAAGGGTTTAGTTCACCATAGTTATGGTGAACCAAGATGAAAATAATGGAAGATATGGAAAGCAAACCCTAGAAAAGACGTAAAGGAGCCTAAGCATCCAAGAGATCCTCTCCAACGAGTGCAAAGTCGGTCTGGCCGCCCTCCTCTCTCAAAAGAATGAATTGAAATTCGTAACAGGGATATTTATAGGTGAGAAGCGTAGTAGAAAAATAGGCCCAAGCCCAGCTGACCACTGCCCGGCGTCACACTTTGCCGCCCGGCGTCACACTTTGCCATCCGGCGGTGGGCCTTGAATCACACCACCGCCCGGCGGTAGGGTCTACCGCTCGGCGGTTTCCCTCGTGCCGCAAAACCGCCCGGCGGCAGGGGTCTGCCGCCCGGAACCCAAAAATGGTGTCTTTTCCTCCCCTTTAACCGCCCGACGCCAGGGTTTACACCCGGGCATTGCCTAGACTCTTCCTTTCTCTGATTTTATCTCTTTTCTTGAGTCTATGACCTTCATCTTTATTCTCAATCTTCACTTCTGTCAATTTTGCTGCAAAACAGTGTAAAACAAGCATAAAATCGCTAAAAACAGCTTTTGACCCTTGGATGACTCATTTATTGAGTTTTGTTTGATTTCAAGCTCATTCTAAGCAATAAAGGGCGTAATTTAGTCCAAATTAGCATATGAAAATAACAGTTTTTCAACCGTTATCACAACCCCAGACTTAGAAATTTGTTTGTCCTTAAGCAAAACAAAACAAAGCCATAAAACAAAACAGAGCTTGACATTTCCAAAGTGCATGACAAAACTTACTCAATTTCAGAAAATCAGTGAACTCAAATCAAGATGCATGCTTGTTCTTAGTTTAGCTCATGCGTTCCTCAACAGATGCTACACACTATGAATGATCAGTCCACTAAACAAAGAATGCAATCATGAACTTAAGAAGTTCTCACCAAGCAAGTGTTTCACTCAATCACTCAAGTCTTTAAGGTAGCACTCCACTCTTTATTGTTCACAAATCACATGAAATAAAATTGCTATTCATCTCAAACAATCAACATCTTTTCATGCAAATGTCATCAAAAGGACTTTTCCAAGGCTTGTAATGAGGTCGGGCTATCAAGAAAATTTGGTTTTTCTGGATCACTAAATTCTTGAGTCAAAAGAACTATTTCATTAATGAAAAGGTTGAAGTTTAAACTCTCTCTTGTTACCAATTTCACTCATTCCCAACTTCTTCCCTTTTTCTTTTTCATTGAGCTCATCTTCATGCTTTTATTCTTTTCTTTTCTTTTTCTCTGTTCATGTATTTTGCTTTTCAACACTTGAGCTCAATGCTTTTCTTTTGCTTTTCCAATTTTCCCATGCAACCCCAAACTTGAACCTTTTCATTCCATACAATTATTCTCAACCCTACTCAAGATAAATAATTTCAAATCAAAGGGTTTTATCCTGTTTCAGGCTAAGGTTCAAAAAGCTTTTTGGGGGAAATTTGGCTAGAAAAGGGTTTTCAAACACGGCCTTGATGATTTGATATTCACATAAAAATCAATCAATCATCAACATTAAGGCAATAAAATCTATGCTTCAATGTGAACAATACATACAACAATAAACTCTGGGGCTCAATACCTCACACAACATGCTTTCTCACGCATAGTCATTCATACATCCTGTTTAGCATGATGACCACAATCATACTTCATCACACAACTGTTTCCCAGGATGTTAACATGCATACAACTCAATAATCATTCACATCATATCATCATCAAATAGACTCATCATGCAAAGTAGTCAGTCAAACATCTTCAGAAAAGTGTTCAAGTCAAGCATACACACTGAAAAATAAAATTCAAAAATTTAAAATGCAAGAGTAAAGAAGAAATCCTAGGTTGCCTCCTAGTAGCGCTTGTTTAACGTCGCGAGCCTGACCCAAACCTCATGGGTCCACCAACATCATTACTGAAGCAAATTGCTCTACATCTCCTCCCACATAATGTTTGAGCCTCTGCCCATTCACTATCCAGCTTCGCTGTTGATCTTCATCATTTGAATGCTCAAGTTCCACTGCTCCATTTTGAAATACCTGCTTTACCACGAAAGGTCCTGACCATTTTGATTTCAGCTTTCCAGGAAACAGCTTCAGCCTTGAGTTAAACAATAACACCAACTCCCCTAGGTGGAAGGTTCTCTTGAGCAATTTTTTTTCATGATACAATTTCACCTTTTCTTTGTAGATTCTTGATGGATCATATGCGTGCAACCGCATTTCTTCAAGTTCCAACATCTGGTTTCTTCGTTTGCTTTGAGTGTCAGTAGGATCAAAGTTCACAAATTTAAAAGCCCACAGAACTTTATGCTCCATTTCTACTGGTAGATGGCATGCCTTCCCATAGATCAACTGAAAAGGTGAGAGTCTCATAGAAGTTTTCATTGCAGTTCTGTATGCCCAAAGGGCATCATCTAGTTTCTGTGACCAATCTCTCCTTGAAAGAGTAACAGTCTTTTCCAGAATTCTTTTGATCTCCGGTTAGATACCTCAGCTTGCCCATTTGTTTGTGGATGATAAGGTGCAGCGACCTTATGTTTCACTCCATAATGTTTTAGCACCCTGGCAAGTTAAGCATTACAAAAGTGTGATCCCCCATCGCTGATGAGTACTCTGGGGTACCAAACCGTGAAAAGATTTGCCTCTTCAAGAATTTGATCACCGTGTTAGCATCATTCTTGGGACATGCTAAAGCTTCCACCCATTTGCTCACATAATCAACAGCTACCAAAATATACTCATTATTGAATGATGGAGGAAAGGGTCCAACGAAATCAATACCCCAGCAGTCAAAAACTTCAACCTCCATAGTTCCTTGCAACGACATCTCATGCCTTCTTGAAATATTCCCCGTCCTTTGGCATTTGTCACAACTCCGAGTATGGTTATAGGCATATTTAAACACAGTTGGCCAGTAAAATCCAGCTTGCAAAACTTTTGCAGCTGTGCGCTCACCATTGTAATGGCCTGCATACGGAGAATTATGGCAATGCCACAAGATCCTTTCTGCTTCCTCCTTTGTTACACATCTCCTCAGAATATTTTCAGCTCCTATCTTGAACAAGTACGGGTTGTCCCAAATTAATTGTTTAGCATCATGTAAGAACTTATTTTTCTGCTGCCAATTGAGTCCTTCAGGAATAACACCTGCAGCTTTGAAATTAGCCAGGTCAGCAAACCAGGGTCTTTGCTGAATATATAGAAGTGTTTCATCTGAAAATGACTCCCAGATTTCCTTCTCCTTTCTTGTTACTTCATTATTAACCAATCGGGATAAATGGTCAACAATCAAATTTTCACTTCCCTTTTTATCTCGAATTTCTATGTCAAACTCTTGAAGCAGAAGTACCCATCTGATCAATCGAGACTTTGAGTCTGGTTTAGTCAATAAATACTTTATAGCTGCATGGTCCGTATATATAATCACCTTGGACCCAATAAAGTAAGATCTGAATTTCTCCAATGCGTAAACTATAGCCAAAAATTCTTTTTCTGTGGTGGCATAATTCTGTTGGGCTTCATTCAGAACTTTACTGGCATAGTAAATAGCATGAAAAACCTTTTCTCTTCTTTGACCCAATACTGCGCCTATAGCATAGTGACTAGCGTCACACATAAGTTCAAACTCTTTACTCCAGTCTGGAGCAACAATTACTGGAGCGGAAATCAATTTCTTCTTCAAAATCTCAAAAGCTTGCAGACATGCAGGACTCATTAGAAAGGGTGTATCTTTAACAAGCAGATTACTTAATGGCTTAGCAATCTTTGAAAAATCCTTAATAAAACGGCGATAAAATCCAGCATGACCTAGAAAACATCGAATTCCTTTCACATTGGAGGGTGGTGGAAGCTTCTCAATAACCTCCACCTTTGTTGTATCCACTTCAATTCTCTTTGCCGAGATCTTGTGCCCTAACACAATCCCTTCTATAACCATGAAATGGCAGTTCTCCCAATTTAGAACAAGGTTTATTTGAACACACCTTTTAAGTACTGCATCCAGGTTAGCCAAACACCTTTGAAAGGAATCCCCAAAAATAGAAAAATCATCCATGAAAACTTCTATGCTTTTCTCCATGAACTCAGCAAAGATTGCTTGCATACACCTTTGGAATGTAGCTGGTGCGTTGCATAACCCAAAAGGCATTTTTCTGTAGGCAAAAATGCCAAACGGGAATGTAAATCCTGTTTTTTCTTGGTCTTCAGGATCAACTACAATTTGATTATATCCAGAATAACCATCCAGGAAGCAATAATAGGTTTGTCTAGCCAATCTTTCTAACATTTGATCCATGAAGGGCAAGGGAAAATGATCTTTTCTGGTGGCTGTGTTTAATCTTCTGTAGTCGATGCACATCCGCCATCCAGTGATTGTCCTTGTGGGAATAAGCTCATTCTTTTCATTATGAATGACAGTCATCCCTCCTTTCTTAGGTACAACTTGAACTGGAGTCACCCATTTGCTATCAGAAATAGGATAAATAATTCCTGCTTCTAATAGTTTGAAGACTTCTTTTCTCACTACTTCCTTCCTTACTAGATTGAGTCTTCTTTGCGGTTGCGCCACCGGTCTATAATCTTCTTCCATCAGAATTCTATGCATACAATAGGTGGGGCTTATGCCCTTGAGATCTGCAATTGACCAGCCTATAGCGCCTTTGTTTGCCTTTAAGACTTCCACCAACTTTCCTTCTTCTTCTGAAGATAATGACGTACTAATAATGACAGGCTTTTCTCCACCATCCTCCAAAAACACATATTTCAAATGTGGTGGTAACTCCTTCAGTTCACTTTTGCTTTCTGGAATTTTCTCTCTGCACTCAATCTTTTCAAAAAGAGTCTGTTCTGCTGGGATTTCCTTAGTTGCCTCCAATTCTTGGACACATTCCTGTTTCATTTTATCCTCTTCTTCGTTCAGATCCTCACATTCGTCAATGAGAGTTCTTTCCAACATGGAGGCAATATGGACTCTACCACTTTGTGTCATGCAAATTTCTTCTACCACATCAATTTGAAAGCAAGAATTGTTGTCTTTGGGATGTGACATTGCCTGAAATACATCAAAATCCACTTATTCATCTTGTACCTGCACTTTAAGCTTTCCCTTCTCCACGTCGATTACAATCCTAGCGGTCTTCATGAAGGGCCTTCCCAAAATTAGAGGTGCATCTCCATTTTCTTCCATCTCCATTATGACAAAATCCACAGGAAATAGAAATTTATCTACCTTGACTATCACATCTTCAGCAATTCCATAAGGATATTTGAGTGATCTGTCTGCTAATAGAAGGACCATTCTTGTTGGTCTAATTTCCACTGCTCTAATCTTCTTGAACATAGAGAGAGGCATCAAATTAATGCTAGCTCCAAGATCAATCAAAGCCTTTCCAACATCTAACTCTCCAATAGTACAAGGAATAGTAAAGCTGCCTCGATCCTGTAATTTGGGAGGTAAGGACCTTTGTAGGAATGCACTGCAATTTCCTTGTATCTCAATTGTTTCCTCTTCAAGGTGCTTCCTCTTCTTTGTAATGAGCTCTTTTAAAAACTTTGCATAAGACGGTATCTACTGAAGTGCTTCAGAGAACAGTATGGTTATCTCCAATTTCTTGAACAGTTCCATAAAATGCTCAAATTGTTTCTCTCTCTCTTTTCTAGAATATGCTTTTTGATATGGCAGTGGTTTTTCATAATCTTTCTCTTTGGCTTTCACAGTTTCCTCTACCTATTATCTCTGTAACACATTTTTCTCTCTCCTGCTTACTTTCTTCTTTAGTATTCTCTTCCTCTTTTTCTTCTTTTTCAACCTCTTTCTCCTTTAATATTTTCCCCCTTCGAGTGACAATCTCACATGTTTCTTCCACATTGCTATTCTTCACCGAACTTATAGTACACATACTTCTCTTCAAAATTTTGTGAAAAATTTCTTCAGAATCTACACTCCTTTGTATAGGCACAAACTGAGGTTGTTGTGGTACCATAGAAACCTTTTTACTATCTGTGACAATTCAGATAATGTGTTTGCCACCTTCTCCAACTGCTGCAAAATTGCATTGCTTTGCTCCCTTGTCTCAATGGTCTTTTGCAACAGTGCAGCATCATCACCACAAGTATCATACATCTCCTCATTGTCCGCCATGAGTTCTATCAAATCATAAGCTTCATCCTCTATCTTTCTTCTAATATCTCCTTGAGCAGCATCATTCAATATCATCTTTGAGTGTATGCTCAAACCTTCAATGAATATGATTAAGTAGGCCGCCTTATCAAACCCATGGATTGGGGTTTTTCTCTACAAGCCTTTAAATTTGCCCTATGCATGCCCAAGGGTTTCTTCCATTCTTTGTTGAAAAGACGAGATTTCCAACTTCCCTTGATTGATCTTCGATTGCGGAAAGAATTTGGTTACAAACCGTCTTGCTAAAACATCCCAGCTTCTAAACGTCCCTCCATCAAATGAGTGTAGCCAGTCCTTAGCGTTTCCTCCCAAAGAGAACGGGAATAGGCTAAGTCTGATCCTTTCATCTGAGACTCCAGGCACCTTAACAGTATTACCAATTTCGCCAAAGATGGTCAAATGCTTGTAGGGATTCTCACTTGACAATCCATGGAACTGGTTACTTTCGACCAACTGAATAAGTGCAGGGCTCATCACCAAATTCATTGCATTGTCTGCAGGAATGACAATGCTGTTGAAATTCAAGGGACCCACATGTTGGCTGAGTCCCCCAATGTACGTCTCTGAGGAGGAGGTTGTTCCGCCATCTCCTCCAAGTCCTGTGCAAAAGGTTGCAAAAGTGGTTCAGGAGAAGGAAAGTTTTCACGTTCAGAATGATTAACGCTCCTCCCTCTCCTGTCTGGTAGCCCCTCGAGAAGAGGTTGCTGATCTTTTCTGCTCCTAGTGTGTACTCCTTCCTGCATACACAAGAGAAAATACCCCTAAAAGCACTTTTACAGAAAAATAAAATAAAAGAAAAGAAAAGAAAAAATATAAACAAATAATAACACACAAGTTAAATTCAGTCAATTCACACTACTTGTTAGCAAATTGGCAAGTGTACCAAATCATATCAAGTAATAAAAATGGTATAACCCATTATCGTTCTTCCCATGAGACTCGAAAGGCCTTATCGTTCGCGTGAATTAAAATCGTAAGACTTGCGGAGAAAAATTAATAGTTGTGGTGGATGCAATGACAGAAAATAAATATGCAATGCGTAATTCAATTGACAAGATTTTAGCAATGGATGAATGGAGTTGTTGGGGATTTACAATTTCATCTAATCCTCTCTCTTTTATTTACTCCTTTTGTTTAAACGGCGTTATTATCTAATTGCATGCAAACTTTCTTGGCCTCCCCTTAACCCGATCCCTCGGCGAAAAGGGCCTATTCCTAATTACCGGCTTGCTATCCCTAGCCTCCCCTAGCAACTAGCAACGCATTACAAACAGAAGCAAATACAATTGGTCGTCCTACTCCCCTATCCCTAGGTGGTATTGCTTAACCAAGGAAAAATCTCACCAGTTCACGTCATTATTGTACGTCCCCGTATCAATAAAGTCAAGGAGCAATTACCGAATGAGTTAAACGATAAAGGCATTAAGCGTAGTATGAGACTCCAACAATTGATAATAAAAGCATATGAAAAACATATAATTCAAACAAGAGTTTCAATAATCGAGAGTATCAAAAGATTACATTGTTCCCCCAATAACAAAAAGGGTTTAGTTCACCATAGTCATGGTGAACCAAGATGAAAATAATGGAAGATATGGAAAGCAAACCCTAGAAAAGACGTAAAGGAGCCTAAGCATCCAAGAGATCCTCTCCAAAAAGTGCAAAGTAGGTCTGGCCGCCCTCCTCTGTCAAAAGAATGAATTGAAATTCGTAACAGGGCTATTTATAGGTAAGAAACGCAGTAGAAAAATAGGCCCAAGCCCAGCTGACAACCGCCCGACGTCACACTTTGCCACCCGGTGGTGGGCCTTGAATCGCACCACCGCCCGGCGATAGGGGTCTACCGCCCGGCGGTTTCCCTCGTGCCGCAAAACCGCCAGGCGCCAGGGGTTTAACGCCGGGTGGTTCCTAGACTCTTCCTTTCTTTGATTTTCTCTCTTTTCTTAAGTCTATGACCTTCATCTTTATTCCCAATCTTCACTTCTGTCAACTTTGCTGCAAAACAATGCAAAACAAGCATAAAATCGCTAAAAATAGCTTTTGACCCTCGGCTGACTCATTTATTGAGTTTTGTTTGATTTCAAGCTCATTCTAAGCAATAAGAGGCATAATTTAGTACAAATTAGCATATGAAAATAACGGTTTTTCAACTGTTATCATCTTGCATCCACAACAATTATTAATTTTTCTTTCACAAGTCTTACGATTTTGATTCACACGAACGATAAGGCTTTTCGAGTCTCATGGGAAGAACAATAATGGGTTATGCCATTTTTATTACTTGAAACGATATTGTACACTTGCCATTCAGTTAACAAGCAATGGGTATTCTGCCCATTCAGACTCATACGTACTTAGCCAAATCTAGCATCAAGTGTTCAACGCTTCATCCTCAATTCCTCAGTCATTCAGCCTTAGGACTTAGCCAAATTTGGCAAAGGGTATTCGGCCCTTCGGCTTCAACTCCTCGGTCATTCGGCCTTAGGTACTTAGCCAAATTTGGCAACAGGTATTCGGCCCTTCGGCCTCAATTGCTTCGACATTCCCCCTTAACTGCTCGGTCATTCGGCCATCACAAGTACTTAGCCAAATCCGGCATCAAGTGTTCAGCCCTTCGGCCTCGACTCCTCGGCCATTCAGCCTTAGGTACTTAGCCAAATTTGGCAACAGGTATTCGGCCCTTCGGCCTCAAATGCTTGGCCATTCGGCCTCAACTGCTTGGCCATTCGGCCTCACAGGTACTTAGCCAAATTTGGCATCAAATGTTCGGCCCTCCGGCCTCAATTCCTCGGCCATTTGGCCTTAGGTACTTAGCCAAATTTGGTAACAGGTATTCGGCCCTTCGGCCTCAAATCCTCGACCATTCGACCTTAGGTACTTAGCCAAATTTGCAACAGGTATTCGGCCCTTCGAGCTCAATTGCTTGGCCATTCACCCTCAACTACTCGGCCATTTGGCCTCATAGGTACTTAGCCAAATCTGACATCAAGTGTTCGACCCTTCGGCGTTAATTCCTCGGCCATTCGGCCTTAAGTACTTAGCCAAATTTGCCAATAGGTATTCGGCCCTTCGACCTCAACTCCTTGGCCATTCAGGCTTAGGTACTTAGCCAAATTTGGCAACATGTATTCGGCCCTTCGGCCTCAATTGCTTGGCCATTCGGCCTCAAGAGTACTTAGCCAAATCTTGCATCAAGTATTCGACCCTTCAGCCTCAACTCCTCGGCCATTTGGGCCTTGGTACTTCGCCAAATTTGGCAACAGGTATTCGGGCCTTCGGCCTCAATTGCTTGGTCATTCGGCCTCACAGGTACCTAGCCAAATCTTGCATCAAATGTTCGACCCTTCAGCATCAACTCCTCAGCCATTTGCGCTTAGGTACTTTGCCGAATTTGGCAACTTGTATTCGGCCATTCGGCCTGAATTTCTTGGCCATTCGGCCTCAACTGCTCGGCCATTCGGCCTCACAGGTACTTAGCCAAATTTGGCACCAAGTGTTCGGCCCTTCGGCCTCAATTCCTCGGCCATTCGGCCTTAGGTACTTAGCCAAATTTGGCAATTGGTATTCGGCCTTTCGACCTCAACTCCTCGGCGATTCGGCCTTAGGTACTTAGCCAAATTTGGCAAAAGTTATTCGGCCCTTCGGCCTCAATTGCTTGGTCGTTCGGCCTCACAAGTACTTCGTCAAATTTGGCATCAAGTGTTCGACCCTTCTACCTCAACTCCTCGGCCATTTGGGCTTAGGTACTTTGCCAAATTTGGCAACTAGTATTCGGCCCTCCGACCTCAATTGCTTTGCCATTCGGGCTCAACTGCTCGACCATTCGACCTCACAGGTACTTAGCCAAATCTGGCATCATGTGTTCGGCCCATCGGACTCAACTCCTCGATCATTCGGCCTTAGGTACTTAGCCAAATTTGGCAACAGGTATTCTCCCTTTCGGCCTCAATTGGTTGCCCATTCGGCCTCATACGTACTTAGCCAAATCTGGCCTCACGTTTTCAGCACTTCATCCTTAATTCCTCAGTTATTCGGCCTTAGGACTTAGCCAAATTTGGCAAAAGGTATTCATCCCTTCGGCTTCAACTCCTCGGCCATTCGACCTTAGGTACTTAGCCAAATTTGGAAACACGTATTCGGTCGTTCGGCTTCAACTCCTCGGCCATTCGTCCTTAGGTACTTAGCCAAATTTGGAACCAGGTATTTGGTCCTTCGGCCTCAATTGCTTGGACATTCCACCTCAATTGCTCTGCCATTCGTCCATCACAGGTAATTAGCCAAATCTGGCATCAAGTGTCTGGCCCTTTGGCCTTAATTCCTCGACCATTTGGCCTTAAGGACTTAGCCAAATTTTGCAACAGGTGTTCGCCCCTTCGGCCTCAATTGCTTGGCCATTCGGCCTCACAAGTACTTAGCCAAATCTTGCATCAAATGTTCGACCCTTCAACATCAACTCCTCGGCCATTTGGGCTTAGGTACTTTGCCAAATTTGGCAACTTGTATTCGGCCCTTCGGCCTCAATTGCTTGGCTATTCGGCCTCAACTGCTCGGCCATTCGGCCTCACAAGTACTTAGCCAAATTTGGCACCAAGTGTTCGGCCCTTCGGCCTCAATTCCTCGGCCATTCGGCCTTAGGTACTTAGCCCAATTTGACAATTGGTATTCGGCCTTTCGACCTCAACTCCTCGGCGATTCAGCCTTAGGTACTTAGCCAAATTTGGCAAAAATTATTCGGCCCTTCGACCTCAATTGCTTGGTCGTTCGGCCTCACAGGTACTTCGTCAAATTTGGCATCAAGTGTTCGACCCTTCTACCTCAACTCCTCGGCCATTTGGGCTTAGGTACTTTGCCAAATTTGGCAACTAGTATTCGGCCCTCCGACCTCAATTGCTTTGCCATTCGGGCTAGACTGCTCGACCATTCAACCTCACAGATACTTAGCCAAATATGGCATCATGTGTTCGGCCCATCGGACTCAACTCCTCGATCATTCGGCCTTAGGTACTTAGCCAAATTTGGCAACAGGTATTCTGCCTTTCGGCCTCAATTAGTTGCCCATTCGGCCTCATACGTACTTCGCCAAATCTGACCTCAAGTTTTCAGCACGTCATTCTCAATTCTTCAGCCATTCAGCCTTAGGACTTAGCCAAATTTGGCAAAAGGTATTCATCCCTTCGGCTTCAACTTCTCGGCCATTCGACCTTAGGTACTTAGCCAAATTTGGCAACAGGTATTCGGTCCTTCGACCTCAATTGCTTGGACATTCCACCTTAACTGCTCTGTCATTCGGCGATCACAAGTACTTAGCCAAATCTGGCATCAAGTGTTCAGCCCTTCAGCCTCGACTCCTCGGCCATTCGGCCTTAGGTACTTAGCCAAATTTGGCAACAATTATTCGGCACTTCGGCCTCAATTGCTTGGTCATTCGGCCTCAACTGCTCGGCCATTCGGCCTCACAGGTACTTAGCCAAATTCAGCATCAATTGTTCGGCCCTTCGGACTCAATTCTTCGGCCATTTGGCCTTAGGTACTTAGCCAAATTTGGCAACAGGTATTCGGCCCTTCGGCCTCAACTCCTCGGCCATTCGACCTTAGGTACTTAGCCAAATTTTGCAACAGGTATTCGGCGCTTCAGCCTCAATTGCTTGGCCATTCACCCTCAACTGCTCGGCCATTCGATCTCATAGGTACTTAGCCGAATCTGGCATGAAGTGTTCAGCCCTTCGGCATTAATTCCTCGGCCATTCGGCCTTAAGTACTTAGCCAAATTTGGCAAAGGGTATTCGGCCCTTCGGCCTCAACTCCTCGGCCATTCGGCCTTAGGTACTTAGCCCAATTTGGCAACTGGTATTCGGCCTTTCAGCCTCAACTCCTCGGCCATTCGGCCTTAGGTACTTAGCCAAATTTGGCAACAGGTATTCGACCCTCCGGCCTTAATTGCTTGGCCATTTGGCCTCAACTGCTTAGCCATTCGACCTCACAGGTACTTAGCAAAATCTGGCATCATGTGTTCGGCCCTTCTGCCTCAACTCTTCAGTCATTCGGCCTTAGGTACTTAGCCAAATTTCGCAACAAGTATTCGTGTATTCATTTCTAATCACCCATCCTTTCTAATCTCCAAAACACCTGTTTGGATTCCCGTAATGAAATCATACAATTTCTAGGTGACAGTATTTGTTCCTGTTTTGAATAATAGTATAACCTCAGAGATCCCAACACTAGTTTCAGTACAGAAAACCTCATCAGCTTCAAGCAGTTCATCAATCGAAAATTTGCTTCCACCACCTTAGAAAAATTAACACCCGCAAATATATAATATTTATCCTTCTCCAACAAATTATGCTTTTTGCATGAATTAGAAGTGAATCACATGGAAACCGAAATCACAAGTTGTTCCTTCTAATTCCGAGGGTAGGTGAAGTTGTAATCACATTACCCTAGATGCAGATTAACAAAGTTAGAAGAAAATTATGAAATTGGTAAAGTAACAAAACATTACCTTGACCATGAAATCGAGCAGCGCTGCGACATTACTTTTTTCCCCAAATTTACAACTGCAGATTTAAAGGATCCAAATTTATTAATACATTTTTTTCGTAATCGTGAGCCGCATTATAACACTACTTCATCTCCATCAATGCAGAACCATGAATCACATTAAACCCTAGTCTCGCAAAACTCAGAATCGCAAACTCCTTGCGCTGCCGCGAGACCATGTCGTGAGAGTTCCAACACCTTCGTTTCTCCTTCCTCGAGCAATTGCGAGAATCAACACATCCTCCACCTCTGCAAGTCTCCTTCTTCACAAATTCATCAACCTACAAACCCAGAGACATCACAAAACACGAAAACAGAAACCCATTGCGAGTTCATCTCATCGCACAAACAAAAACATAAGAACACTCCCAATCTCGAAAGAGAGACCCTAGGAGACATTGGACTCCATTCCAATATTGAACTCTATGAATCCGGGATTTGTTGTGTCTTTAATCTCGAACCCAATTTGATTTTAATAAACCCTAATTTGGTGATGAACCTGAGCATGAATAGCTAAGGTTGAAGACGATCAATTATCAGAAATTTTATTTTTTAATTTTTTTAATTATATATTCCACGTAACCTGCTTAATGTGTCACGTATAAAAAATTTGTCAGGTCAACATTTCAGGTCATCAAAAACTTAACTCCGTTAAGCCTATTTAACGGTAGGGGTTCAATTGAGTCAATTTTTCATTTTTGAGGACTAAATTTGCAAAAACAATAAGACGAGGATATAACTGGGAAAAACCCACATAAATAGAGACTTTCGAAGGCGTTTAACCTTAATTTCTTTTAATGATGTGTAGAAAAGTCAAGAAAAATAAATAATCAAAAAATTATATATATTATTATTTAAAAATTGAAATAAATATATATATATATATATATATAAATTAAATACATTTCAACGATAAAATAAAATTTGTATAAAAACATTAAAATAAATAAAGCTATAATATTAATATAGATATTCAAATCAACTTTGAAACTTATAAATAATTCATGACATAATAAAATATTTATTATGAACAATTTCTATAAATAATCCTATATATTAATGGTTAAGGAAAATAAGAACTTGTACTAAATAAAAATGAATGAGTGTTTTGCCGACCATTATGTTATTAAGAATAATTAACATGAAATGTAAACTCCTATAAAACTTACAAGAGAAAGCTTTTAAGTTTTTAAATCCAGAAACAAGAATAATAAAAAATAACTCACTCATTTTTTGAAACATTTAGAATCAAATAGACCAATATGAAATTTAATTAGTAAGAAGTTATGTCCATCCATAACTTTTGAAATTGTAACCTTCATCTCTAGGAGAAGATAAAATAATTTAATCTCTCTATTAATATGGAAATGCAATTAGAAATTATCGAAGTGCAAAAAACAATAGTCTCAACAAATTCGTGAGTTGTTGAAATACTCAGTAAAATATCAGCATTTAAAAATTTACCAAAAAAATATTCAATCTTCTAAGATAGATAGCAACTCTAACCACACCATTTCTTTCTTCTTATTAGGAAGACAAACCAGTTTAATTTATTTTGATATTGATGTTAAGAAAAAAAACCACAAGAAACTCTCATTACATTTTAATTAACTTCGTTGGTTTAATATTTAGATTACAATAGTAGGATTAAGCAATGCAAATTGAAGGAAGTCCACATCATGTTTCAAGATACTTATATGTTTCTCTGGCATTGTGATCCATGCCTCTATTCCCTCTCTTGTTTCCATCAATATCACTGTGTTTGGTGTACTTTCTTTAGTACCTCCTCTTTGAGCTAGCCAAAAAGGTTTTCCACAACCAAAATCCACTTCATTGAATCCCATATTACCCCAACCTGTAAACACTAATGATATTGGTTTATTTTCTGCTATACCTTCAAGAATTAGTTTTGCACACTCATCACTCCACTGAAAACAAGGATCATTCTGCAGTTTCAGAAATAAACCCTTAGTTAGTTTTCCAAGTCCTTCTTTTAGAATTTCAACCAAATCTATGATCTCAGTGTTCTTGTTTACACCCTCAAGAATAACCAATGCAGGCCACAACAAATTTCCAATAACACCTTTTGAGAAAGGCTCCCCCATTCATTTTCTCATGTCCACAACATGCAATGCAACCATTGGTCTTGTTTTGTCCTCCTACAATCATATGTTTGCTTATAAATGAAGATAGTACCTGGTACCGTGTAGGCTTTGTTTCATCACAATGTTGACATGGATTTTAGCTCATTGATGGCTTTGTGATCAAACAAGAATCTTCTTGTGGTGCATTTTTCTATGTTCGAGTCCTTGTTTATATTCAACATGTCAGCACGTACACCAGAGGTGTTTCTTGGAGGGAAGGAAGAAGCAGCAAAAGAGAAATTTGGCCATGAGATTTCTTCCTTTGACCCTTTGCAAATGGAAAACTAGGTTTTCAAGAAGGCACTGCAAGAATATGCATCCAAGAGAATGTGGAGGTTGCACATGCCAATGACTATTCCTCCACATTTGAATTTGTTTAATTGAACAAGTAACTGGGGCAACACTTCTTCATGAGGATGGCACTTGTTAGGCTCACATGGAAGTAACTGGTTTAGCAGTTCTAATTTGGGTGGTTTTAAGAACACTTCCATGATGGTGCTCACCGAAGCTTTCATGAAAATTGCACTTTCATCGTTGCAATCAATGGAAAAGTAATAACATCTTCTACCAGCAAAAGGGTAGAAAATGGTTAGTTCCTCAGATAGTGATATCTTCAATTGAGTTTAGACATCTGAGAATCCTTCGAGCTTGGTGTTGAGTGGAAAGACATCAAACAAGCATAATTTTAGGATTTTGCATTCTGCAAAAGTTGGCAGTAAGGGTTTAATGATTTCTCTTGATGTGATGTTAATTTCCATTCTCAACTATTATCACCACACAAGAGATCTCATGAAAAATTTTAGTATTTGTTTATATACTCTATTTGAGGAATGTCAGAAACAATGTAAAAAATGACTATTTTAATTGCTTTTGAACCATCACTCAAAATATCTATTTATCCTCAAATATAATTTTTTTGGTCTTGGTTTAACCATTATAGTTTTTTAATGCAACATTAAATCATCAAATAACCTTCTACCAAGCAATATATGCATTGTTGTTTTATAGTATTTTGTTAACAAAATTCATTTAGTATTTACGTTTTATTCATTAAGTCATATTATGTTATTAAAAGTAATTGTAATAGATAGTTATATGAAAAAGAAATTCTTTAAAAGCCTAATTTACTTTTGTATTTGATGTTGAAATATGTTTTTTACTTTTGACTGATAAATATGCCGTTTTTTCAAATAAATTATTTAAAGGACTAGCCTATTTTCATATGTAATGTTCAGATATTTTTAAATGCTCATTGAAAGCATAAATAAACAATTGACTGTGAATTTCATATATAGAGGATTAGAGGTGTTGACTTTGACCTTTTCTAAATATAGATCTTATTCTTTTGGCTGATTCAATTGATGACTCTTTAAAAATCTTAGTTCTAAAAGCCCCATGAGAAGGGGATTAGGATAGAATTTGAAAACCTTAACTCTAAAAGATCCTTAGTAGTAACTTATGCAGTTTTTTATTTTCTTTCGTAACTCTTTTAAGTTAAATTCTAACTTAACTAATTGAGAAATTAAAAAAAAAAATATATATATATATATATATATATATATATATATATATATATATATATATATATATATATATATATTATCTAGCTTTTTGTAAGACAAAAAGAGCATGTCATCTAGGATATTTAATTTGCTTTCATAAAAAAGGATTATGCAGCATCCAGAGTCTATTTTCATATAAGATTTACTTTCTAATAAAATTTTATTAAAATAAGATGAATATATTTAATTTAAAATTATAAAATATAACACATATAATGAAAATTATTGATGTCGAGAAGTAGACAAGGACCCAGGTTCCATTTTGGGTCGGAAGAACTAGAAAACTCAAAAGATCGTCACTCTTCTTGTGAGGAAACCAACAAAGGAAGAATGTTGCACTATGTTACCCAAAGAGAGGATCAAAACTGCACTAAAACACAACACAAAGAAAGCAAATTTTAATCAGTTCAATGACAAGATAATCGATAAAAAACTAAAGAAAGTTTAAACAGGTAGCATAAAAAAAAACACGCACCTGGGATGCAAGAGAGAAAAAGGAGAGGACAAAGAGTATGACGTTATGAGAAACGACAACGCAATGCAGCAAGAGATAAACAGTAGAGGAGAAGCAGAGAAAAAGGAGAAGAGATGAAGATGCAATTGAAACTGAATTTTGAGAAGAGTCTGCGGTTTATTTAAAATGAAATGGGGCGTCGGTTGCTCCAGAAACCGACGTCTAGGAAGCTAAAAAGATTGACGTTTTGGTTTCCTGTCAGGGAAGTAAACGTCGGTGCCCCTAACCGCCGACGTCTACAACCCTCGAATTTGGTGAAAATACCGGAAAGTAGACGTCGGTGACCCTCTGAAACGACGTCTACATTGAAGAATTTTAAACGTCGGGCACCGACGTTTACTTCCCTGACAGGAAACCAAAACGTCAATCTTTTTAGCTTCCTAGACGTCGGTTTCTGGAGCAACCGACGCCCCATTTCATTTTAAATAAACCGCGGACTCTTCTCAAAATTCAGTTTCAATTGCATCTTCATCTCTTCTCCTTTTTCTCTGCTTCTTTTCTACTGTTTATCTCTTGCTGCATTGCGTTGTCGTTTCTCATAACGTCATTCTCTTTGTCTTCTCCTTTTTCTCTCTTGCATCCGAGGTGCGTGGTTTTTTTTATGCTACCCATTTAAACTTTCTTTAGTTTTTTATCGATTATCTTGTCGTTGAACTGATTAAAATTTGCTTTCTTTGTGTTGTGTTTTAGTGCAGTTTTAAAATTTCATTCACACCCTCTTATTTAAGTACAATAATGAAAAGTATATAAAGATGGATAGAAAAGGTAACATAAAACCATCCCGTGTTGAAAATTAATATTTCAAAATATTTTTGGAAATTACAATTTTTATTATCTGTCCATCCATTTGTATTTATTTTCATTATTGTACACCTATTACAAATAAGAGAAACTACACTATTAGTCTCATGTTTTCTTTACTAGAATGTTGTCCATATGTGCTTAATGAAACAAATTTTAATATCTGAAAAGATTTAAAAAATAACCTCTTAGGTCTATATATTATACTTTTTAACTGTATTAGAATCTATATATTATCTTTTTTCACAATGAAAAGTTCACAACATTAGAAATAATTAAATTTAATATTTAAATTAAATTAATTGATTATTTCTGCAAGATTTAATTACCTTTTTAGTCCCAAAGTTGAGAGCTGAATTTCTGTTTGATACTCGCTTTTAAAATATCGCCACGTAAGCGTAAAGTTAACGCAGTTGCAAGCTACTTAACGGAAGGGACCTGTTAAAAGAAAAATCAGTAACATGGGGCCAAATTACATCACTTTTAAAAGCGGGTATCAAACAGAAATTCAACCCCCAACTTGGGGACTAAAAAGGTAATTAAACCTTTCTGCAATGTTTTGTCCGATGAAGCTACTATCTCCTCAGGTCACCGATTATTTATTTTTCACAATGCAACTCAGCACTGAACTCGGTCACTGCTTTTTCATCTAAGGTTTATATTTGTGCTGAATGGTGGTGGCAATCGGTTCAGCTTGGTTCTAATGGTATTTGTTTTCTGTCATTGTAAACCATAATTTTGTTCTCTTTTCTCAACATATGAATTGGATCAGTCCATATCCTAAGGTGAGTTTGGAAGAAGTAATTTACAGTTAGGGTTTAGATTAACTTAGTCAAGTTCATAGATTATGGTTGTCTTTCTCAACTCAGAATAGTTCATAAAATTTGTAAGAAACTGTAGTATTTTTTCCTACATTTTGAACATGCACTGCACACAAGAGTTGTAGTTTAATAATAATAATAACTATAATCAAAGGTCTATTAGTCTAACCTAATAGTTGTTATTCAGAATGTAACCTTGTGAATAGATTTAAACAGTTGTAAATGTGATTTCTTCCAATCTGTCTTGGCACAAATGAAATTAGGTGGTGCATTGTTGATGATTTATTTATTCTTAGATCTAATGGTTGCAAGGTTTTTTTGTGTGATTGGTTGGGTGTTGGATTCTCACCTTAACTTTTTATTCATTTGATTAAGGGTGTGTTCACTTAGGGGTGATTGAGGGAGATGATTTGGGAGAGAGTGATTGAGTGAATTTGAGGGGATTTGAGGGTGATTTTTTTTGTGTTTAGTTGAGTGGATTTGAAGGTAATTGAGAGTAGATTTGAAGGTAAATTTTGTGAGAATTAGTGTAGGATTTGATTGATGTGATAGTTTAAAAGATTTGTTTAATTGGTAGAAATTGAAGATTACCAAAATATCTCTGGGTATTAAAGTAATATAAAATGATATTTGTTAATATTATATTTAATTGTAAAAATGTTTATTAAGAGTTAAAAATTCACATTCATTATTTAACTATTAAAATTAAAATTTAAGAGTTCATTTAATGTTATCATATTCTCTTTTATTTATTTAAAAATTAAATTAGGAGGTTTTTGCAGAAAATCTTAATTAGTTTTTAAGATAATATTAAATGTTATTAAATATTTATATTATTAGAATTTAAATTTAAGAGGAAATTTAATAAAATGTAGGTTATAATAATCAATTAAAATAGAAGAATAATAATACTGCAGAAAAAACAAGATTAAAATGAAAAAACATGTCCACCAAGTAATTCTCCACCAATTAAAAAGAAAGAATAAAATGATTCACACAGACGTTCCACTCCAACCCAGTATTCCTCCAAGTAATTCTCCAACAACCACGAAGTCCACCAAGGACTGCGGCCACCACCACTCTTCGAGCCGCCGTCTCATCCGTCTCGTCTCGTCGGCGTTGCCGCCTTCATCCTCCTAGTCCTCTTCCTTGCCTTCCTATCCCCAACACTCTCTCATTCACCATGCAGGTCACCCTTACTATCATCTTCACCACCTTCACATCTCATACTCACCATGGACACCAATGGAAGAAGCAGAAGCAGCCCTTGTGCCTCACCAGAATTCAGTTCTGGATGGTTCGAAACCCCTCTTTCCCACAACCTAACATTCTCTCCGCAGATCAACTCTTCGTCAACGGGGTCCTTCTTCCTCTCCACCTCCTAAACAAGCCCCACCCGCCACACCATCCACCCGTCCCGGAACCGCAACCGCAACCGGAACAAGAATCAGAACCCTCCCCGTGCGAAGAACCCAGAACCCCCACCTCTTCGTTTGAACCCAATACCAGCTTGTGCGAGATTTTAACGAAAATGGGTAACCGAATACTCCTAAGCTAAGCTGTAACCGGATACAGCTCCTGCGTGATAGAAAATGGGTAACCGAATACTCCTAGACTGTAACCGGATACAACTCCTGCGTGAATCTTTCGAAGATCTGGAACCGCATACTCCAGCTATGTAACCGAATACGCCGTTGCCAAACTTCGTCAAAAACCACTGTTCATCGTCTTCTTCAGCTTCAAACACGCAGATTCCACTTCACACATTCTTCTTCATGCCATCAACTCCTTCTTCCTCCTTGTCTAAAAGGCTGCAACTAAAAAGCAACAAGAAAATTGGACAACTAACCTCACCTCTGACGTTGCTCTTGCTCTTCAAGTGGTTCTTATATTTTATGGTTTATGGCAAGGGGCATTTTAGACAAACCAACTTTATCCCTGCAAATCTTCGATCATATCGCTATTACGTTCAAATCTTCGCTTGTAATGATAGTAAATGAACACAATTTTTTTTTTTTAATTCATTGCTCGTTTTTAACCTTAGAACACTAAATTACCTTCAAGTTAACATAGTCTAAGTGTTGATATTTTTTTTCTTCTTTTTATTCATTTGATTAAGTGTTGATATTTTTTTTTCTGTACGGCTGCAATTTTTTGACAGCATGTTTTAATCTTCTCTAAGATGAAAGATATTAAAATTGTAATATTTATTTGTTAATCAATATGTTTTTATTTTTTTTACTATTTTGTTTTTAATATTTTTGTTATTTATGATTTATTAGTTAATTTTGTAAATGATATCTTTTGTAGTAATTGATTTTTTGTATTAAAAATATTAGAACAAACAAATAAAAAAATAATAAATAATTACTTAATAATAAATATTGAAATAATTAATAAATAATCAAAACAATTACATATTAAATTAACAAAGAATTAAAAAAAATTACAACAAAAATAAATAAAAAATATCAAGCAGTGAAGTTGTAACATCCCAAAATATGTGTATAATTCATATCAAATGGAATGCAACGTGTCATAATAATAGAAAACAGTTAGGAGTAGAAGATACTGTATAAGTGTAAATTACAGTCATCCAAAATAGAGGGGGAAAATAAAACGAAAGCTAATGAAAATACAAGAGTCTAAGGTTTTGCAAAACATGATAAGCCAAAAAGAAATAAAACAACATGATCGCCTAAGCACTAGGTGCTGGATCTTCCTCGGTCTCCAAGGCCTGCTCTAGAGGTACATCATCACCTACTGCTCACATCCAAAGGATTGGATGATCATCGCAAGAGAGGAAGCAAACACACACAACATACAAGTGCAAGGGTGAGCTAGTTTTCAAATCAACATACAATTCATAGCAAGGTAATCTAGCATGGCAGAAAACATAAATTTACATACAAGCATACAAGTTATCATGTTCATGAGCACATAGTTCATAACTTAACCAAAATCAATCATATTAACATACAAAGACTCCTAGACACGTCCGGACATAGAATGAATGTAGAGCTGGGGCGGGTTGTGCACTTTGATGACCTCTACTGCTTTGCAAAGCCATTGCCGAGGGGTTCCACCCGACCATACACAAGGCTAGTCCGTTACCGCGGTATAGGCCTACAGTGAAAGCGCCTACCCTAGGACCTCCCACTACTCCTACCACACGCGTCAATCCTCTCTAAGTGAGAATGAAAGACCGTTGGAGCGTTAGGGATAACCCCCCATATGGAAGCCTCTCGCCATTCAATCAATACACTAATAGATCTCACCGAGAGATCATAATTCCACAACCGAATCCGACCAATCCAATTACTTGATAATTCTCCAAGTCATATAAATCATACACACCTTAATTCATCTCAAACAATTAGATAGACCAATCAACCACAAGTTTTAAGCAATAAACCGAGCACTTAATGCAGTGGCCGAACCACTAAAACTGAATTGGGTGCCAAGACCAAGCACCCTTAACAGACCGAACGGTCAAGAGAAGAGTTAGCTCTTCTCTGACCGAGACCCTACAAACCGAACGGTCATACAGGTTGAAGACTTCTAAAGCTGTGAGGAATCCAGTGCAAAGAACCTAAGGCTGAGATAGGGTCAGGACCGAACGGTTATGGGGTGGGCAAATCCTTCCCTGACCGAAAGCACATCTGACCGAACGGTCATGTGCAAGAAACCATCTACACTTACTATGTTTGACCGAACGGTAAGAGAGGGGAATACTTTCTCTGACCGAGAGTACTCTTACTAGACCGAACGGTCAAGAGAGGGAGTCACCCCTCTCTGACTCAGACACCCAAACCGGACGGTCAAGAGAAGGGGGAACCTTCTCTGACCAAGACCTTCCAAACCGAACGGTCAAGAGAAGGGAGAACCTTCTCTGACCAAGATCCACCAGACCGAACGGTTTTGAGAAAGGAAACTTCCTTCTCTAACCCAAGACCCTCTGACCGAACGGTCAAGAGAAGGGGGAAAGCCTTCTCTGACCAAGGAAACCAGGCCGAACGGTCAAGAGAAGGGGAAACCTTCTCTGACCAAAGGAACCAAACTGGACGGTCAAGAGAAGGGAGAACCTTCTCTGACCAAGTACACCAAACCGGACGATCAAGAGAAGGGGAAACCTTCTCTGACCAAGACCATCCAAACCGGACGGTCAAACTCTGCATAATTCTGCAGAATTCGACAACACCTCTTGGGGCCATTTTTAACCATTTTAACCAACTTCTAACACCGCTAATCTTTGTTTTAAACATATTTAAACTTACCTAAGTGACTCTAGACAGTCCTAACACATTTTTAAAGTGATTTAGGCTTCATTTCAACTCTAAAACTCTCATTTTCTCAACTTAGGGACCCAAAACCAATTCTTACCATTCTACACACTTTTTGGCTAATTTGGTGACTCAAACAAGTCATAATACACCAAGTGAAACTGTCCCAACAGTTCACAAACACCACAGACCCCAAATACTCAAAATCACTACCTCACTTCCCTTAAAATGGCTAAAAAGTGACTCTAAAGCACTTGGTTTTCTCCCAAACACTACCACAACAGATTTCAATCATAATCACAGTTCCAATCATGCATAATTCAACATCTCAAGGGGTTCCAAACAGTGCAAAATCATCTATCATCAATGCTACACAACATACTCATTTCCATACATGAATTTCCAACCAATTCAACCAATTTCATGCTTCAACAACATACAACTTTAGAATTTATCATACATTCACAACATACTATAAAAAAAATGGAAAGAAAGCTAGCTCCCCTTACCTCTAGTGTGCACGGCCCACTCAAGGAATGATCCTAGCCCAAGCACTTTGAACCCAAAGTATGAGAAACACCTAAAATCATCAATTGATGATAGAAGACGAATTTTAGCATTAAGTTGAAGTTAGATTGTGGAAGGAAACGAAATGGGTTGCATGAAATAAGAGTCTCATGCTTGAAACCCTAGGGCAAAGGAGGAAAGAGGGCTCTCTTACCGGTTGGATGAAACGGAAAATCGATCGGTAGAAACGTAGCTCTTGGAGTCCTGAATGCTTAGGTAGCTTCAATTTGAGAAACAAACGGCTACATTCTGAGTTATGGTAGATGGAAGGTAGAGGAATGAAGGGAAGAAGAAGAAGGAGGGGTGTGTCTGTCTGGACGGTGGAGGAATGGGCTAAAACTTAGAATGAAGTGTTTTTATAAAAGTTTTAGTTTTAGAACTCTACCCAATGCTTGGCTGCCATGTGTACACACCTTTGGCTTTAATTTTACAAGACCTTACAGAAGTGCTCCAGCCACAAAAGGATTTAAAAGATTTTCCTGACAAAAACTGATGGGGACGATGAAAATTAAATAAAAGATGGAGGAATAACAATGAAAATTAAATAAATATTGGAGGTGCATGACTGAAACATATGACATGGAGAGGGAGAATCACTCATCTGTCCATCCATTTGTATTTAGTTTATAAATTAGAGAAAGTATCCTATCATGTTTTCTTTACTAGAATGTTGTTATGTGCACAATAAAACAAATTTTAATATTTAAAAAGATGTAAAAAATAACCTTTTACATCTATATATTATACCTTTTAATTGTACTAGAATGTATCTAAATGAAAAGTTCAAAACATTAGAAATAATTAAATTTAATATATATAATTTAAATTAAATTAATTGATTACCTTAGAAAATAAAATAAAGAATAATTATGCATAAATATTCTCTACAAACTGTTAAATATTATAATATAAAACATACATTTTTTTAATACTTTACATATATCTGAGGAGGAAAATAATGATTTATAAAAATAAAATAAAATAACATAAGAAGATAGAAAAAGAAATCTTAATTTTAAAATCTATTAATAACATAAAATATTAAAAATATAATAAATAAAATGAACATCGGTGCACTGCTGTATAATTATGAATTCCTCTTACCGACAATAATAAAGGTATGTCATAATAACTATCTAGAAAAAGGAAACAAGGAAAAAGTTAACAAAGCCACATCTCTGCAATGTTCCGATGAAGCTACTGTCTCCTCATGTCACCGATTATTTATTCTTCACTGTTCAGCTCGCTGCCAACTCAGTACTGAACTCGGTCACTGCTTTTTCATCTAAGGTTAATATTTGTGTTGAATGGTGATGGCAATCGGTTCAACTTGGTTCTAATGGTATTTGTTTTCTGTCCTTGTAAACTATAGTTTTGTTCTCTTTTCTCAACATATGAATTGGATCAGTCCATATCCTAAGGTATGTTAATCTAACCTAATAGTTGTTATTCAGAATGTAACCTTGTGAATAGATTTAAACAGTTGTAAATGTGATTTCTTCCGATCTGCCTTGGCACAAATGAAATTAGGTGGTGCATTATTGATGATTTATTTATTCTTAGATCTAATTGTTGCAAGATTTATTTGGTGTGATTGGTTGGGTGTTGGATTCTCACCTTAACTTTTTATTCATTTGATTAAGTGTTGATATTTTGTACGGCTGCAATTTTTTGTCTAAGATGAAATATATTAAAATATGATTTTTTTAGAAAGTTGAAACAGATCTTCTTATCTTTCATATTCTAAAGTTATTTCAAATAGTTTTTATTCATTAAAGTGCTTGTCTTTTTGGATAACATATAATATTTTTTTTGTTTTATATTTTACCATTTTAAATTGTAACAAGTAAAATATTTATCTTATTTTAATAAGATCTTAGTAGAATGTAAAAGTATTCATCTAATTTTAAAAAGATCTTATCAAAAAGTAAATGCCACTGTTAGATGCTAGATAATGCCTTTTGATAAAAGCAAATTATATATCTAGACGACATGCTATTTCTTTCTTATAGAAAGTTAGATAATATAAAATTGGTTTAGGAAGTTTCAAAGTATATGTTTAAACAAGAGGATACGTGGTTTAACTTTATTGATATTTGGAAACTTAATCTTGAATGTTATTATCAAAACACAGTGTAAATGATATATATGGTATGTTTAAAACAGTTTGATATTTCATGCTTCTATTTGTGCATTGAAGTTTTGATTAAATGGTCTTATGCTCTTTTCTTTTTTTATTTTAGATGTTTGTATTTTTCATAAAGTGTGATATGCTTAGAACCACGGTTTAGTAAGAAATCTCAATTAGGTTTAGGGTTATTGTCCCATTTCATATGCATGATATCAAAGATATATATATATATATATATATATATATATATATATATATATATATATATATATATATATATATATATATATATATATATATATATATATATATATATATATATATATATATATATATATATATATATATATATATATATATATATATATATATATATATATATATATATATATATATATATATATATATATATATATATGAAGATGTAAGAGCAGTGGAAGGACATAAAGGAGTTCAAGGCCTTTTTTTTTTTATTGTCATGTTTATTGGAAAACCTTCTTTTAATTTGCAAAACCATCCAAAGATCCATTCTTTTGCATGAATACACAAATAAATCTCAAAAATATCTTGTCTTGTGTCAGGTAATTTATATCAAAGTGCCAAGGGATATGATTTTAAATCAGTTGCAGAAATGCTTGCAGTTAAGAAGACTTCAAAAATATTAAAATCATCACACAAAGGTAAAGGTAGAATGAGAAAGGTATGTTATTTTTCTAACTTGTGATAAGGTAATTATGATGTAAGTGAAAATAGCTTGCAGTTTTTAGACTTTTGCAGAGTATTCGGAAAGTTACGGATTCATGTTAAAAAGCCTTCGGTACAGACTAAAAGCCGTCGGTAAGGTGGGTTTACCGACGGCCTGTCGACGGCTCCAAAGCCGTCGGTAATTTGCTTGTCGGAAACTTTACCGACGGCCTTTTGGCCCTCGGTATTACCGAGGGCGTAAAAGTCCTCGGTAATACCGAAGACCATAGGCCGTGGGTAATACCGAAGGCCACTAGGCCGTGGATAATACCGAAGGCCATGCGGCCCTCGGTAACGCTGTTCGAAAGTGTGTTAGCGACGGCCTGGAGGCCGTCTGTAATTTTGACAGTCTTTTTTGAAGCCAATTTGCTTCTCTATTAAACCCAAAACCTGCAAATGAAAAATCAACCATCCCAAACAGCAATTTATCCAGACAACATCAATTCCAAACATCAATTCAAATGCAATCATTCAACATTCATCAAGAAAACTTCAATTATTCTAAGTTTCCAAAGATGATAAGTTTCAAAACAAAGTTTAAAATGCAATTCCAAATTTCTAAGTTTAAAATGCAAAACAAAGTTTGATACTAAAATACTAACTTCAAAGTTTGATACTAAAATACTAACTTCAAAGTTTGATAAGTGTCAAAGTTCTTAAAAAAGAAAAACCTAACTAAATTTTTTTTCTAAAGTTCCTAAATATCAAAACCTATGATAACCATCAGGATTAGGATCATCACGATCATCAGAATCATCACTATCTTCGTCTTACACAACCGTGGTCTGAAAAGGAGGTTGCTGGGATGATGATGGGGCGGTATGTCCTTGCTGAGGAACCAATGTCCTAACCAGATTTTCCAGATTTTCAAATCTGGCTAGAAGTGAATCATAAGCATCTTTGCTGACGACATTGTTGGGGTCAAATGTGGTAGAAGTAGATGGTTGATGTCTGAATATGCCTCCTCTTCCAGCACTATAATGAGAGGCAAGTTGCCCTACCCCATACAGTCGTCCTTTCTTTTTTCCCCCGACTGTATCAACCCAGCATTGGGTCCTGATCATTTCTTCATCAGCACCAGATCCCCCCTCTGGTGTTGCCTGTGTCAATCTCGCAGAAAAATCTTCCTGTTAAATAAGATAGAAAACATCAGTAACATTAATTTGAAAGTATGAAAAAAGAGTACAAAATTGAATGTTGTTAAAAAGTTTACTTACAATGGTCTTGCGAGACCTCTCATCAACATATTCACCAGTCCCCTTGCGAATATGAGTCTGTGTAAAGACCTCATCAACATGAACAGCCCGTCCAAGCGCCGCTGCCTGTAATATTTTAAAACATACGAATGACACATATATATATATTAATTTCAAAGTACATGATGTTATTGAGTTATTGATAAGAAAAGAATCAAGATTTTTACCATACGAATCGCATGTTCATGTGTGGTGATGGATCCTCCAGTATGCAGTGCACCACCTTTTTCTGATGCCCTATTTTTGTGGGCGATAGCACATTTAATGCGATATTGTGGCGTATTCCAATGTGCCAACAATGAATTCCATATGTGCTCCCCCACCCAATAAGGGCGTTGTCCTGCGATCCGGGCATCTCTAAACATTTCTGATAATCGGTGAGATGCTTTCATGTTGAAGTTTTTGTGAATTTGAGTTTCATGCTCAGCTGCCCACTGTACCTTTTGCTGTTACAATAGACAATGTTAAAATAAAGCAAATGAAATTCCTATTTGAATATGGTGATGCAAGATGATTAAGTAACACATGGTTTTACCTTAAATCTCTCCCAAAATAGTTTTTTGTCGTCGTCAGAGATTACTCCCCATGATGGCCAGGGCTGCAGAAATTGTTGCTTAATAGTCCTAGTGATGGCCTGTGAAGCAACTCTAGAAGGAAGAAACCTGAAATATGAATGTAAGAAAGTTATGAATGTACAACCATAGTAAGATCAACAATTTAATGCAAAATACAAGACTAATTAAGAAGAATATATGGTATTACCCTTTTCCGCACGGCTTAATGAATGGTCGATCATGAGGAGCAGGATCATCCAAATCAGCAGTATCTGCAGTATCAGCAGCATCAGCAGATGCCTGATGTACATCTGGAGATGGTGTAGAAGGTGGTGTGGGGATAGAAGAGGGATGAATATATGGTGTTTGCCCTACCACTGAAGGAGTGGGCCCTACAACTGAAGGAGTGGACCCTATAGTAGAAGGAGTGGGCCCTATAGTAGAAGGTGTGGGCCCTATAGTAGAAGGTGTGGGCCCGACAGAAGGTGTGGGCGCCGTAGAAGGGATGGGCGCCGTAGAAGGGGGTGGTGGTCGACGTGAGGATCCAACATCTGGTCGAGCTCTGACATTGGAGAATGGTATCTCCGAAGGAACTTTAACAACGTACTTTGTCTTCCTAGCCTTTTTTACCGTCTTGCCCTTGTCAGGACGTGAAGGCTCCTGTCCTGACATTACTGTAATTTAAAATATATAAATAAATAATAGACAATTAAACGCAAAGTAGACAATTTGTATTTAATAAATGATTTAATATTATATAATTGTGAATCGTAGAAATGTCAAAATACAAGCATTTAATTAATTCAATCGTCTTCATCATCCTCATTGTCATCGTTGTTTGATGCGTCACTATGATCATCATAGTCATCATCATCATCTTCATCATCGTCTTCTTCGTCATCTTCAAGTTCTTCTTCATCGTCGTCTTGTTCTTCATCTTGTTCTTCTCCTTCTTCTTCATGTTCTTGTATCTGTCCTTCTAACTCTTCATCATCACCATCGAAGTCTTGCAATGCAGATACACCTTCAACTTCAATAATTTCATTTCCATGTGTCATTTCATCAACTTGGAAAGGGATATCATCTTCAACATCATTTGACTCAATGCGACCCCTAGGCTTGGTTTGTATTGCAACACACCAACCACGTTTGTCAATGTTGCGAAATGCTGGATATGGGACATAATAAACTTGTCTAACATTAAGAGCTAGAATGAATGGATCAAACGGTCGGTATCTTGAAGTCATTTGAATTTCTACAATATTATACCTAGGATCCACTCTTGTTCCATTCCTAGATGGATCAAACCATTGACAATAAAAAAGAACTACCCTCTTTGGAGTACTTGAAGTATTATACTCTAGCTCATAAATTTTTTCAATAATACCATAGAAGTCATCATAACCACCCTCAGTAAGGCCCTTAACAAACACCCCACAATTAGTTGTCCTTTTTCCTTTCGACCATGCATCGGTGTGGAACTTGTACCCATTTACAAAATACGTGTGCCATTCTTTGACACATCTCATGGGCCAATTTGACAATTCCCGTAGATCTTGAATTAAGGGACTTAATGGCTGGTTATGAACCTATAAAGAAGTGGTGAAGAAAAATTAAGCTACAAGTGTTAACATCAATTGTTTTTAAAATATTGAAAAGGTTAATCATACTTGATCTCTAAACCACTAAGGGAACTGTGAGTGTACTATAGCGGAAGAACTCTCTTCTGGAACTTGCATAGCCACAAGAAATGAACTGTATAAAATGAACATAATTAGTAACTATGTTCAAGTTTTATGAATGACAACTTAAGAATGAGATGAGAACATACTCAAGGTACACCTTAACTTCAAGGCAATTAATTAAGACATGGACGTGGGCAGAGTTGAATTCAGCATCACTTAACCAATGAGTGAACTCTTTGCCCGCGTGACGGCCCACTTGTCGAAACACTGACAAAGTTGAATGAGATGTGGCAGATTGTGTTTCATTCCTAACATTGATCGGTTTCAACATGAAGTTGTTGAAATAATGAGAACAAAAGTACGTTGTCTCACGATGCAAGTAAGCCGAACAAATTGATCCTTCCACTCTGGCTTTGTTTTTGACTGAACGTTTAGACTCTCCCATGAACCTTTCAAACGGATACATCCACCTATATTGCACTGGACCACCAAGCCATGCTTCATGTGCAAGATGAATTGGAAGATGTTCCATGGAATCAAAGAATGCAGGAGGGAATATTCTTTCCAATTTGCAAAGAATAAATGGAAAATTTTCCTCCAACTTTCTCAAGGAATCTGCCTTAAGCGTCGTAGCGCACAAATCCTTGAAGAAATGATTGATTTCTATAAGTGGATTTAACACGTGCATGGGCAAACAGCTAAATGCAACAGGGATTAGAGTTTCCATAAAGACATGGCAATCATGACTCTTCAACCCTTGAATACTGCCCTTATCAACATTAGCACATCGGGCCAAGTTTGAAGAATAGCCATCTGGCATTCTAAGCTCCTTTATCCATCGACAAACTATTTTGGCCTCGTCTTTTGATAGGGTGTAATTTGCCTTTGGCTTTAGGAACTTGCCATTATCTTTGGGCTTCAACTCTAAGTCTCTTCGTGCATAATACAAAGATATATCTTTCCTTGCCTTTTCATTATCTTTCGTCTTGGCACTAACATTCATGACTGTGTTAAAGATGTTGTCAAAGAAATTCTTTTCTATATGCATGACATCTAGGTTATGTCTCAGCAAGTTATCCTTCCAATACGGAAGATCCCAAAAAATGCTTCTCTTGGTCCAGTTATGCCACTCTCCGAACCCTTCAATCCTATTGATACCACTTTCATTGACTTTTGGAAAATGTTTAACTCTTCTCCAAACTTGAGATGGATTAAGCCTAGGAGGTGGCATATCTTTTTCACTTTGCCCTTTGCGAAAAGCCTTTTTGTTCCTCCTAAACATGTGATCAAGGGGCAAGAACCTTCTATGGCAATCAAACCAACAACTTTTGCGACCATGCGTCAATAAGAATGACTTTGTGTGTTCCATGCAATGTGGACAAGCTAATCGACCATGCGTGCTCCAACCAGATAACATGCCATACGCTGGAAAGTCATTAATAGTCCACATCAAAGCTGCCCTCATAAGAAAATTTTGCTTCCTTGATACATCATACGTCCATATACCGGTCCACAGCTTCTTCAAATCATCAATCAAAGGCTCTAAATACACATCAATCCTTGATTTAGGATTAGATGGTCCTGGTATTATACACGTTAAAAACATGTAAGGTTTTGTCATACACATCTCAGGTGGAAGATTATATGGGGTAACAATCACCGACCAACATGAATATGGTGATGCAGACGCCTGAATGTATGGAGTAAACCCATCCGAACATAGACCAAGTCTCACGTTACGAGCATTACTGGCGAAAGATGGATGTTTACGGTTGAAGTGCTTCCAGGCTTCACCGTCAGAAGGATGACGCAACACTCCTTCACTTTTGTTATCATCATGCCATGTCATGTGTTTTGCCGTTTGAATTGAAGAAAACATCCTTTGTAATCTTGAAATGATCGACAAATAGAACATGGACTTGAACGGAATTGGTTTTTTTTGCCTCCGTCCTGGATGCAATGTCTGAAATCGAGGATGGCCACAAAACTTGCATTCCACCAACAATGCATCATTTTTGCCAGTGTCGTTGTCATAGAAAAGCATACATCCATTCACACAACAATCAATCTTCTTCGCTTCCAATCCCAGCTTCGAAACACATCTTTTGGCTTCGTAATAATTCTTCGGCAAAGAATTGTTTGGTGGTGTTAGATCTAACACCAATTTCGTAAAGTGGTCCACCGCTTGATTGGGAACGTTCCAATTAGATTTACCAGCCATGAGTCTTATGCACACTGACAATTTTGACTCAGATGAACCTTCAAATACAGGTTGGTTTGCCTCTGCCAAGAGATTGTAAAACCTCTGAGTGCTTTCATTTGGAGACTCTTCATCACGACTATCGTTTGGTTCTTGTTCAGCATGTCGACGAAGAGCATCATCTACCATGTCTTGCATGTAGGTAAATTGATCTATCTCATATGTATGTACAATAGTATTCGAACCTGATACAGGCCGATTTTCATGAGCAGTGGAGGTAGAAGGCATTTCTTCACCATGAAATGTCCAAACCTTGTAATTTGGCATGAACCCTTTTTGGTATAGGTGAAGTTTGACGACTTCATCTTTCAAAATCTTTGTACATTCACACTTGATGCATGGGCATCGAATCCCTCCATCAAGAGCATAATATTCATATCGTCGAGCCATCTCCACAAACTCATTAACTCCAAGGACAAAAGCTTCCTTCAAACCTCTCCTTCCGCTATAACAGCGGTCGTACATCCATCCACGATGATTAGGAAAATGGGCCATTCTGTGACAAGCCAAACAAACAAAAACTTAGCAAAAACAGCAATAAGGGTCATGCTGAGTATGATTATTGTAGTGAAGTCCCCTTTTATAGAGAACTTACACATTGACTACTATCATAGGCATGCAATAAAGGTCATGCTGAGTATTATTATTGTAGTGAAGTCCTCTTTTATAGAGTACTTACACATTGACTACTATCATAGGCATGCAATAAAGGTCATGTTGAGTATTATTATTGTAGTGAAGTCCTCTTTTATAGAGTACTTACACATTGACTACTATCATAGGCATGCAATAAAGGTCATGCTGAGTATTATTATTGTAGTGAAGTCCTCTTTTATAGAGTACTTACACATTGACTACTATCATAGGCATGCAATAAAGGTCATGCTGAGTAAAGTGCTCTTTTATAGAGTACTTACAATCAACAGTACATCACAATCACAACAGTAAGCTTAGTTCAAACAGTCTAGTACAGAATAAATATATACAATCACAATCACAATAGTTATTTAAAACAAGATGGATAGTCGACAAGACAAGCCAGAAACAAGTTGGATAATCAACAAGACATTCTTATGTTGTTTTATAGCAGGATTGCTTTATACCTCAAGGCAAATATTCAGTACAAAATACATTTGTACTGTCATGATAAAACATAATTAAGTAAAGTGAAGGAGTTTGTTTTATAGTATTCTAAATTTTTAACCTTAGTAGTTTGTTTGCTAACACTCCATGTTTTGAGGCTCAAGAGTTTTTAAAACACACTTGAATACTTTGATTTGAGGTTATTTAAACTTTAAAGCAGATCAAATTTTGAATGGCAGAGGAAATTTTGGTTGAAGAAAAAATAGTGTATTTAAGATTGACATTGGATGGAATTAGTTAAAAGGTTGTTTGTTGTTGAATGATTTGAGGGATGTTTCTTTTCTTGATTCGAAGAACAGAGAGAAAGAGAATTGAAGGTAGCAGACAAGAACTTTAAAAGCAGTCTTTTTGTGTGGTTGAACGTAGAAACCATATAGTCACACACTCTCTCTCTCAGGCTCTACTATAATCTTTCTAAATCTTTCTTTAATAATATTACTAACAATTAAATTCTCTCAATCTCAATCATTACTGTGCGCTTCCTGTACTATTGTTACCAACTAACTCTTTCACCATATTACTCTTTCTTTTTTTTAATACTTCTTTTCTTTCTTACTATTCTCTTTTACCAACATTTTTTTACACTGCCATTCAATTTTCATTCATAGATGTATTCAAGATCATACAAAAAAAATCATGCACATATAAACTTTAAATTTCCTTACTCATATACTCATTCCTAAAATAACTGATCAGGGGGACACAAGCACATATAAAATTCAAATTTAAATTTAAGTAATCTATTTATAAATATGATGAACCAGAAATTTGGGATGGGAAGGGGAATGGGTTCATTAACATGGAAGTTATAATCTATGTCATCATGTTAAGAGATATAAAGTACCTGTCAGCAAATTGAACAAATTCACACCCTTTTCCCAATGGAATTTTCACAGAGAAAACCTCACCAAATTGCAAAAATGGTTGTCAGATATCTACAATAGCAGCCCTGTCGTAAGCACTGTGCAGAGAACAATATCAAGTTTGTCAACAAGTGTTACAGATAAGTAAACCATAAAAACTGGTTGCAAACAACGTAGTTTTGGCTCAGTGAAAGTGCAGTTCTTACCTTGCAGCAGCTTGAGCAAATTAAAAAATCTCAAATTTAAACTATATATTAATATATATGTTAATACATATGTTTAATTTTGGGCTGAAAAGTCATTAATATTTAATATAATTGCAAATTCAAACTTGTGGGAATGTTTGGATTACTTCTTTTTCAGCTTTTACATTCACCAATTATATATTTCAAGTGAAAAACCATGACATCAGAGAACAATGGAATGACAAGGTTTCATATTTACCTGTCAACATACTCCTTCAACAGCTCTTTTGGTTGAACCAACTTTGAGAGCAGGTTACGATACACATCCAAGTCTCGATCAACACTTCTTTTGTTGATGTTCAAAGCCGCACAAAGCTGTTAAGTTCACACCAAACATGAATTTATAAGAGATACAAACATTAACTAGGATGCACAAAATAGAAATTTCTGCTATCATATATTGAGAGTAATCTGGTAGAAGGACACACAATGTTAATCTCCTCTAATATGATAGAGTTTCTTGGTTTGCAATTTGCTACAAGTCATGTAAATGAGAGCTAAGCTTGGTAGTTTCAACTTCAAATTGAAAATGCAAAATAACTGTTTAAAAAGACTTCCCTACCAATATTTATAGGTAAATAAATTCAGTTTCAGTTTTGAGCTAAAATCAGCTTCCACAATTAATGCAAAAAGTTTACTCATTCAACCTTTACACTGTGCATACCTTGATTTAGCTTACGACAAAAGTTCAATCCATTTTATCTTTCTATCTTCTTTTCCCATTTGTTCTTTAAAAAAGTATACCAAAATAGTCAAAAATTCAAAATCATAAGTCTCAAATGAATCGTTTAACCTTGTCCAAAATTGTTGGATCCGTAGCATTTGCCAACTCAAGCAGACAAAAAAGTCCAACTGCAAAGAAAGGATTGTAACTGAGTTCACCTTTCCCTGCTCTTTTTGCTATTTCCTTTAGAATTAACATATTAAACACATGTATTAACATATAGTTTAAATTTGAGATTTGAAATTAAACATGTTATATCATTTTATACATACATACATATATATATATATATATATATATATATATATATAATAAAAGCATTCATGAAATAAAAAAGATTAGTAATTACATAAGGTCATTATGTCCCTGGTTCTAGTATGGACTACAATGGAGTAGCAAGGCTATGATGGAGGTAAATGGCATTTTAATTAACCTCTAGAAGTATGTTATTAGGACAACGTGCTTTATTATTTAATCTAAATCAATCTAGAAATAACACTACACCAGAAAAAGAAATCCAAACAACCAGTTCAAGCATATACTAATTTTAGCACCCAAAAAAAAACTACTGCACATTACTTCTAGACATAATTCTCTTTAAAAAACAATTTCAAAAAAACTAAAATTAACACCATAAGACATAACATTGCAATATTCTGTACCAAAATCGTGACTCAATATCAACTAATCATTATCAGACCTTGTCATCACATTCTGAGCATACATATCACCAATTTTCTCCTTATTAATAACCAACACAAAGATGTAGAAATTATAATGCACAAATGAAATGAACTAAATGTACTAGTAGTGAGGGAGGGGTTTCAATAAGCTGCATAATTCAATAATAAGCACTTAACAAACTGCAACTTAGGTGCTTTCAATGCAGAAAAAAATCATGTAATTAATTCAACTAAGAAGATAAGATTACTCTGTATCAGGGAAACATGGAAACAACAAAAAGACTACTATAAGATTCGAACAAGTTTGAGTACTTAGAACCAGTTTTACAACTTTATTACTAATTTCTTCTGTACATGTTAAAAAGGACTTTCTATTTCAATTTTATTTTTCAGTTTTACAACTTTGTTACCTTTTCTGTTTCAATTTTGTCTCACTATCTTACCCTTCTAACCCCTCTAATTGAAAAAAGATAAGTATGCTAGGATATATTCTTGAAGAAAAGAGACACTAGTACAAGTTATTAAATAAACCCCTGAAAAGATATATTCGCTCCAGAGTACTATATGAACAGGTGAGATCTACTACTGGAAATTTGAATGAAAACTTTCCCTTTTGCAAGATGTGTTCAAAAATCACAAAGTTGTTAACAAAAAGTTATTCATAAAATAAAAAGTTATTCATAACATTCCCAGGATTGAAATTACATTGCAAATAGGCGTTTTCGTACTTAATAAAACTTACCTGGTTCGATTTGCAGAGACGAACACGGCTTATTCGTCCAAGCCCAGAGCTGCACCAAACCTCCACCTCGCTGAACAGACCAACGAGCCTTTCCTCAATACTGTCGCCTCCTCACCCCAACGTCGACCAACCACGAAGCCTCCGCCAACCACCAAACCCTCGTCTCACCACGATTCAACTCTAATGGAGCCTCCTACCCACCACGATTGCAAAAGACAAATTAAAAAGGGGTTTCGTGCAAGGAATTGGCAAAAAATGAGAAGGCAAATACTAACCACGTACTCACAAAGATTTAGGGTTTAGCGAAATCTTCGAGCAACTCAGTCAACGGTTTCCTAGCCATTGCAAAGATTGATGGAAGTCTTGGAGCAAGTGTTTCTTTTAGGGTCAGCCTCTGCAACGAGAGAAGGAAGCGACACTGCCTGCGCGAACGACCAAGACAGTGTTCTGTGGTGAGGAAGACAACTTTCTGCGTGGGCGAGGGAGATAGCTATGGTTTGAAGCAACCAATTTGGAACAATGCGTGGGCGAGGGTTTTCTTGGTGGGCGAAGTATTTGGCTCGTCGAATGAAATTTGGGGGAGGGAAACCGAAGTTCTGGGTATAATGAGCGAGCAACTTACCGACGGCCTCACACCCTCGGTAATGTCTTTGCTAAAATGAATTTACCCACGGCCTTTAGACCCTCGGTAATAATGCGCAGGTAATTTCCCATTTTCCTGTAGTGAAATATGCCCTCATTTCTTTATCTCCAGGAAGGAGAAGTTGAAGCCATTTTTAAAGAATTGATCAATAATAATAATGAAAGTGTAGATGAACATAACTTTTTACTGATTCAATTTTATATTAGATTTTGCTACGAAAGGACACTCTCAAGATTGCAAACCAGCCGTCTTGCCTTTCCTACTCACTTCAACTCAGCATTCAAAGAGGGAATTCCTTTCTCCTACTCCAAATGGATGTGAGATTATCTTCTGCTTAGACTAAGAACTTCGAGGATGTTGTGGCCAGTCCTCCATATCAAATTGGGGGAACTGGAAAATCTTGTCATCAGCAGCATGTGCTTCTGAACTAGTGGAAGAAGATTGGCCAGCCTCAGTTTCAAGATGGAACCCACTTCCATAATCTGAAGTCATTACACCTGAACCAAAGATTGCAACATTGACGTCTGAACAAGGTTTCATAAGAAGAAGTTCCAAGGAAACCAATCTTGCATCTGAATTGTATAAAGACCAATTATAAAGCATGCTTCTAGGAAGATCTTCAGTATCATACACGTCATAGTCATTATCAAAAACTATAAACTCGTCTGTTTCTTGAAGGGAGGTTTTGTAAAAAGCAGGGAGAGGATAATCATTGACAATCTCATCTTCATTAATTTTGATATAGATTTTGTTTGATACAGAGGTTGATGTGTAGTTTTTCTTCTGCTTCATAGATTTCCAATACTCTTCTTCCTGCAAGAGTCGAGTTAACTTTGCATCTTCATCATTTGGAGAAGAGGAGTGATATCTACAAGGTGAGGTTTGTACCTCACTTATATATTACAAGGTGAGAAATGCACACTTATAACTCGTTATGATAGACTCTAACCATGACTCTGATACCATATTAAAAGGTGGGTTTAAGCCTACTCTACAAAACCGGCTTGTAAAGTGAAGTGAAGTTTGCACCTCACTTATATATTGAACTTATTTCTAGTCGAGGTGAGACTTCCAACATGATCTTCTTGTAAAAGTTGAAGCAAATATTCTTGTAATTTTTCATATTCATGTAGAAAGTTATTCCAACTAGCTTTTATTCTTTCTTATTAGACTGCTTGTGTTTTAGGGTTAACCTTCAATAATTTTCATTATATGTGTTATATTTTATAATTTTAAATTAAATATATTCATCTTATTTTAATAAAATTTTATTAGAAAGTAAATCCTATATGAAAACAGACTGTTGGATGCTGCATAATCCTTTTAGATGAAAGCAAATTAAAAATTCTAGATGACATGCTCTTTCACTAGTGCAAAAACGTTGTTTAATGTCACCCCTTAGACGTCCGTTTCGTGAAAATCCGACGTCTACTAATGCCCGGTGGCATTATTGTAAATAAATTGAAAAACTAGACGTCGGTTTCGATGTCAGGAAACGTCTATGACATCAATGACGTCGGACCTGCCACAAACTGACGTCCAATTGCCTGAGGTATGTGATAAGACAGTCCATTGACGTCGGCGTTTTCAGGGGACCGACGTCTACTACGTTGCAATTAATGCTATACAAAAATCCCAGGAGCTTAGATGTTGGCTGGAAAGGGCACCGACGTCTACGTGACTGACAGGAAAATCAAACGTCAACCGGTTCAGCTTTAGACGTCGAATAGACGTCGGATCCCGTGAAAAAGCAACGTTGATTGAGCTACAATTAATGTTGTTCACGTAATACCCCAGGCAATTAGACGTCACATAGTCAAACGCCGACGTCTAAGGCCTGTCTGGAAGGCGGGAAGACAAAAATTCTTCAATGTAGACGTCGTTTCTGAGGGTCACCGACGTCTACTTTCCTGTATTTTCACCAAATTCGAGGGTTGTAGAAGTCGGCGGTTAGGTTAATTCACACAAAAATATTGTGAAATATTAATTTTAAACACGGGATGGTTGTATGTTACCTTTTCTATCCATCTTTATATAATTTTCATTATTGTACTTAAATAAGAGGGTGTGAATGAAATATATGATTTTGTGATATGAAAAATGATACTTTCTAGAAGAGCATTATCGACGGTTTAAATCCTTCGGAAACAGCCAAAAACCGTCGGTAATGACCTATTATCGACGGCGTACTGACGGTCTGAAAGTCGTCGGTAAAACCCTTGTGGCTAACTTTTACCGACGACTTTTGCCCTTCGGTAATTACCGAGGGGTAAAAGCCTTCGGTAATTAAACACTTTTCTAAAAAGAATAAAAATTCAAGAATGAGATTCAGGGCCAAAACAACAGTACAACTCACCAAGGTATAAAAGAAAAGGTGCCTTATGTGGCAAAAGTCTCAAAACTAAACATCTACATAAAACTATAAGAAGAAAATGCCCTACAATTCTTCGAGCCCAAAAAAAAAGAAAGGGGAAAATGAAGAAAATTGAACAAAACAAATACATAAAATTAGACATGGCTTTGGCTTTGCTTCCCTAATCAAGTCAACTACACCACTCATGCCAGACAACTAGTTGCATGGATTGGTCCATTTGATCTAAAGCCACGACCCTTCCACGATATCCATCCCTGGTGTCACAACTATGACCTACAACAAAATTTAATTAAAATTGTTAAATAAAATTAAATGCAGCTTATTAGTTAACTTAATATTAGTCACCGTACAAGCATTAAGTTCCTTCATATATAGCATGTATTGCATCACAATTTCTCAAATGAGACCTAGTATTTTGTTATACGGTTTGAGTGATTAACATTCTGTTCATTCACATAATTTGAAGCATCAGAAACAACAATTACAATAAATTCCTTCACTATATCAGAAACAAATAATTCCATGTCAAGCAATAAGCATCACATCCAGTTTATGGACATCCATAATGTTTTCCCTAGCGTCAGCGAACCAAAATACAAGTAATTACTCCTTTCTCTACAGTTTTCATTAGCAGATAACTATCCATATTGATTGACTTAAGGAGATAGATTTTACTAGCTTACTGTGAATTACAATCAAATTATAGAAAAGGCTCCACGTAAAAATAGTAAGCTATACATATTAGTGCAGACAAACCAATATGGCACAACAGAGTCTTTCTTAAAAGCATAAGTTACCTGTTAACAAAGAGTCCTAAAAAATGATGGAAAACACTTTGCGTAAATAGAGTGAGGGAAAAATGAAGGAAGCAACAAGGACTGCAGGGCCCAGAATGTATTCAAGAAATATGCTTCGAATCCTTAAAGGATGAAAAGGAAATTGAGTTGGACACTTAATGCAGAATGTAGAAATTAAGGAATCAACCAATAAATAAAAAAGCTACCTTTAGTGTACATTTACAGTTGGGCATCAGTTAGCTAGTTGACAAACAACCCTTGTAATAAGCTCAACTAAATATTAAATGAAAAGAAACTACGTAAGAATAAATATATATAAATTCACATAATCGAATTTTTTTTAAAGTAATTCTCACTTACTAGAAAAATTTCTAGACAAGAACACTTACCATGTATTAGTTATTTATATAAAACTTTGATTTCAATGTTTATAGGTTTGTTTATTTATTATATATTACTTAACTTTTTCATTTATATGATTTTCCACTTGTATTCGTTCTAGATATTTATCTTAATAAAATTCTATAGATTAACTTAGTTAACGATACCACTTTTTTATAATATTTTAAGAGATAGATTAAAAAGATTTAATACTTCTGATATATGAGTTCTCTGTATAAATATTATGCAGCAACAACATTATAAGATAAATAATGACCTGTTAAATCATCTCCCAATTGGTCATAGTCACCGCTTGTATGAGTATGAAAAGCCAACTCCAACAGGAGATTCCAGGAATAACATGTTGGGTTCTGCAACATCACATATACAACAATTATTTCTCTAGCTGTGTATATTTAGTAGTGGTCATCATCATGCCCCTGTTCCATGAGAAGTTATTAAATTTGAGGCCATGGCATATGTGGTTTCATAGTATGACCTTGTGACATGTTTGATCATAGATAATTTACCACAGACTTTGTTTGACAATATTATCTCCCATTCCATGGTCAGAATGCTCCACACAGTAAATTAAAACAAAGACCTTAACTACTATCTAGTTTTACCTCAATTAAGCCAAAGCACCAACGGTTTCTCTTCTGGCTTGCTCATAACCTGGTCGAACCAATAAAAGAGTGGAAATTATTTTGAAAGCCTGGACATAGTGAAGCTTATTCAGTAACGATTACAATATTTAGAAAAGCATCAGATAATTAAAAAATAAAAATTGCCCACCTCAAAAGCATGACCTCCAATGTGAACATAGAGCTCCTACACAATAAAGGCCGTTTAAATTTAGTTTAATAGGCAGAAGAGAAACTGTGCAATGGTTAATAGGAAGTGATGAGCTTGCAGAATAGAAAAAAATAGGGTTTTGGTCAGTACCTCCAAATCGATGTTGAGGATTTCAACAATTTGGCGCATGATGGAGTGGACGAGCTTGCTCCTGTTGTATCTCTCCTCGCAAGCCTGAATATCCTCTTCGTAGACCCTACGCTCTCTGATATCGATGTAACCCTTTTCCTTGTCGACACAGAGGACCATGACGGGCTCGATGCACCCCACCTGTATCATCACTTTGCTGAATCTCTCCTCTGGATCAAATTTATAATGCAATAGTCAGAGATAGAAAAAGTAAATGTGTGGCTCGGCGTCGAGTGCTCCCCAAACGGCAAAGTGATGGGCCTCTCCCTCCCTTCCCTCAACCTCTGTGGTCCAATTATTAGTGTACCTCCGCTTCCTTGACCTTCACAAAAACCTCTGCCTCCTTCTTTGCCTTGACATCTCCGACAACAACATTCGCAGCCCAATTCCAAACCAAGTCGCCAAACTAACACCACTTCCCTACAACGCCCTCGACACGCCAACCCCCAATAACCCCCACCCCTGTGGCAGCACTCACAAGGACCAAAACATGAACCCTAGCCGCAAACCAGCCACCAACGAACCGCCGTCAGCGTCCGCGACAGCAACCGCTTCAAATCGCCTTAGGGCGACAACCTCACGCTTCAAACCAACGAACCGCTTTGAACAGAGAGTAAGGAATGGAAGAGCGCCACCCAGCAACGAACCTCCGTCAGCGTCCGCACCACCAAACTCGTGTCGTCAAACTGCAGCAAACCAGCTGACCGCCACCAAAGTCGCAACCCTAGGTTAAGGAGTGAGTTCGACAGAGGGAGGCGGTTCTACTTTTGGGAAATTTGGGTTCATTTGAGGAACAAATACTTATTTGAACTTAAAAGCATAGTAAGCGTTATCGAAGGGCAAATGCCCTCGGTATTTAATTTTTACCGAAGGCCCAAAGGCCGCCGAAAATAAGCCTTCGGTAAGATGCGATATTATTGTAGTGTCTTAAAAAAAATTAATTTTAATCTAAAAATTTAAAATAAATAAAATTTAATCTCATATAATTTATTGCATAAGAAAGCTTGGAAGAATATTACTAAGGTGAAAACAAAATATTAAGAGAATTAGTATAGAGAATGGTAAATGACATACGTATACATGATGTGAAGTTCTCCGTAAATTAAGAATAACCTTTTGGTATTTGAGAAGTAGTCGACAAAGGAGTATATTGACTTGAGTATCTATCAGGAACTGCTATGTCAACAATTTGGAATGCAACACATTTGAAATTCTATTATAGTTGATCTTGTTGTATATATTTATGCTATATTATTTCTTATCTCAGTATGTTGTCCTTAAGAAGGTTTTAATAAGGCATCTACTTAATAACACAAGATTTTATCTCCTATGTTTTCATGTGATTATGTTACAATTATTTTGCTCACATATCTTCACTTTAGTTAAACATGGGTAAGGAAGCTTCACCATTCAGGATGATCCTCCCATAACTTTATTAAATTAATAGTTTGGGTAAGGAAACTTTATCATTCAAGATGATCTCTCCTAAAACTTAATTGAATTAAAAGTTTAGGAAAGGAAGCTTCATTGACCGAGATGATGTAATGCCCCGGCAACTTACAGGGACTGTTGACTGCCCCCACACATCACCACGAGGCTTTCCAGTATGCTTTGCCATTACTCGCACAGTTTTCGGGAAAACTTTTCGAAAGGTCACCCATCCCAGAATTACTCCAGGCTATGCACGCTTAACCATGGAGTTCTTATGGGTTAGGCTACTCGAAAGCAAATGCATTTTGGTGATGAGTAGCCAAATCAATTCCTTTAAACTATCCTTCGACTGTATAGTCCCAGACCTATACAGTCTCCAGATCCCTCTCATTCCGGTGTATGCTTGATTCGTCCATGTACCCCTTCCACTGGAAGCCTGCCAGGAGCCACTCCTTGTCCGTGCCTCTTGCACCAACGATCACTCCCCGCCCTCGTCAGTGCCTGGGTGTCACAGATGATCCCTCTTATAACTCCAATGACTTTAAAATTTAATAACTTTTTTAAAAGTTGGGCTAAAAATGTTTCATTAGCTGAGATGATCCCTCCCATAATTTTACTTAATTTTATTTAAAAAGATAAAGGAAATTTGTTCATGGCATGCTTGGCCGACATCATTTAAATGACCTATGAGAGTTTAGTTGAAAATTCTTCCACTTAAAGAATATGTAAAGTGTTAGTAGAAGGAGAAATTTAAAAGAGACAAAATAATAGTACAAGTTTGAAGTTTGTAAAAAAGTTTGCTTACATCTGTTTTTCGTGACTCTCATCAACAAATTGGCCAAATCCCTTCCGAGGATGAGTATGTTGAAACACCTCATCAACGTGTGCAGTGTGTTCCATCCAGTGTATCCCAACTTTGATAAGGTATTTTGTGAGGGGAGAAGGTATTTTGATCAGATGGTGAGAATGTATGGCATAAAACCAAGTGTTGAACACTATGGATGCATGGTGGAGTTGGTAGGAAGATCTGACTTGATTCAAGAGGCATATGATATTATACAGGGCATGCTTATGGAGCCGAATGGTTTTATATTGAGGAATTTTCTGGAGGCTTGCAGGAATCACGGGTGGATTCCTAGTTTGGATGCTAATCTTCTGTCTAAACTGTAGTTTGAATTGGTAGCAAACTATGTCCTCGCTGCAAATGTTTTTTCTACCTTTGCTTCCTGGAAGGATGCCAATAACATTAGGTTAGCCATGAAACAGAAAGGGTTGGAGAAAATTCCAAGCTGTAGTTGGGTGATAACGGTTGAAAAACCGTTATTTTCATGTGCTATTTTAGACCAAATTACTCCTTTTACTGCTTAGAATGAGCTTGAAATCAAACAAAACTCAATAAATGAGTTAGTCGAGAGTCAAAAGCTGTTTTTACCGATATTCTGCTTGTTTTGCCTTGTTTTGCAGCAATTTTGATGGAAGTGAAGAATGGAGGTGAAGATAAAGGCCTTAGACTCAAGATAGAGGAAGAAAATCAAGAAAAGAAGAGTCTAGAAACCGCCCAGCGGTAGAATTGCACCGCTAGGCGGCCAAATGCGAGGAGTTGGCACCAATTAAGCGACGCCTAGCGGTTTTGCAATAAGAGGCAAACCACCGGCCGGTGGACCCCTGACGCTGGGCGATAGCGCGATAAGAGGCAAACCGCCGGGCGGCAAAAGTGTGACGCCGTGCGGTTGCCTGTTGGGCTCGGGCCTATTTTCTGTTGCGCTCCTCAGCTATTAACAGCTCTAGTGCAATTTCATTCTGATTCTTTTGACAGAGCAGGGCGGCCAGACCTACTTTTCACTCTCTGGAAAGGATCTCTTGGATGTTGAGGCTCCTTTTCATCTTTTCTAGGGTTTGCTCTTCCATTCTTTCATTATTTTCATCTTGGTTCACCATGACTATGGTGAACTAAACCCTTTTGTTGTTGGGGGAACAATGTAATCTTTTGAAACTCTCTTTTATTGAAACTCTTGTTTAATTACATGATTGTCATATGCTTTGTTTATCGATTGTTGGGTTTCTCTTCCGTGCTTAAAGCTTTTGTCGTTTAACTCATTCGATAACTGTTGTTTGTCTTTACTGATACGGGAACGTACGGTACTGTCATGAACTGGGGAAAATTCCTTGATCAATGAAATACCACCTAGGGATAGGGAGGTAGGACGGTCAATTGTTTTTGCTTCTGTTCAGTAATGCATTGCTAGTTGTTAGGGGAGGCTAGGGATAGCAAGCCGGTAATTAGTAATAGGCTCTTTTCGCCGAGGGATCGGGCTAAGGGTAGGCCAAGAAAGTTTGCATAACAATATGATAATAAAGCAAATTAAACAAGTGGAGTAGATAAAAGAGGGTGGATAAAGATGAAATTGTAAACCCCCAACAACTTCACTCATCCATACTCTTTTCGTCAATTGAATCAACCTCTTGCATGTTTATTTTCTGTTCTTGCATCATAACAATTAATTTTATTCCTTTACAAGTCATATTATTTTGATTCACACGAACAATAAGGTCGTGAGTCCTTTGGGAGAGAACGATATCGGGTTCTACCGATTTTATTACTTGAACCGATCTGGTACGCTTGCCAGGGAGTCAAGTTTTTGGCGCCGTTGCCGGGGACTCTTGGTTGAACTTTTTCAAGTAGTGTGAATTGACTGAATTTGACTTGTTTGTAATTATTTGTTTTTGGTTTTGTTTATTTTTTTATTTTGTTTTCTGTAAAAGTGCTTTTAGGGGTATTATTTCTTGTGTATGCAGGAAGGAGTACACACTAGAAGCAGAAAAGATCAGCAACCTCTTCTCGAGGGATTATCAGACAGGAGAAGGAGGAAAGTTAGACGTCGTGGAAGTGAAAACTTTCCTTCTCCTGAGGAACTTTTGGACACTTCTGCACAGGGTATAGAGGAGATGATTGACCTACCTCCTCCAAGACGCACACTGGGGGACTCAGCAAACACTGTGGATCCCTTGAATTTCAACAGCATAGCTCTTCCAGCTGACAACACAACCAACATGGTGATGAGCCCTGCATCCAGTTAGTTCAGAACAACCAATTCCATGGGTTGTCAAATGAGAATCCATACAATCATTTGACGGTCTTTGGAGAAATTAGCAATACTATCAGAATAACTGGAGTTTCAGATGATAGAGTCAGACTCAGCCTTTTTCCTTCTGGGAGGAAATGCAAAGGATTAGTTGCATTCCTTCCCCGAAGGAACTTTTAGAACTTGGGATGTGTCAACACTCAATTTTGCCCGGTAGTGAAAAATGTGTTTTATTGGTTTTTTTTTATTGTTTTCCTTTTTTTATTATTTATTATTATTATTTTATTTTTTATTTTTTATATTTGATTATTATTTTTATTTTTTATTTATTTTACTTTATTGTTTTATTCTATTTAGATCATGATTTTTAATTCAATTTCTATTTTTATTTTGTTAGAGTTAATTAATTTAAATAAATTGAAAATTTAAAAAAAAAATTAATTAAGAGAAAGCTAAATAAAATTGAAATAACAAATATGTGTAATAGAAATTAAAAAAATATAGTAATAATAAAATAAAAAAAGAGACGTGGATAGTGGGGGAGGCGTGTTGGAGAGTGGGGGAACAAAGGAATTTTTGTTAGGAGGGGACTGAACGAAAAACAGAGAGCAAGATTCGAAATTAGTTTTGGAAGAGAGAAAACAGAGAGGAGATCGAGAGGAAAGGGTTCGACGGGAAGAGGAAGACTATCTACAGAGAGCATCATCGGGACAGAGCATCAGGAAGGCAGAGCATCATCCAGGCTATAGTACATTGATATCGGAGGTAAGCTTATTTTGGTAATATCATGTAACTCATTTGCATATGAGATGGATTGCATATGGTATGGTGTTGAAGTCACTATGGTTCTATTATGGGTAAACTGTTCTTCCTTTTCACTCACGGTCCTCTATCGAACAGTCACCCTGTTTTCACCTTCATCATTGTTTCTCCTGTTTCTTTTCCTTTCGAACCAAACCCATCAACATTTGCCTGGAAATAAACTTAGGAAGGGTATACAGAGAGCATGAATGATCCTGCTACCATTCACCCTTCGCCGAAACTACCATCCCAATCCAAGCATAACCTTATCCGAATCACTACCCTCCCCATTTGAATCTCTACCATGAACCGTTTCCTTAGAGTCACTATCATCAATCCCAGAAATCACACACAGCCTTACAAAAAAAAAAGAAGAGAACAAACAGAGGAAATTGTTGTGTACCCAAGTCAAAACACACAAATATGTTCAATACCATAACTGAAACCCAGAACATCCAAACATGCACAAAATCTGAGTTTTACAATTACTGTTAAACAACTATGCCTCACGGAATGACTCAGCCGAAAATGAATGTTGAGGATATGAAATTTGTGTGTTTGGTTGGAATACTGGTCTCGGAATCGGGGTGTGGACTGGCGGCAGTGACGAGCTTCATCGGCGGCGGTGGCTTTGGACTCAAAGAAGGAGGAGGCGAACAGTTTCTTGACGGCGACGTACAGAAGGGGTTCGACGGCGGGCTTTGCTTATGAACGTGGTGGTGAGGCGGTCGTTCGATGAAAGTGGTGTCTGATGCCGCCGATGATGGAGTCGGAGGATCGTCGGAGAAGTTGGCCGGAGTAGGTAGGCAGCTTAGATGGTGGCTTCGGAGCTTGCTAGCCAAGAACGAGGAGGCGGTGGCGTGACTGTGGCTGTTGACGGTGACGGCGCAAGGGCCAGTCGAGGGAGAGGACGGTGACGCTGTGGCCGGCCTTGGTTCCGACAGCGTCTGCCGTCACCGGTGGTGGTTTGTGTGGAGCCAGATGAGTGCGTCGCAGGTGATGGTTATGGTGGTGTGTGGCTTAAACTTCAGATTGGTTTGAAAGAAAAGAAGTTGAGTCCCTGGCTGCTTGGGACGTGAGAAGTGGAAAATGAGGAGAAGAGGTTTGACCCCTTCAGATTTCTAGGTTAAGTGGAGTCTTGGGCTTGGGTGCCTGGGCTCCGGGTTTTTTCTGCCGCACCCCCTTTTGTTTCCATTCGTAGCCCTTTTCGGCTTGGGCTCAAATTTTAGTCTGTCAGCTTAAAAAATGTTTTTCTGCACCCTCATTTGTGTTAAGTTACACCTCTTTCCAATTGGGCTTAGGCCCAGTATGCATTTAGAAGTAATTTAAGTTAGACACCCCTATTTTCATGTTTACACTTTTTTTTATTGGGCTTGGACCCAACTTGCTATTAGGAATAAATTAGGTTTAGACACCTTTTTTTTTTCTCTTCTTATTTAGGCACCCCCACCCCTTTTATTGTTTTATTTTTTATTTTTTATTTTTTAGTTTTTATTTTTATTTTTATTTTTTTTATTATAGTGTATTTATTTTTATTTTATTTTATTTATTTATTTATTTATTCATTTTTACAAAAAATAAATCAAATAAAAATATTTTGAAAAGGTTTAAACACACGTGCGACCGCTCGCGTAGGCCTTGTGTTAAAAAACCTTTTCCCTTTTTATACAAAATTAAAAATCAAATAAAAATATTTTGAAAAGGTTTAAACACACGTGCGACCGCTCGCGTAGGCCTTGTGTTAAAAAAACCTTTTCCTCTCTTTTACGAAAATTAAAAAATCAAATAAAAATATTTTGAAGAGGTTTAAGCACACGTGCGACCTCTCGCGTAGGCCTTGTGCTGAAAATCTTTTCCTTTTTATACAAAAATTAAAAAAATCAAATAAAAATATTTTGAAAAGATTTAAGCACACGTGCGACCGCTGGCGTAGGCCTTGTGCTGAAAATCTTTTCCTTATTTTATACAAAATTAAAAAATCCAATAAAAATATTTTGAAAGGGTTTAACCACACGTGCGATCGCTCGCGTAGGCCTTGTGTTAAAAACCTTTTCTCTTTTATATGAAAATACCAAAAATATAAAATCTTCAAAAACTAAAAACATCTTCAATAGCAAACAAATTTTCACAAAGAACTACGTAACCCTGATTTCTCAGTCTGACTGAGAATACGTAGGAGCAAGGTCAATCCTTGTCGGGCTCAAAAACTAAAAATATTTTTGTTTCTTTATATTGTTGTTTTTGGGAAAGTTAAACATTTTGAAAACCACATTTTATTCGCGTATTTAATTAAAGGTACTGCCTTAGGGCAGGCGTTGTGGGGTGCTAACACCTTCCCCACACGTAACCGACTCCCGAACCCAATCTTTGGTTTTCGTGGACCGTGTTTTTTTCTTCATGGTTTTTTCCATAGTTTTCCAGAATAAACTATGGTGGCGACTCCAAAATCTCTTTTCCAAAACTCGTTTCCTTTTTTTGGATCGTCGTCGTCTCGTCGCGATTTTCCGGTTGCGACAGATGGCGACTCTACTGGGACGTCTTAGAGAGTCAAGCCATTTAATTATGTGTGCGAATTTAATGTGGTTTTTCTTTATCTTTTTCTTCCCTTTTTCTTTATCTATGTTTGATACCTGAATAATTGCGTGTGAGTAACTCTGCTTGTTGGATATTGAACCCTAGGGTAGAAAACATGTTTATATCTGCCTGGGAATTTTTCTGGTTGTTTTGCATATGAGGGTTTGGGTGTGCATGATGTTTCCCTTCACACACACACTTTCGACATATCATGAGTGGGGCCCTATACCCAGGTCTAAGTGTAACTTAGAATTAGAGGAGTTGTGTAGCGGTGTCACTCTGGGATGTACTTCCTGTTTGGCTATCGTGAGAACTCCGGCTAGAGTATGTTCTCTTCATTTGTGTCTCCGCACCTAGTTGATTACTTGACAGTTGTGGAGATGCTTTGAAGGGGCCATAGCTCTAGTGACCTTCGACCTTTAGGTTCAGGAAACCATCCTGGTGAGATTGCATGTATATGACCTCGAACTTGAAACGGTGAACCTTTATTAGGGCACGAAGGGAAAATTGTGTACTTCTGTAATCCTTACGCTGTTCTTTTTTTAAAAAAATAATGATATTGCATTTCATACCATGCATGCATTGTGTTTAGTCATGTTGCTTTATTATCATGCATCATATTCATACATCATTTAGTAACATGTTTGGTTTTAAGGGAAATCACAGGTACCTACTTGATTTTGTACAAGATGGATGTTGATACAAGATCCGATGCCACACGGACTGACCCTTCTGATTTAAGAAGGAAGTATAGCCTGAGGACTCATGTTGGAAATTTGACCGAGCTGATAAATTTGGGCCGAAGACTCAAGACCATGCAGAGAGAAACTTTCAAGAGGAAATATGGGAACCTGTTGAGTTTAATGGAGGTGAAAGTACAATTGCCTGCTATCACAGCTCTTGCTCAATATTATGACTCTCCTCTAAGATGCTTCACTTTCCAAGATTTCCAGCTGGCGCCAACCATAGAAGAATTTGAACATATCTTGGGTTTACCGTTGGAGGGCACCACTCCCTATCAACATTTGGAGCATCATGCCTCTATACCCACCATTGCTGCCATCATGAAATTACACCCCAAAGAGCTTGAAGACCGGATCATGATGAGGAATCAAGTCCATGGGTTGTCACAGGGATATCTGGAGCAATACCTACATCACCTGGCTGATAAGGAAGATTGGGAAACTTTCATAGATGTGTTGGCCCTCACCATATATGGCATTGTCTTGTTTCCCAAAATAGAAGAATATGTGGATTACACAGTAATAGATGTCTTCGTGGCAAAGAAAACAAGATCAGAGAATCCTGTAACAGCAGTTCTTGCGGATGTTTATGGGACCTTGAGCTTTTGTCATGAGAGAAAAGGAAAAAGAATTCTTTGTTGCTTACCGGCGTTGTATACATGGATGACAACGCGCGTGTTTAAAGATATGGTCGACGTCAAGAGTTTGTCAGAAACTTTGTCACGCCAAGGGCTTAAAGATAAGGGAGGAAATGATTGGGCCCGATTCTTTGCTGGTTTGAGCGAAAGAAGTATAAAATGGCGTCTTCCTTGGCTCGGAAATAAATTGTCTATACAGCACTGTGGTAGCTTTCCTAATGTGCCTCTCATAGGTGCCCGGTACTGTATCAATTACAACCCCATTTTAGTACAAAGGCAATTCGGTCATCCCATGAGAGGGGCACCTTCACCAAATTACCTTGCTACTATATTCATTTATTACGAAGACGGGCATTTCATCGAACTGCTAAGAAAGGTTAAAAGTGCCTGGGAAAATGTTGTTCGAGGAGAGAAGGACTTGAGGAGTGAAGTGGTGGATAGCAGGGTTAGTTATCACACCTGGATTCTGGACAGGGTGAAAATAGTCAAGTTGCCTTTCAAGCCAATCAAGGATCAATCAGCTAGTGAAGGACCATCCCAGGCCCCAGAAAGTGAAGAGGTGAAGCAATTTAAGGCTGAGATGGAGAAATTGAAGGTGAGGAATGCTAGGTTGGAAAACGAATTACAGCGGGCGCGTAATGATCTTGTGGATATGAGAAATGAAAATGAAGAAAAGTCACGGGCTTATGAAAACATAGTCAAAAGCCAAAAGGCTGAGAGGGATTATACATTTCGAGTGAAGCAGGATCTTGCGGCCGCGAGTAAAGAATTATCCATGAAGAATATGGCTTTAGAAGAAGGCAAACAGTGGAAACAGCTCTATGAAGAAGCCAAGAGAGAAAAAAGGGAATCCCTAAAAAGACTAAGAGAAGCACAGGTCCAAGTACAAGAAGCGGGGCATCAAATGAAGGAAATGGCTACATCATTTGAAGCAGAGTTGAATCAGGAGCGATGGAAGCTAGCAGAGGCTGAAAGAGAATATCGAGCCATGTTAAAGCAAATGGAGGATTACATTGAGGAGCAGGAGGAGCGATGGAGGTCAATGGATTTTGAAGAAAGACATCATGCATTGATAAAGCGAATGAAAGAGCATATTGCGGAGCAAGAGCAATCTGAGAAACACTGGAAGGAAAGTTTCTCCCAGTTGGCTGCTTTGGCGAATGGGGCAATTGAAGATATCCCCAGAATGGTGTTAAATGCCGAAGCGAGTAGTCACTTTTGTAGTATGCCAAAAGAGATAGAATTGTTTATTGATCATTGTAAATGGTTGGTAGGAGAAATGAAATCTTTTATTGCCCGAGCTCGGGATTGATGTACATATGAAACACTTGTTTTGCTCCCCAGTCAATGTAATGAGTCGAATCTTCTTAAATGAAAGATGTGTGATGTTCGTTTGATATCGGCTTGTGTTAATTATTCATCAGTAATGTCATCGGGATCCTGTGATTTCCACTTATTGCTAGCATGCATCATGTTTTCTTTCATTTTGCATATTTCATTCTTACCTAATTTAATTTGCTCAAAATAATAAAACAGTACAAGTGAAAGAACAACGACAAATTTTCCACGACATCCGTACAGGACCAGAGCTAACTCGAAGGTCATGGAGAATTGGGAGCAGTCACATGAATCTATTAAGGCTGATGTCAATCAGTTGAAGGATCAGATGGCCCAAATCTTGGCAGCTCTCGAGGCCCTGAAGACTACTGGAGGGTCTACGCCTGCGCAAGTTGAGGGAAATGCTCAGTATTACCCTCCGTCATTTAGTGCTGGGGGCCAATATGTTCCTTTCCCAATGTATGGATTACCTTCAAACTACACTCCACCCGAGGGAGAATACACAGAAGGGGAACATGCTTCTTTCTCTTTCCCTACCACTGTCAACGTACCACCAATTGGTACTCAGGGACCTGTTGTAATGTCCGCACCCATGTTGAGTGAAGGAATGCATGCAAACACGTCTGATGGAATCCGAGTAACTCTGGTGCCTCATGTGATTACTGGAGAGGGTTTTTCTGCTAAGGCTGCACCACATACTTCATTTCAGGGGGTAATCAGTAATGTCGACGGAGCAAAGGATAAACTGGAGAGCCTGGAGGCGAGATTGAGGGCTGTTGAGGGATTTGAGAGTTATGGTTTTGGAGATGTTGCCAGATTGAGTTTGGTTCCTGGCGTAAAAATACCACATAAGTTCAAAGCGCCAGAGTTTGAGAAGTATAAGGGAAATACATGCCCTAAGAGCCATCTGACCATGTATTGCAGAAAGATGGCTGCGTATGCTTATGATGAGCAGCTGCTCATCCATGTTTTTCAAGATAGTTTGGCTGGGGTAGCATTAAACTGGTATACTCACTTGGAGCCGTCTCGGATCCGTTGCTGGGCAGATTTGGCTGATGCTTTTGTGAAACGGTACATATACAATACACATGTTGCGCCATATCGTTTACAGCTGCAAAACATGTCAAAGAAGGATAAGGAAACTTTTAAGGAGTATGCCCAACGGTGAAGGGAACTAGCGGCGCAAGTTGAGCCACCTCTGTATGATAGAGAAATGGTGGTGATGTTTGTAAATACGCTCCAACCACCCTTTTATGAACACATGGTTGGGAACGTGACTTCAAATTTTGCTGATATTATTATAATTGGGGAAAGGATAGAGATTGGGATGAAAAATAGGAAGATTGCATATGGCTCGTCAGTTGTTGCAAACCCTAAAAAACCCAGTTTCAACCCAGGAAAAAGGAAGGAAGGTTATGTGCATGCCACATATGCAACCCCCGTGTGGAGAGGGCAGGCTCCCACTCATAACTATCGACCATACTGGGGTCAACATCCACATGCAGCTAACGCGTCTTTTGGTCATCAAATTAGGCCTCAACCACAACAGGGGTATTATCAACCACAGTACATCCCGACTAATAATTGGAGGGGAGATGCAAATGTAGGTCCCAATATGAATGTGGGTCCAAGTACTTATCTGAGAAGAAACCAGGAAAGAAATTTTACCCCAATTCTTACAACTTATACAGAATTGTTACCCCATCTCATCAAAAAGGGTTTGGTTGTTGTCTGTCCGATGAAGCCCTTGCAACCTCCATACCCAAGGGGTTATGATGCAGAGGCCAAGTGTAGTTATAACGGAGGAGGCGTTGGTCACTCCACTGAGAGGTGTTTGGCTTTCAAGCATAAAGTGCAAACTTTAATTGATTCAGGGTGGTTGAAGTTTCAGGAGGATAAACCTAGTATTGAGTTCAATCCACTATCTGGACATGGAAGCGCCTCGACGAATGCTGTGGAGGTAAAAGAACATGAATTGGTGAGAAATGTGAATGAAGTCCGGAGCTCCAGGAGATTTATTTTAGAGGCATTGTTGAAAACGGGTATTTTGAAAGGCGGTTATGATAAGGGTATGGCATGTGCGCTTCACCCAGACGCTGAGCACTCTATTGAGGAGTGCGTTGAGTTTGAAGATGTTTTACAAGACTTGCTAGATCGTGGTTTGATGCAAGTATGTTACAAGAGTAAGGAGGAGGAGGTGTTCGCGCAAACTGGTGGTGGATCTGATGTGACTTTACCAGAACCATTGGTGATTCGTTTCACTAGGACCACCCCTACACCAGCAATGCAAGGGAGGTCACCGGTTGTTATCCGTGTACCAGCCCCTTTTTCTTACAAAAACGAAAAAGCCGTCCCATGGAGATATGGGACGCATGTGTTAGATGAAGTACAAGGCACTGATCCTGTCATCGAAAACATATCAGGTATAGGTGGAATGACAAGAAGTGGTAGAATTTTTATGCCACCAGAATTGGAAAGAGAAAGAACCAACGATAAAGAGGCAACAATAGCTGCAAAGGCAAAAGAATTTTTGAAGGGGAAAGGTGTACAAGCGAAGGAGACCCTTGAAAAGGAGGTGAGAAGAGAAGTATCTGAGGAGGAGGCGTGTGAATTTTTAAAGTTCATACAACAAAGTGAGTATAAGGTGGTAGAGCAGTTAAACCGCATGCCTGCTCGGATATCATTGCTAGATTTGCTCATGCATTCGGCATCGCACAGGAAGTTGTTAATGAAGATACTCAGTGAAGCTCACGTGGAACAAGGTACTTCGCTGAATAAATTCGAGGGTATTGTTGGCAACATCGTTGCTAATAATTATCTCACATTCACTGATGAGGAGATACCTATTGAGGGGAGGGGTCACAACAAAGCTCTTCATGTATCTGTAAAATGCATGGATCACGTTATAGCGCGTGTATTGGTGGATAATGGTTCCTCTTTGAATGTTATGCCAAAAATAACGTTGGAGAAGCTACCTTACGAAGGAATCCATATGAAGCCAAGCTCGATGATCGTTAGAGCATTTGATGGCTGCAAAAGGGAAGTAATGGGAGACGTGGAATTGCCGGTTCAAGTTGGCCCATGCGTCTTCCAAATAACATTCCAAGTTATGGATATTCTACCGGCCTACAGTTGCCTATTGGGTCGCCCGTGGATTCATTCGGCAAGGGTTGTGCCTTCTACATTACACCAGAAGTTGAAGTATGTTATGGGAGATAAACTGGTGATAGTGTCGGGAGAGGAGGATCTCCTCGTGAGCGGGCCTTCATCCACACGTTACATCGAAGCGGCTGAAGAAGCACTTGAGACAGCCTTCCAATCATTGGAGATTGTGGGAAATACTTGTGTGGAGCGGTTTCCGGTTAATCCTCATCCATCATGCGCTTCCATTATGATGGCCAAGGTCATGCTGAGAGAAGGCTATATGTATGGGAAAGGTTTGGGCATATATGAGCAAGGACGAGTATTCCCTCTAGAAATCATTGAAAACAAGAACAGATATGGCTTGGGGTAAAAACCTACTAAAGAAGACAGGAAGAGGGTGATTGAAGAAAGAAGAGAACGCAATTTGGCCCATGCAGAAAGACAAAAGCCCAGAGAGAGCAAAATCCGCATTGGTCACATCAAGGAAAGCTTCCGCAGTGCTGGGTGGATTAACACTGGCCAAGTATCAGCCGTGGAGAATGAAGACGAGCCTCAGAGCTCGAGTTTCGTGTGGGCTTGCTCTCTAGATACTCAACTCAACAATTGGGAAGCACTGGATTTACCTGTGATGCTTAATGTGAATAAAATGTAATAGTTTAATTAAGCCTGTAGTTTTACCTGGGGCTTTAGAAACAATGTTTTGTGGATAGACCTTTTTACTTTACACTCAGCGTGATAATAGAATTGCATTTTACCATCATTTGGCATATTTCGTAGTTTTTATTATTTATTTATACTTTTTTACAAGTTTTAATAATGCAGATGTGACAATGATTGTTGAAAATAATGATATCAATATTCCCAATTTTGAGAACCCTATCAATAATACGGAAGATGATTTTGAAGACGATGTGGAACCCTCTCCGGAATTGTTGAGATTAGTGGAACAAGGGTCCAAAGAGATAAAACCCCATCAGGAGGAAATTGAAATGCACAACTTAGGAGAGGAGGATGAGATAAAGGAGGTGAAAATTGGTACTAGCATGAAGGCAGATGTGAGAGAAAAATTGTGTATCCTGTTGAAGGAGTTTAAGGATGTGTTTGCATGGTCTTATAATGACATGCCGGGTTTGGATACTGATATTGTGCAACATAAGCTTCCACTTAGGCCAGAGTGCCCTCCAGTCAAGCAGAAATTAAGAAGGATGAAGCCGGAAATGTCTCTAAAATTCAAAGAGGAGGTCCAAAAACAATTTGATGCTGGATTTCTGGCTGTTGCTAGATACCCCCAATGGGTAGCGAATATCGTACCAGTGCCCAAGAAGGATGGAAAGGTTCGAATGTGTGTTGACTATCGTGACTTGAACCGAGCAAGTCCGAAGGATAACTTCCCGTTACCACACATCGACACTTTAGTTGACAATACAACCAAGTTTTCGCTATTCTCATTCATGGATGGATTCTCGGGGTATAATCAGATTAAGATGGCACCGGAAGATATGGAAAAGACGACTTTTATTACGTTGTGGGGAACGTTTTGTTATAAGGTGATGTCTTTCGGGCTTAAGAATGCTGGGGCAACATATCAAAGAGCGATGGTAGCACTGTTTCACGATATGATGCATAAGGAAATTGAAGTGTATGTGGATGACATGATTGCAAAGTCGGAATCAGAAGAGGAGCATATTCTCAATCTAAGGAAGTTATTTGAGAGATTGAGGAAGTACAAACTCGGGTTAAATCCTGCCAAATGCACGTTTGGAGTGAAATCCGGAAAATTGTTGGGTTTCATAGTCAGCCAAAAGGGGATAGAAGTTGATCCTGATAAGGTGAGAGCGATAATGGAAATGCCTGCGCCTAGAACAGAAAAGGAGGTTCGAGGTTTTCTGGGAAGATTGAACTACATTGCTAGGTTCATCTCCCAATTAACTGCTACTTGTGAACCAATGTTCAAGTTGTTACGGAAGAATCAGGCAGTAGTATGGAATGAAGATTGTCAAGCCGCTTTTGAAAAAGTCAAGCAGTACCTGCAAGACCCTCCTGTATTACGTCCACCGGTGCCAGGAAGACCGCTCATTTTGTATTTGACTGTATTGGATAATTCAATGGGTTGTGTATTGGGTCAGCATGATGAAGACGGAAAAAGAGAGCATGCTATATATTACTTGAGCAAGAAATTCACAGATTGCGAACAACGGTATTCGTCGTTAGAACGAACTTGTTGTGCATTGGCATGGGCTACTCATCGTTTAAGGCAATACATGTTGAGTCACTCTACTTGGTTGATATCTAAAATGGATCCTATCAAGTACATTTTCGAAAAGCCTGCTCTCACTGGAAGAATAGCTCGATGGCAAATGCTACTATCCGAGTACGACATTATATATGTTACTCAGAAATCTATCAAGGGTAGCGCTTTAGCGGAATATTTAGCCCATCAACCCATTAGTGATTATCAGCCAATGCAACCTGAGTTTCCTGACGAAGATATCATGGCCTTATTTGCTGAGAATAAAGAAGACAAGGATGGAAAAGCCTGGACGATATTGTTTGATGGAGCCTCGAATGTGATGGGACATGGAATAGGGGCAGTGCTTATCTCTCCAGAGAATCAGTACATACCAATGATTGCAAGATTATGTTTTAACTGCACAAATAACATTGCTGAATATGAGGCTTGTGCTATGGGTATTCGAGCGGCAATTGAATCTAAGGTGAAAATTCTGGAAGTATACGGAGATTCAGCTTTGGTCATTCACCAATTGAAGGGGGAATGGGAGACAAGGGATACAAAATTAATTCCCTACCAAGCTTACATCAGAGGATTAATGGAATATTTTGACTCCATCACGTTTAATCACATTCCTCGGGAAGATAATCAATTGGCAGACGCTTTGGCCACCTTATCGTCAATGTTTGAAGTTGACCAAGATGAAGACTTACCAAGGATTGAGATGAAGAGCCATACAGAGCCAGCATATTGCCATTTCATCGAAGAAGAAGTGGATGGGAAACCTTAGTATTTCGACATCAAACATTATCTTAAGACCCGAGAATATCCTGATAAGGCGTCAGAAAATGATAAAAGGGCACTAAGGAGATTGGCTGGCAATTTTATCTTAAATGGGGATATCTTATACAAGAGAAATCATGACATGGTTCTCCTTAGATGTGTAGATGCAAAAGAATCCGAGCTGATATTGAAAGAGGTGCACGAAGGCATGTTTGGCACACATATGAAGGGGCATTCAATGGCCAGGAAGATCTTAAGAGCTGGGTATTTTTGGTTGACTATGGAAAATTATTGTTGTACACATGTGAGAAAGTGTGAGAAATGCCAGATGTATGCAGATAATATCAATGTGCCGCCTACAACCTTGAACGTGTTGTCTGCACCATGGCCTTTTTCGATGTGGGGAATAGATGTCATCGAAGCTATAGAACCAAAGGCGTCAAATGGACACCGTTTCATATTAGTCGCAATCGACTACTTCACCAAGTGGGTTGAGGCTGCTTCTTATGCTAATGTTACTAGAAAAGTGGTGACCAAGTTCATAAAAAGGGAGTTGATTTGCAGATACGGGCTCCCTGACAGGATCATCACTGATAATGCCACTAACTTGAACAACCAGATGATGACGGAGTTATGTGAGGAGTTCAATATTCTTCATCTTAATTCTTCTCCTTATCGTCCAAAGATGAATGGGGCAGTGGAGGTTGCTAACAAAAATATTAAGAAGATTGTGCAGAAGATGGTGGTCACATATAAGGATTGGCATGAAATGCTTCCTTTTGCTTTACATGGTTATCGTACTTCGATACGAACATCGACTGGGGCAACGCCTTTCTCGCTTGTGTATGGAATGGAGGCAGTACTTCCGTTCGAAGTGGAAATTCCATCTTTGCGAGTTTTAATGGAAACCCAATTAGAAGAGGCTGAATGGGTTCAAGCTCGCTTCGACCAACTCAATCTCATAGATGAAAAAAGATTAGCAGCAGTGTGTCATGGACAATTGTACCAAAGAAGAATGAAGAAGGCATTTGACAGAAGGGTACGCCCAAGAGAATTGCATGAAGGCGAGCTGGTGTTGAAGAAGATTCTACCTATACAAAAGGATCATAGGGGCAAATGGACTCCAAATTATGAAGGGCCATTTGTAGTGAAGAAAGCATTTTCTGGTAGGGCACTAATTCTCACAAGAATGGATGGAGAGGAGTTACCATTGCCAGTTAATTCTGATGCAGTAAAAAAGTTTTACGCATGATGATTCTGTGATAGTGGTTGCTAATGAAAGGGATGTTGATATTATCTTTAAAGCTTATTGTACTCTGTGATGTTTCACTAAATAAAGTCCACATGATGTCATTCATATTTTGGTTGTTTGCATTCCATCTTAAATTTGGCATGTCACGCTAAGTTGTTAAGTAAATAAGGAAAAATGGAAATAAAAATAATTAAGCGTGTCTTGATAAAAGCATCACAGGTATATCCGTTTGGTTGGCTCAGTCCTAGAGGATGTCGTGAAAAACAGAAAAATGAATGATTGAAAAAAAGAGGAAAAAACGAAAATACATATGTTGAGTTTGTTTTTAATCAAGTTGTCAAGGGCATAATGTTTTCAAAATAAAAATATGTTTTGAAAAATATCGTTGGCGAGTCCTTTCTTGATTCAAGGTGGTGGGGGTGACCGGTGTTCTTTTCTTAATAAAGCATCTACATTCGCATTGCTTGAACCCTTAGCCTTCTCTTTTCCCCTCAGAACAAGGATTGCCATGATACAATACTGGGGCAGTTTTTTATAACGGTACACGTGACCAATAATCCGTTGATTGGGGAGATAAAAGAGATAAAAAAAATATAAAAAAAAAGAAAAGAAAAAATATATAAAGAAAACAAAGGAGAAGAGAAGGAAAAATGAAGTTGATGTGTCAAACATTACAGAGTTCTATTTCAAGGTTAAAGTCGTGAGAAAGTAAGGCAAACAAGATTCAGAGTGACGTGTGGCCATTTTCGTTATCCAAACGTCCGAAAAAGTTTATCCAATTGCACCCTTTTTGAGCCAAAATTCATAATTGTTTCCATCACCCTGGACAAGAATCATTAGCATATCGATGTCAACTTAAAAGGGTACATCATAGGCATCCAAAATCGATGAGAAAATTTCTGAAGTGAGGAAAGAACAGAAGTAAAAAAAAAAAGAAAAAATATCATAAAAGGCCACAACAGGGGCAATGAAAAGAATGATCCAAAGGGAAGGAAAGAAAATAACAGAAAATAAGAAAAAGAAAAAACAACAATGGAAAATAAAAGGATGCCTGACGTTCAAATCCCTAGAGACGGTTGACTCGGTAGCTTGCAAATGATTCTTGTTTAAAACAATTTAACCGTCAAACACTTACTTGGGCCTTCATTATCCACTTCTTTCAAAACCCTTTGACCTTTAGCCACGGTACAAGCCAACAAAAGTCCATGCTGACTGAAGACTGTTTGTCCTGATCTTTCTCATGAACTTAGTTCTGGAATAGGGTGATGTGGTGAATGGCACAAACACTTAGAAAAAACGAAATGATGATGAAAAAGAAAAGAAAAATGAGAAAACAAAAACATCGAAAAAAAAAAGAGATAAAAAGATGTGAAGTCTCCCCATCAATTGAGATTCTCCAAATAGAGGCAATCCTTTCTACCACAAATCTTCCACCTTTCCAAAAGCATGCTTACTGTGCAAAACTGGGGCAGTTCGTGAGCCCAGCATGTTAACAACACTTTCCCCCAGATAAAGGGTACTCATACATTTGGCCATCTGCCTGGCATAATCATTTTCCCGCACCCTCCAGGGTTCAGGCTAGTTTGGATTGCAAGAAGCAATAAAAGGAATTTTAACTCAGGGTTACATTCTCCTCTTTTTCATCAAAGGGCTCTCTACCTCTCAACGTTGTTTTCAATGAATGCATTTTGAATGTACATTGCGTTTGACGACAATATTGACAACAAATTCCAAGCATGGGATTTTCAAAAAAAAAAAAAATGGAGAAAGAGAAAGTGAGAGCAAAAGACAAGAGCGAAACGAATGTCTCATGTGTTTGTGCATTCATGTACCATCATGACATAGCATCATCTCAGAGAAAGCAAGGAGATTTGTTTGAAGAATCCTCATGTTTGACTCAGCATTTACCAACTTTTCAAAAGTGTTAATCCAATTTGTTTTTTTCTGTTATCGGCCCTCTGCTTGGTCGGTTTTAAATTTCTGTTCTGCGAGTTTGGCCCTCTGCGAGGCAATGGTCAAATCCAGGTTTTATTTTCTGTTATCGGCCCTCTGCTTGGCAATGGTCGGTTTTAAATTTCTGTTCTGCGAGTTTGGCCCTCTGCGAGGCAATGGTCAAATCCAGGTTTTATTTTCTGTTATGGGCCCTCTGCGTGGCAATGGTCGGTTTTAATTTTCTGTTCTGCGAGTTTGGCCCTCTGCGAGGCAATGGTCAAATCCAGGTTTTATTTTCTGTTATCGGCCCTCTGCCTGGCAATGGTCGGTTTTAATTTTCTGTTCTGCGAGTTTGGCCCTCTGCGAGGCAATGGTCAAATCCAGGTTTTATTTTCTGTTATCGGCCCTCTGCCTTGCAATGGTCGGTTTTAATTTTCTGTTCTGCGAGTTTGGCCCTCTGCGAGGCAATGGTCAAATCCAGGTTTTATTTTCTGTTATCGGCCCTCTGCATGGCAATGGTCGGTTTTAAATTTCTGTTCTGCGAGTTTGGCCCTCTGCGAGGCAATGGTCAAATCCAGGTTTTATTTTCTGTTATCGACCCTCTACTTGGCAATGGTCGGTTTTAAATTTCTGTTCTGCGAGTTTGGCCCTCTGCGAGGCAATGGTCAAATCCAGGTTTTATTTTCTGTTATCGGCCCTCTGCTTGGCAATGGTCGGTTTTAATTTTCTGTTCTGTGAGTTTGGCCCTCTGCGAGGCAATGGTCAAATCCAGGTTTTTATTTTCTGTTATCGGCCCTCTGCCTGGCAATGGTCGGATTTAGTTTCTATTCCGTGTGCTTGGCCTTCTGCTGGGCAATGATCATTTGGCATGGTGGTTTGTTTCGTTTTTACTTGCCTTCTTGAAATCCGGGCAAAATTAGTGTTTCTATCTTTACTTAGCTCTACTCAAATAATATGAAAATATCGAATTTTCATATTATTTATTAATATCTAAGTAAAGAGGGGCAGCTGTCAACACTCAATTTTGCTCGGGTAGTGAAAAATGCGTTTTATTGGTTTTTTTTATTGTTTTCCTTTTTTTATTATTTATTATTATTATTTTATTTTTTATTTTTTATATTTTATTATTATTTTTATTTTTTATTTATTTTACTTTATTGTTTTATTCTATTTAGATCTTGATTAATTCAATTTCTATTTTTATTTTGTTAGAGTTAATTAATTTAAATAAATTGAAAATTTTAAAAAAAATTAATTAAGAGAAAGCTAAATAAAATTGAAATAACTTTATGGTTGGAATACTGGTCTCGGAATCGGGGTGTGGAGTGGCGGCAGTGACGAGCTTCATCGGCGGCGGTGGCTTTGGACTCAAAGAAGGAGGACGCGAACAGTTTCTTGACGGCGACGTACAGAAGGGGTTCGACGGCGAGCTTTGCTTATGAACGTGGTGGTGAGGCGGTCGTTCGATGAAAGTGGTGTCTGATGCCGCCGATGATGGAGTCGGAGGATCGTCGGAGAAGTTGGCCGGAGTAGGTAGGCAGCTTAGATGGTGGCTTCGGAGCTTGCTAGCCAAGAACGAGGAGGCGGTGGCGCGACTGTGGCTGTTGACGGTGACGGCGCAAGGGCCAGTCGAGGGAGAGGACGGTGACGCTGTGGCCGACCTTGGTTCCGACAGCGTCTGCCGTCACCGGTGGTGGTTTGTGTGGAGCCAGATGAGTGCGTCGCAGGTGATGGTTATGGTGGTGTGTGGCTTAAACTTCAGATTGGTTTGAAAGAAAAGAAGTTGAGTCCCTGACTGCTTGGGACGTGAGAAGTGGAAAATGAGGAGAAGAGGTTTGACCCCTTCCGATTTCTAGGTTAAGTGGAGTCTTGGGCTTGGGTGCCTGGGCTCCGGGTTTTTTCTGCCGCACCCCCTTTTGTTTCCATTCATAGCCCTTTTCGGCTTGGGCTCAAATTTTAGTCTGTCAGCTTAAAAAATGTTTTTCTGCACCCTCATTTGTGTTAAGTTACACCTCTTTCCAATTGGGCTTAGGCCCAGTATGCATTTAGAAGTAATTTAAGTTAGACACCCCTATTTTCATGTTTACACTTTTTTTTATTGGGCTTTGGACCCAACTTGCTATTAGGAATAAATTAGGTTTAGACACCTTTTTTTTTTCTCTTCTTATTTAGGCACCCCCACCCCTTTTATTGTTTTATTTTTTATTTTTTATTTTTTATTTTTTATTTTTTATTTTTTATTTTTATTTTTTTTATTATAGTGTATTTATTTTTATTTTATTTTATTTAGTTATTTATTTATTCATTTTTACAAAAAATAAATCAAATAAAAATATTTTGAAAAGGTTTAAACACACGTGCGACCGCTCGCGTAGGCCTTGTGTTAAAAAATCTTTTCCCTTTTTATACAAAATTAAAAATCAAATAAAAATATTTTGAAAAGGTTTAAACACACGTGCGACCGCTCGCGTAGGCCTTGTGTTAAAAAAACCTTTTCCTCTCTTTTACGAAAATTAAAAAATCAAATAAAAATATTTTGAAGAGGTTTAAGCACACGTGCGACCGCTCGCATAGGCCTTGTGTTGAAAATCTTTTCCTTTTTATACAAAAATTAAAAAAATCAAATAAAAATATTTTGAAAAGATTTAAGCACACGTGCGACCGCTCGCGTAGGCCTTGTGCTGAAAATCTTTTCCTTTTTTTATACAAAATTAAAAAATCCAATAAAAATATTTTGAAAGGGTTTAACCACACGTGCGACCGCTCGCGTAGGCCTTGTGTTAAAAACCTTTTCTCTTCTATATGAAAATACCAAAAATATAAAATCTTCAAAAACTAAAAACATCTTCAAACAGCAAACAAATTTTCACAAAGAACTACGTAACCTTGATTTCTCAATCTGACTGAGAATACGTAGGAGTAAGGTCAATCCTTGTCGGGCTCAAAAACTAAAAATATTTTTGTTTCTTTATATTGTTGTTTTTGGGAAAGTTAAACATTTTGAAAACCACATTTTATTCGCGTATTTAATTAAAGGTACTGCCTTAGGGCAGGCGTTGTGGGGTGCTAACACCTTCCCCACACGTAACCGACTCCCGAACCCAATCTTTGGTTTTCGTGGACCGTGTTTTTTTCTTCATGGTTTTTTCCATAGTTTTCCAGAATAAACTATGGTGGCGACTCCAAAATATCTTTTCCAAAACTCGTTTCCTTTTTTTGGATCGTCGTCGTCTCGTCGCGATTTTCCGGTTGCGACAGGATGCTCTGGCGAGACAGTTTGTTACCAAATTCTTTTCGCAGACCAAGATCAATCAGGGGAAGTTGAAAATCTCCTCATTTAAGCAAGGGATGGAGGAAACTCTCGGACAGGCCTGGGACAAATTTAAAGGCTTGTTGAGGAAAACTCCAGTCCACGGATTCGACAAGACTTCTTATTTACTTGCGTTCCTTGGAGGATTAAATACTCAGTCTAAGATGATGTTGGATGCCTCAGCTGGAGGTAGTATCAATAGAAAGACTAAAGATGAAGCTTATGAGTTGATTGAGGAGATGACACTGAATGAAGTATCTCAAAGCGAGAGGGGAGTACAAAAAGGAGGACTCTTGCATCTCCCTGCAAATGATGCGGTGGCTGCACAAAATCATCTCCTTAACCAGAAATTGGACAAACTAACAAAGGTCCTTTCTGAGCTTCCAACGGGGTTATGGAATATTTCTCAGACTTAGCAACTTTGCAATTTATGCGGTGATGACCACATTAATGGTCAATGCGCTTTTCCTAAAGAAATGCAGCAGGATGTCAACTACATGGGGAATCAACTCCCGTTCAAGCAGGGATATTTTAACCAAGGTTCTAGCCAAGGTTGGAAGAACCACCCCAGCATTGGACAAAACTAGAATAATTCTTCTGGGCAAGTAGGAGGCTTCCGGTAGTAACAACCTTTACCTTCATGGCAGCAAGTAAGCAGCTTGACTGAGACGGTCAGAGCCCTCAGTGATCGATTTGACAAATTTTTTAAAGCTTATGAGTGTCAGTTAGACAACAATTAAGCCAACTTCAGGTCACTGCAATCACAGATTGGCCAACTGTCTAAGAGGATAGAAACCACCGAAAAGAATCAGTTCAAGGCTAATACCGAAGTTAATCCTAAGGACGAATGCAAAGCTATTCTGACAAGTAAAAAAAGGAAGGCAGAAGGTGAACCAACTAGTTTGGAAAGTGATAAGATGATAAGTGCTGATGAAATCATTAATGAAGAAGAGGATCCTGAAGAAGAAATCATTGAGCCAGAAAATGAAGAACAAGTTGAACTCACTGATGAAGAAGAAGATCATGTTGTTTTGCCTCAGAAGAGGAGTCGTCCACCAAAAATAGAAGATCCAGGATGTTTAACAATATCATGTGTTCTGAATGATTTTGATATAGGAAAAGCTATGATAGACTCTGAGGCTAGCATTAATATGATGCCCAAGAAATTTTTATGGAAGATCAGAGGGCTGATATTGAAATCGTCTAATGTTACAGTAACAGTCGGAGACGAATCTATAGCAGAACCACTTGGTATAGTGGAAGATGTTGTTGTGCGAGTGGAAAAGCTAGAGTTTCTAGCTGATTTCGTTGTCATGGATGTAGAGAATGATGAAAAGATACCTGTGATCTTGGGAAGACCCTTCATTGCAACGTCAAAGATGTCTATTAGTGTGCATAGTAAAAGAATAATGATGAGAGATGAGGAATATCTGCTCCTATATACTGGTTATAAGGAGGATGAGGCTAGATTAGTGTTAGCGGATTGACAAGTGTACCAAATCGTATCAAGTAATAAAAATGGTAAATCCCATTATCGTTCTTTCTATGAGACTCGAAAGGCCTTATCATTCGCGTGAATCAAAATAGTAAGACTTGTGGAGAAAAATCAATAGTTGTGGTGGATGCAATGACAGAAAATAAATATGCAATGCGTGATTCAATGACGAGGTTTGAGCAATGGATGAGTGGAGTTGTTGGGGGTTTACAATTTCATCTAATCCTCTCTCTTTTATTTACTCCTCTTGTTTAAACGGCGTTATTATCTAATTGCATGCAAACTTTCTTGGCCTCCCCTTAACCCGATCCCTCGGCGAAAAGGGCCTATTACTAATTATCGGCTTGCTATCCCTAGCCTCCCCTAGCAACTAGCAACGCATTACAAACAAAAGCAAATACAATTGGCCGTCCTACTCCCCTATCCCTAGGCGGTATTGCTTAACCAAGGAAAAATCTCACCAGTTCATGTCATTATTGTATGTCCCCGTATCAATAAAGTCAAACAACGATTACCGAATGAGTTAAACGATAAAGCATTAAGCACAGTATGAGACTCCAACAATTGATAATAAACGCATATGAGACACATATAATTCAAACAAGAGTTTCAATAATCGAGAGTATCAAAAGATTACATTGTTCCCCGAACAATAAAAAGGGTTTAGTTCACCATAGTTATGGTGAACCGAGATGAAAATAATGGAAGATATGGAAAGAAAACCCTAGAAAAGACGTAAAGGAGCCTAAGCATCCAAGAGATCCTCTCCAAAGAGTGCAAAGTAGGTTTGGCCGCCCTCCTCTGTCAAAAGAATGAGTTGGAATTTGTAGTAGGGCTATTTATAGGTGAGACCCAAGCCCAGCTGACCACCGCCCGACATCACACTTTGCCGCCCGGCGGTGGACCTTGAATCGCACCACCGCCCGGCGGTAGGGGTCTACTGCCTGGCGCCCAAAACTGTTTCTTCTCCTCCCGTGTGACCACCCGACGCCAGGGGTCTACCGCCGGGCGGTGCCTAGACTCTTCTTTTCTCAGATTTTCTCTCTTTTCTTGAGTCTATGACCTTCATCTTTATTCCCAATCTTCACTTTTGTCAATTTTGCTGCAAAACAATGCAAAACAAGCATAAAATAGCTAAAAACAGCTTTTGACCCTCGGTTGACTCATTTATTAAGTTTTGTTTGATTTCAAGCTCATTCTAAGCAATAAAGGGTGTAAGTTAGTCCAAATTAGCATATGAAAATAACGGTTTTTCAACCGTTATCACAACGCCAAACTTAGAAATTTGCTTGTCCTCAAGCAAAACAAAACAAAACCATAAAAAAAAACAGAGATTGACCTTCTACCTTTTCATCCAATGATTCGACATTTCCAAAGTGCATGACAAAACTTACTCAATTTCAGAAAATTAGTGTACTCAAATCAAGATGCATGCTTGTTCTCAGCTTAGTTTAGCTCATGCGTTCCTCAACAGATGCTACATAGTAGGAATGATCAGTCCACTAAACAAAGAATGCAATCATGAACTTAAGAAGTTCTCACCAAGCAAGTGTTTCACTCAATCACTCAAGTGTTTAAGGTAGCACTCCACTCTTTATTGTTCAAACATCACATGAAATAAAATTGTCATTCATCTCAAACAATCAACATCTTTACATCAATATTAAGGCAATAAAATTTATGCTTCAATGTGAACAATAAAAACTCTGGGGCTCAATACCTCACACAACATGCTTTCTCACACACAGTCATTCATACATCCTGTTTAGCATCATGACCACAATCATACTTCCTCACGCAACTGTTTCACAGGATGTTAACATGCATACAACTCAGTAATCATTCACATCAAATCATTATCAAATAGACTCATCATGCAAAGTAGTCAGTCAAACATCTTCAGAAAAAGTGTTCAAGTCAAGGATACACACTGGAAGAAACAAAATTCAAAAATTTAAAATGCAAGAGTAAAGAAGAAATCCTAGGTTGCCTCCTAGTAGCGCTTCTTTAACGTCGCGAGCCTGACCCAAACCTGTTTAGCATTTGTCAGTAAATGCTAGCCGTCCAACACCCTTCAGTAGGTGTACCTTCCGGGTATCCTTCAGTAGATACCAAAAGTTTAGCATCCCTCAGTGGATACCAAAAATTAGCATCCCTCAGTAGATGCTACCCAAAAATTGTTTCAAAATTTAGAAGTTCAAAAATAAGTCACAAAAATAAAAATTGTCTTAAAGTACAAAAAGTTCTTCTCAGCAATCAACTCTTCTTCCTCACACTAGAATCTTCATCATCCCACCTTCGCAGCTTTTGTCTTCCTCTTTGGCGAATAGCAGAGGATGATGGTCTTCTTCTCTCCTCTATTCCTTTTTCTTTCAGCTCCTTTATTAACCTTTTTTTTTCTTAAATCTCGCTTTGCTCCCTAGTGGAGTGGATCTTCTTTTGATTTCTGGTGAATGGTTCTTCTCCCTTTTTCTTCAGGTACCTGCAAAAAATAACAGTTGTCAGAATAATCAGTACCTGCGATGCTTCCTTCTTGTTCTTCGCTCATCTCTAGCTCTTCAATTTTTTCTCTTCTCACTGTTTTGATCTCATCCCTTTCACGGCCAGTATAGAGGAATAGATAATTTAAGTCCCTCATCATTATCCTTCCTTCATGAACATTAATAAGCATCTTTGATGTAGCCATGAAGGGTCGTCCCAAAATCACAGGGTACTCTTCCTCAGTTTTTACATCCATAACAATGAAATTTGCTAAGAACTTAAGCCGATCTGCCCGTACAACAACATTTTCTACCATTCCCACAGGCACTTTCGTAGAACCGTCTGCCATTGTTATAGTCAAATCAGATGGTTTCAACACAAGCCCACTAATTTCCTTGAAAAGTTCTGTGGGTATTAAATTGATACTGGATCCCGAGTCTATCATGGCTTCCACATCTAAATCATTCAGAGTACATGACAATGTTAAGCATCTGGGATCTTTAACCTTGGGAGGATAATTACTCTTCTGTGGTTGAAAAACATGATCCTCCTCTTCCTCACTTAACTCAACTTTTTCCTCAAAGTTGATTTTAATTCTTTCAGAATAAGGAGGAAGCTGCTTATTTTCTTGAGACACCACAGTCATTCGGTTGAAAATTTCTCTAAATCCCCCATTATGATTGATTGTAGTCCCTATTTCCTCCTTTTCTCCACCATCTTCTTCCTCATCATACCCTTCACCTTCTTCATCTTCACTGCTCACTGGTTCAAAAAATTCAGTCATCAATATTTTTCTTCTTCACTATCTACCACATGGAATGGTTCACAGTCTTCTTCCCAAGCATCCTGGCTCGTGATGACTTTACATTCTCTCTTAGGATTCACCTCAGTGTTGGCTCTGAACTGGTTTTTCTCAGTAATTTCTATTCTTGTTGCCAGATGTCCAATCTGAGACTCCAGTGATTTAAAACTGGCTTGAGTGCTATTCAACTGCTGCTCATATGTTTTGAAGAAGTCATCAAATCGGTCACTTAAGGTCCTGACAGACTCAGTCAAATTACTCATTGCTGCCATAATGGTGAAGGTTGTTGCTGTCGGAAGCCTCCTACTTGCCCAGAAGAAGTTTTCTGATTTTGTCAAATGTTGGGGTGGTTCTTCCAACCTTGGCTAGAGTTACCTTGGTTAGAACTACCTTACTTATACGACAATTGATTTCCCATGTAGTTGACATCTTGCTGCATTTCTTCAGTGAAAGCACATTGACCATTGATGTGGTCACCACCGCATAAGTTGCAAAGTTGTTGAGTTTGAGAAATATTTCTTAACCCTGTTGGAAATTCAAAAAGGACCTTTGTCAGTTTGTCCAATTTCTGGTTAAGAAGATGATTCTGTGCGGCCATTGCATCATTAGCAGGGAGATGCAATATTCCTCCTTTTTATGCGCCCCTCTCACTTTGGGAAGCTTCATTCAGAGCCATGTCTTCAATTAAATCATAGGCTTCATCCTCAGTTTTTCTATTTATACTGCCTCCAGCTGAGGCATCCAACATCATTTTTGACTGAGTGTTAAGCCCTCCTAGAAAAGCAAGCAAATAAGCAGTCTTATCAAATCCGTGGACAGGAGTCTTTCTCAATAGGCCTTTGAATCTGTCCCATGCCTGTCCGAGAGTTTCCTCCATCCCTTGGTTAAATGAGGAGATTTCAAGCTTCCCTTGATGAATCTTGGTTTGTGGAAAAAATCTGGTGACAAACTGTTTGACCAATGCATCCCAGTTTCTGAACGTCCCTTCAGCAAATGAATGCAACCAATCCTTGGCGTTTCCTCCCAAAGAGAACGGGAATAAGCTAAGTCTGATTCTTTCATCTGAGACTCCAGCCACCTTAACAGTATTGCAAGTTTTGCAAAGATGGTCAAATGCTTGTAGGGATTTTCACTTGACAATCCGTGGAACTGGTTGCTTTGGACCAACTGAATAAATGAAGGGCTCATCACCAAATTTGTTGCATTGTCTGCAGGAATGACAATGTTGTTGAAATTCAAGGGACCCACAGTGTTGGCTGATTCCCCCAGTGTACGTCTCTGAGGAGGAGGTTGTTCCGCCATCTCCTCCAAGTTCTGTGCAAAAGGTTGTGAAAGTGGTTCAGGAGAAGGAAAGTTTTCATGTTCAAAATGATTAACTCTCCTCCCTCTCTTGTCTAGTACCCCTTGAGAAGAGGTTGCTAAACTTTTCTGCTCCTAGTGTGTACTCCTTCCTGCATACACAAGAGAAAATACCCCTAAAAGCACTTTTACAGAAAAATAAAACAAAACAAAACAAAAGAAAAATATAAACAAATAATTACACACAAGTCAAATTCAGTCAATTCACAGTACTTAATAAGTCAAATCTCGAGTCCCCGACAACTGCGCCAAAAACTTGTTAGCGGATTGGTAAATGTACCAAATCGTATCAAGTAATAAAAATGGTAAATCCCATTATCGTTCTTCCCATGAGACTCGAAAGGCCTTATCGTTCGCGTGAATCAAAATAGTAAGACTTGCGGAGAAAAATCAATAGTTGTGGTGGATGCAATGACAGAAAATAAATATGCAATGCGTGATTCAATTGACGAGGTTTGAGCAATGGATGAGTGGAGTTGTTGGGGGTTTACAATTTCATCTAATCCTCTCTCTTTTATTTACTCCTCTTGTTTAAAGGGCGATATTATCTAATTGCATGCAAACTTTCTTGGCCTCCCCTTAACTCGATCCCTCGGCGAAAAGGGCCTATTACTAATTATTGGCTTGCTATCCCTAGCCTCCCCTAGCAACTAACAACGCATTACAAACAGAAGCAAATACAATTGGTCGTCCTACTCCCCTATCCCTAGGCGGTATGCTTAACCAAGGAAAAATCTCACCAGTTCATGTCATTACTGTACGTCCCCGTATCAATAAAGTCAAACAACGATTACCGAATGAGTTAAACGATAAAAGCATTAAGCACAGTATGAGACTCCAACAATTGATAATAAACACATATGAGACACATATAATTCAAGCAAGAGTTTCAATAATCGAGAGTAACAAAAGATTACATTGTTCCCCCAACAAGAAAAAAGGGTTTAGTTCACCATAGTTATGGTGAACCAAGATGAAAATAATGGAAGATATGGAAAGCAAACACTAGAAAAGACGTAAAGGAGCCTAAGCATCCAAGAGATCTTCTCCAAAGAGCGCAAAGTAGATATGACCGCCCTCCTCTATCAAAATAATGAGTTGGAATTCGTAGTAGGGCTATTTATAGGTGAGAAGCGCAGTAGAAAAATAGGCCCAAGCCCAGTTGACCACCGCCCGACGTCACACTTTGCCACCAGGCGGTGGACCTTGAATCGCACCACCGCCCGGCGGTTTCCCTCGTGCCGCAAAACCGCCCGGCGGCAGGGGTCTGCCGCCCAGCGCCCAAAATTGTGTCTTCTCCTCCCATATGACCGCCCGACGCCACGGGTCTACCGCCGGGCGGTGCCTAGACTCTTCTTTTCTCAGATTTTCTCTCTTTTCTTGAGTCTATGACCTTCATCTTTATTCCCAATCTTCACTTCTGTCAATTTTGTTGCAAAACAATGCAAAATAAGCATAAAATCGCTAAAAACAGCTTTTGAACTTTGGTTGACTCATTTATTATGTTTTGTTTGATTTCAAGCTCATTCTAAGAAATAAAGGGCGTAATTTAGTCCAAATTAGAATATGAAAATAACGGTTTTTCAACCGTTATCAATTAGTAAGAAGAGACAGGCATGAGAGGCTTGAGGAAGAAGCTGCATCTAAAGATAGCTTAACAGGTATGGATTATGCTGACAGTTGTAACATGTTGCAGGCATCTGGAAGTCCCGAAAGAAGACCTGTCCGTTTTAAATTAAAGAAAAACCCATTCCATCCAGGCATTAAAGTGAGATACAAGAAGAAGAAGGAGTGGATGATGAAGGAGCTGAAGGAGAAAGGAATGGTGAAGATTAGAAGGCCTTACTCCGCAGAAAATCGAAGAGTAGATAGTAGAAAGCTGAGCAGATGGGACGATGAAGATTCCAATGTGAAGAAGAAGAGTTGATTTGCTGAAGAACACTTTTTGTATTTTAGAACATTTTTTTTATTTTATTTTTGTTGAACATGTAAATTTTAAATTTTTGAACAATTTTTGGGTAGCATCTACTGAGGGATGCTAAATTTGGTATCTACTGAAGGATACGCGGAAGGTACACCTACTGATGGGTGTTGGAAGGATTTGCACTTACTGACAAGTGCTAAACAGGTTTAGGTCAGGCTCGTGACGTTAAGCAAGCGCTACTAGGAGGCAACCTAGATTTTCTTCTTTACTCTTGCATTTTAAATTCGTAGAATAAGTTGAATTTTATTTTCAGTGTGTATGCTTGGCTTAATACTTTTCTGAAGATGTTTGACTGAATAATTTGCATGAGGAGTCTGTTTGATGATGATCTGATGTGAATGATTCTCAAGTTGTGTTGCATGTTGATATCCTGTGAAACAGATGTGTGATGAATTATGATTGTGGTTATGATGCTGAGCAGGGTATATGAATGAATGTGTGTGAGAAAACATGTTGTGTGAGGTTTTGAGCTCCAGAGTTTTATTGTTGTATGAAATTATTCACAGGAAAGCATGCATGATATTTCCTAAAACTTGATGATTGATTGAATTGCATGTACATGTCATATGATCAAGGTCATTTTTGAAAGCGCTTACTTAGCCAAATTTTACCCAAAGTGCTTGAAATTTTATACCCTTTTTGAACCTTGGCCCTAAACAGAATGAAAACCCTTGTGCTGAAATTATTTACTTTGAATTGGGGTATGACTGTAAGTATATTCAAGGTTCAAGTTTGGGGTTGTGGGGAAAGTTTGAATGGCAAAAAGAAAGGCATTGAGCTCAAGTGTTGAAAAAGAAAAATACATGAGAAAAAGGAAAAATCATGAAAGATGAGCTCAATGTAAAAATAAAACAAAAAGAGAAGACGTTGGGGACAAATGAGATTGGTTGAAAAAGAGAGTTAAACTTGAACCTTGAATGATGAATGAGATCTCCTGATTCAAAGATTTTGTGATCCAGAAAAACCATTTTTTCTTGATAGCCCAACCTCATTACAAGCCTTGGAAAAGTCCTTTTGATGGCATTTGCATGTGATGATTTTAATTGTTTGAGATGAAAGGAAATTTTATTTCATGTGACTTGTGAATGATTTAAAGTTGGAGTGTCACCCTAAACACTTGAGTGATTGAGTGAAACACTTGCTTGGTGAGAAATTCTAAGTTTCATGATTGCATCTTTGCTTAGTGGATTGATCATTCATAATATGTAACATCTGTTGAGGAATGTGTGAGATAACTGAATTGAAAGCATGCATGCATCTTGATTTGATCATCACTAAAGATCTAAAATTGAGTAGTTCTCATCATGTACTTTAGGAATGTTGAATCATTGGATGAAAGTGTAGAGAGCCAAGTTTTGTTTTATCTATAGTTTTGTTTTGTTTTGCTTGAGGACAAGCAAATTTCTAAGTTTAGGGTTATGATAACGGTTGAAAAACCGTTATTTTCATGTGCTATTTTAGACCAAATTACTCCCTTTACTGCTTAGAATGAGCTTGAAATAAAACAAAACTCAATAAATGAGTCAGTCGAGAGTCAAAATCTTTTTTTAGCGATATTATGCTTGTTTTGCATTGTTTTGCAGCAATTTTGATGCAAGTGAAGAATGGAGGTGAAGATAAAGGCCTTAGACTCAAGATAGAGGAAGAAAATCAAGAAAATAAGAGTCTAGAAACCGCCCAGCGGCAGAATTGCACCGCTAGGCGGCCAAATGCGAGGAGTTGGCACCAAGGAAGCGACGATAAGAGGCAAACCGCCGGGCAGTGGACCCCTGACGCCGGGTGGTAGCGCGATAAGAGGCAAACCGCCAGGCGGCATAAGTGTGACGCCGGGCGGTTGCCTGTTGGGCTTGGGCATGTTTTCTGTTGCGCTCCTCGGCTATAAATAGCCCTAGTGCGATTTCATTCTCATTCTTTTGACAGAGGAGGGCGGCCAGACCTACTTTTCACTCTCTGGAAAGGATCTCTTGGATGCTGAGGCTTCTTTTCATCTTTTCTAGGGTTTGCTCTTCCATTCTTTCATTATTTTCATCTTGGATCACCATGACTATGGTGAACTAAACCCTTTTGTTGTTGAGGGAACAATGTAATCTTTTGAAACTCTCTTTTATTGAAACTCTTGTTTAATTATATGATTGTCATATGCTTTTTTTATCGATTGTTGGGTTTCTCTTCTGTGCTTAAAGCTTTTGTTGTTTAACTCATTCGGTAATTGTTGGTTGTCTTTACTGATACGGGAACGTACGGTACTGTCATGAACTGGGGGAAATTCCTTGATCAATCAAATACCACCTAGGGATAGGGAGGTAGGACGGTCAATTGTTTTTGCTTCTGTTCGGTAATGCATTGCTAGTTGCTAGGGGAGGCTAGGGATAGCAAGCCGGTAATTAGTAATAGGCTCTTTTCGCCGAGGGATCGGGTTAAGGGTAGGCCAAGAAAGTTTGCATAACAATATGATAATAAAGCAAATTAAACAAGAGGAGTAGATAATAGAGAGCGGATAAAGATGAAATTGTAAACCCCCAACAACTCCACTCATCCATACTCTTTTCGTCAATTGAATCAACCTCATTGCATGTTTATTTTCTTTTCTTGCATCATAACAATTAATTTTATTCCTTTACAAGTCATATTATTTTGATTCACATGAACGATAAGGCCGTGAGTCCTTTGGGAGAGAACGATATCGGGTTCTACCGATTTTATTACTTGAAACGATCTGGTACGCTTGCTAGGGAGTCAACATTGGGTATAGGTGTTGAATTTATATTCAATGTGTTGTCTCTTGACAATAAAACTACTGTATTATGCAAAATAGGTAAAGAATGACAAAGAGGAAGAGAAACGAGTATCATTATTTCTCATTAACCAAAAAATTGAAAGTACAATGCAATGTATATAACAACAACAGAGAGAACGTTTAACTGTAACAGCAAACTGTTAAAACCGTTGAGTTTTTTTTTTTACATTCTCAACACACCCGTCTAAAACTAAACTCCTTATAGATTTAACTACAAGACAATTTCTCAGCTTCCCGAATCTGTTTTGCCTTAGAGCTTTAGTGAAGATGTCTACGATTTGTTCTTCTGTGGGGGCAGTACACCAGTTCCAGTTTTCCTTTGCCAACTTGTTCTCTCAGGTAATGGAACTTGGTCTCTGTATGTTTGCGCTTTCCATGAGAAACGAGATTCCTAGATAGGCTGATGGTTGATCTATTGTCTATCAATAGCTGTATTGGCTTACAACATTCAATCTTCAATTCATCTAGTATTATCTCTAACCAAGAACACTGGCACGCAGTCTCAGCTGAAGCTATATATTCAGCTTCACAAGATGAAAGAGCTACGACATTATGCTTCTTTGAACACCAGGAAACCGATGCTCCCATATACTTAAACAAGTATCCATATATGCTCTTTTTATCCATCTGCTCTCCACACCAATCTGAATCGCTCCAAGCTCTTAACACCCCATTCATATTGCCAGTATTCGTAGAAAAGTAAAGACCGAAGTCTGTTGTTCCTTTTAGATAACGCAATATGTGTTTAGCAGTGGAAAGATGAGATTGTCTGGGATCGCTCATGAATCTACTTACCAGACCAACATCATAACTAATATTTGGTCTGCTATTGCATACATACCTGAGTGATCCTACAATTTGTTTAAACAAGGTAACATCAACCTTCTTGTCATCTGCTTGGATAGACAACTTAGTATTTGCCATTACTGGTAAATTCGCACTGTTGCAGTCTTCCACGCCAAATCTCTTCAAGACTTCACTAATATATCTTCTTTGATGCACAAGCATACCATCAGAAGTTCGCAAAAATTCTAGCCCAAGAAAATAACCCAGACTGTCGAGATCAGTCATTTCGAAATCTCCTTTCATTCTTATCTTAAATTATTCAATTGCTTCTGCTGAGCTTCTTGTTACAAGTAAATCATCAACTTACAAATAGACCAATAAAACACCCTGTTGTTCAGCTTGTTTCATGAGCCAAGAATTGATATGACTTTTCCAGGCTCGAGGTGCCTGTCTAAGCCCGTACAAGGCTTTGTTCAACTTATATACTTTCCACTCCTCACCCTTCTTCTGAAATCTAGGTGGTTGTTTCACATATAATTCTTCTAAAGGGTCATTCAAGAACACTGACTTCACATCCATTTGGCATATCTCTCATCCTTTTAGATTTGCAACAATAATAATGAGTCTCACAGTCTCTAGCCTTGCAACTGGTGCAAATACGTTAGTGAAATCAACTCCAGTCTTCTACAGAAAACCCTTTGCAACCAATCTAGCTTTCAACTTAGTTATGCTACCATCTGGTTTATACTTCGTTTTGAACACCCATCTGACCTCAATTGCTTGTTTGTTTCGAGGCAATTCCATCATTTCCCAAGTTTTGTTCTTCTCCATTGCTCTCAATTCCTCCATCATAGCTTCTTTCCATTCTTCCATATCGAAAACTTGATTCCATGTGAGTGTCTCAGTATTAGAAAAGAATGCAAAATAACAAAATCACCTGATTCTGCAATCTCATTATCCACGAATACCTCATGATCTGCAAGCCTTGTTGAAGGAAAGCGAGATCTCTGCGGCCTCCTGTTGTTTACTCATACATCAGCAGCTACTTGTTCAATCTCATCAGGCTTTTTCTCCTCCAGCTAGCTAGATACAACCTCACTAGAATTCGAATATGTTTCTACTTCAGCCAGTTGAATGTGGGTGACTCGTTTATCAGCATATCCTTGCTAATCACAACTTCATTTTTCTTTGGACTGTACAACCTATAAGCGCCTGTGGGATGGTAGCAAATGAGGATAAAAAATTCACTCTTATCTCCTAACTTCTTCCTCCTCTCATCTAGAACGTGTTTGTAGCACATGGATCCAAATATCCTCAAATTATCTGTTGATGGTTTGATTCCAAACCATACATCTTCTAGAGTATAGTTTGCCAAGGCCATTGTTGGACTTCTATTCCACAAATAAGCTGTCGTGGAGACAACCTCTCCCCATAGACTGTGTGGCAGATTCTTCCCCTTGATCAAGCATCTATTCATTTCAAGCAGTGTTCTATTCCTTCTTTCGGCCAAGCCATTGTGTTGGGGCGTGTATGGAGTAACTACTTTGTGTACAATTCCCTTCTCATCACAAAATTTGCTCATCTCCCCAGAATTAAACTCTCCACCTCCATCAGTTCTGAAAAACTTCATTTGCAGGCCCAATTGCCTCTCCACCATGACACAAAATTTAACAAAACATGAGAAAACTTCTTTCTTTTCTTTCAACAAATAAACCCATATCTTCCTAGTCCATTCATTGACAAAAATTAGAAAATATCTATTACCTCCAAGTGTTGGTACTTCGAAGGGGCCACACACATATGAGTAGACAACACCGAGTAGTTGCTTCGCTCGTTTAGGTGCAGACTTCTTGAATTTCATTCTAGCCTGTTTTCCCATAGCACATCCTTCATAAATCTTCTTAGGAGTGTTTATCAAAGGCACACCTTTTATCAACTCTTTGTTGTTTAATAAACTCAGACTTTTGAAATTCAAATGCCCGAATATATAGTGCCATACCCGGCTTTCTTCTTCAAGATTCAACGAAGATAAGCATTGTATTGTTGCTGCATTCAGATTTACCTTAAATGTCTTGTTTTTGGCTAGCGGAGCATTGATCACAAGTCGCTGCTTCTTATCAAACACTTATATGAGATTTTGGTGCATAGACATGGTGTAACCTTTCTCTAGGAGCTGTCCAAGGCTTAACAGGTTACTCTTCATCGTTGGGACGTACAACACGTCGTCCATATATGTGACTCCATAATTCTTGCATGTGATCAACACTTTACCAACTCCTTCTGCTGTCACAGTGCTATCATCTGCGAATCTCACATTGCTCTTCTTTCTTGAATAAATATTTACTAGCCACTCTCGTCTTTAGCATGATTGTATTCGCTTGACAGCATCACATGTTCAACTTCTGTAACATTTGTTGCACGACTCACCTGCTTTGAGCGCAACGCGTGGTCGGTGCAACTACTACATCTTTTTGCACGACGTGTTGTTCTCGGTTGCAACACGTGTTATGCTATACATCCACACCTATCCCGCACCATCTTTCTGTACATATTTTCTTCAATTCGATTTGTAACGCTCATCAAATATACGTGATCTAATTCAGAATCGCAATCATCTTGCGCCAGATTTGCTACTTCGTCGTTCTTGGTTTTCTTTATGTCTTCATTGTGGCAGCACTCTAAAGAATAATTCCCAAACTTGTTACAGGTATAGAACTATATATTTCTTTTGTCGTACCCTTTTCTTCTTCTACCTCTAGAATGCCTACCCCCTCGACTGCTTCCATTCTTCTAACCACCTCCATTGTCTTCGCTGTTTTGATCGGATGCTTTTGTGCTTCTACCGCCGTTACGTCCATCACGTGATCTCCCTCTTCCTCTCCCACGACCTTTAAAAGTTTGGTTATTCCTAGCCTGCAATGCCTGATTTGTACTTTGTGTCACACTCTTTTCAGCATTCTTTCTCTCAGTCAACCTTTGTTCATGTGCTTCAAGAGAATTCTGCAGCTCCTCCACCTTCATCATATCAAGGTCCTTGCATTCCTCTATAGCAACCACAATGTGATCGTACTGCGGCGTCAAGGTTTGAAGTATTTTCTAGACAATCTTTTTGTCCTTCACAACCTTATCGCATGCTCTCATAGCATTAACCACAACTTGGATTCTGCCACCATTTCATGCTCCCCCATGCAGAGAAGCTCATACTGCCGCTGTAGAGACTGAAAACGAATCTTTTTCACCTTGCCAGAGTTTCCATTACCATCCTGTAGAATATCCCAAACTTCTTTGGCTGTGGTAGCTTTCGATACCTTCTGACAGATATTGGCAGAAATACATTGATGTAGTAGCATCCTTGCCTTGCAATTAAGTCGTTTGTTTTCTTTGTACATGTTCTTCACTTCTTCTGTGTCACCTTTCAAAGGTTCTTGGAGTCCTTTCTTCACCACCTCATCGACTTCTTGAAACCCAAGGATAACTTCCATTTTTACGCAGCAATCATCATAATCTTTGGCATCAAATATCGGGAGATTGCTATGAATCAATCCGGCCATCACGCCTCTTCTTCTTCTTGAATCATGTTCTTTGATGTCATTGAATTTCACTAGCTTTAGCAACCTTTCAGCTCTGGATACCACTGTTGTCTCTTGACAGTAAAACTATTGTATTATGCCGAAGAGGTATATTATGCTGAAGAGGTAAACAATGTCGGAGAGGAAGAGAAACGAGTATCGTTATTTCTCATTAACCAAAAAATTGAAAGTACAATATAATGTATATGGCAACAACAGATAGAACGTTTAACTGTAACAACAAACAGTTAAAACCGTTATGAGTTTTGTTTTACATTCTCAACACAATGTACCTTGAGCTTTGAAAAGAAGCTTCATTATAAGTTTTGGAATAGAAAGGTAATGGTTTTTAGTGTTATAAACTTATACGTTTATTATTATATTGCAAAATAAAGGTAAACGTTGCAAAATGTTACTTACTTAAATTTTGGAAAAAATTTTGCAATGTTCATATTTCTTTTGCTGCAACGTTCAAAACTCACTCCCGCAAGGTTCGGGATTTCCTTACAAACGCAAGGCACGAGATTTTGCCGTTAACTTTGGGCCTTGGGCTAATTTCTTTGATTTCCCACTCTATATAGAGTGGCTTTGCTCATTCCAAACACATACTTTCACATTCTCTTCTTTCTTTCATTCTCTTATTATTCTTGGGTTTTCTCTCGTTTCTTTTATTTCTTAAAATTATATTGATTCTCCTTTTAGAGATACTTGTCAGTTCTAAGTGATCTACACGCTTCATGAAATATTCTATTCGTGATCTTTATAAGTTCATTGAGGACCATCTTTCTAAGTTCGTCTTCTTTTCATTGAATTGTTGATTGCTTACTGGTAAATAGGTAGCTGCATAGGGACAAGTTGAATTCAGTTTTCAACTCTGCTTTATTAAGACATGTTAGTCTTTGAGATTAAAATATTATATACTTCAGATAATTTTAATTCGATTAATAATATATTTTTAAACGTATATTTTAACCAAAATTTAAAGATAATTAACAAAAAGAGATGTAGATATCATGCACACAGAATTATTAGGAAACAACAACGATAATCCATATACAAAGAACTCCTAACACCTTGTTTTCTATTACCTTTTCCTTAGGTGCAACAATTTTCTTTCACTTCTTTTACATGTTTTGAATTTTCATCCCGAATTGCTCCTCAGTTTCGTGGACATATTGAACAAGTTTCCAATCACTTTAAATCATATTAAGACAACAAAATTAAGAATAAAAAAAGCAAAAGAAAGATGAAGTGATGAAAGTAAAACAAAAGAAAAATAAAAAAAAGGATTATTTTCTAACTGGACTTGATCAAAGAAGAGTCATATCATAAGGACAAATCCAATTTATAGTATTAAGTGTTGTCTTCTTGAAGTCAATCTAGGAAGAAATCATTTAGTAGGGAATATGATTGCATAATCAAATCCTCCAAATATTTGAAAGAGGGTGTGAAAGTAATAAAACAAAAGAAGAATAAAAAAAAAAAAAAGGAATATTTTCTATCAAAATTTCTGAATGCGAGAAAAGTCTTATATCCATAAATTCAAAACAAATAAAACAAAAATGTATATCATGCTAAAATGTCAGCAAGCTACTTACTTCAATGTTTATTGTTGAAATATGTATCTTAGAAATAACTATTTCTTAATTTTTAGAAAAAAAAATCCCAAATCAAAGTTCTAAATTCAATTTAACTCCCAAATGAATATAATTTATTTAAATTGCTTTATTGTATAAGAAAACAAAATCAAAGGCATTGTTCATAAACTTTTCCAGTAAACTGCAAAATATTATAATATTAAAAACTAAAAAAAATATAATTTTCTTTTGAATTGAGAATATTTTTAATTAAAAATTGATTTACTGAGTTTTTATATCTTAACATATGTACCATTTCTATTTTTTAGTAATATCTTTTTTAAGAGTGCTCTCTAAATTAAACATTTTAATTTTATTTACCTATGAATTTTATTATTCAGGTCTCACTAAGTATTCATGTATCCATTTTTTTTAATTATTTGATTACATAAAACATTTCAAGCGTACTGAAAACACATGGATTCTATAATAGAAAAAAAAAAGTTAGTTGACATAGTTGGTCTTATGTTTATTAAAGCCTATAAAATATATGAAAAACAGTGAATTATATAATAAATTTCTAACAGAGAAGAGAAACATTTATTAAATTTGCTTATATTTGAACACACTTATTTAAATAAAAATGGTGGAAATGACATAAGCCTTGCTCTAGAGGAAATCTCCCTTAGTTAAAAGTAATACCCAAATACTCATATTTTATATTTTATAATAAGTTTAGTATTTATTTTTTAAAACTTAAAAAAAAAAATACCAGAAAGCATGGTATATATATAGATAAATCAAACTAACTATCCAAGTAAACAAAATTTAATTTAAACTAATTCGTTGTTATAAGAAAACAAAATAAAGGATACCACTCAAAAAAAACTTTCTTTTGAAACTGCATACTATTATAAACTTTTAAAGACTGTAACAACTATTTATTTATCATTTAGTTAAAAAATAGATTTACATAACTTTTGTGTTCTTATTATATGTGTATCATTTACCTTATCAGATATTTTTTTCAACAGTACCTTCTAAATTAAATATTTTAATTTAGTTTTTAACTTTTGTGTTCTTCTAAATTATAAATAAAGCTATAATATTAATATAGATATTCAAATCACCTTTGAAACTTATAAATAATTCATGACATAATAAAATGTTTATCATGAACAACTTCTATAAATAATCCTATATATTAATGGATTATAAGGAAAGTAAGAACTTGTATTAAATAAAAATGAATTAGTGTTTTGGCGAGCAATATATGATTAAGAATAATTAACATGAAATGTAAACTCCTACACACTTTCTTGAGAATTTTAAGTTTTTAAATCCTGAAACAAGAATAATAAAAAATAACTCGCTTATTTTTTGAATCATTTAGAATCAAAGGCAATAGACAAATCTGAAATTCAATTAGTAAGAAGTTATGTCCATCCATAACTTTTGAAATTGTAACCTTCATCTCTAGGAGATGATAAAGAAAATTGTTATTTTTTAACTCCTAAAATTTCATTCGTGAGTTGTGGAAATACTCAGTAAAATATCAACATTTAAAAATTTACCAAAAAGTTATTCAATCTTCTAAGATAGATAGCAACTCTAACCACACCATTTCTTTCTTTTATTAAGAAGACAAACTAGTTTAATTTATTTTGGTATTGATGTTAAGAAAAAAAAAACACAAGAAACTCTCATTACATTTTAATTAACTTTGTTGGTTTAACATTTAGATTACAATAGTAGGATTAAGCAATATTGAAGGAAGTCCACGTCATGTTCCAAGATACTTATATGTTTCTCTTTCATTGTATCCATGCCTCTATTCCCTCTCTTGTTTCCATCAATATCACTGCGTTTGGTATACTTTCTTTAGTACCTCCTCTTTGAGCTAGCGAAAAAGGTTTTCCGCAACCAAAATCCACTTCATTGAATCCCATATTACCCCAATTTGTGAACACTAATGAGATTGGTTTATTTTCTGCTATACCTTCAAGCATTAGTTCTGCACACTCATCACCCCACAGAAAACAAGGATCATTCTGCAGTTTCAGAAATAAACCCTTAGTTAGTTTTCCAAGTCCTTCTTTTAGAATTTCAACCAAATCTATGATCTTAGTGTTCTTGTTTACACCCTCAAGAATAACCAATGCAGGCCACAAGAAATTTCGAACAACACCTTTTGAGAAAGGCTCCCCCATTCTTTTTCTCATGTCCACAACATGCAATGCAACCATTGGTCTTGTTTTGTCCTCTTTGATTGCTACAATCATATGTTTGCTTATGAATAAAGATAGTACCTGGTAACGTATAGGTTTTGTTTCATCACATGTTGACATGGATTTTAACTCATTGATGGCTTTGTGATCAAATAAGAATCTTCTTGTGGTGCAGTTTTCTTCTATGTTTGAGTCCTTGTTTATATTCAACATGCTAGCACGTACGCCAGTGGTGTTTCTTGGAGGGAAGGAAGAAGCAGCAGAAGAGAAATCTAGCCATGAGATTTCTTCCTTTGACCCTTAGCAAATGGAAAACCAGGTTTTCAAGAAGGCACTGCAAGAATATTCCTGCACATTTGAATTTGTTTACTTGAACAAGTAACTGGAGCAACATTTCTTCATGAGGATGACAATTGTTAGGCTCACATGGAAGTAACTGGTTTAGCAGTTCTAATTTGGGTGGTTTTAAGAACACTTCCATGATGGTGCACCCCGAAGCTTCCATGAAAATTGCACCTTCATCATTGCAATCAATGGAAAAGTAATCACATCTTCTACTAGCAAGAGGGTAGAAAATGGTTAGTGCCTTAGATAGTGATATCTTCAATTGAGTTGAGACATCTGAGAATCCTTCAAGCTTGGTGGTTTTGTTGGAAAAGAGGATCAATGGAAAATAGGTGTTGAGTTGAAAGACATAAAACAAGCATAATTTTAGGATTTTGCATTCTACAGAAGTTGGCAGTAATGGTATAATAGTTTCTCTTGATGTGATGTTAATTTCCATTCTCAACTATTATCACCACACAAGAGACTCATCAGAAATTTTGGTATTAGTTTATATACTCAATTTAAGGAATGTCAAAAACAATGTAGAAAATGACTATTTTAATTGCTTTTGAACCATCACTCAAAATATCTATTTATTCTCAAATCTAATATTTTTTATCTTGGTTTAACCAATTTTTTTTATAGTTTTTTAATGCAACATTAAAACATCAAATAACCTTCTAACCAGCAATATATATGCATTGTTGTTTTATAGTATTTTGTTAAAAAAAATCATTTAGTATTTACGTTTTATTCATTAAAAGAAATTCTTTAAAAGTCTAGTTTACTTTTGTATTTGATGTTGAAATATGTTTTTTACTTTTGACTGATAAATATGTCGTTTTCTCAAATAAATTATTTAAAGGACTAGCCTATTTTCATATGTAATGTTAAGATACTTTTAAAGGCTTATTGAAAGCATAGAGAAACAATTGACTGTGAATTTCATATATAGAGGATTAGAGGTGTTGACTTTGACCTTTTCTAAATGTAGATCTTATTCTTTTCGCTGATTCAATTGGAGACTTTTTAAAAACCTTAATTCTAAAAGCCCCATGAGAAGGGGATTAGGATAGAATTTGAAAACCTTAACTCTTTAAAAGATCCTTAGTAGTAACTCAGTTTTTTTATTTTCTTTCGTAACTCTTTTAAGTTAAATTCTAACTTAACTAATTGAAAATTAATATATATATATATATATATTACATAATAATAAATTAAACAACATATATATTAATTATACTAAAAGTTTGTGCTTTCTTCTGGTTGATTGTTAACGTAAAACAATAAGATTTAGGGTTTAAGAAACCACATACATTCAGTATAATTAATATAAATATTAACATTTTTTTCATTATATTGTTTAATTTATTATTATGATATATATATATATATATATATATATATATATATAATAACATTTGTGTAACATTACATTTAATAATATAAAATGAAAAGAAAATTCAAAATTTATAAAGAGTATCATATCTATTCAAAGAGAACATCAATACATAATAAAGAAAAACTTAAATCTATTCTCATACATACGAGATGACGTTTCCGTTACGTTTTAATAATAACATTCAAGTCTTGAAGTAACAATAGAGTTAAATCACATGTCTTCTAAAAAGCTTAAAGAATTTATATTATCTAGCTTTTTGTAAGACAAAAAGAGCATGTAATGGGATATTTAATTTGCTTTCATAAAAAGGATTATGCAGCATCCAACCATATGTTTTCATATAGGATTTACTTTCTGATAAAATTTTATCAAAATAAGATGAATATATTTAATTTAAAATTATAAAATATAAGACATATAATGAAAAATATTAAAGGTTATCTCTAATACACAAACAGTCTAATAAGAAACAAAAGCTAGTTGGAATAACTTTCTACATAAATATGAAAGATTACAAGAATATCTGCTTCAACTTTTACAAGAAAATCATGTTAGAAGTCTCATGTCGATTAGAAATAAACTCAATTTATAATATATAAGTAAGGTGCAAACTTCACTTTACAAACCAGTTTTGTAGAGTTGAGTTAGGCTTAAATCTACCTTCTAATATGGTATCAGAGCCACCTTCTGTATCAAACAAATTCTCTATCAAAATTAATGAATTATCTTCTCCCTGCTTTTTACAGAACCTCCCTTCAAGAAACAGACGAGTTTATAGTTTTTGATAATGACTATGATGTGTATGATACTGAAGATCTTCCTAGAAGCATGCTTCATAGTTGGTCTTTATACAATTCAGATGCAAGATTGGTTTCTTTGGAACTTCTTCCTATGAAAGTTTGTTCAGACGTCGATGTTGCAATCTTTGGTTCAGGTGTAATGACTTAAGATGATGGAAGTGGGTTCCATCTTGAAACTAAGGCTGGCCAATCTTCTTCCACTAGTTCAGAAGTTGATATGAAGGACTGGCCACAACATCTTCGAAGTTTTTAGTCTGAGTAAAAGATAATCTCACATCCATTTGGAGTAGGAGAAAGGAATTCCCTCTTTAGATGCTGAGTTGAAGTGAGTAGAAAAGGCAAGACGGCTGGTTTGCAATTTTGAGAATGTCCTTCCGTAGAAAATTTAATATAAAATTGAATCAATAAAAAGTTATGTTCATCTACACTTCCATTATTATTATTGATCAATTCATTAAAAATCGCTTTAACTTCTCCTTCTGGAGATAAAGAAATAAGGGCATATTTTTTAACATGAATCCGTAACTTTCAAATACTCTGCAAAAGTCTAAAAGCTGCAAGCTATTTTCACTTACATCATAATTACCTTATCATAAGTTAGAAAAATAACATACCTTTCTCATACTACCTTTATTTGATGGTTTTAATGTTTCTGAAGTCTTCTTAACTACAACCATTTCTGCAACTGATTTAAAATCATATCCCTTGACACTTTGATATAGAGTACCTGACACAAAACAAGATATTTTTGTGATTTCTTTGTGTATTAATGCAAAACAATGGATCTTTGGATGGTTTTGCAAATTAAAAAAAAAGCTTTGCCATAAACATGACCAAAAAAAAAGGCCTTGAGCTCCTCTATGTCCTTCCACTGTTCCCACATCTTCATATATATCTTTGATATCATGCATATGAAATGGGACAATAACACTAAACCTAATTGAGATTTCTTACTCAACCGTGGGCTTCAATACACAAATAGAAGCATGAAATAACCGTTAAAACTCAAATAGTCAAGTCACAAACTGTTTTAAATATACCACCTAACATTTACACTATGTTTTAATAATAACATTCAAAGATTAAGTTTTGAAATATCAAGTTAAACCATATATCCTCTTGTTTAAACATATACTTTGAAATTTACTAAACCAATTAAAATATTTAATGTATTTATATTATCTAACTTTTTATAAGACAAAAACAGCATGTCATGTCGTCTAGATATATAATTTGCTTTTGTTTAAACATAAAAGTGATGTGTATGATGTGGTTCGTTCATTCTATCATATGATTGTTACACACTTGAACACATCTATTAAGGTTATTTGATCAGACAATGGAGGGGAATATTTTAAGACTGAATTAATAGAGTTCATGAACTCTAAAGGCATCTTGCATCAAACTACATGTCCTTATTCACCACAACAAAATGGAGTGGCTGAGAGGAAAAATAGACATATATTAGAGGTGACAAGATCACTTTTGATAGATGGTAATGTCCCATCTCATTTATGGGGTGAGGCCGTGAACTCTGCCGTTTATTTAATTAATCGGACCCCTTCTAGTGTGCTTAACTTTCGAAGGCCTTATGATGTGTTGTCTGATCATTGTGTCCTTCTTCCCATAGTTTATTTACCACCTCATATTTTTGGATGTGTTATATATGTTCACATACACCCACATCAACGTACAAAGCTCGAAGCACGAGCGATCAAATGTGTTTTTGTTGGGTATGGAATAACTCAAAAAGGTTATCGTGCTTACCATCCACCATCAAAGAAATTTTATATTTCTATGGATGTGACATTTAATGAGCATGAATTTTTTTATGTTGATTCTCCACTTCAGGGAGGCAATGAAAGTGAAGTGTATAATCATGATGTTAGTATGTTTGATTATGAAGATATGTTATCGTATGAGGATCATTCTACAACAAGTGAGCCAGTCCTAAATATAGACACTTCTTTTCTGGATAATACAGTGTCTTCAGATCATAACCAATTGGCTCAATCTTCTCCACAGGTTCAGCTTGACTCTTCAGAGGTACCTTCTGATCCTATCTCTGTTAATACTAATTTAGATGAAATTGATTTTTGTCTGCCTGAAACCACCAGCATACCAAACACTGAGTCTACTACTGTTCAATATAATCTTCCACCTCGTTCTAACTGTGGTCAACCTCCAGCTAAATATGAACCAAACCTCCAAGCCAAAGTTAAATATCCCATTAGTAAATATGTGTTATCTCACAGGTTATCTCAATCATATGCATCATTTATATCTCAATTATCTTCAATTTCTATTCCTAGTAATGTACAGGAAACGAAGCTTTGGCAGATCCTAGATGGACCGAAGCAATGTTTGACGAGATGGCAGCTTTAGAAAAAAACAACACTTGGGATCTTGTGTCCTTACCAATTGGGAAGAAAACTGTGGGCTGCAAATGGGTCTTTACAATTAAGCATAAAGCTGATGGAACTATTGAAAGGTATAAAGCACGACTTGTGGCTAAAGGTTACACTCAATCTTATGGTGTAGATTACCAAGAGACGTTCGCATCGGTTGCCAAACTCAATACTGTGAGAATACTTTTGTCGCTAGCTGCAAACCAAGATTGGCCTCTTCTACAATTTGATGTGAAAAATGCTTTCCTACATGGAGAAATTTCAGAAGAAATTTATATGGATTCTCCACCAGCCATGACAGATTCAAATGGAATGAAGGTTTGCAAATTAAAGAAGGCTTTTTATGGATTAAAACAATCCCCAAGAGCATGGTTTGGAAGGTTTACCAAGTCTATGAAGGTTTTTGGCTATAGAGCAAGTAACTCTGATCACACCTTATTTTTTAAGAGAGGAAAAGGAAAGATTAAAGCTTTGATTATATATGTAGATGACATGATTGTTAAAGGAAATGACCAAGATGAGATTTCTAGTTTATAACAATACCTTTCATCTGAATTTGAGATGAAACAACTTGGAAACCTCAAATATTTTTTGGGTATTGAAGTAGTTAGATCAAAACATGGTATTTTTCTATGCCAAAGAAAATATAATATTGATTTACTATCAGAAACTGGGCTACTTGGGAGTAAACCAGCTGATACACCAATTGAACAAAATCATATACTCTTTCAACGCTCAAATTCAGCAAGCATAGACAGAGGAAGATACCAAAGGCTGGTAGGAAAATTAATTTATTTGTGCCATACACATCTAGATATCACCTATGCAGTGAATGTTGTTAGTCAATTTATGCATGACCCACGAAAGCTTCATATGGATGTTGTTGAAAGAATTTTAAGATATTTGAAGTCTGCTCCTGGAAAAGGAATTTTGTTCTCAAATAATGGAAACTTAAAGATAGAATTGGGCAGGTTCAAAAGATGATAGAAGTTCTACCTCTGGATACTTTACTTTTGTAGGAGGGAATCTTGTAACTTGGAGGAGTAAAAAGCAACCTGTATTAGCAAGATCTAGTGCTGAAGCATAATTCAGAGGCATGACACTAGGTGTATGTAAACTTTTGTGGATTAAAAATGTTCTATCAGATTTGGGATTTAAACCAAATGAAGCTATGAGTTTGTACTGTGACAATACTTCAGCTATTGCAATTGCTCATAATCCTGTTCAACATGATAGAACAAAGCATGTGGAGATTGATAGACATTTCATCAAAGAGAAGATTGAAGCTGGAATAATTTTCTTTCCTTTTGTAAGATCAAAGTTACAGTTGGCTGATGTTCTCACCAAAGGAGTGTCAAGAAGATTGCTTGATGAGTCTCTATTCAAGTTGGGAATGTGTCATATCCATGCACCAACTTGAGTTGGGGTGTTAAGATATGTCAAATATTCTATTAAAGGATATTAGGCAATCAAATATTATGTTAGTTATATTTTAGATATTATTATAATTTGTGTAGATTTGTGCACATGTCTTTCCTTTAATAGATGAAGGATTATAGGATCCTTGCATGTGTATATATGGTACTCTATTCCTTGAAATAATACATCAGAATTATTCTTTAAACCTTTTATTAGTTATGACATACCTTTATTATTGTTGGTAAGAGGAATTCATAATTATACAACAGTCACCGATGTTTTGTCCAATAGAGTGCGTCGTTGATCAGTATCACGTGATGTTCATTTTATTTCTTATATTTTTAATATTTTATATTAATAGATTTTAAAATTAAGATTTCTTTTTCTATCTTCTTATGTTATTTTATTTTATTTTAAATTTTTTATATTTTTAAAATTAAGATTTTAAAAATTAATATTTTTATAAAATTAAGGTAATCAATTAATTTAATTTAAATTATATATATTAAATTTAATTATTTCTAATGTTTTGAACTTTTCATTTTCAAAAATTATAATAGATACATTCTAATACAATTAAAAGGTATAATATATATATATATATATGTAAAAGGTTATTTTTTACATCTTTTTAAATATTAAAATTTGTTTTATTGTGCACATATGACAACATTCTAGTAAAGAAAACATTATAGTTTACTTTCTTTAATTTATAAAATAAATACAAATGGATGGACAGACGAGTGATTCTCCCTCCATGTCATATGTTTCGTCCTGCACTTCCAATTTTTATTTAATTTTCATTGTTATCCCTCCATCTTTTATTTAATTTTCATCTTTGTCCCCATCAGTTTTTGTCAGGAAAATCTTTTTAATCCTCTTTGTCTTCCCAACAACACATGACAAGCTTCCGTGGGAACTATATCACAAATCATTTCATCTTTGAAGTTCCCAATGGAAATTGTCAATTTAGCTTGTTTCTTGACAGTTATATCCCCATCTTCATTTAGCCCATGAAGTTTGTAAGGTTTTGGATGGGGTATGACTTCAAGATTCAACTTTTCAACTAGCTTTGTACTACAACAATTGCAACAAGAACCACTATCAACAATGAGAGAACAATATTTGTCTTGAATTTTACATCTTGTATGAAAGATGTTCTCTCTTTGAGATAAATGTTCTAAGCTAGGTTGATTATTGAGCACCCTTCTCACCATGAGAAGTTGACAATCATCAGTATAAACTTCCTCTTCTTTCTCTTGTTCACTCTCACTCTCACTGGTGGAAGATTCACTTTCACTACTATAAATGTCACTTCCGCTAAGAATGATGGTTCTCTTGGTAGGACATTGAGCAGCTACATGACCCCTACCCAAACATTTAAAACACTTGATATCTCTTGTGTGTGTGTGTGTGTGTGTGAAGAGGATTCCTGCTTGGGCTTTTCATTTATTTTGGCTAGAGGTTTAAAAGGCTCTTTTTCTTTGAAATTTTTCTTTTCAAAATAGGTTGAACTTGAACTCTTTTGGAAGAGGATTTTCTCAAGTTTTGTTGCTCTACCTTTATACACATGTGAACAAGATCATTCAAATCTCTATAAGGTAGTAATTCAACTCTATCTCGAATGTCAAAATTAAGCCCACTTAAAAATCTAGCCAAAGTAATTTCTGAGGCCTCTACTATTCCTGCCCTCATCATGTAAAGCTCCATCTTTTGTCTATATTCTTCCACAGTCATAAACTTTTGTTGTAATCTTTGGAGCTTGTCCATGAGTTCTCTATTATAGTAGGAGGGAATATGTCTCCTCCTAAGGGCAGTTTTGAGATATTTCCAATAATGAATTGGAGGGTCTTGATGTCTAAGTCTCTCTTGGACTAAGGCAGTCCACCAACACATGGCATACCCTTGAAAGCTCAGGGTAGCTAAGGAGACTTTTCTTTCTTCACTCACTTGGTGGCAAGCAAACAATTGCTCCACCTTCATTTCCCAATCAAGATAGGCCTCAACATTGTCTTTTCCATGGAAGTGAGGCAACACAATATTGACTTCTTTAGGGGGTTGAGACATATGAGTGTCCCTCCTATGTCTTCTAGAGGAGGAAGGTTGGTTGTAATAATTTCCCACACTTAGGGGTATTCCTCCCATTTGAGAATGATCACTTTGACTTCCCCTAGACCTACTTTGATTATGGTCTTCTCTCATCAACCTCAACTCATCTTGAATCTAGCATTTTGAAGCTCTCTATTGACTTTTTCTTGACTCATTTTTCTCTCAATCTCATTGAGTTGGTTGACTAAGGTTTGAAGGGTGAGTTGATCTTTTTGATTTTCATTATCACTAATCCTAGGTGAATGTCTTCTTGACATGATGATGAACTTAAATGTTTTCTTGAAATAAGGATAAAGATATCACTTGAAAGCAATATTCCAGGTAAGAGAGGTGAACCTAAAAAGGTTGCTTAAGTACCAAGTCTTGCCTTTCCAAATATGCTTCTAGGTACTTACAAAAGTCTTTAAGTCAAAATCACTTTTAAATCCACCACAAGTCTTAAAGACATCAAGCAAGCAAAGAAAAAAAATAAGATCTAGACTCTAATTTCGGACTCTAAGAGCTTCCTAGGCGAAACTTGAAACTTAAAAAAAATGGACGGATATGGAAACTTGAAATGAAGAAGAAAATAGAGATGAGGTCTCCTAGGTGAGGCTTAGACTTTGGATCTAAGACACACTCACCGTCTACTAATTTTAAAGTGGGAGAGACTTTTAGTCAAGTTAGCAAATGAGGAAAGAACACTTATGAGCTCTTCCACTTCACTTGCTTGAAATGGCCAACTTAAAAGAATTGAAAGAGGAAACAAAGTACAATGGAAAAAAACAAGAAGATTGAAAAAAAAAACAAGAAGGAAGGTTAATGTGGCAACTTTGGTTGCTCTCAATTAAAAATTGATGCAACACTTGGCATCTCACAAGGCTCACAGTTGCTAAGTCAAGGTGCTGTCACACTGGCTGTACCAAATTCTGTAGCTTAGAGCTCACGGACATGCCTCTTCCTTTAATCTTTTCACTCACCCAATCCTCTTCCTAAGATGCTACCAAGAATAAAAGCCAACTGGAACTGATCTGCAACCACAAAAGCACTCACACGGATCCACAAACAGCAGGTGTTAATGCAGAACTTGGTTGGTTATACTGTTGCAACAAGAGCAATCAGAACACATCCACTGTAATTGTCACAAACAGTTGGTGGGCAGAGTTCCAAACAAATCGAAATCAAGAAATTAAATGGTATCAAGAATAGGTAGCACTTCAAAAGGAACTTAGGAATGGTTCTAGATCAAATTTAGAAAACAAGAAACAAAGATAAGTTGCAATGGCATCCAATTCAACTCAATTATGATTTATGCCAAAAATGTTCGACTAAATGTCTCAATGAAATGCTGATAACTATGCACGCAGTTGCAGATTTTTCTCACTTGGCACAGTTTCTATTTGCTTTTCCAATTCAGCATATAAGTATATTTTGATTTATGCTTTCTATTATTTTCTTTTAATGACTGAAACCACGCATCTTGCTACCAAGATTCATACAATATGGGTGCACAATGAACAACAACAATAACATCACACTGCAACTTATTCACAAAAAGTTTTGGCTGAAATAATGAAACCTGATTGGCTATAGTTAGCAGACAAGGGTAATTCTCATATTGAAAGCTTTCAGCAACTTTATTGACCAATTATGACTTATATCAATGGTCAAATGATACAGTTCATTATTGAATCAAAATTTGACTCTATGAGTTGTCATTTCAAGCTAAATCATAACCAATACATTATGCAGATTTCAGCATAAGATTCAAAAGTGTTTGGATCAGTGATTTGGCGTTTGGAGCAAGTTTGAATTGCCAAAAATATTAGATTAAGATGGTTGTCAGGCACTGCATACTGCCAATTCAAAATTTCACCACATAGGTTGCTTAATTTGCCCAAAAACGACCCATACACACATGGCAATCCATCATATTGATCCACTCAAAGTTAAAAACAATCTAATGATTCCAAACAGCACATGAAATTGAACAAAACTCTTTAGAATTTATGAAGAAATCCAGAAAAGAAACTATAGCTGGACAGATTGTAAAAGAAAAATTACAAAACTCTCAAAGATCTATGCAGCACGGTTCAAGTTGCGATATATGGACTTTGGAATCTGCAGAGTAATGCTTTCCACTTTAATGTCTTAACACAAATTGTGGTATACATTTCTTCTTATGGCATCATATCCAACAATCAATAACACATAGTTATGACAGAAAATGCACCATAACAGATCACACAATTACTGGTGCATTTAACCATGTTATACCAGATGCAAACCAGACTTTTCACCTCGATGACAGTTAAACTATGTTGACCTATGGTACTGCTTTGCTGAAGAGCTTCAAGATGCACTAGGCTGCTTATTGAATTACTCCAATCAACTATACAGATTTATCCATTCTTGGTTAAACATGGAACTTAGACAAGATTGGAAAGAACATTGACATGACTTTAACAAAACTGAATCAGGATTTCAAAAATAAAGACTCAAATAATAACATGAACCGATTAAAATGATAAAACCAAAGCAAAACAAGGCTGGATCAATCAAATGACTCAAAGGAATCTATGGAATGTAAGACAAAATCAATGGAATAGTGAAACAGAAAAAGCACACACAAGGAAGGTTGATGACAATACGGATCAAGATAAAGAACTTATTTGTATAGTGACTCGTTCGCGATGCTTGAAACGCTGCAACAACCAAGCTCTGAATACCACTTGATGTTTGGACGACTAAGTGGAGCTTGCATCGTGAGTAGCAGATTGAAACAGAGAAGATTTCGTGCAGCAAAGTCGATGAGGAATTACAGCAGCAGCGGAGGATGGAATGTGGTAGTGAGGTGATGGAGGCAGATCTGAGATGGAATGTATCTAGTTCAGTCGGCTTCCATTCTTGGAAGGAACTAGTTGGTGAATGGAAAGATCTAGGGAGACTTTGGCAGAGCTCTAAAGCTGGAAACAAGTTGCAGCAAAAGAAAATTTCATATATGCACCAAAGTAACCCAATACATGTAATGAAAAATGATTTATAGCATTCATATGAGCTACGTGTGGTGTGGATGAAAGCCAAGAAATGTGGATCAGCTTCCACGTGGCATGGCATTGTTTCCGTGAGCATCATCCAGAATCATCTTTAACACGTGCTGGAAAGAAATATCAACCGTGGTGTGCTTACAAAGGTGGGGAGGTGCGTACAACAGCTATGGTCTTTATTTGGACAATTTTACCCCTTGGTCTTGGGTCTCTAAATTCCATGTAAAATGAAGGAAAAGAACTTGCCCATTTGTGTCTATATCTTCAAGCTCTTGTTGTAGTTTCCTAGCCATGCTTCTAGTAATGGGTCCATGGCCTAAGTCATCATAATGTTCCTGATTAGGACATTGAGTGTACCTACTCAGTCTACCTACTGCATAAGCAATATCAGGTCTAGAAAAACTCATTAAGTGCAGTAAGCTCCCAATTATCTGGGCATATTGAGGCTGAGATAACAATTCTCCTCTATTTTTAATTAAATTAGAATTAACATCATAAGGGGTACTCACTGGTTTTAAGTCTTAAAACCCAAACTTCTTAAGAAGTTTCTCAATGTATTATTCTTGAGAAAGTAAAAACTATCTCTCTTCCTTATGATTTAATACCTAAAATCACATTGGCTTCACCCATGTCTTTCATTTCAAATTTTGATCCTATAAACAATTTAGTTCTAGCGATAATCTCATTGCATGTACCAAAGATTAACATGTCATCCATATACAAACATATAATGACACTATCACCATTTTTATATTTAGAGTATACACATTTATCAGCATCATTAGGTGAAAAACCATCACAAAGCAACACATTATCAAGTTTTTCATGCCATTGTTTTGGTGCATGTTTCAACCCATACAAAGATTTTCAGAGTTTACATACTTTCAGGTTGAGTCATATAAATTTCTTCCTCTAAATCACCATTCAAAAAGGTTGTTTTAACATCCATCTGATGTATCACTAGTTTATGGATAGTTGCTAAAGCTAATAACACTCAAATAGAGGAAATCCTAGTCACAAGAGCAAAAGTATCAAAGTAATCTATGTTGGATTTTTGAGTAAAACCATTTGCTACTAATCTTGCCTTATACTTTTCTATGGATCCATTAGGGTGATATTTTTTCTTAAAGATCCACTTATAACCAATGGGTTTTGCTCCTTTAGGCAAATCTACTAAAGTCCAAGTATTGTTTTTCTGAATTGATTCAATTTCAATCTTAATGGCCTTATCTCACTGTTTTGCATCAATAGCACTAGTAGCTTCTACAAAGCTTATTGGATCACTATCAACAAGATAAGTATAAAAGTCATCTCCAAATGAAGTTTCCCTTCTCTGTCTTTTACTTCTTCTCAAATCCTCATTCATGGTATCACTATTATTATTATTATCATTATCATCAACAGGTTGAGACATCTCACTAACCTTTAAGGGAAACACATGTTCAAAAAACTCAATATTTTTCGTCTCCATTATAGAATTTCTCTCAAGTATGTTACTTTTAACAACTAGAAACCTATAGGCAGCACTATGTTCAACATAACCTAAGAACATGCAATCAACAGTTTTAGAACCTATTTTCCTTTTCTTAGGATCGGGTAACATTACCTTAGCTAGGCACTGATGAGTCGTTATTTCTTGACTATATTTGGTTTATTGCACTCAAATAAATCAGGGAATTATGTTTAATTGCCCGTTATTTCCCCATTTGTCCTAACTGTGCTTAATTTGGTCGGAAATTCATATTTTCACTAATTTGGATTTTCTGAGCTAATTAATTGCATGTTTAATTGCAGGGAAAATATTGGAGACATATTTTGGAACATTAGGAGATGGCATGTACATTCAAGATTTAATATTTAGTCATTGGAAATTTAATTAAAATTGTAATCTAGTTGATTAAGAACTTTACTTAAGCTTTTGGTGCATTGGGCGCATGTTGGCAATTTTTATGTTAGGCCCAAACTTTGAGGGACATGTGGCACTTAACCTAGGGTTTCTAGGAGGTGGACCCCACCATTTTTGAGTGGTTTTGGACAGCATTTTGAGCCAATTGCCGAGACACTCCAAGCACACACTTCATACTACACTTTCATTTTGCTTTTGGCCTTGTATGAACTCTCTTGGGAGCCTTGGTATGCTATTTTCGTTTTCTTCACTATGAATGAGCAAGATCACGTTTTTCTTCTTCTATTATGTGCAACAATGCTTGTTCTTTCTTGATGGAATGAAGCTCTACCATTTCTCTCTTTAGATTTTCGTTTTGATGGTTGAATGCTTGAGTTTGAAGCTTCTTCTTTGCTTTTTCATGGTGGTGTCTTTGGTGGAAGGGAGACCCATTGTCCATTTCGATTTTCTCATCATTTTGCTGCAGTGATTTCGAATTTATCTTGTGTTTCTTGGATTGGAGGATGAAAATGGAGTTATTGTCAAGTTTGGTAGTGAAAAAGGCTTAAGTTGGTGCATGGGTATTGTGTTCTTCAGCCATTTTCTTCTTACATTTTGTTCTTGATGTTTGGAAACATATTTGGAGCTGGATTTTATGTTTAATGATGGTGGCTGGACAGTGCAGTAATGGAAGTTAAGGGTTTGGTTTTGTTTTGGTCAAAAAGTTGAAGAAAAGTAGTGTTTGAAGTTGGATTTATGAAGGTGGAACTTGGTTTTAGTGTTCTAGAATTAGTTTGCAATTGAACTTTGATTTGGTGGAGTGTGTCTCGGTATTTAGAGATGGGAAGAAACAAATTGGATGCTTGTTTGTTGAAGAAAAACGAAAATGGAGTGGAGAAGGGAGAGAGAAGGTGCAATTAATTTTTTTACCCGATTTGGCCAAACACATGAGATGCTTCTTTTGACTTAAGGAATGTTTCCAATTTTGTTTTGTCTCTAGCAAATGTTTCTGCCGAGAATTGCAATGGTGAAGGGAGATGTTTGTGTTTGATTTTTCATTGTCTTTGCTTACAAGGCACTTAGGAAGAAGCACCCAAGTTATCCTTCATTTACACATTGGTTGGAAGCACTTTTTGTAGAGTTCTCTTTGTATCTCACGTAAATTTGTGTGGCTTGGTGTGGGGTTTCGTTTTTGCTGCATGGAAAGGGAGGAAAGCATGGTTTTAGGTGATGTGGAAGGCATATGTTTGTTGTCTTGAAGTATGGAGCACATGGATAAGAAGTCAACACACCTTGCATGTTCATTTAAGGAAGAAAAGTCAATTTTGGATGTGGTGAATGGTAACTCACGGCCAAGAGGTCTTCTTAGGCCATTTTCATTTTCAATGTCTTTATTTGGTGCACACTTGGTCACATGAATTGCTAGGAAAAAGTTGTGTTTCCTTATTTCTTTTGTTTTAATTTAATTTGCATATTAGGATTAGTTGCTTTGCTCTAGTGTTGGGTTTAGCATTTTCACTCTCTGGACTCGATTTTAAAAACATAACTACAACCACACCAGATGTCCAAATGCTACGTTTTATATGTCAAATGAAAGATAATTGAGTCTACTTTCCAAGAAAAAAAACCTCATGTCATTTAGAGCTTTGTAGAAAAAGTTATGGTTAAAACATTGAGCAAAGGTCAGAGCTGCCTAGTTCCCGCGTGAATTTTCGTTTTTACTGTTTTAATTTCATTTTAATTTTTCCGCATCCACAAACAACATTTCAAAACCCCCCCACTTTGTGTTAGACTTGACTCTGAACCGCAGTTGGTCCTTGAGAAACGACCTAGGGGTCATTCCCTAGTATTATACTGTATTTCTAAATTGCAATCAAATTTGTGTGGGGTGCGACACCCATCAGGCACCCCCACACTCTTAGATATTTAAGGTTAGGTTGGTAACCTTTCCACAACTCATAAGGAGTTTTACTAGTTTTCTTATGGGGTATTCTATTTGTAAAAAACATGCAGTAAGCAAGGTTTCTCCCCAAAGGTTATCAGGTGCACCAGAACTAACAAGCATAGCATTCATCATTTCCTTAAGGGTTTTATTTTTTCTCTCAGTTACTCCATTAGACTCGGGTGAATATGGTGGGGTCACTTCATGGATAATCCCTTCTTTAACACAATAGTCATTAAACAAAACATACTCACCACCTCTATCTGATCTAATCCTCTTAATTTTCTTATTCAATTGATTTTCTACTTCTGCTTTATAGGTTAAAAATGTTTTATAGGTTAAAAACACATCAAAGGCTTCATCTTTATGTTTGATTAAGTAAATTTTGGTGTATCTAGAATAATCATCTATAAAGGTCACAAAATAATTTTTACCTCCTCTAGACATGGTTTGTTTCATATAAGCTAGATCAGTATGTATTAACCCTAACAGTTCAGTTTGGCGTTCTACAGAAATACATGTCTTTTTTGTTAATTTAGATTCTACACATATATCACACTTACTATTCTGTTTATCATGCATATTAGTCAATCCTAGTCGTAGTAATTTCAAAACATACGAGGAATTCACATGACCTAATCTAGCATGCCATATATCATATGAGTCAACAATATAAGTAGAAGAACTAGATTCATTCATAATTTCAAAAATGTTAAGTACAAAGAGACCTTGATCACAATATCTCTTTCGCACAAAAACATTATTTTTTGTCATAATGATCTTGTCAGACTCAAATGACACTTTAACCCTCACCTTTCCCAACAGCGCTACAGAGATTAAATTAACTATAATTGATGGCACATGTAGCACATCACTCAAGGCCAGAGTCTTTCCATATGTGAGTTTGAGAAGAACTTTTCCTTTTCTTAGAACAGGAGTGATGCTGGAATCATCGAGGTAGACATGTTCTTCTCCATCCCCTACACTAGTGTAAGAGGTAAAGGCACTTCTATTTACACAGATATGCCTGGTAGAACCAGAGTCTACCACCTATTTGCTCACATTGGTCATCAGATTTACTTGAGAAACGACCGCAACAATAATGTCATCTCCTTTGGCTATATCTACCCTAGGAGGATTGTCGTTTCTTACTCTACGCCAGGTGGGTTTAGATTCATTAGGACAGGATTTAAGAAAATTATATTTCCTTTTGTGATCAGGTTTGTATGCGTACCTCTTGGGAGCAGCAACAACTTCATACATGTCTAAAAGGATGGACACACGTTCTTGCCAACACCAGAAGTTCTGACCAGAGAAATCCTCGACTTTTGACACGTCCGGAAGTGATTTTGTGAAGACATCTGAGTTCTGGAAACAATTGTTTGGCTCTCCGAAGGCATGTTGTTGATGTCAGCCTTAAGTCCTTAAGATTGTTGTAAAAAGCTGACAAAAACACGAAAAAAATTTCCTAAGGCATGTAGAGTCACTATCCTTAAGGACTTATCTGCGGTGTGTTGCGCAAGTCCCCCAAGATACAACAGGAATATTTTTAGAGAAGAAAAAGAGACAAAGGATGAAACTTAGAAGAGAAGAGAATGAGAGAAGATTATTTTTGATGTGTCTTGGAATGAAGGATGAGCTCCCTATTTATAGAGCTAGAAAGAATCAAGAAAATAAAAGAAATTAAAAATCATAAATGATTTAATTAAAAATTTTGAACGTTGAAAGAAAACTAACGTTGAAGAAAAATGAATGTTGCACAACATTCTTTTACCATAAATTACATTTTTTTGCAATAATTGCTTGCTTTAACTTACAACAGAAAGAAGTAGCAGAAGAGAAATCTGGCCATGAGATTTCTTGCTTTGACCCTTTACAAATGGAAAACCAGGTTTTCAAGAAGGCAATGCAAGAATATGCATCCAAGAGAATGTGGAGGTTGCACAAGCCAATGGCTATTCCTCCACATTTGAATTTGTTTACTTGAACAAGTAACTGGGGCAACATTTCTTCATGAGGATGGCACTTGTTAAGCTCATTGGAAGTAACTGGTTTAACAGTTCTAATTTGGGTGGTTTTAAGAACACTTCCATGCCGGTGCTCACCGAAGCTTCCATGAAAATTGCACCTTCATCGTTGCAATCAATGGAAAAGTAATCACATCTTCTAGTAGCAAGAGAGTAGAAAATGGTTAGTGCCTCAAATAACGATTTCTTCAACTGAGTTGAGACATCTCAGAATCCTTCAAGCTTGGTGGTTTTCTTTTTTTGTAAAAGAGCATCAATGGAAAATAGGTGTTGAGTTGAAAGACATCAAACAAGCATAATTTTAAGGTTTTGCATTCTGCAGAAATTGACAGTGATGGTTTAATGATTTCTCTTGATATGATGTTCATTTCCATTCTCAACTATTATCACCACACAAGCTTGAAGTTAGATATGAATGAGAGATATTATCATAAATTTGTTCATTGGTATTCGTTTATATACTCTATTTGAGGAATATTAGAAACAATCTAAAAAATGACTATTTTAATTACTTTTGAACCATCACTTAAAATATCTATCTATTCTCAATTTTTTTTGTCTTAGTTTAATCAATAGTTATACTTTTTTAATGCAACATTAAAACATCAAATAACCTTTTAACAAGCAAGATATGCATTCTTGTTTTATAGTCTTTTGTTAACAAAATTCATTTAGTGTTTACGTTTTTTCATTAATTAAGTCCTATTATGTTATTAAAAGTAATTGTAATAAATAGTTATATGAAAAAGAAATTCTTTAAACGCCTAATTTACTTTTGTATTTGATGTTGAAATATATTTTTTACTTTTGACTGATAAATATGCCGTTTTTTCAAATAAATTATTTAAAGGACTAGCCTTTTTTCATATGTAATGTTAAGATACTTTTAAATGCTCATTGAAAGCATAGAGAAACATTTGATTGTGAATTTCATATATTAGAGGCGTCGACTTTAACATTCTCTAAATATTAGAGACTTTTTAAAAACCTTAGTTCTACAAGCTCCTTGGTAGTAACTTATGTAGTTTTTATTTTCTTTCATAACTCTTTTAAAGTTAAATACTAAACTGATTGAAAATTATATATATATATATATATATATATATATATATATATATATATATATATATATATATATATTTATAATAACATTTATGTAACATTACATTTAATAATATAACATAAAAAAAATTTCAAAATTTATAAAGAGTACCAGAACTATTCAAACAGAACATCAATTCATAGTAAAGAAAAACTTAAATAGTCTATTCTCATACATATGAGATGACATTTACATTAGGTTTTAATGATAACATTCAAGTTTTGAAGTAACAATAGAGTTAAATCACATATCTTCTGGTATATGCTTTGTATCTTGTTAAATCAATTAAAAAACTTAAAGAATTTATATTATCTAACTTTTTATAAGACATAAACAACATTGTCATCTAGGATATTTAATTTGTTTCTCATAAAAAAGGATTATGCAGCATCCAACAGTATGTTTTCACATAGAATTTAATTTTTGATCAAATTTTATTAAAATAAGATGAATATATTTAATTTAAAATTATAAAATATAACACATATAATGAAAAATATTAAAAGTTATCCCTAAAACACAAGCGTCTAATAAGAAAAAACAAAAGCTATTTGGAATAACTTTCTACATGAATATGAAAGATTACAAGAAGATTTGCTTCAACTATTACAAGAAGATCATATATTGACATATCTCACCATTTAGATGTATGGAGAAAATTAAAACATGTAAATTACATCTTTGAAGATTTTGAAAATTAAAACATGTAAATGACATGATGTTTGCAGATATCGTTGCTCTTATTGCTCTTAGAGATGAGGCTAAGAAGCAGGCAAACCATGCACATTTGCAAGTAATGCCCTCAAATGGGAGTTTAAGGATTGACTCAGGAACTAGAGATGAAGAAAATAAGAATCAGATGGATTTTGTAGATTCTCCAAATGGTGAAGATGAAGATGCAAGATTGGTTTGCTTAGAACTTCTTGCTATGAAAGCTTGTTCAGACAAGGATGTTGCAATCTTTGGTTCAGGTGTAATGACTTCAGATGGTGGAAGATCTTGTTTATCATGCACGTCATTATCATTAGCCTCTCCATGCTTTTTACAGAATCTCCCTTCAAGAAACAGATGAGTTTATAGTTTTTGATAATGACTATGATGTGTATGATAACGAAGATCTTCTTGGAAACATGCTTCAAAATTGGTCTTTATACAATTCAGATGCAATCTTTGGTTCCGGTGTAACGACTTCATATGATGGAAGTAGGTTCCATCTTGAAATTGAGGCTGGCCAATCTTCTTCCACTAGTTCAGAAGCACAGGCTGCTGATGGAATGCCAATTTCTCTATTTCTCCATAGCAAGTGGTTTGAGTAATACTTTCACCATATTCTAATTAGAATATGTGGAGAGTATTACTCAAACCACTTGCCAAAAAATTCAAAAGAGGGACCTATCAGCAAGTTAAAAGAAGAGCTGAATTGGAGGAACAACGAAGAGGAGCCAAACTATTAGATCATTCTATCTAGGACAAAAATTGTTAGTATTTTAAGGTTGTGAAAGGAGTAGTTGATAAGGTAGAGAAAATGTGGAGATAGTAGAATGTAGAAGTAGTAGTTAGAAGAAGTGTTGTAGTTGTCTTAGTTGTTGTAGATGTTGGCTTCTTGTCTACATGCATCAAATGGTAGAGTTCATGGATATTTATAGACCCATAGAATATTCTAGAACATACTAGCCATAAGTTATGTAGAATGTTCTAGATTTTCACATATGTAGACTACTCTTGATTTTTCTTCCTATCTTTGGCTTTTAATCAATATTCTAAAACTTGTATTACATTTTGATTATTCTATCTAAGGAGCTTCTACATTCTTCTAGAATTTGCATTATACTTTAATACTCCTCCTTAATGCAAATTCGGTAACTCCAAACATTATGTTCAGTAGTTCAAATCTTGCTCTTGGTAACATATCTTCAATTTGATCTTCGTCCTCCATTTCCTTGACCATAGTTCTTTCTTTGATGCTTCTTCATCACAGTTAGGCTCAATCATGGCCATATTGCAAGTTTCATATATGTCTACCAAAGATCTTACTTTTCTTGGACTAGATTCAGGTGAAGAATCTTGTTGTTGTGGAGGTGGAGAAAGCGTACCTAAATTTTCTGCCTCTTCTTGAGACTGATGCATTGGAAGTAAAATGTTGCTTTTAACAACTTTTTCTTCTTCCCAATTCCAAGAAGCATTTTCATCAACTTCAACATCTTGATTGATGATGAGCTTTTTTGTTTGTAGGTTGTAGACTCGATAGCCTTTTGACTGTGTGCTATATCCCAAGAATATTCCTCGTATAGTCTTGTCTTCAAGTTTGTGCCTCCTTTGATCAGGAACATGTATGTAGCAGATAGACCCAAATACTCGTAGGTGTTTAGCTGATGGCTTTCTCCCACTCCAAGCTTCAATATGAGTCTTGTCTTGGACTGCCTTACATCTGTTTAGAATGTAAACTGCAGTGTAGATTGCTTCAGCCCAAAAAGTGTTAAGCATGTTTTTCTCTTTTAGCATTGATCTTGCCATCTCCATAACAATGCGATTCTTTCTCTCTGACACGCCATTTCGTTGTGGAGTATATGCAATTGTAAGTTGTTGCTTTATGCCTTCATCTTCACAGAATTTGTCAAAATCATGAGATGTGTACTCCTTGCCACGATCACTTCTAAGTACTTTTATCTGTTTTCCACTTTGCTTCTCAACAAGGGCCTTGAATTTCTTGAATACTCTAAACACTTATGACTTTTCCTTTAAGAAATAGACTCATGTCATTCTAGAGAAGTCATCAATGAAGAGGATGAAATACCTGTTGTTGTGATGTGAAGGCGTTCTCATTGGTCCGCAAACATCGGTATGAATCAACTCCAATAAGTCTTTTGCTCTCCATGCTTTGTCTGTCGAGAATGGTAATCGGTGTTGTTTTCCAAGGAGACATCCTTCGCATGATTCATTATTCTCTTTCAAGCATAGAAGATCTCTCATCATGTTTTTCATATATAGAAGCTCTAAGGCATGTGTGTTGAAGTGGCCAAATCTCCTATGCCAAAGCCATGAGTCATCAACTTCTACGTTCATGGCAATATTAGTTCCAAGTTTGAAGCTTATAGGAAAGCTTCTATTTCTCTTCTCCATTTTTACTTGGCCAATTTCTATCATTTTACTGTCATAAATTTTGCATGTATCTTTCTCAAAATGAAGAGAATATCCATTCTCCATCATTTGGCCAATACTTAAAAGATTTTCTTTAAGATTTGGAACTAGTAAAACATTCTTGATGAATTTTGTACCTTTCTTTGTCTCCACCATGACAGTTCCTTTTCCTCGAGACTCCACTGTGGTGCCATTTCCTAGCCGAACTTTGACATTGACAGATTTATCAATGTCTTTGAAGATGCTTTGATCTTTCGCCATGTGATTGCGGCATCCACTATCCAAGTACCAACTTCCTTCTTCACTAGGAGATTCTTGATTGGCGTAGAATAAGTTTCTCCTTATTATCTTCTTCCGCAAAGTTTGCTTGATGCTTATTTTTATTACGACAATACTTTTCAATGTGACCAAACTTTTTGCAATAGTGGCATTGAGGTTTTCCATGATGCCAACAATCTTTTTCCAAGTGACTTTTCTTTTTATAGATGTCACATGGAGGATATTTTCCTTGATGAGTCATAAAGAAGCTTCTAGAATTTTCTTTATTTCTAGAAATTTCTCCTATACTTTTATTCCCTTCACATTCTTTCTGAGACTGCAATTTTAGTTTTGATTGAAAGGAATTTTCAACCGAGTCTTCTTCATGCCTTTTCAATCTTTGTTCATAAGTTTCAAGAGAGCCCATTAGTTGTGTTACTGACAATGTAGCCAAATCTTTTGTTTGTTCAATCGCAGTTGCGATTGCATCATATTTTTGGGGAATAGAAATTAAAATTTTCTCAACGATTTTTTTGTCAAGAATATTTTCCCCAAAGGCCCTCATGTGACTAACTATTTCTTTTATTCTAGAATAGTAGTCTTTGATGTGGTCTCATATTCTTTCATACTTAATAATTCAAACTCTCGTCTTAGATAATGAAGTTTAGCATTGCATACCTCGTCACTTCCTTGAAACTCCTCTTGTATTGTGTTCCAAGCTTGCTTTTGCACTGGTGGCACCAATTATCCTTGGAAAAATTGTATCATCAACTGCTTGTTGTAGAACAAATAAAGCCCTTGAATCCTTTTGTTTGTTTTCCTTCAACTCCTTCTTTTGAGCTGCAATAAGAGTGGAGGTGTCTTCTGGAATAGTAAATCCTTCTTCTGTGATGTTCCATAAATCTTGAGAGCGGAAGAATGTCTTCAATTTGACACTCCAGAAATCATAATTTTCTCCTGTGAAAATTGGTATTGGAATTGATGATGTTTGATTGGTAATAGCCATGAGTTGAGAAAATATTTTTAAGGTAGTACAAAATAGAGTTCTAGTTTTATTTAAGGTAGTTGAAAGTTTTATTTACGCCCAGAAGATGACCGAACATAGCTCTGATACCACTGTTAATATTTTAAGGTTGTGAAAGGAGTAATTGATAAGGTAGAGAAAATGTAGAGAAAATGTGGAGTTAATAGAATGTAGAAGTAGTAGTTGGAAGAATTGTTGTAGTTGTCTTAGTTGTTGTAGATGTTGGCTTCTTGTCTCCATGCATCAAATGCTAGAGTTCATGGGTATTTATAGACCCATAGAATATTCTAGAACATACTAGCCATAAGTTATGTAGAATGTTCTAGATTTTCACATATATAGACTATTCTTGATTTTTCTTCCTATTTTAAAATTTTCTACAATATTCTAGAACTTTTATTTCATTTCAATTCTTCTATCTAAGGAGTTTCTACATTCTTCTAGAATTTGCATTACACTTTAATAAAAATCTAGATCACCTCAAAGAAGAATTCACATTCAAAGCAAACCATTCAAAGTAAATTATTTCTTCCAAACTTATCCTAGGTATGCTCTAATCCAATTCATATGTTAAGAAAAGAGGAGAAAAATATGATTTCCAATAATAAGAGAAAATAAATACCATTAAAACCAAGTTGAAAGGATTGTTACCACCAATAGGCACAAATATGAATCTCATGAAATGAGCAACCACTGAGTTTGGTGCGAGTTGAATGCTGAAGGATTATGACCGGAGGAGATAATGTTTTCATAGGTCATTGCAGAGATGTTGATCTGTCAATGGCTTCAGCTTTCCTTGCTTCTTTATTATTCTTGGTAACAGGATTTCATAATTATATCACAATGCACCGATATCACCGCCAATGAGAACAATGCACAAAGTTAACGCCAATGAGATTGAGTGTTTAATGAGATATCACGTGATTATTCATTTTATTTATTGTTTTTTATATATTTTAGGTTAACTTTATTATTCTTGGCATAATTACACAACTATGCACCTATGTCATAGCATACCACGTGAAGTTTTATTTTATTAATTGTTTTTTTATATTTTACGTTCCTGTTGAATTTTAAAATAAGATTTATTTTTTCTGTCCCATATTATAATATTTGACCGTTTGCAGAGAATATTTATAATTACTTTTTATTTTATTTTATTTTTTTATTAATTAATTAATTAAATTTAAATTACATATATAACATATATGTGAAATTGATATTTTTTAATGTTTTAAAATTTTATTTTTGAGAAATCATGATGATAGATTAATATAATTTATATTGTATGAGTTATTTTTTAAATGTTTTATAATATTAAAATTGGTTTCTTACGCACATGTACCTTCTAGTAAAATAATATGAGACTTTTATAATTTCTCTTTATTATAATAAATATGAATACAATAATGAAAATAAATACAAATGGATAGATAGTAAAATTTGTGACTTCTAAAAATATTTTGAAAACATCCAAATGAAATTTTAAGTTAAATTTGCAAAAAAATTGAAATCATAATTTTAAACACGGAATTATTCTTTGTTTAATGTTACTTTTTCTATTCATCATTATATATTTTTCACATAGTTTTTATCACAGTGTTTAAATAAACGAATGAGATGAAATATATGAATTTTATACTAGAGGTCCGGGGACGGGACAGTTATTAATCCCAATAAAAGGCTAAGATTGTATCTGAAGCCATCCAGACGGTAATGTTAGACGGATCCTACAAGAAACGAATCTCATCCTAGAACGATGCAATAGAAGACGAACGGCTCGCACCAAGATGACCTAACCTCAATGATTAAGACAAATCATGATTGTGAGGAATGAGCCTAAATGGGGCTGTGATTAGAGAATTGCTAACCAGGGTCCATGATAGAAGACTATAAATACAAACCACAGTGATAGGTAAGGGGTCTGTTTTGAAAATTATTACGCATTAAATATTGCTCTATACTGACTTGAGCGTCGGAGAATCTTTAACAAGTACCCGACTGGACGGTTCAAAGGGAAGATTAAAGTGTCAAGTGCAATCGAAGGAAGCGACCAAGGAGAGTGAGCAGTGTTGGAAGAAATTGTGAAGGTGTTAGTGTGACTCAACCCCACAACCGGAACATTTTGGCGCCCATCGTGGGGCTGAGTGACTTGATACCCAATGGTGGCCCCGAGAGGTATGAGTGCGGAAGAACAAGGCGAAGTGATTCGCATGCTACAAAAAAAGATGGAAGAGATGCAACAACATCATGTAGAAGAATTGAGGGCCGTCCGGGCAGAATGTTCGGCCCAAATAGCAAAGGGGAAAGGTAAGGATACCGAGGGGGGAAATGAGTGTGAGAAGACGATAACATTGCAGGACAAGACGGACGACAAGGCGGAACATAGCAGTGTGCAAAAGCAACAAGAGGAGAGGGAAGATAAGGCAACAACTAACCAAGGGGAGAGCAATGCTTTAGTGGTCAAAACGGAGAGACTGCTGCTATTGCCTTTCATTAAGGCCATCATGGATGTACACATCTCTGAACAGTTCGTTCCACCCGTGTTCAAGATGTATGACGGAACCACAGATCCTGATTCCCATATTCAGACCTTCACCCATGCCATGGCGTTCCGAACCGGCAGTGACGTCATCTGGTGCTGAGTGTTCTCCTTGTCCCTAGAAGAGAAGCACTAGAGTGGTTTAGCTCCCTCCCAAACAACTCCATTGAAAACTTCGAGAGCATAAGATGTATGTTTAAAAAATAATTCGCCACCTGCAACGCCCAAGACGTGACGGTCATAGACCTGATGAATCTCAAACAAGAAAAGGAAGAATCTTTAAAGGTGTTTATGGATCGCTACCAGAGAACCATCTGCCGTGTGAAGGGACTTACTCTGGAATTGGCACTATAGTACGTCCTCTCGGCATTAAGGCCCGGACCGTTTAAGGGTAGTATTTGCAGACGACCGCCAAAGACAATGGAAGAACTGTGCGAAAGGGCAGCAGACGAGATAAGGGTGGAGAACATGAAACAGGGATATAAGAAAGCATCATTAGAGGCTAAGGAGGAGAAGGGTGACGGATGGAAAGCCTATGGCCAATCCGGAAAACTAAGAGTGGGAGGACCAAGGGATATACCTAGGGGCCCCCGATTCTAACAATACACTCCTCTTAACGCCCCGAGGGCGAAAATTTTTCAAGAAGCACTCAACGCCGAGTTCATACCCCCGCCCGAGCATCGGCCCACACCCCCTAGGGCAGACCCAAACAAACATTGCCTGTACCACAAGAATATGGGTCATTCTACGGAAGAATGTGTGACGCTGAGAGATAAAATCAAAGAATTAATCTGGGCCGGCCAACTAAAAAAATACGTGACAAGTGAAAGACCATTTAAGTCAGAAAGCCATGATCATCGGAGTCCCCCGAGAAAGGCCCCCGCAGGACACGAGGACCGACGATCCCACTACGAACGTCCTCGCCATGATTATCCCAGATATGAAAGAAACGACCGGCCGATACGTGGAGCTATCAATACCATTTCTAGAGGTGGAGCTTCCTCTTTAGCAAGGAAACGCCAACTCTGTGCCCTCCGATCGGTCAACCATGTTCAGAAACGCAAATCGATGCCCCCCATCACCAATGACAACTATCACGCTTCAGATCCTGACCAAGATGACCCTATGGTCATTACCGCCGAAATACCCAGATACGAGGTCAGCAAGGTCTTGGTCGATCAAGAGAGCTCGATCAATATCTTATACTGGAGGACTTTTCAGCAAATGGATTTATTAGAGGACTTCGTGATGCCTTTCGACGAACAGATTGTTGGGTTTGCTGGCGAAAGGGTGGACACCCGAGGGTACATAGATCTTAGTACACACCTTGGAACGAGTCGGGAGGGGGATGAGAGAAGGGTGCGCTACTTGTTGGTGGAGGCCAACACGTCTTATAATGTCCTGCTTAGCCAGCCATGCCTCAACGCATTCGGAGCAATCATCTCCACCCCCCACTTAACCCTCAAATACCCCTCCGACAGGGGAAGGGTGATCACGATAAAAGCATAACAGAAGACGGCCAGGGAGTGCTATGTAGCGGGGTTGAAACTCTACCCCCAGGAAACGCGACGAAATCCCGTCCAATCTGAGGTGGCTCTAGCGCATCTGGATCCGAGGACCAACACCGATGATCGGATCGAACTATTGGGCGAGTTATGCAAGGTCCCCATCGGTGTTAAAGGTGGACAAGTTACCTACATGGCGCGAGGCCTGGAACCCGATGTAGAGAAGGAACTGAGGGAGGCACTATGGAAGAACCGTGACCTCTTCGCGTGGACAGCATCCGATATGCCGGGGATTCACCCATCCGTCATGACCCACAAACTGGCAGTCTTCAAAGAGGCGAAGCCGGTCACTCAAAAGAAGAGAAGAATGAGGGCTGAGAAGGGAGCGGCCGCCCAAGAGAAAGTGATTAAGTTAAGAGATGTTGGTTTCATCAGAGAAGTGACATACACAACATGGTTGACAAATGTTGTCATGGTGAAGAAGGCCAATGGTAAATGGCGAATGTGCACGGACTATACTGATCTTAACAAAGCTTGCCCCAAAGATTCCCACCTACTTCCCAGTATTGATGGACTCGTAGACGAAGCGTTCGGCCATACAATCCTCAGCTTCTTGGACGCGTACTCTGGTTATAATCAGATACCTATGTTTGTTCCTGACCAAGAAAAAATGGCCTTTATTATGGAGAAGGGAAGCTACTACTACAACGTCATGTCGTTCGGCCTCAAAAACGCGGGAGCCACATACCAATGATTGATGGACAAGATCTTCGCACAGCAGATACGCCGTTGCATGGACGTTTACGTCGACGACATGGTGGTCAGGTCGACGTGTAATAACAAGCATGTGAAAGATCTGGAAGAAGTCTTTTGTCAAGTTAGGCGGTATAACATGAGGTTGAACCCCAAAGTGCACATTCGGAGTAGCTGCCGAAAAGTTCATGGGATTCATGCTGACAGCAAGGGGCGTAGAAGCTAACCCAGACAAGTGCACCACCATACTGGAGATGCGGACCCCGTCCAATTTAAAAGAGGTTCAAAGATTGGTTGGACGACTGACCTCCTTGTCTAGGTTTATACCCAAGCTAGCCAATCGCACTCGTCCGATCATAAAAAAAATGAAGAAGGAGGCGACCGAAAAATGGGACCCTAAGTGCGAGATGGCCATTCAAGAGGTAAAGGCAATCCTGACCGACCCACTAGTTATGAGCCGACAAACGCCTCGCTATGAATTACAATTATACCTGGGCGTCTCAGACAAAACCGTAAGTGCATCATTGATCCAGGAGAAGCCAGAGATGAAACTAATATACTTTGTGGGCCGTGTCCTTCAGGGTGTCGAAACCCAATATCACCAGGTTAAAAAGGTCGCCTTGGCCTTATTGAACGCTTCCCGAAGGCTACGCCCCTACTTCCAAAGCCATCAAGTTGATGTTAGGACCGACCATCCAATCTCAAAGATCCTATCAAAACCCGACCTCGCTGGGCATATGGTAGGATGGGCGGTCGAGTTATCAGAGTTTGGACTGCAATACGAACCTAGGGGATCAGTGAAGGGTTAACACTTGGCAGATTTCGCAGTGGAATTACCGCAACTCTCTTTGAACAGTGAGTGGAGCCTGTATGTTGACAGGGCATTCGAAAGAGCAGGAGGAGACGCGGGGATAGTGCTTGAAGGACTGGACGGTTTCTTGATAGAGCATGTCCTCATTTTCAAATTCAAAGCCTCTAACAACTAGGCGGAATATGAAGCTCTGGTGGCCGGACTAGAACTGGCCAAGGATATGGGCATGCAAAACTTAGTCTGCCGAACCGACTCCCAGCTGGTGGTAGGCCAAATGAACGGCGAGTTCCAAGTAAAGGACGACCACCTACTCAAACATTTTCGTAAAGCCTTGACGTTAGCCGATAGTTTCAGCAAAATCGAGATCAAACACATCCCGAGAGAGGATAATGCACAGGCAGACTTGCTTTCCAAGTTAAGCTAAGGTAAAGAAAAGGAACAACTAACAACGATTATTCGTCATGTTTTGTTGCAGTCGTCGGTCGAATGTCTCAGCACGTCCATGGAAGCGAAGGATGACTGAAGAGAAGAAATCAAGCGATTGATCGCACGGCAGGACAGAGGTGAGGCTATCGGCCTGACCAATACTAGAAAAATATCAAGATACGTCCTAGTTGGAGGAGACTTGTATAGGAGGGGATTTTCCACACCTCTCCTTAAGTGCTTGTCCAGATCAGAGTCCCAATATGTGCTCAACGAATTACACAATGGGATTTGCGGTTTCCATACAAGACGATGAACACTAAAAGCTAAAGCGGTCAGGGCAGGATATTTCTGGTCCACGATGGAGGAGGATGCCAAAGAGTTCGTCCAGAAATGCCCAACATGCCAAGTTCATGCAAACGATTCACACGTCCCTCCGGCCAAACTCTATAGCATCATTTCCCCTTAGCCATTTGTCCAATGGGGGATGGACATCGTTGGACCATTCACAAAGTGGGTAGAGGCGGAAGCCCTCGCCACTATAACGACAAAACAAGTCCAAAGATTCATATGGAAGGTGATATGCCATTTTGGACTACCAAACACCATTGTGACCGACAACGGACGACAGTTTGTTGACAGAAAGCTTGGAGAATTCTACAAAGAACTCGGGATCCGACACGTCATGAGCTCCGTTGAACACCCGCAGACAAACTGCCAGGCCGAGGCCATCAACAAAACCATTGTTTCCGAGTTGAAGCAAAGATTGGGAGATAAAAAAGGTGCATGGGTGGACGAGCTCCCTGAGGCCCTATAGGTCTACAGGTGCACCCCGCACGACACGATAAGGGAAACGCCCTTCAACCTGACCTGTGGAACAGACACATTGTTACCAGTAGAGTTAGGGGAGCCTTCATTGTGACGCCAGCTGGAGGACCTGCAAATCAATGATGAGGAGTTACGCATCGAGCTATAGACGTTGGAGGAGCGAAAGGGCCGAGCGGCCCTTCAAGCAGAGGCCTGCAGGGGTCTGGTCGAGCGTCATTACAATACGTCATTAAGAATTTACTGCTGCTTCAGTGTTGGACGCCGCACGACTGGAAGCACCGGACGGTCCCGCTAGCCCTCTAGGGCCGACTAACCCTTTCCGACGATGAGACGAGGTTTCCCAACTCATCTCGCGAGGCGCTGGTAAACTCATATATCCTAAAATTGATATACAAACTTAGCTAAGTTAAAATAACTAAGAGGGAAAATAAACCGAAAAAAAACCCATACCAAATGCAATCTGATCGAAATGTTCAAATTTTAAACACTCGACGAAGCCACAGACTTTAAGGCGGTGGGGTAAGTTGTTGATGACCCATACTACGTCACGCTCTTCAGGATTCATCCGACCGATGGAGTATGCTTTGACCCGGCGGGGATCTTGTGTCCAATAGAAGGGAAACAGAGGAACCCCCGCTTTGTCGTGAAATTTAGAACGGCCGATTTCACGTATTATTATTATTTTGAAATACCTCTTCTTGAAATTCTTGAACGATTCAAAGAAGGGTTTGAACAACGTCCTTTCATGAACGAACGACAAGGAAACCCACCCGCGACGAGGTAGTGGTCGAACGTTAAAATAATGTAGGAAGACTGGTACCATGGGAGAAATCCCCACATCCCCACAAAAGCGGTGGAAGCTTGAATGACAGCCCAACTGTTCGGATGGAGTTGGCTAGGGGCGATGTTGAGTTCTCGAAGGACGGAAGCTTGAAACTGCGTAAAAGGCACTCGCACAAGCAGTTGCTCCAACATGTAGGTATACACAAAGAAAAAATCTTCCTCATGATCGCCCTTGCCAGGAACACCCACTCATTCGGATGATTCACCCCGAAATGGAACAACCGCGCGTCTTCCACGTCCCTCGCTACGTACAACCGCCCGACCCACCACAGAAGATCCCCACGAGTCCCAAAATCAGAAGTGTAAAGGTCGACGTCAGGAGAAGCCCAGTGATACCCTTGGATGCGCGGTCAACCACCTACCGGTTTCGTTGTCTCACGATCAACCCGAACACTGCCCCGTAACAAAAACATGCCAACCCCATTAATTATTCGTTCCCCCCCCCCCCGTAAACTGGTGACTGGGGGCCAGACTCGGAGTCCGATTCTTCGAGGAACGAAGAGGAAACGACACTGGGAGACCGAGCGGTAGCACCCGACGCGCGAGTCTCTAGGACGATACGAGCCGCCGATGTCTCCGCCTCGCCGACTGCAGCCTGGGTTTGTCGTGTCATTCCTATGGAAAGTTAAGTCTAAATGGTATGGTTTACTATGTTCTCCAAGTCTATATAGTATAGTTGTGTATCTAACTAGAAGTATTGAGAACAGAAAACATCTTGATAAGAGTAGTGAGGGTGCACACTCATGACTTTTATGAGAGATGATTTTTCTTTCTTAATTCCGAAGGTTTGGGGAAAGAAAGAGTTGTGGTTCCATTGTTGTTGTCTATAGTGATTCTTGTTTTGTTCTTGCCTTTGTGGTAGTGTATTATGCTCTATAGTGGTAAAAGAATGCAAATTTAAGGAAAACTTAACCTGGATACTTTCAATAAAATTGGTTAAAGCCTTTGAGACAAATTCTTGCCTTGAAGAGAGAGAGTTAGAAGATCAAAACTTTTGAGTTTTAGGGAATGAATTAAGATGTGAGGAAGTAAAAGTGTAGTTTTCGTTTCAAGAACAGAGTTAAAGGAGTAGAAATCATAAGTTGCCAAGAGGAGTTTGGGTAAGCATTGATGTAGCAAGGTTTGATAAATCAATTGGTTATGTGTGTCAGTAATGTTAGAGGTTAGAAAAAGGAAGGTGTTAGTGAGCAATAAGTAATGGTTAAGAAGGTAACATGGTTTGGTATATCAGTGATGTTTGAGGTTTGAAGAAGATAAGTTCTGAAAGGTTTGAAGCTTAAGTTAAGAAAGGAATGGGGAATCGATATCTAGAAAGGAAGTAGAAGAAGAAGAGTTTGAGAAGTAGTTGCGTAGGACATAGAGCAGATTTAAGGAGAGTTTAGTAGAAGGCAGAATTTCTAAGTTGAGAGAACATGAACTCTTTGAAGAGAGTTGAAGTATTGTAAGGGTTTTGAGCTTAGTAATAATTAGAAGGAGATGGTTGTTGGTTGCAAAACCAACGACAAGTACATCGGTCGCAGCATAGCAAGTGATAAATATCGTTTTCTCCCAAGGGTTTTGAGCAATTTTCTTCTATGTTTGGGTCCTTGTTTATATTCAACATGCCAGCCCGTACGCCAGTGGTATTTCTTGGAGGGAAGGAAGAAGCAGCATAAGAGAAATCTGGCCATGAGATTTCTTCCTTTGACCCTTTGCAAATGGAAAACTAGGTTTTCAAGAAGGCACTGCAAGAATATGCATCCAAGAGAATGTGGAGGTTGCACATGCCAATGGCTATTCCTCCACATTTGAATTTGTTTACTTGAAAAAGTAATTGGGGCAACATTTCTTCATGATGATGGCACTTGTTAGGCTCACATGGAAGTAACTGGTTTAGTAGTTCTAATTTGGGTGGTTTTAAGAACACTTCCCTAATGGTGCTCACCGAAGCTTCCATGAAAATTGCACCTTCTTCATTGCAATCAATGGAAAAGTAATCACATCTTCTACCAGCAAGAGGGTAGAAAATGGTTAGTGCCTCAGATAGTGATATCTTCAATTGAGTTGAGACATATGAGAATCCTTCAAGCTTGGTGGTTTTGTTGTAAAAGAGGATCAATGGAAAATAGGTGTTGAGTTGAAAGACATCAAACAAGCATAATTTAAGGATTAAGTTGGCAGTAATGGTTTAATGGTTTCTCTTGATGTGATGTTAATTTCCATTCTCAACTATTATCATCACACAAGAGATCTCATCAGAAATTTTGGTTTTTGTTTATATACTCTATTTGAGGAATGTCAGAAACAATGTAGAAAATGACTATTTTAATTGCTTTTGAACCATCACTCAAAATATCTATTTATTCTTAAATATAAATTTTTTTGTTTTGGTTTAACCAATAGTTATAGTTTTTTAATGCAACATTAAAACATCAAATAACCTTCTAACAAGTAATATATGCATTGTTGTTAACAAGTAATATATGCATTGTTGTTTTATAGTATTTTGTTAACAAAATTCATTTAATATTTACGTTTTATTCATTAAGTCATATTATGTTATTAAAAGTAAGGCTTAATACCTCAATTGGTCCTCTAATTTGTCAACTAATCTCATTTTGGTCCTCTATTTTGCAACAGTCTCAATTTAATCACAAATTTTGGAAATATGAACACATTACATCCCATCCGTTAAGTGTTAGCAAACGGTGTTAAGTATTGTCCACGTGTTGGACACGTGTTGGAATGAGAATGGTGGACCACAATCTTAATCCGTTCCTCATCCCTTTTCCCCTTCTTCCCGCGAAATCCACGCCGTTAGGGAAGCTAGAAATCGCTGCCACTGCTTGCTCGGACAAACCCTGTGTCGATCCGATCATCCCTGGTACCACCGGCGTCGTCGCCACCTTCCGGCCAGCCTCCACAAGCAGCAACGACCACGCCTTCTTTCTCTGCCCGTGCTGGCCCAATGTTGAGGGCACACCTCAAACCTTTTTCCACTGTTTCCTTGTTTGAATCTAGTGCCTAGTTTTATGTTTCCATGTTTCTCTCTAGTGCTGGACCGAGTAAAGAAGAGAATTTTAAAATTTTTGAACTTCAAATTGATGGGAGGATGGGATTTTGCTGCTGAATCTGATTGTGAAACACTTTGGAAATTAAAAACTGAATTGGTTTTATTATTTTTGACTTGTGGTATTTGTATGTTGGTGCTGGTGATGTTGGTGAGGAAACAAGGATGGTTTCTGTGTTAGGAGTGTTGTGAATGATGTGATAAGGGAATTGGCCATGTTGGAAGTGAGGAAATTTTGAGTGATTCCTTTTGATTTTTGATGATTGAAAGAGGGGTGAAATATGGTTGATGTGTTAGGCCTCTTTTGCAGGGAAATGATTGAAGAGGATTAAGAGGATGAATGGGCCGTGAGGATGGGTTGCAAAGGGATGGATTGGTGGTTGATGAATCGGTCAGAGAGGTGAGGAATTCAGCGTGTGGGTGGTTACGGGTCTAACACGTGTCCAACACGTGGACAATACTTAACACCGTTTGTTAACACTTAACGGATGGGATGTAATGTGTTCATATTTCCAAAATTTGTGACTAAATTGAGACTGTTGCAAAATAGAGGACCAAAATGAGATTAGTTGACAAATTAGAGGACCAATTGAGGTATTAAGCCTAAAAGTAATTGTAATAGATAGTTATATGAAAATGAAATTCTTTAAAAGCCTAATTTACTTTTGTATTTGATGTTGAAATATGTTTTTTACTTTTGACCGATAAATATGTATTTAATGTTCAGATACTTTTAAATGCTCATTGAAAACATAAAGAAACAATTGACAGTGAATTTCATATATAGAGATTAGAGATGTTGACTTTGACTTTTTCTAAATGTATATCTTATTCTTTTGACTGATTCAATTGGTGACTTTTTAAAAATCTTAGTTCTAAAAGTCCCATAAGAAAGGGGATTAGGATAGAATTTGAAAACCTTAACTCTAAAAGATCCTTAGTAGTTATGCAGTTTTTTATTTTCTTTTGTAACTCGTTTAAGTTAAATTATAACTTAATTAATTGAAAATTAAAAAAAAAAAAGATATATATATATATATATATATATATATATATATATATATATATATAATAACATTTGTGTAATATTACATTTAATAAAATAAAATAAAAAGAAAATTCAAAATTTATACACTACAAAAATTATACATTTTAAGAGGGGTTATTTTGTTGGGGTTTTAAAAACCCCAAATAATTTTGGCGGTTTTCTAGCAAAACCGTCTCTGAGATTTATTTATTTATTTTTAAATAATATTATGAGGTAATCAACCCTAGTTTTATTTTTAAATAATAAGTTTAATTGTTTCTTTTGTCCCCAGTTTAGTTAAAGTGTGTCAAATTTGTTCCTCTTTTAGAAAAATGTTAATTTTGTTCTCATATAGAAAAAATTTGTGTCAATCAAGTCATCTTCCTTAAAAATCATTGCTTTCAAAATTCACTTTATCCACTTCAATATCAGGACCCATGAAGTGGTTATTATTCAAAACTCACTTTAAGTTTTTAACACCATTAGTTTGTATTTAATGGAGATGACTTGATTGATACAAATTTTTTCTATATGAGAATGAAATTGACATTTTTCTAAAAAAGAAACGAATTTGAGACACTTCAACCAAACTGGGAAAAAAAAAAAAACAATTAAACCTAAATAATATTATGGGGGTAATCAACCTTAGTTTTCTTCCCGCTTTTGGTCACTGTGGTCTCATTTTCTTTCACTCACATGCCTTTCCTGCGCCCTTGTTCATCTTCAAGATATGGAGGTATTGGGGCTTGATCTCACTTTGGCAATCAAGACAACTAAATTTGCAAACAAATCTCTTACTTTCTCCTCGTATCACTTTCTCGCCGATTAAATTTGCTCAAATCCATCTCGGTTCAATAGGTAGGGTTTTCTACCTTTTTCTACCAATTCGTCTTCGTTCATCTTTGTTCAGAGGTTTGTATCGTTTAAAAACTTTCGTAACTTTGATTTCTTCATTTTTACTGACTAATTCATCTTTTCCACCGTCTAAATTATTCTCTTTCGCTAATCCTTCGAACCTAGGGTTCGTAGTTCGTTTCCCCCTTCTTCCGAGCTTCCTCTATTCGCCCACTCAATTTTCACCAGATTCATGGTTTCTCGCCAATCCGCCATGACCAGGAGCCATGAGAGCCTAGGTTAGGCGCGTACGCTTGAGCTAAGTGTTTTTCTTCACTTTTCAGTTATAAATTTGACTTTCAGAATTTGGTTCGACATGAATTGATTTTGCAGCTTAGTAAGGATTGGCTTGTAATTGTTCTGTATAATGGGTACTTTTTTTATTCATCAAAAGTTTTCTGATTTACTTTGGTTACAAATGAACAGAGTCATATTGATAGAAATGCTGATATCTCTTTTTCATGTGCTGCTGTGGGTAACAGGTGTGTTCATGCATATATGTTTCTTTTTTGTTGCTTGATACTACCCTCTTTTATATAAAGAAGAAATTATAGTTTTTCTTATAAAACGGACCGGAGCAAGTATTATAGTTGTTCTTTCCAGGGTGAGTAAATACAAACGACTAATTTCCTTGTAAAGAAATTTACATATTTATTTATCAGCTTTACAGTCGTGCTTCAGATTATGGATTGGTTAAAGTAGATGATAGAGACCGCATCATTCAATTTTCAGAAAAACCAAAGGGTGATTATGACAACAATGGTAATCCACAATCTAACCTAATGTTACATCTTCTTTCTTTCTGTCTTCATGCTATCTAGTAATTTTGTTGTGGTTTCTCACTGCTAGAAAGAAAAAGAAAAAGAAAATTACCATCTTCAATTTCAGGAGTTTTTCGTCCTTGTAGGAGTGAAAATCTTTGCATTATAGCATTTTCCCTGAACTTGCTGGACCAAAATAAGCCTTCATTCTTGATGTTTCAGCCTTTTCATTTTTTTGACATAGTTAAAAACTTGTTGCCACCATAGTAATATGTTCTTAATATATATTTGTCTGATACGTATTCATATTCCTGAGGTATTCTCGCAGCAAGCGGACACCTCTCTTCTTGGGTTCTGTTCGTGGATTTTATCTTTGCATACTCTGTATTGAGATTTAAATTATGTTTTAAGGAAGAGAGACAACACATTGTTTTAACAATTGTTATTGTTTGGTTAAACTTTCTATTGGCTCCACTAAATCATCATTTTGGATTCACTTTTTATTAGTGAGAATACTGAAAAAATTTTACCCAACAAGAAGAAACGTGTTCAAAAGATAATCTAGCAATAGTTAATGCTTCCTTATGTAATCTGATGTATGCTTCCTTTGTTAAACATGGGTTTGGTTCCGTCAGGTTTCAGGTTTCCCAATGTTTCAAAAGGATCATTATGTGAATATAGATTTGCAGATTTTTTAATGGATGATTTTGTAGGAGCAGTATCGTTATGTGAATACAGAGTTGTCAGATTTTTCCTTAATTGTAGTATCTCTTGCTCTGTTTACTTGATACAGTTTGGTGTAGAATTTGTTGGGGTCATTACAAAATATCAACACATTAAATATTTTAACATTAAGTCTTTCAAGACTTTTGACTTAAACACGTGTCTACTAACAAATTGTTTCTTTACACTTTTAAGACTAAACTGACAATAAGTTTAATATATCAAACCTCACAAGAATATAAATTCCTTTAAATTAATAACTGCAATAGAAAAAGAAGAAAAATAATCATAATAGAGAATTAACCACAATAAATTTAGAACTTTATACTTGTGTCCCTTCCTTTTGTCGTCTCCAGGTTTCAGAATGAAAACAAGTCTTCAACCAAAATCTTGTTAATTTTCCTCAATTCTCCCCTACTTCCAACCTCCAACACCAACACCGTTTATATATGCATCCTCTTTTCATGTCCTTTCTTCCTATTTAATTACTTTCTCACGCTACCCAAACTATTTTTCTCCTTTTGTAATTAACAACTATCGGTCAAACCAATGGAACCTAATTCTAATACATCACTTAATCATTCATATACTTTTTCTCTGTTTTATGTTCTAATGGGATTTTCTTAAAAACAATATCGTAAGTGGTTCTTTTTAATACTTATGGAATCCAATTCAGGCTTATTATGAATAATCTGTTCATTTATGTTATTTTTATTTGATAATGTGTTCATTAAACGTCCCAATTAACCAATGTTGCTGAATGTCATGTTTTTGTTTGGTATGGGCATTTAGTTGCAGGGCACTGGCTGCGAGTTCAAAGATTTTAGCTTTCCTTAGCTCCTGCTCAAGATCAAGTAAGAGCAAAATGAAAGCTTTGTTTTAAGCATTTGTTTTCCTTAACAAGTAAGAGCAAAATAAAATGTCGGCAAGTGTGGGAAAGGAGATAAGGAAATTTCAATCAGTTTTTTTTTATGGCTCTTCAACGTAGTTATAATTGAAAGTATAAATCTTGGTGACGGGGAGATATCCGAAAGGTGTGTAGGGAACAAGTACAATAACAGTGGTTACGGGGAAACTTGTTTTGGAGAGTTGGAAAAGGAGATAAGATGAGATTTTCAGATGCTAAGTGGATAGGGTGATCTAACATTGATTGATTGATAGAAATCCTAGACTATATACGAATTCATTAAATAATTAAGGATGCTACAATAGGTTAAAAGGGTGTTTGAAACGACAATACATGGAAAGTGGAGGTTAAAATAGAGGAGGGAATGGTTTAAATGGAAAAGAAATCAAGTACATGCATTACAAAAGAGCTAGCAAAGTTATACCCTAAACAAACAAAGACAGAGAGAATGAGTGTGGAAAGGAATTGCATATTAAGGGAGGTTAATTTTCAGCATACAAACTTTCTATGTGATTTTAGATCATTGATCCCAATGGATTGCCTTGATGATTAATTACATGAGTGAACATGTAATTACTTTCCCTGGACAACAGGACAAGTGTTATCAGTGTGGGAAAATTGGCCATTTTGCAGCTAATTATCGTGGTAAGCCAGGTGAGAAACCTGAGGACGGGAATCCAGTTGATGATGTCCCAATTCACAAGAAATATCAGGTTCGATATTGTTAGACTGTATATTCATTATTCTTTTCTGCTGATTTGTAAGCACATATGAAAAACATATCATACATCATTTGTAATGCTTGCAGAAACTGTTTACTTGTTATCATTCATATGAATAGCATGCATATGAATATTTGTTATCATTCATGTTTGGTTACTATAACTACTCATGAATCTGTCTTATGTTTTGGCAGTCAGTAGTCATATATGATGTTGTCATCATTATTTATCATATATGTTTGTTTTACTTTGTCATAGAGTCATGATTTGTATTCCAAGCATAAAGCTTTATCTTCTTTAAAGTGATATGTTTTCCATATTTATAGGAGAGAAAGAATATTATGAAAGGCAATTTACTACTCTGAAGTCATTTGAAGAAGTTGACTCCATAATAACATTGGACTGCATTGATGCATAAGACATTGAAAAACAAGCCCAACATGAACGAGCAATGAAGATTTCTAATTATGCAAATGTAGCTTTATTGGCATTGAAGGTGATATATTAATGTGATGTAGATATTCATTTATTCATGAAACTTAGAGTAGTTTTTCTGAATTGATAAGGCTTGTTGTTATTTAGTCCAGGTTCATATACGGTATCTAGAGCCTAACTAAACATCACTAAATTGGTATGTCTAAATGACATTACAGAGCTTATTTATATTGAGAAATGATATTAATTACACATTAGAATATTTCCCTTTTCCTCTAAATAAGATATAAATTTCTATAAAAACATTATTATAAAAGTGTAGTATATATGCTCTTGGGATTTGTAGCATTTGATCTTGATTCTCAAAGCTCTTCTTTAATTTGGAGCTTATAAATCATATCAATTCAGCTTGTTGAAAATATAATTGTGTTTCTTCTCCCATACTCGACAGCTTCCACATTCAACGTAAAGAGGAAAAAAGCACGTAGGTAAAATTTGATTTGGATCTCACAATTTAAAACTTCAAATGTCATTAATCATCAAACTGATATTACTATTAACCGCAACAGATATTAGGATATCATTAATCATCAAGTTAATCTAAAAACACATTGAAGTGCAAAAATGTTACGTGAGAGTGAAATTTAATGCAGAAAGTGAACCGGTTGAGTGGACAGTGTAGAAAAGATAAAACATAAGGAAGTTGATGGAGTACAATTTAGATTCAACACAAAAAAACTATCTAAAGCATAATCCAATTTCAACACAAAAAAATATGATCTGGAAGCATTTCTGACGGTTTTGGTTTCCAAACGCAGTTAGTTCCGGCGGTTTTATGAAAACCCCTGGAAATAAGGACGGTTTAGCAAAATCCCGGTCTGTTCCGGCGGTTTTCCACAAACCCCTAGAAATAGGGCCGGTTTGGGACAATCCCGGTTAGTTCCGGCGGTTTGTCGAAAACCCCTCGAAATAGGGACGGTTTTCTAGAAACTCTGGCTAGTTCCGCCGGTGGGAAACATATTTTTTGGGGGTTAAAACCCCTGGAAATGCTAAAAGAAACCCTTCCTAAAATTAATAATTTTTGTAGTGTAAAGAGTACCAGATCTATTCAAACAGAACATCAATACATAATAAAGAAAAACTTAAATAGTCTATTCTCATACATACGAGATGACATTTACGTTATTAATAATAACATTCAAGTTTTGAAGTAACAATAGAGTTAAATATGCTTTGTAACTTGTTAAATCAAGGTTTAAACCATTTAATTGTCCCTATTTTCGAGAGGTTTTCCCATTTTGATCCCATCTTATTCGAATCTCCAATTGAGTCCCTATAAGTGCTAATTTCAATCAATTAAGCCCCTGTCGTTAAATTTAGTTAACGAGATTATTTTTTTTGCACAGCTGGGAGGATGACCGGTTAATTTCTATAAACGTGGTATATTTAGAGTTGAAACGCGACATGAATTGAGTCTCATAAGTGCTAATTTCAATCAATTTCAACTCTAATTCATGCCACGTTTCAACTCTAAATAGGCCACGTTTACAGAAATTAACCGGTCATCCTTCCAGCTGTGCAAAAAAGTTAACTTCGTTAACTAAATTTAACGGCAAGGGCTTAATTGATTGAAATTAGCACTTATAGGGACTCAATTGGGGATTCTAATAAGACGCGGATCAAAATGGGAAAACTTCCCAAAAATAAGGACAATTAAATGGTTTAAACCTTAAATCAATTAAAAAGCTTAAATAATTTATATTATCTAGCTTTTTGCAAGACAAAATGAGCATGTCATCTAGGATATTTAATTTGGTTTCATAAAAAGGATTACGCAGCATCCAACCGTCTGTTTTCAATAAGATGAATATATTTAATTTAAAATTATAAAATATAACACATATAATAAAAAATATTAAAGGTTATCCCTAAAACACAAGCAGTCTAATAAGAAAGAACAAAAGCTGAAATAACTTTCTACATGAATATGAAAGATTACAAGAATATCTCCTTCAACTTTTACATGAAGATAGGTTAGTAGTCTCACATTGATTAGAAATAAGCTCAATTTATGTGAGGTGCAAACTTCACTCTACAAGCCAGTTTTGTAGAGCTGAGTTAGACTTAAACCCAGCTTCTAATATGGTATCAGAATCATGGTTAGAGTCTATTCTAACGAGTTCTAAGTGTGCATTTCTGTTTGCACCCATTGTCGGACCTCACCTTGCAGATATCACTGCTCTTCTCCAAATGATGAAGATGCAAAGTTAGCTCGACTCTTGCGAGAGTTCAGCCTTTGTATCAAACAAATTCTATATCAAAATTAATGAAGATGAGATTGCCAATGATTATCCTCTCCTACAGAACCTCCCTTCAAGAAACAGATATCTTCCTGGAAGCATGCTTCAAAATTGGTCTTTATACAATTCAGATGCAATCTTTGATTCAGGTGTAATGACTTCAAATAATGGAAGTAGGTTCCCTCTTGAAACTGAGGCTGGCCAATCTTCTTCCACTAGTTCAGAAGCACAGGCTGGTCAATCTTTATGAGAATGAACTCATGGATACAATACTAACTCAAAAGCAAATAGAAAAAATCTAAAAAAAACTCACTGGCAAATACTACAGTTGCAAATACCTCCACACTTCGGACATGTCCAATTAGCCAACTGTATAGCATGTTTGGACTCCACATTTGAAACATTTCAAATTTAGAAAAACAATATTAGTCATAGTTTTTAGAAAATTTTAAGTTGTTCCTTGCATTGGACGTGTGTCCAAAATTCCATTGCTTTGTAACTATAGTTGAAACACACAAAAACCATCAAAATGTGTTCTCTTTTTTTTTGTCTGTACAAAGTTAGTGTAATGAACAATCTTACTCAAGCTATGCAAACCACTATAGACAACAACTGTGTTATTCACGGTCCTACCCTGTTCACACAAGATATAGTATCTCATGAGGGATACCGGTGACCTATAGTACAAGACAAGATATTTTTTTGATTTCTTTGAATACTCTTACAAAACAATAGATCTTTGGATGGTGTTGGAAATTAAAAAAGGCTTTCCCGTAAACATGGCCAAAAACAAGACTTTGAGTTCCTGTATGCCCTTCCACCGTTCCCATATATTCATATATATCTTTGCTATGCTGCATATGATAGGAAGGAATACAGCAGTAACTTAGTTGAGATTTCTTCCTCAACAGTGGTGCTAAGCATATCACACTTTTATGAAAAATAATGCTGAACTGACCTAGTCAAGAGGCACTTGTGGCAGAACTTAATCGGACAAGTCTTCCCTTTCTTTACTTGCAGATTGCAGCAGAATTCTCCTTTTTTTTGTCGGCACTTCACAGTTGAAAACCAACAAAACAAATGTGTTATCATCCAAATGTATCACAAAATCAAGAAACAAACTGAAAACCAAAGAGTAATAAAAAAATCACCACACTCCAATATGCAAAATGAAAATTTGGACATTACAAAAGTAAAAAATAAAAAAAAAATTAATAAAATACTTGATGACAAGATTTTCCAGTTCTCCCAATTTGATATGGAGGACTCGCCACGTTCTTAGTCTGAGCAGAAGATAATCTCACGGCCATTTGGAGTAGGAGAAAGGAATTCCCTCTTTGAATGCTAAGTTCAAGTGAGTAGAAAAGGCAAGACGGCTTGTTTGCAATTTTGAGAGTGTCCTTCCGTAGCAAAATCTAATATAAAATTGAATCAGTAAAGAGTTATGTTCATCTACACTTTCATTATTATTATTGATCAATTCTTTAAAAATGGCTTCAACTTCTCCTTCCTAGAGATAAAGAAATGAGAGCATATTCTTAACATGAATCCGTAACTTTCCGAATACTCTGCAAAAGTCTAAAAGCTGCAAAGCTATTTTCACTTACATCATAATTACCTTATCACAGGTTAGAAAAATAACATACCTTTCTCATACTACCTTTGTTTGATGGTTTTAATGTTTGTGAAGTCTTCTTAACCGTAAGCATTTCTGCAACTGATTTAAAATCATATCCGTTGACACTTTGATATAAAGTACCTGACACAAGACAAGATTATTTTGTGATTTCTTTGTGTATTCATGCAAAACAATGGATCTTTGGATGATTTTGCAAATTAAAAAAAAGGCTTTGCCATAAACATGACAAAAAAAGCCTTGAGCTCCTCTGTGTCCTTCAACTGTTCCCACATCTTCATATATATATCTTTGATATCATACATATGAAATGGGACAATAATACTACACTAGTGGAAAATTGACTTTTTATAACGCATATATTATAAAGTAGTTTTGTAAATCAGTTATAATAGAGATGCGGTGACAAATTTGTAAATAAGTTTAAGACATATTATAACATACTTTTGTAAATCAGTTATAATATGAAACGCGGTGACAAACTTGTAAATAAGTTAAATCTAAAACTACTTTATAATATGAAATGCGGTGACAAATTTGTTATGACGTAAATTTAAAACTACTTTATAATATCTCTTCCTCGTGGCGTTGCCTCTCCCTTTCGTTTCTCTCTTCTTCGTCTCTAAACTCTTGGGTTTTAGAAGACTGCCTTCTATCTATGCATCTTTCTCTCTAGGATCCCTTTGTCTCTACTGCAGCAAGTGTGGTGATGCTCATTATTTGAGATGCATCAGGCTGCGTTCGTGTTTGCTGCTCGGGTGGGTTGTGGTGGCTCTCGCAGTGGAGATAGAAGTAGTTCTAAGAAGGTGTAACCGACGCTGTGAAGATATTTGCAGAGTTGATCTCCTTCGACAAGCAACTCTACAAGCAAGACATAAGAGGGAAGCATAGCGCATGCGTCGATGCTAGCTCACTAGGTCAGTCACGAAATCTTTCACTCTTCCAATTCAACGTTCAGCGAAACACTCACTGTTCATTGTTTAGGGTTTGCTAAGCGCGAGCGACAGAGACTCCATTATCGAAGGTGTTTCGGTTGATATTTTGTGGGACCGAGAAACTAACCTTGATGACGTGGCTTCATTGCTTGATGACGTGGCTTCACTGCTTGATGACGTGGGTTCACTGCTTTCTGAAGGTTGATGGATTAGGTTGCTCACTTTCTCTGCACCTCGACCGTTCTTTCTCCTTTGGTTGAGACCGTCCGGTCTTCTTCCAGCTGTCGCCGAGGGGGAGGTACCTGAAAAGGCACTCCAACGTTCAAGTTAGGCGTGAATGACAGATTCTCAGTCCTCTCTGTGGTAGAGAATTGTTAAAGTATTCTAGCAGAGAGTATGCTAAATGTAGTGTGTTCAAAACGTACCTGGCTTGTAGCCTTGGCTTATTATTTATAGACCTTGGATTGATATGATATCAATAAAATATTAACAAAATAAGATGTAAAATGTAAACATACTTACTAAATATATCAAAATATTTTTGGGTAGATATATTTGTGTTATAATATCTTTGGTCAGATATTATTTGATAACGATATCTTTAGTTAGATATGCTCCTGATATATTTCTGTTTGGATATTATTTGATACGTTTGATGTATGTAGCCGATTGATATAACTATGTAAGTGACCGTTGGTGATATACTACCGTACAGAAGGTTTGGAGGAAATAGAGAGGCGCATTAAGAATGGAGAGTTCAATTGAAGAGCTGACAGAGAGGACGTGCTCATGAACATCGGTGAGCCTGCGAAGAAGCTCCACACCGCTCGGAGTAGGAACGATCAGGTTTTTACTGTCTTTCGTCTCTGGTGCCGCGACGCCATCGACGAGATCCTTGTGAGCATGAAGCTGCTTCAGTATATCTAATTGAAGGTTTCTCTGTAAGTAATTGAAATACTGCAGTGATGTGGCTCTCTGTTAACTTTTTCCTTGTTTCCTTTTTCTAGATAATTGTTATGACACATACCTTTATTATTGTTGGTAAGAGGAATCCATAACTATACAGCAGTGTAGGGATGTTCGATCCAATAGAGTGCGTGGTTGATCAGTATCACGTGATGTTCATTTTATTTATTATATTTTTAATATTCTCAAATATCTGTAAAGTATTAAAAAAAATGTATGTTTTATATTATAATATTTAACAGTTTGTAGAGAATATCTATGCATAATTATCCTTTATTTTATTTTCTAAGGTAATCAATTAATTTAATTTCAATTATATATTAAATTTAATTATTTTTAATGTTTTGAACTTTTCATTTTGAAAAATTATAATAGATAATACAATTTAAAAGTATAATATATAGATGTAAGAGGTTATTTTTTACATCTTTTTAAATATTAAAATTTGTTTTATTGTGCACATATGACAACATTCTAGTAAAGAAAACACGAGATTGATAGTGTACTTTCTCTCATTTATAAAATAAATAGAAATGGATGGACAGATTAGTGATTCTCCGTCCATCTTATATGTTTCGTCCTGCATCTCCAATTTTTTTTTTTAATTTTCATTCTTATCCCTTCATCTTTTATTTAATTTTTATCTTTGTCCCCATCAGTTTTTGTTAGAAATAGAACTGTCAAAACGGGTAACTCGGTTCGACCCGATCCGGTCCACCACGGGTTGGTCACTTAGTGAGCCAACCCAATACAGGTCGTTTATTAGCGAGTCAGAAAAATCTAAACTCGGCTCGACCCACCACGAGTTGGTGGGTAAACGGGTTGGCTCACTAGCCCATTTAATTACAATTTTTTTAAATAAAAAAATTACAAACTTTCTATATTCAAATTTAAACAAATTTCACTCCCAATAAATGATGTTAAATTGAAGACAATTCAAAATAATAATAAAAAGTACAATATAATACAAATGTCATCCAAAAATAAACACAAAAAACATACAAATAAGTTTCTTATATGCCATAAGTTTCATAAATAAAATAATAAATTAAAAAAATAAAATTAGGTAGGTGGGTTCGCGGGCCAACCCGGCCCACCACGGGTTCAACCCGCATGAGCCGGATTTAAATGAGCCGGGTTGAAATCTGACCCGCATAAAAAGAATTCAATTTTTACAAACCCTACCCGGCCCAAACCCGTAGTGGGCAGATTGGCTCGCAGGTTGTGATCCATTTTGACGGATCTAGTCAGAAGAATCTTTTTAATCTTCTTGTGGCTGGAGCACTTCACTGCTTGAAATTTTTTATTTATTTTTGTTGTAATTTTTTTCTAATTCTTTGTTAATTTATTATTAATATGTAATTGTTTTGATTATTTGTTAATTATTTCAATATTTATTATTATGTAACTATTTATTGTTTTTTTATTTGTTTGTTATCATATTTTTAATACAAAAAATCAATTACTACAAAAGATAACATTTACAAAATTAACTAATAAATCATAAATAACAAATATATTAAAAAAATAGTAAAAAAAATTAAAACATATTGATTAACAAATAAATATTACAATTTAAATAAAGGAATAAAAAACATAAAAGTATTAAACAAATAGCTAAAACAACAAAATATATATAAAAAATAAGTTAACTAAAACTAAATAGTATTAAAAAAATATAATAACACATAAACATATAACATGCGCAATTTGAAGTGCGCCAAACATTAACGAACTTTGATGTTCGGTTGAGGCTGTCGAATTTCAAAGTGCTACAAGAACTAACCGATGTTCGGATGTCGTCAGTGTTTCTTTAACTGCAGTTCCAACCTCGGCTAAGGGTGTATGCTTTTCGAATGTCTTTTCTCATTGTCATTCTTCATTTTTTCCTTCACACCACATAACACACGTCCACCACGAACGTTCATATCACAATGATCAATAATGTATCACCATGACACTTCAAAAGTCAAACTCTCACAAAGAACAACTCTCACAAACAACAACTCAATATTAGCGAAGAGGGTGTAAACAAGGTTTATAAAAACAGTAGACAAAGATGGAAATAAATGAAGGGTAAATACGTCTAATAGGAGGGATAGATAGTACAAATTGTAATTTCCAAAAAATATTTTGAAATCATAATTTCAAACACGGAATGATTCTATGTTACCTTTTCTATCCATCTTTATATACTTTTCATTATTGTATTTAAATAAGAGGGTGTGAATGAAATATACACTAGTGCAAAAACGTTGTTTAACGTCACCCAATAGACGTCGGTTTGTTGGTAACCTGACGTATATGAGTGGATGGTGGCATTATCGTAAATAGATTGGAAACCTAGATGTCGGTTTTAAGTCCCGGCGACGTCTATTACACTGTAGACATCAACACTGACGCAAACCGACGTCTAATTCTCAGAAGTAGGTGAGAAGACAGTCCTTTGACGTCGATGTTCAAGGGGGGCCGACGTCTATAGGGCTGCAATTAATGCTCTCACCTAATTCCCAAGCACTTAGACGTCGCGTCGTAAAAAGGGGACGTCTACGGCCTGAACGGAAGGCGAGAAGACAAAAAATCTTCAATTTAGACGTCGGGGATCAGTGGGAGCAACGTCTATGTGCTTGTAATTAATTAGGTTCACGAAACTCGAGGGGCATAGACGTCGGCTAATAGGGACACCGACGTCTATGTGTCTGTAAGTAATTATGTTCATCATTATAGACGTCGGCGCCCCATCACAACAATCGTGAACATCCCTGATAGGAAATTAAACGTCAATCGGTTCAGCTTCCTAGACGTCGGATCCCCTCGAAACCGACGTCTAATGGGTATTCAAAAATTCAGTTTCAATGTTAACTTGGACGTCCAATTAGTTGTATAACCGACGTCTAGGTGACTATAAACGTCGGTGTCTGGAGCAACCGACGCCCAATTTCATTTTAAATACAACCGCAAACTCTTCGCGGCATTCAGTTTCTGATATCATCTTCCTCTTCTCCATTTTCTCTTGCGGCCTCTTCCTTTTCTCGCTTGCGGCACCTCTTCTTTTTCTTTCTTGCGGAAATCCGTTGTTGTTTCTGATCTCTTTATCCTCTGCCTCTTCTCCTTTTTCTCTCTTGTGGCATCCCAGGTGCATGGTTTTTTTTATGTTTACCGTTTAAACTTTGTTTAGTCTTTCATCTATTATCTTCTGGTTGAACTGATTACAATTTGCTTTCTTTGTGTTGTGTTTTAGTGCAGTTTTGTTCCTTTCTTGGGGTAACGTAGTAACACATTCTCCATTTGCTAGCTGCCTCCCAGAAATTGCGGCTTCTTTTGAATTTCTTTTGATCGTTTCAACCCAAAAAGGACCCTGGGTCGTTGTCTAGTTTTCGTTTCACCGTGATTTTTGCCTCTTGCGGATGAAAAATAGAATTAAGCAACCACCCAGGTTCGATTTTGGGTTGAAGGGACCATAAGAAATTCAAAAGACACAAGCTTTTTTTAGGGGAAACTAGCAAAAGGAGATTGCGCTACTAGGCTATCCAAAGACGGGAACAAAACTGCACTAAAACACAACCACTGTATTAGATGTCAGTTAATGTACACACCGACGTCTATAGTACCTCTTAGACGTCATTCAGTGTCATTTTCGAAGTGTTTAGTGCCTCTTAGACGTCGGTTAATGCTTTGTTCGACGTCTATATAGTGCCTTTAGACGTCCAGTTAAACGAGAACAGACGTTTATTGACGTCGGCCTCTGACACTAACTGACGTCATTATAGACGTCTGTGGTTGGGATGTCCAACGTCTCATTGACGTCACCAGTTTAGACGTCGGTTTATTAATAGACATTAAAAGCCCAAAATAACCGACGTTAATCAGCGCTTTTTCACTAGTGATATGATTTTGTGATATGAAAAATGATACTTCATTAAAAAAATTTAATTTTAATCTAACGATTGAAAATAAATCAAATTTAATCTCATATAATTTATTGCATAAGAAGAAGCTTGAACGATCATGTAGGCGATATAATACTATGGTGAAACCTAAATATTAAGAGAATTGGTATAGAGAATGGTAAATGATGCACATATACATGATGTGAAGTTCTCGGTAAATTAAGACTAACCTTTTCGTATTTGAGAACTAGTCGACAAAAGAGAACATTAGCTTGAGTATCTATCTGAAACTACTATACCAATAATTTGGAATGCATCACATTTGAAATTCCCACAAGTGTAGCTAGGGAAAACGACAGCGGTTATTTTCGCTGATAGGTACCGATTCCTGAACTGAGGCATATTCAGGCGAGGTAAAAAGTGATAGACTTTATGCCTCAGTTCAGAATTGAAGCATAAAATGGTAGGATTATGCCTCAGTTCAAAATTAACCGAAGTAGTAACATTTTTTATTTCTTTTAAATATTTCTTTCGCTGGACTTTATGCCTCGGTTCCTGATGAACCGAGGTCGTTTCTCCCCCTCTACTGCCTCTCGGTTGGAGCCTGAACTGAGGCAGTAGTTCCTTTTTTTTTTCTTCTTCTTCTTTAGCCAGTCATATTGAATCTATGGAATTCTACATCATTACATTCAAATACAAGCATCTGTCACCCTTCAGAATTATTGTTTTGCCCTAAAAGAGTACATTATAACTTATTCACTGTAATTCTTAGCTGAAAATAACATGCAAGTTCTGAGCACACACTTGAAGCACCATATATATTTTGTAACATTTCAGCAAACAACAAAACAAAGGCAAAACAAGATAATCATCATAGTCAATGTGTCTTCCGTTTTGAATAATAGCCTATTTCCTGGACTTGACTTCAAGTATTGAAGAATTTTGTCAACTGCTTGCATGTGTCTGTCTCTTGGATCATGCATAAATTGGCTCATAACACTAACTACATAAGCAGTGTCTGGTCTTGTGTGTGATAGATAAAACAATTTTTCCTACCAATATCTGATATTGGGCCTTCTCTACAGGAGCACTTTCTTCACATCCAATTTTGTGATTCTGGTATATAGGAACTGTTGAAGTTCTACATCCCAGCTTTCCTGTTTCTTTAAGGAGATCAAGTACATATTTCCTTTAGGAGATGAAAATTCCTTTCTTGGAGTAGGCAACCTCTATTCCGAGAAAATATTTGAGTTTTCCTAGGTCTTTCATTTCAAATTGAGCTGCCAATTTATCTTTTAATACCAATTTTTCTGTTTCATCATCTCCTGCAATAATCATATCATCCACATAGACAAGTAATAGAGTGAGTTTACCTGTAAAAGAGTGCTTTATGAATAAAGTATGATCTCCTTGGCCTTGTCTGTATCCCAAGGAAACCATTGCTTTTGTAAATCTTCCAAACCATGCTCTAGGGGATTGCTTAAAACCATACAATGCTTTCTTAAGGAGGCATACCTTGTTTCTTTCATATTTCACTTCAAAACCTGGGGGAATCTCCATGTACACTTCCTCATCTAGATTTCCATGAAGAAAGACATTCTTCACATCCAGCTAGTGTAAGTCCCATCCAAAATGGGAAGCCAAAGCGAGAATAACTCGAACTGTATTCATCTTTGCCACTGGGGCAAATGTCTCCTCATAGTCAATCCCATATGTTTGGGTATATCCTTTTGCCATCAATCTAGCTTTATATCTTTCTATTGTCCCATCTGCCTTATGTTTCACTGTGAATATCCATCTACACCCTACTGTCTTCTTGTCTCTTGGCTTATCAACAATCTCCCAAGTTGAATTTCTTTCTGATGCATTCATCTCTTCTTTCATGGCTTGATTCCAATGTTCAAGTTTCATGGCCTCTTGGATTGAGGTAGGAATTTATATGGCATCAATGGCAACAATAAAACTTTTGTGCTTATCAGAGATATTGTTAGTGCAAACATACTGAGAAATAGGATATTTAGCACATGATCTTCTTCCCTTTCTCAATGCAATGGGTAAATCCTCAGTAATACTTACCTCCTCCTCGTTGATATCTTCAGGGATCCTCACCTCCGGATTAGAAAATTTTTCTTTCTCAAGAGTTGAAGTGGGTTGTTCTCTTCTTTCATATTTTTTGCCAAAAAAATTGTCTTCTTGCTCTTCTTCCTCACTATGGATTATGGTATCTTCATTGCTCAGGTCTTGGGCATCCTGCAAAGACAAACATGGTAATGACAAGAAGGAGAGTCCATCCACTTCAAGTGCTTTCTCCCCCTGAAGTGGTGGACTGACATAAAAGGATTGTGTTTCATGAAAGATGACATCCATGGTGATAAAGACGCGACGACTCTGAGGATGATAACATTTGTACCTTTTTTATTAGAAGGATACCCGATAAAGACACATTTAAGAGCTCTGGGATCTAATTTACCATGGTTAGGATGATGAGAGTGAACAAAAACAACACATCCAAAGACTCGACTAGTTAGACTCGTTAGTAGGGAAGAAGAAGGAACAAAAGACAATAGAGACTCTATAGGACTAATTTCAATTAAGATATGAGTGGGTAACCTGTTCATGAGATATGTGGCAGTTAACAGCTTCTCCCCAGTAATTTTTTGGAACAGACATATGAAAAAGAAGAGCTCTAGTTACTTCAAGAAGATGACGATTCTTTCTTTCTAAACTCCATTTTGTTGAGGGGTATTAACACAGGTTAGTTCATGAACAATACCATTATGAGACAAAAAATTGAGAAATTCATGATTCACATATTCAGTACCATTATCAGACCTAATTCTTTTGATATTTTTTCCAAATTGATTTTGGACAAGATGGAAAAAATTAACAAAAATTTGAAAAACTTCAGATTTATTTTTCATAAGGTATGTCCATGTGACACGGGTACAATCGTCAATAAAGGTAACAAGCCATCTGGCTCTAGAAATAGAATCTATGACAGGACCCCAAACATCAGAATGAATTAAATCAAATAGACAAATACTCTTTTTATGACTACTAGGATAAAATGCACAATGGTGTTTTGAAAATTGACAAATATCACAATTAAAAGACTCAACAGATTCTTTGGTAAACAAGTGTGGAAATAAGGACTTGATAAGACTGAATGAAGGATGCCCAAGCCTTTGATGATGTAACCATATTTGGGATTTTGTCCACGTCTCAGATGTTGCTTGTTGACTCATGATTTTCGTGTTGCTTTGGTCATCAAACTTTAAAAATACAACCCACTCTGCTCCTTAGCAGTTAAAATTGTCTTCCCCGTGGCAAGGTCCTAAAAAATACAATAAGTTGGAAAAAATGTTACTGAACAATTTAAATCCTTTGTGAGTTTTGCACCGAGATAAGATTGTTAGCTAATTGAGGACCATGTAAAACATCCTTCAATACAATAGATGAGTCCAAAATTATATTCCCAGAGCCGCATATAGGTATACCTACACCATTCGCAACTATAATAAGTTGTTCTTTATTTCTTTTACCATATGAGTCGAAGGACACACTAAGAGGTGTCATATGATCAGTTGCACCTGAATCAAGGATCCAAATACCTTGAGACACATGATCAACAATATTGAGGCAAATCTTACATTTTATGGACAGAGTGCATGATCCAGAGGATTACTCAATGATTCATCTATTGCTTTCAAAGGAATAATTTTTACTTCTGACATCCCGTAGAATGCAACGAGGAGTCTCCAAGACGATGACGGTGTATGGTTCACACCGAGAAAAAAAGGAGCAGAACTTAAACAACCAGATCTACTCAAGAAAAGGTCAAACGGGTCGTCACAAACCCTAGGAACAGACTCAGGAGTCTCCAACGACTCTTCTGTGGCGGCGATGGCGAGTGGGTCTCGCCGGGAAAAAAAGGAGCAAAACTTAAAACTCAGATATGCTCAAATACAGCCCAAATGAGTCGTCACTGACCCTAGGAATGGACTCAGGGCGCTCCGACGACCTTGTCTGTGGTGGAGCCGGCGAGTGGGTCTCGTCGGAGGTGGACGCGTGGGCTACACGCGCCGACGAAGGTGGAGGCGCGTGGCGGCTCCTCTCATGGAGTGACTTCCGGTGTTGTAGTCGTCGTAGTTGGGCGCACCTTTCTGCCCTATCAATGACCCCAACCGGCGACGGCGGCAACGGCGGTTATCGAACAACGGCGGCGGCGACTGTGCAACAACGTTTATGGTCGCCGGAGTTAGGCGCACCTTTCTGCCCTATCAACGACCCCAATCGGCGATGGCGACAGCAGCTGTGGTCAGATAGCGGCGACAGTGCGACTGTGCAGCGGAACGGAGTTCCAAGATTGGAAGCTCTTGATACCAAGTAGAAAATAATATTGAAATTTATTATTCAGAATTGATTGAAAATACATTTTCATATCATGTATTTGTAACAATCTAATTCTCTTAAAAGGGGAATAGAGAAACTAGGACAAACAAAATAAAATAAAAGATTGTATATTCTCTAATTAGAAAGATTATAAAGAAATCTTCTCTAATTATAACAATATTCAATAAATATCATACTTTAATATTTCCATTTAACAATTTTAAATTATTATTTTATTTTAAATTTTGCTTGTATTTATTTTTATTAGTTAAATATAACAGTTTATCATTAAAGAGAGTTGTAAAGTGAAAGTAAGAGAAAAACATAGGTATCAAATCATAATTTTTCTGTATCTTGTCAAGGTGTTTGTGTTTGTAATCTATTCCAAGTATCTATACGTAAGTTTGATAAATATAGAAACACGAGCATTTTTTTATGATTTTTTTTTTGTAGTTTTTTCAAAATCCAATTTCTTACATCTTTCTGTTCTTCCTATGAAAATAACCCTACATCTGAAAATTCAAAATACATGTAGCGTCAGAATTAGAATTAAACTGGAAATTAGCAAAAGAAAATAGAGAAAAGTCATCTGCCGATCAAATGACATTTTATTGAATAAACAATGTCAGAATTACGGTGTGAGATTAAAGAGCTTCTTAATAAATTTTCTCATATTTTCTAACAATATTATCCACTTATCTCTTCTGGAAATTCAAGACTTTGACTGATACAGCGAAAGAACCAAAGAAGAGAATGATAAATCCAATAAGCACAATGGCGGAAAGGCCCACTGCTGAAAATCCGTTGATTTGAGAGTCATATCCAAGAGTAACAGCTAAATACTCTTTCACGCTGCCCTGGAATCCAGGTCCCACTATAATGGTTTCCACATCACCAAGCTGAGACGTTATAACACCACGTAACGTCCATGCAATCGGGCAGATATAATAGAACCAAATCCACCACCCGGGAATACTCTGAGACATTGAAACCACAGCTTAATTTTCATGTATTTTAGCTACAAACATTCATTTCTCTATTTCTTTCTGGAATAATACGTGTAGAAGCATGCATGGGAATTAATTGCTCTCAAGAACAGAACATGCATACAAAAAACATTTTACCAATTGATGCATTAACAGAATCCAAATAAAAAGTTCTGCAACTGACATTACTCACCGATTTTGGGATGAGAAAACCTGAGAGAAGATTCCACAGGGAGTAAAATGCTGAAGAAATAACAGCTGCTAGATGCTGGGAAGGTGTAAGACCAACGGCCATCATGCCGTAAAAGGTGAAGTAGGTGAACGTTAGGAACATGAACACCAGATAGAGAAAAAACTTTGCTGCAACAGATGAAAGAAATTATCCAATTAATGACAGATCATATTCACATTTATTCATAATTTATCAGTGGAACATTTTTTTTCTTTCAAGAATCAATCTATGATTGCCAACCAGCATACCAAAAGAGCTGTGCATTATGTCTTGAAGGTAAACAATTAAATTACAAATTTCAGCGCACTAAAATCGATTTTGGTAAGGCAATAAATATCTACAAAGTAAGTCTGAAATATTACCTGGTGTCCTTTCAAAATTGATCATGAAATATGTGATTATACCGAATACTATAGTCTGAACAGCGATGTATGGTACCTCTATTAGCCCCTGTCAATGGTATTAAGATTTTAGAACGAGCAATGTGCACTACACATCTAAAGAAGGCTTTAATTTTAACTGTTATATATAAGACTTACCTGGGCTGCAGCATAAGCTATTGGAGAGTACATACCAGCAGCTTTCTCTCTATAGAAGACAGTCCTTTCTATTGAAACAATTGGCTGTACAGAAGAAGAGTTATTTACCCCAAGAAACATGCATGCAGAATACATAGCTCCCATAACTACGAACAGCTCTTGAGTTGATTCCCTACAGAATAATAATGGCAAAGCAACTGTTTTATTAGTATATAGGGTGTTAGAGATTCATGGAATCATATCTTAGAACGTCATTTATGCTTAATTCAATTTTATAAAACGGTTTAAGGTGAGCCACATTCTCGTTCATGTACTATTTTTAGGTTTTATATTAGGCTAATTTGATGCTTAAATCATTCTCCTATTTTTAAATGAAAAAATAATATCTATGATCTTAAATGTGGGTTAGTTCTTATAAACTCTGTAAACGTGATTTTTTAAAATGAAGCCTGTTTCCACAAACGCACACACTCATATATAATATTATAAATAAATTAAATCTAACCATTTATTAAAAAGAAAGAAACTTCTAGATCAGCGATTTAAACACATAAATGTTGACTTTAGGATAATCACTCGACAGTGGGGTCAGTTATGTGTAACTTTCTTTTCATTATTGAAATGAAAGATCCCAAAAAATAATCATTTCGTCAAATCTCAGTCCTCTATCTGCATAATGTTATATTTAAGACAATTCCCTTTACTCAACAAATGATAATAAAAGAACGATTTGTTAGGTAAATTAAATGAGAGTAGTTGAAAAAAATAGAAAAGGTAGGAGTGTTCTTTTTTAGTAATGATTAAATTATATTTTGGTAGTAGTTTGATAATTGTGTTTAAGACTAGAAGTTCATTATTTATAATGAAGTGGTAGCAATTGTATTTATTGCATGTTGTTGAATGATTAAGACTAAGGGTTTATAAATAGTTCATGTACTATTCAAAAGTTTTACATACTAAGTCATAATATAGTGTTTATAAAAAAAAGTTTGTTGTCAAAAAATTGGCATAAAAGCTAAATAATTTGAGTATCTAAGTGTTTGAGAAAGAGCCAAAAAGCTAAAGACTTCTTGAGAGTTAGAGGGTTTGAGTGAAGTAACCAACCTTGCATACAGTACGTCCATGTCTAAGTTATAAAAAAGTGTAAATTATGATAAATGGAGAAGGAAGAAGAAACGGAACCTCTTGAACAAGCACTTCAAGCAAAGACAATCACAAAGGGAAAAGCTTAGAACACTAAAGGGAGAAGACAATATTAAAGAAGTATAGGAAACAATCCTAGTGGTAGAATTTGTGGACAAAAAAAAGGAGAAAGTGCATTCTAGCCAACAAAGTTGGCGTGGAAAGACAAGTTCAATTTTGAGGAGGCCATTCAAACAACTCTGGTATTGAGTACTTCAAGTGTGACAAGTACGACCATTATGTCAAGGAGTACAAATCGGTTAAGTGCTTCATTTGTGGTAAGGTTAGACATTTCGCTAAAGATTGTGGATTTGAAAATGAAAGAGAAAAGACAACCTATCTAACTGAAGAAGTTGAAGAAGAAGCGATGTTGTTGATGATGGGATGATCCCATACAACTTAATGAGATACCTAAATAGCTTAGAATGCTTGGTAAAATTGTGAAAATATTGGGTAGTTCGAAAATGGACATGGAACGCTCAGTGGAACATGTAAATAGCTCGATTAAGTCAATGGAGCAAGTGGAGAGCTTGAACATGTGTGGATACAGGATTATTATTGAAAGGTAAGAGGTTGCAAGACACGATTTGCAACAAAGAATTGAAAAAGAAGTTAGAGACACTGTAGAGTTACAAACACACTTAGAGAGAAGAAAGAAAGAGCGTGAACAAAATGTTTCAAAATTACAAAAATAATTACAAGCCGAGAAAGATCTAAGAGCTACACTGGAGGTGCAAGATGATAAGTGATGATTTATAATGGATGGAAAGATCGATGCAATTGAGTACAATAATACACGGGAATGGTCTGATCTCTCAAAAGAAACTCGAACTATTAATTGGAACTTGATTATTGACAAGTCGGCCATAGGGGGACAGTAAAAAACCTAACAAAAGACAAGTCAATTAAGGTTAAAAAGTCATTAAAGAGAAGAACAAATTGGCCATTAAAATAGCAAAGAAACTCGTTATAATAACAAATTGATTACCAAGAATTGAGAGAACAAATCAGTCACAATAAAAACAAATTCTGCTATAAAGAAAGCAAAGAATATGAATATTAATAAAAAGAACAAACACAATGTGAGAGGATTTACTCAATGTGGAAAATCAGGATAGAAAAATCAAAATAATAAATAAAAGATACTGAAAGATTTTGTTAAAAAAATTTAAATGAGGATAGTTAGAAAAATGCGAAAGATATGATTGCTTCTTAATAATAATTATAAAGTTCATTAATTTATATTTTGGTAGTAGTTTGGTAACTCTATTTAAGATTAGGAATTTGTTAATTATGCATTATTAGCAGTTATATTTTTGAAATATGGTTGAAGGACCAATACTAAAAACCTATAAATATTTAATGAACTATTCAAAAGTTTTACATAAATTATAATAAAAAGAGTGTTTATTAAGAAAGACTTACCTTTTTGAGCCAACATCCCAAAATACGGTACCAAATATCAGAGCACTTATTGTGGTGAAGTATAACCTCATCGCATTATACGATGGACTTCTCCAGTATACAAGATTTTGTTTCCATAGGCATCGTAAAAATTGGGAAAACAGATTTAGCGAATACATAGAATCAAATTTCAGTGGTTCAGATCCTGCAGGAGGATGTCCAAATTGCAAGATAGAAGACTCCACCCCCCTGTGAAAAATATTGACTAAACAGTTTAATCATTCATCTGTAAGCAAATATTTCCATTCTATACCACCTCTAGCTTTAGGTTGTATAAAATATCATGTTTTATTCCCTTTGAAGAAGTCAATTTTATTCGTAGCATCTCTCTCCAATCTAATCTTCTATAAAAGCAAACAGAAAATGAACCGCAGAAATAGCACGTAAGAAACTATAAACTAGAAGAACCTGTATTGATCCGAATTCTTGTAAGCTTCTGCAAAATCTATATTAAGTTTCTCTTCAGTAGCAGGCGTGGTAACCTCAAGCACCCAGGTGGCTGGATTGTACCCATTCGGAATGGGGGGAATTCCTCTTATTCCCTGCAGACCGGATAGGAAAAACAACCACAAACCAAAAATATAAAGAACAAGCGAAGCACATTTGCATATTGACATTTCTTTCAACAGAGAAATCTAAAACAAAAGAAGGAAGAATAACAATTAGGCAGAGGCATTCTTGTGTCATACAAATTTACTCATCTTCAGGGATTATCTTGGGTAATTAGAAATGCTAGAGAAGATGGAGAGCTGATCTATAGTGATAAAGATTCCGTATTCTCTTTCTTTCCCTTTTCTTTTTCATCTCGTATTTCATCCCAATAAGTCTAACCCTGTCAATTAGTATGCTCTTACCTACTCTACTTGTTCCTCCTTTTATATTAAATAAAAGCTAGAAGAAGCACCAAGAAAAATCTTCAAATTGAGTACAAGAGTAAAAATTGTAAGTATAAGCATCTAACACGAAAATTTTCATATTCATACGAGAAAAACCTAATTTTTTATTGTATTCATGAAGTATAAGTTGTTCGATGGAAAAGTAGGATGCTTCCAATTGGACAAACAGGCATTAGACAGCAATGAAAGAAATTACTCAATATGAAATATCAGCAGCTGTACCAACAATAATACTAATAATAATAATACAGAACTAGATTCCAACCTCACCTGAAAGTAATCTATCATTATCTGTGACTGAACACCCAGCTTTCCCCCATATATTACTCGTCCGCCACGTTTCATAAGAAGTAACTGGGTAGAGAAAATAATTAAGCTTTAGACTCTGATAGAAGCTAGAGCATGTTAGTTATAAAAACAGATGAAAAAGATTTAATTAGACTAACATCATCAAATGCTTCAAATATATCAATACTTGGTTGATGTATGGTACAAACTACAGTTCTACCAGTATCAACAGTATTTCGAACAGCTCGCATAACAATAGCTGCTGCACGTGCATCAAGTCCAGAAGTAGGCTCATCCATAAAAATAATGGAAGGGTTTGCCACAAGCTCCACTGCTATTGTTAATCGCTTTCTCTGCTCAGTTGATAAGCCAGAACTACCTGGCATACCAACCAAAGCATTTCTCAAAGCATCAAGCTCAACTAGTTTCATCACTTGTTCAACAAACTCCTGTAGAATATTTCAGTGAATTAAATGTTTGGAAATAATTCAGAAGGATAAGATATACCTCTTGTCGTGAAACAACTTACAAGTCTTTTAGCAACTCCAACTTCCTTGGGAAGGCGAAGAGCTGAAGAAAACAATAGTGACTCCTCAATTGTTACTTGAGGAGAATGAATATCATTTTGTTCAACATATCCTGATACTCTGGCAAATGTTCGTTGCTCTTTTGGGTAACCCGAAATTTTAATCTCCCCTTCTATGTAGCCTCCAGTTTTCCTACCAGCCAGTACGTCCATCAAAGTGGTCTTTCCAGCCCCACTTGAGCCCACTAACGCTGTAAGTACACCGGGTGAGAAAACACCACTCACGTTTGTCAAGAGCTGCAACCGCGTTTCAGGTATTCCTTGCTTGCTTATCTCCTGTAAAAAAAACAAAACTTCTTTTACAACTCATTAAGTATGATAAGATACCTCCTATATTTTGTGGTGAGTACGTCACAATGTAGAATAGTGCATCAGGTGATAAAATTAGAAATTGCCAATTGACAAATCCCCCACCTTTGGCATATCAACAAAATAATTGACATTATGGAATGTCATTGTCAGTGGTTGAAATGGAAGAATCATTCCTTTCTTATTACTGTCCTCTCTCGCTGATTTGGCGCGGGGACTCATTTCATAGACATGATTACTGCCTGAAAAACCCATGTAATGAATAGAGACATTTTTGGGTAATAATAGGACATGCAAAGTTTGGCGGGTGGTTACCGTCTCTTGAAGATTTCTTTTCCGAGTCATCGTCACCTGGAATAACTGTTCGTGCTTTTTGTGGGGCTTCATTAAAGAGTAATAGGACAAAGAAGAAGGGAATTAAATTAAAATAACGTAGAAGAACATTTATAATTAAAATAAACTCCCGGCCCAAAGGGAATAGAAATCAAATTTCAAGAGAGAAAACATGCTTTTAAGTGGAAAACTAGTGGGAAATATTATTGAAAACTTACGATTCAGAAAGGTCAAGGCCACAGTGACCATGTTGTTGAAAAAAAGCGAATACACAAGTACAACTGAAATACCAATCCAGTACCAGTAGTCAGCAGTTGGTAGGCTCTGTGAGACTAGGACATTGTAACCAACTGTGCTCCCCCCATTCTCGGATTTCTGCAGATAGTTTACACTGTAAACAATAAATATATGCTATAAACTCTTCTCTAATAAAAATTAGATATATGTTCTACTCCTTCAGTTTATGATTTTAGTGAGTTAAGTAACCGATCAAAAGTTTACTATCTTCCACTCATCAATTAAGTCAAGGAAATCCTATTCGTTTACCGTGCTTACAGAGGCTCACAAAGCTAATTGTAAGAAGGTTATGCAAATCAATCTTGACAGGTTAACTGCTGATTGGATGACTCGTGAAACTAATTTTTCATTTGTCAGTTTTGTTGCTGGTTTATAGGAGTCGTATTCTTTGTCTGTTTCCTATAGATATATTTGGGCACTAAAAAACGGTTATATTCCTTTACTTTGGATAAACTCTGCTATTGGAAAATCAATAAAAATAACTCTATATTCAGTTTTAATATCCAACACATGAATTCATAAAGTAAAACCAAATGCAATACCTTCATCCATCTTGTAGCAGTAAATTCATTAACTGTAATAGCACGTTGTCCATAGGTAAGGGGGGACAACCAGTAGCCCCAAATCCACCACGGTTTAATCATTGCTGAAGGAATAACAGCAAAATCACTCCTAATATAACAATATCATTAATTTTTTCTTTAATATACAGTTTATGGTGTTGCCTACCTTTAGGTATAATAAATCCTCCGAGTAAGAATACAATAAGTAGTGAAGCTGATCCATATGTGTTGGCAAGAACCATATCTCGAGCAACAGCTGCCATCATACGGAAGAGACCTAATGCCATTTGATGCATTAAAAAAAGTAAAAGCATGTAGCGAAAAAACCTGAAATATTTAACAAAATTCAGTGATTACAAACAAGGGTTAAAAAGAAAGAAAATATGAAACTTAAAAAATGGTATAGAATTAAGATACCTTCCTGCTGATGGAGCAAATCCAACACTGTAATATACAACAACAGTCCATATAACAGACTCAACAACGGAATAGGGTACACGTAGAACCCAACTGGTAACAGACCACGCCCATGCAGGATAGAACAAATTATCTCTTTGTTTATAAAATACTGGAAGCCGACTTATCAAGAGTGGTAGCTCAGAAAAGCCATTAAACATCATGTGAACCATCCCAAAAAATAGAGCAGAAAGATAAAGGCGTCCGTAAACCTCATCTGTGGGATGTAACCTTGTTCGTAGGAATACTGTACATGTGACAAATCCAACAAAAGCAACCTTTGCCAGCAGAAAAATAATTAAACGTAAGTACATATGGACCCCAAAAAGAGAACACTGTGAATACATTAAATAGGTAAGAGAAACTGAAAAAAAAAGTATTGAGAACTTTCAAATATTATAAAGTTTACTTTCTGTTTACACTAAGTATAAAAATATATCAACCAGCTAAAATTAGAATTTATGTAACTTTTAAATAATTATTATAAAAACCAGCAAACTACTAATCATATACACCTTGTTTTTGACGGATGATCACAGAAAGGCAATTGCATCAAATATGACTTATATAGTAATTTTTGGACTTAGTTAATTAGTTATTGAATTATTTAAAAGTTTAAATGATTTATGTTTTAAAATATTTTAATCGGTTTAACGTTGCAATCTATGAACTGAATCTTGCTCTGAAGATTTAATTATAAAACCTTTATATATTAAGAAAAAATAAAATAAGTGATACTAAAAAACTGATAATTCAAGAATTTAATTCATTTTTATCATCCAACCTTTTGAAAAAGATGTAACGCACGTAAAGCATATAATTAAGTCAGTAACTATCATACTTGTCATGAAAAGCATAAAATTGAAGTTACGACGAGGATTGCAGTGTAACTTTGATGAGTCCAAATCATAAAACAGATTTATTTAAGAATTGACGAGTTCATATAATCATAATAACAATCATATTTCCATGACAGAATACTTATGCAGATATGATTATCAGGGATAGGAAGGAAATTTTAAAACAATATCAATATCAATATCAAACTTAATTATTTGCAATGACTAGTTGGATTAACCGCTTCATGTTATCTGAATAAGACAACACAATGAAAATGCTCAAAAAAACGACACAAACTCAATATAGTATAGAATACCTATATTAAAACAGAGACCATGGAAATTAATCCGTAAAGTGCTATATAATTATAATTACTCAATCTTATACTAATAGACGAAAAACACAGCACTTCCAAACTTAAAATATTAATATTTTAACTTATTATTTTTAATATTTAACTTAAAATACCAATTTGTTATTATTATTAAATTAGGTGTCGGTATAATTTCCATAAAAAAAATATTTGCTATCTTTTTCTCTGTTTTTACTATTATTTTATAACATTAATAATAATTACAAAAGGACAATATATTAGTGAAGTTTCTTACAATAATGAAAAATATTTAAATATAGTTTTCTTTATATTTTGAAACAAGAAATAAAATATAAATAAAATTTTGTTTTAGTTATGATAAAAATAGAAATAAAATTTATTTATTCATTTTTTATATTGAACGTATCCTAAATTTTTTTATCTAAATTTTCTTCCTTGGAGAGTAAAGTAAAATAAAAATAAAAATTTTAGTCAATTAGTAGGTATCTACGGCTATTATTTTTTAAAATTTTATATTTTTAAAAAAGTTCTAGTCTAGTTCATATACATATTAATCCTAATCGGACAATGGTACTTTTATACCAACAAAATTTTTAGTTACATTTGATATTATCGTTCCCTACTTGTTTTCTCTTTCCTTTTAAAAATACAAAAGATTTCTTTTATTAAACCCATTTTACTCTTATCAAACTAACTGATATCAAATAACATAATTTTTCCTAATGTTTTTGTTCCTTCCATATCTTTAATTTAATTATTTTAGTCCCTGAATAAGAATTTAAGAAATTAAATATATATATATATATATATATATATATATATATGTATATATATATATATATGTATATATATATATATAGTGGTTAGCTTAAAAGAAGAAAGTATATGATACTTGGGTTTAGATTCTAAGCATACCTTGTGTGATTTTCAATTATTTAACTGGATCAAAATGATAAAAATTTTACTGTGATTGAATTTTCAACGGTACCTGGCAGGTCCTAAAGATATAAAGAAAGCTATGCCTTTTTATCAGCAGGAGTTCTCGAGAAAAACAAGCTTTAGCAAGATCCCATCTTGGCACGGCATATTTAGTTCTAGCCAAAGCTGAAGGATGACCTTTTGATGTATCAAGTGGATGACTTTGCAAGGATTCCATATACTTTCCAAATTTCGAATTTTTAAAGGCTTGTGCAATTTCAGCAACTGAGACGAACACATATGGTTTTGAAGGGTCTGCCCAGTATTGTGCTTGATCCTTTTTAGATGTCACCTGACAAAAGAAAAGAAAGTACTCGACCAACATTCGATTCCATTTAATTGATCATGAAAATATGTCAAGAAGATATACCTCCTGTAGAAAGTCAGCAATCCCCTTACGAGGTGGAAGTTGAAAACCTAATGACTGAAAAAAGTCGAGCACGTCTTCTCGAGGACCTTGATATACCACGTACCCTTCTGACAGAAGCACCAGATCATCAAATAGCTCAAATGTTTCAGGAGCTGGCTGAAGGAGAGCCATGAGTACTGTAGCGTCCATTTGATGAACAAAGTTCTTTATGCATTTTACTATCTGGAACGTAGTAGAGCTATCAAGACCAGTTGATATCTCATCCATAAATAGTGTTTTTCTTGGACCAACAATCATCTCTCCTAAAAGATGCAATACAAAAAGTCATGTTTGCTGCAATTCACGGACTTAAAACGCAGTTAAAGCATTCAAAAATTTGTCCTTTTGGACTATCTACAAACTCCTTATGTATCCAAGAAGCAACTTACTAACTAGTAAGTACAAACCCAATTAACAAAATATTTGCTTTTAAGCAACAATGCAGTAGGCTTCTCATGAAAAAGTAACAAGTGTAGGTCTCATTATCCTTCTTTCTGTTGTCTAATTAATATTTAAACATAATGTAATAATTGTACTAGATTATATCGATAATCACGCTTGATATTTTCGTGTGACGTGTATTGAAAAGTAAAAAAAAGTAATAATAAAAAACTGATAAATTAAAAACAAATCGATTTATAATATATAAATAATACTCGTTAAACCAAGATTGTATAACCGGAAAGAGAGAAAGAGGGGATAAACCTGTTGTAACTCTTTTCTTTTGGCCCCCAGAAACCCCTCGCATCATATCGTTGCCAACTATTGTCTCCGAACATACATCGAGACCAAGCACTTTCAAAACGTAATCCGTATTCACGCTGTGTTTCTTACCTCCGACAGATGATGCCTGTGAAGTTAATCAAATTTCACATCAGACATCTGCATAGCCCACAATAGAGGCACGCGGCATGATTTTCATACTAGAAATTTAGGATGATAACCTTCATAAACGCGTCAACTTCTGAACTAGGCCTTATGTTCCTTTCCTTCTCTAGGCGGCCAAGTTCAGTTGTATATGCTGCGAGAATTAAACACATTTGTTGTACAAATTCAATTGTCCGAGATATAGACACTTCAATAATTAAATTATGTTTACCTGCAAAACCTTCTTCTGCACCTTGACATCTAGCACCAAAATCCAAACATTCTCTTACCGTCAGTTCTGCAACGTGATCATCTGTTTGGCTAATGTATGCAGAAGTCCGTCGAACATAAAAATCGTCCACCTCGCAGCCATTGTATGTTATACTACCCGTTGTCTGTACAAACACAACAGCAAGAATAACGTATTTTAAGATATGGACAATTTTTTCAAAAGTGATAGCTTTGTTTGCCACCTTTAAAAAAATATAGCTAATCGACAAAATTAAATCAATTTTTTTAAGAGAAGTTAGATACATTGATTAACGAAATTTATTATTATTATTATTATTATTATTATTTTCATTATTTACAATTTTTGAAAATATAAAATTTTAAAGTTTTTATTTTTTTTATTTGACGAGGTCTTACAATTTTAATTTTAATCAATTTGGTAACTAAAAATAAAAAAAAAAATATATTAAAAGATCCTATTTAAATATACTTTTTACTACAAAAAGAGTATAAGAGAAGAAAAATAGAAGACTCACCTTGAGGTTGTTATCAAGCTTGCCCGCGAGAGCGAGAAGTAAACTGGTTTTCCCAGCTCCCGGAGGTCCTAATAGCAGAGTCATCCTGCAATACAACCAAAAAGTAGGATAACAGTTACATCAGCGCGCACAGGAAAACTCTGAACCTATCAAATAAAGAAGCATACATCCGTGATACGACCACCATCACGTTGCGTACTATATCCAAATTAACTAACACTTTAGGGATTCCATGATGTCTAAAACAAAAGTTTAATAACTTTATTCACTCATTTGGTTGGGTAAAACAGCGTGAGCAGCCGCTGTCGGGAACGCGCGTAGAAAGAAGGAACTAAGAAGCATTGTTACCTTCCTGGCTTGATAACGCCACTGATACTGTTCAGTATTGTAAGGGAATGCCGTTTAGGTTTGCATAACCTCATCTTGGTTAGGATTCCCTGCGCGCAACCGTATGCAAAAAGTTGTTAGGATACGCAAAGCTTTATGAAAATAAAGTAGCGAGATAAAGACGAAATTAACCTCGAAGCAATCACGAGTATAGTTAATCAGTGTTGGTAGAGCTCTAGAACCGATTTGAACATTGGCAGATACGTTCAGGTTCCTGAATCTCACCTCGACCTTCGGCACCGCCAACCCAACCCTACCGCAATAAAAAATCAGGAACAATAGCAATATCGAATCATAGATTAATAATTTTGAAGAATCGCTAACACGGAAAACAGAACAAAAAGAAAAATACAAGTATTAGAAAGTGAAACCTGTCGAAGCGTTCTTTTATGGCGCAGAGAAGGCGGTAGTTGTCTTGGTCGGTGGTGGCCAGAGCTTTCTTAACAACGAGTTCCCGGCGAGAGCGGCTAAGCTTTCGGACGTCAACTAAGTCTTGCGTAGGAGGTTGAGCACGGGAAGAAGATGCGCGGAGGAGTGCGTAGTTGATGCGCTTCTGCGACGGCAACCTGGAGAGCGCCGCCCACTGCAGCTCCTCTTCATCCTCGGCCACGGTCTCGGAGTTGGAGGCCATAGCGAAGCTCTCGCTATGGAGTGATCCTAATTCGAAGTATTCGCTTCCATCGGAAGCCGCCATTTCTTTAACGGTTTCGTGTTTGGAAAGGAGACGAAGGAAATTGAGAAAGTAAAGGAGATTGTACAAGAAGAAGAGTGTTCGATTTAATGGAAATGAAGAATAAGTATGTACTTAGAAGAAGTATTGTGACTTGAGAGTTTGTTACGCTCTCTAAAATACCGTTGTAATTTAACGTGAATGTCTTTTGACAATTTAGAATGCTTGTTGTCCTATTCTTCCGAATCTTCTAATGATTGTTATTTGTTGCCACTGTATCAACCATCAATGACCCATCCACAAGCTATCTTCTCCTCTCATTCTCCTTATTCTACTTGACCATTGACATTTACTCCTTCTTTTCTTCTTTTAAAAATATTAATATAAAATTCCATATATTTATTAAATTCTTTTTAATAATATCAGATTTAATTAAAATACGTTTCTCAATTGAGACTACAGTAATAATATAATCACACAACTAAACATTACCTTCTGATTATTGTTTAACACATTAGGAGTCAACATATTTCTCGACGATTATCAATGCATGAAATTTATTTTTTTTATTTTTCTTTCATAATTTAACAGCTTTATGTAAACTTAATATATATATATATATATATATATATATATATATATATATATATATAGTAAGTCAAAATATGTCACTAAAGCAAATAATTGTTTTCAGTTATCTTTTTGCATAATCATTATTCTCCATATAGAGTTTTTTTATTATAATCTTTTAAGAAATTTTACATTTTTTATCTTCTTATTATCTTTGTAAATGGGTTGTGTTGTGACAGTTCAAATGTCACCATTTATACATATTATTTTTTGTTGATAGAAAAGATATATTTTTTGTTGATAAAAACGATGAAGTAGAATAAAAAGATGTTTACTTTTTTAATTATTCACAACAAATAAGCAAATTCTTCCCACAAATAAAATCTGTAACTTAAATGCTAATTTTGCGGTTAAAACTTAAATGTAAAAGTAATGCATGTTAACATTCGGAATAAATTATATAGATCATAAAATAAAATTATAAAGATAAGTGGATGGAGTGTATTGTCAGGTTATATAGGACAAATTGCAGTTAGAATTTTAAAACACATATATACAATAAAAGAACCTAAATTTTAGAAAAATGAAAATGTTATCTTATAGAACGATTTACATTAATATATCAATAAATAATGACATAAATTAATGTGTATCTATATCGTATGGATAATAAAATAAATCAATGGAATTAGCTTAAGAAAATAAAAGAAAGTGAAAAAAATAAAGTGCTAAAACAAATAAAAGAGAGAAAAAGTTGAAAATACTTTTTTGATAAAAACATGTATTTATTATTCAATTTGACAAAAGAAATTATACATACATATATATATATATATATTGCTTAAATATATTTGAAAAGCTTTTAAAGAATATACATATAGTATGTAAAGATCAAGAGAACATAATCTTGTAACATTTACATAGGACACAAACAATGGGATTGGACACCATGTTAGTTTACGTTTAGAAAAATATTTTCTGAGATACCTAAATTTTTTATTTTTATTTGAGATTATTTTTACTAACTTTTTCTTTCTTGAAAAAATACCAAATTTTATACTTTTATAATTATTTTATTCTTATATCCTATATTAAATAAATATAAAAATGTGTCGTAGTTTTTGGGAAATGTACTTATTTCTCGATAAATAAATGAAAAGGGTTAGTGATTTGGTTTAATTCAGGTTAATGTTTCTTGGTATATATCATTGGTTTGATTGAATAAATCAATGAGCACTGACAACTTATTTTTAACATAATATGAAAGTTTATTTGAAGTGTATCTTTTAAAATATAAATATTTATTTATAAGATGTCAGATGAAAAATGAAAATAAATAAGTTTTGAAAATGTTATTTTACTTTTCAATAATATCTATAAAATAATTAAAGAAAAGATAAATAAATTAATTTATCAAATATTTTTAAAAAAATTACTATCCACTTCTATCCCACAGTTCATTTTCTCTTTCAAATATTTTTTGGTAAATCATCTAAATAGATAGAGTCATTAAGGGTTTGTTTGCTTCCCAGTGTGTACTCTTGAAGTGGAAGGGAAGGAGAGAATACCCTTTGTTTGTTTTAAGACATTTGCATGCAAATGGATGTGCGAGAGAGGAATTTGTTTCAAGATATTTGAATTATAAAATATAGGGTTAAATATGTTTTTAGTCTCTAAAGTTTCTCTGATTTTTGGTTTTAGTCCCTGCATCAAACATTGATGGTATTTCATCCTCTTAGTATGGAAACATATATTTTTAGTCCCTAAAAATAAACATTTTCTGTGATGTGGCTAACGGCTCTGCCACGTATTCTTCCACCTTCAATGACTATTGCCTTCCACGTTGGTGTTTTTTTCTTCCTATTGTTTTTTTGTATTTTCTAAAAAAAATTTTAGCCCCTTTCTCCTTCCCGCGAAAGGAAGAGGCATTCACCCTCTGCAGCGCAACAGGAAAATAGTGAATCCAAAACAAAAGCTAAGCTCGTCATGATAGTAATCTCTTGCCCCGAATCCGAAACTCATCACCACTTTGCTTTTTGTATACGCCTACAGTGGAAGCTGCAGTGGTCGAAGAGAAGATCCCTAAGGTTTTCATTGAGCTTTTTAATCACATCGCAATGAGACAGAGAGAAAAGTGTTCAAATGGAATAGAATAGATACTCCGCAATCATCAATCATCAATCCAACCTTGCCAATTAACCGCACTGTGTAAGCGGATATAATCGAATTCCAAATACGAAAATGAAGGAAGAACACTAGCAAGTGTAACAACATTGGGACACAAACCAGAACTCTGTAAATCCCGTAACAAATCAAATAAGCCTTCAAACTCTTCATTCTGAACCATACCAGAAATCACAACATTCGACATATTCAATCCAGGATTCTCCACCCCTCGAAAAATATTCAGGGCTTCTTCCACAAACCCATAAAAAAAAGAAAGGGAAAAAAGACAAAAGAAAAGGAGCAGAGAAAAAAAATAGGAAAATCCAAAAACTGGAGTTTGTTTTAAAAAAGAAAAATAGAGAATCAGATCCCATTCAACCAAACTCCTCTGGAGTTTGTTTTGGGTCAATGGCTATTTCATTGTTGATGGCTCGCGATGGCTGTGACTTTGGGCATTGGCGGCGCTGTGGCTTGAGTCTCGGACAGTTGGGCTCACTCCAGACGGAGATCGACGGCAGAGGGAGAAAGCTTCTCCGATCCGAGACACCGAGATTGGCAGAGAATCTGTCGCAAGGCCAGTCAGATGGCACAGTGGGTGTCGGAGGGGAACGGTGGCAAGCGGCGTTCCAAGGAGGCAAACCCCGGCCCTAGGATAGTTTGAGGAGAAAGAGACCTTGGGTCTCTGTTTGTCTCGAGGCAGAGGAAAATGTTGAGATGGTCTTAGAAATTGGGAGACCCCTAAGACGTGGCATGTGCACAGTAAAGACATGATACGACCGTTAGCCACATCACATAAAAAATTGACGCCGTATAATTTTAGGGATTAAAAATATATGTTTTCATACTAAGAGGATGAAATGTCATCAATGTTTAATGCAGGGACTAAAACCAAAAATCATTAAAACGTCAAGGACTAAAAGCATATTTAACCCTAAAATATATCAAGTGATTAAATATTTACAAGTTATAAATTAAACTAGTACACACATAAAGTTTAACTATTTTTCATATTTAAAATTCTATACATCTCTATATTTTTAAAGGATTACTTTTTAAAAAAAATATATATTTCTATGAATTGACGTAACATTATTGATTATTAATATTAATAATAATATTATTAACAATAACAGTATTAATAATAATAATAATAACATCAATAATAGTAGTAATAATTATATTTATATTTAAATTTATATTATTCTTAAAGATAAAATGATAATCATTTAATTTTATCTATTAAATTATTTTTTTAATCTATTACTTTTATCACATTTTATAAATTTTTTATCTCAAATCCATTTAAATCACACCATCTTTTACATTAATACAAACAACAACACCATCTTTTTTTATCCTTTCAAACTCATTCAATCAGCTTCCTCAAATCCTCTTCCTAATCCAAACACCATCATAAATCACATCATCTTTTCCATTAATGCAAACAATACCAGTGTCTTTTCTTCATATCCTTTCAAATTCATTTCCTCACTTTCTCTAAAATCATCTTCCAAATCCAAACACAACCTAAATTATTTCAAATCAATTGTCCCAAACAAAACATTCAAGTCTAGCGTATTTGGAAGTCTTTCAACTAGCATTTTTAACCTAATATGGAGAGGAGACCAGAAAAAACTCAAATATCTAATAATAAAAAGACACGGCAGCCACATAAAATAGAGAAAAATAATGTTTTTACACCATTCAAAAAAATATTCTCATTTCACAAACCACTTTGATAATATATATTAAAATTTTAAATTAAAATAATATTATTTTAAGTTGTTAATTTTTTTATATGGTGGTGCCAACATGTCATCACTCTAAAGTAGAGTGTTAGAAAGGTAAAAAAAAAGAAAAAAGAAAAAAAAAAAGACACCATGAAACGAAAGAAAGGGAAAAAAAAAATACAACATAGATCTATGTTTTTCTCATTCTTCCACCAAGGAATGTATGGTACTAATTAAATATAGTATTTATACTTTACCAATAATTTCGCTATTGTATTTTAAATTGTGGAAGATTTTGTTGGATATGTAAGTTTGTATGTTTTCTTCTTTTGTCATACTTTTATATGGATTTAAGAGATAGAAAATTATTATAGAATACATGAATTTGTATGCATGGAAATAGTTTATCACATACAGTTCTATATCAAGATAACAAACTGTTTTTATCACTGATAACAAATTATTCCTATTATATATAATTTAACAAATTTTTATTTTGATGCTCCATGGAGCAGGGATATACAACTTAGACAATAAAAATTCAAATTTGTTTATGTTGGAAGCTTTGGTTACGGCATTTGTAAATTAGGAACAAATTTGGGATAGCCCAGGGTGTGTGTGTGAGAGAAACAGTGAAAACATTAATAGCACAAGGCAGAAAGAGATAGATAAAGATAGAAGAAAATAAAAGAATGTGAGAACGAAGATTAATTCTCATTAGGAGAAAGGTGTCTTATAAAGGCAATGTACAAGTATAACAGATAAAAGTGTGTTTACAAAATATCAGAGTTTGGATTATTCACACTACTTCCCCTTAATCCAAGCTCTTCAAACTTTTAATACCAATCAAACTTCTTAGTTTTTCAAACTTGCCTTGCCTCAGAGGTTTGGTAAAAATATCTGCAACTTGCTCTTCAGTAGGACAAAATAACAACTCCAATTTCCCTTTGTTGACTTGATCTCTTAGGTAGTGAAATTTAGTCTCTATGTGTTTGCTTCTGCCGTGAGAGACTGGATTCTTCGAGAGACTAATGGCTGACTTGTTGTCCACCAAGAGCTGTACTGGTTTCTTATATTCAACCATCAACTCATCTAGAATAGCTTCAAGCCAAGCGCTTTGGCACGTTGTTTTAGCTGAGGCAATGTACTCCGCTTCACATGAAGAAAGTGCTACTACATTCTGCTTTCTAGAGCACCAAGAGATTGACGCTTCTCCATACTTGAATAGGTAACCATGTGTGTTTTTCCTCTACACTTGATCACCACACCAATCTAAATCACTTTGGACCTCTAACACTCTATCCAAACTACTTGGTCCTTTGGGAAAGAAAAATCCAAAATCTGTTGTTGCTTTCAAGTACAGTAGGATATTTTTGGCAGTGACGAGGTGAGTATGTCTTCGATCACTCATAAATCTGCTTACCAATCCAACTGAGAAGCTGATGTTCGGTCTGTTATTGCACATAAATCTAAGTGACCCTACTATTTGCTTGTAAAGAGTTGCATCCACCTTTCTTTCTTCTTCCAAGTTTGACAGCTTTAAGTTTGCCATAATCGAAACTACAGTGTTGTTGCAGTTTAACATGTTGAACCTCTTCAGGATCTCATTAATATATCTTCTTTGGTGAATCAAAACTCCATTTGTACTTTGTACAAACTCCAGTTCGAGGAAGTAACTCAAGTGACCAAGATCGGTTATATCATATTCTTCTTTCATGCTTCTTTTAAACTGTGCAATTTCTTCTTCAGAACCTCCTGTTACAAGGAGATCATAAACATACAAACATATCAGTAGTGTGCTTTATTGTCCGACTGACTTCATGTACACTCTAAATTCCATTGGGCACTTCTGAAATCCCATTTTCAAAGCAACGTATTTATGTGGTTATTCCAAGCCCGGGATGCCTATTTGAGTCCATACAAGGCTTTGTGTAACCTGTATACTTTCTATTCTTCACCTTTCTTCATGAAGCCAGGTGGTTGTTTTACATACACTTCCTCCTCTAGCTGACCATTCAAAAATGCATACTTTACATCCATTTGATGGATCTTCCAGTCTCTCAGATTTGCTACAGCCACAACCAGTCTCACAGTTTCTAGTATTGCAACTGGTGCAAAGACATCGGTAAAATCAATCTCAGGTTTCTGCAAGTAGCCCTTTGCTACCAGTCTGGCTTTCAACTTAGTTATGTTCCCATCTGGTTTGTACTTTGTCTTAAACACCCATTTAACTTCAATGGCTCACTTATCCTACGGTAGCTCCACCATTTCCCAGGTTCTATTCTTCTCTATAGATCTCAACTCCTCTAGCATGGCCTCCTTCCACTCTTTTATGTTAACAGCTTGTTCTCATGCGAGTGTTTCAGCATCAGCAAGAAAAGCGTAATGAACAATGTCACCTAATCTGTAACTTCATTGTCTATGAGCACCTCATGACCTGCAAGCCTTGAAGAGGGGAATCGAGTTCTTTGTGATCTTCTGGATTTAACCTCTCTATCATTAACTGTTTGTTCAACCTCATCAAGGCTCTTCTCCTCCAGCCAGCTAGTTACAACAACACCAGGATTCAAATTCAAACCAGTCTCTGCTTCCACCCAATTGAACGTTGCAGCCTCATCTACTATCACATCTCTGCTTATTATGACTTGCCTCTTCTCAGGATCATACAACCAATAAGCACTTGTTGTATGGTAGCCTACAAAGATGAGAGTCTTACTTCTGTCATTCAACTTCTTCCTACTTTCATCTGGGACGTTCTTGTAACACACCGAGCCAAAAATCTTCAAGTGGTGTACATCCGGTTTCTTTCCTGACTAAGCCTCTTCTGCGGTGCAATCAGGAAAGGCTTTAGTCGGGCTCTTGTTCAACAAGCATACTGCAGTTGAAACCGGTTCTCCCCATAGGTTTTGAGGCAAACTCTTCCCTTTAATCATGCATCTCGTCATGTCCAACAGGGTTTTATTTCTTCTCTCGGCGAGGCCATTGTGTTGGGGTGTGTAGGGAGCTATCACTTCATGAACAATTCCCTTGTCTTGATGCAATTTGTTCATCTCTCCCGAATTGAATTCTCCACCATCATCAGTTCTAAAGACTTTGATCTACAGTGCTTTTTCGCTTCTTCTTATCAAACACATCTATCAGATTCTGGTGCATATGCATGGTGTACCCTTTCTCCAAGAGTTGACCAAGACTTAACAGGTTACTCTTCATCGTTGGGACGTACAACAGGATGTCCATGTATGTCATTCCATCGTTCTTGCAGGTGATCAACACTCTACCAACTCCTTCTGCCATCATAGAACTATCATCTGCGAATCTCACATTGCTTTTTTTCTCATATCAAGATTTACCATCCACTCCCTTCTTCTGGTCATGTGGTTGGAGCACCCAGTGTCTAAATACCAGCACGAGTCGTTCTCAGTGTGGTTGTGTACGCTTGACATCATCACACGTTCAACTTCTGTGTCCTTCGCTGCATGACTCTTCTTCTTTGGGTGCGACGCATGTTCAATGCAACTCCTACAACTTTCTGCATGTTGTGCCGCTTCTGGATGCAACACGTGTTCTTCTTTACAATAACACCTGTCTCGAACTTCACTTCTGTACATTTCCTTTTCTTCATTTCATTCTAAAACATACATCAAAAGTATGTGGTCTGACTCCGAATCGCAAGCATCTTACACCAGATTCGCAGCTTCATCATTCTTATTCTTCTTGGAGGATTTGTTATGCCAACACTATGAAGAATAATGCCCAAATTTGTTGCATGTATAACATTGCACATTCCTTTTGTCGTAATTCTTTTTTCCTCTTCCTCTAGATTTTCTTCCCCCCTACTGTTTACTTCCTTTTGTTCATTGCCACTCTCATCCTTGGGCTGCTCAGAAGAGATATTCATTCTGCATCCAGTTCGACCACGACGCGATCTTCCTCTACCTCTTCCACGGTTCTTGAAATTTTGGCCGCCTCTAGCCTGCAAAGCTTGGTTCGTGCTCTGTGTAGCATTATCCTCCGCCATTCTTCTCCCATCAGGCGTTGTTCATGTGATTCCAAGGAGTTTTTGATACAAGAAGAATGGCCAAAAATTTACAACAAGATTACTCTCCAAAAGGCCAAGTACTCTTTGCTATCTTTGGATGGAAAATAGGAGATCAAGGAGATGCTACAAATTGGCCAAGACATGGGGAAGGATAAAATGGTCATTTCCACATAAGAAGGGGTGCTCTTATCAAGATAGGGGGCTGCATTAGAGAACTTCTCCTTCACATTCAGCTTTACTTTCACGTGCTTTGAATAAGCCTTTCTAAAAGGCCTTCACCTTTTCCACATGGGTGAATACGTGGCAGCTGATCCACCATTTACGGATCATCATTTCCATGCTTTAGCTTCATGAATGCATTTATAAATTCATGAAAGCATCACTTGTACAAACACTTTGGAATATATGAGAAATTTCTACATTCTGAAATTTATCTCTACCGAGCAAATGCTTACCAAAGTCATCTTCTCCATCAACTCTTTCCCACATCTTAGCTTTCTTCCAACAATGAGGCTGTCTGAGCTAAGGACCACACCATCTCCTTCTCTGCCGCAACAACCACTCACTGAGTTCCATCAAGTTCCGCTGCCAATTGCTGGATTTACTTTCCTTCCGAGTTCCAGCGTCAAACATAACCATGGAGAGGCTTATCAAGTGGTATTCAGAGCCCTGGTTTGCTGATCCACGCTCCAGATAAGTCATTGTTCCATTGCTTCTTCCGTGTTGTGCTGTTCTTCTTAAAATCACTATTTCATTGAATTTTTCCGTACTGCATCTGTGTGAGTGAGCCTTTGGTGTTCATTCACTTGTTCCTTAGTGTTTTCTTCACATTTTAATCGGTGCATCTTGTGTGTTTTCATTCTATTCAGCTTTTAAATTTCAGATTTCAGTTTTTGTCAAGTCTTGTGCTATGATTAAAGCAGTTTTGATTTGTTATTTGGTTTTCCATTCAACAAATGTGTTTCTGTAATTGAGTCAATCCAGTGCAGTGATAGCTCTTCATTGATCTTAAAAAGCATCAAGACATTGTCTAGCTTTGATCACATGAGCTTAGCATTGAAGTCAATCATCTACTCTGTTGTTTGTATCTGACAAATCTGCGTCAGAAATTTTCCAAATCTGGAAATAATTTCAAATTTTCTAATCTGTCCAGATCTGTAATATGTGATGTTTGCTGCAAATTTACTTCATGATTTTAAACTTGATTCAAGTCTATACAAACCACTTTCATCATTGAATCACTGAAACGGGACTTGAGTTGCTGCAGTAAAATCTGTCATGAATTTTTTTCTGTAATCTGGTTTAAATGAACTTTGCACCGTGTTCTAGCATTGCATTTCCAGTAGGTTGAATCAATTCTGCTAGCTTTATCTTCTAGAGCTAGATCTAGAGTTAATTTCCTTGAATTCATTATGCCTAAACTAGTTTTGACTCCAGTTAAGCATGAATTCTTGAAATGCTGCAGATTTTTATACATTTTCTGCATAATTTGGCAACTTGAAGGGTGAAATTGCATCTTTGCTGTCTTTTGTGCATTTAGAACCTCAGAACCACTTTGGTTGATCATTTAAAATGTGTCCAAACTGATTTTATGGTCAAAACTACACAAATGCACAAAATCACCATGTCACTTCCTCATTTGGCTTGAATTAATCTAGTAACATAGCCAATTTCCTTAAACAGCTGTTTTATGTTGATTTGATGAGCTAAACATCTGTAAAAAGTGCATCAAATTGGGGGGATACTGTTCATTTGGTCAATTTTCCGGATAAGCTTGTAGTCATTGCTTGGATACCTCATTTGGTCACTTTGTGGGAAGTGTCATAGCCAAATTCTGCTGTAAATTGTTTTGTGAGTGTTTAGCTGCCTGCACCTAGTCATTATCATCATACACCATATCTCATATCAGTTATACATCAATGCGAAATTTTCCAGGCCTTTATTACATGTGCAGACAGTTTTGAAAATCACCTAAGTTGAGTTTTGTTTTTGAATATATGGATTGGCAAAAGCTGGGAGAAAAGTCTCTATGTTTTCATAACCATTGTGACTAGTAAATAACACTTAAAAGAAGCTTAAAAACTCCCGTAATCCAAGAGAGAAAAATCAGTAACAGCAGAAACATATACATGCAATTTTCTTTGAGACAATACATCAAACACTTTACCAAATTTGGAGAATTTATGTGAAAATTGTTATACTGCAGCATGTGTGTCTTTTATTGCTTTGTGAATCTGTTCTAGAGCCATTCTAAGTTCCCTTTGAGCGCCAACTTTCATTGCAAACCGAATTAATTGCTTGTTTTTCTTGATTGAAAATCTGTCACCAAGTGTTTGATATAAGTTCCTTGGTGCAATTTTGTTTGGACTGTCCAGCAACAACAATAACTTCTTTCTGTGGCAATTAACATTGATCTTGGTGGATTTCTGTGAGTGCTTTGTGGCTGCAGAATAGCCTCCAATGGTTCTTCATTGTTGGTAGCATATTAGAAAGAAGATTGGTGAGGATAAGTTGGTTGAAGGAGTGGCTTGGCATAGCAGATTGCACCTCGGTAATTCAGTGAAATTCCAGTCACAGTTGCAGCATTAGCAACTACTGGACCGTGTGAGAAACACAAAAGAGTTCAACTTCACTTCTTCTGCAACTGTGAGTTTTGTGTGGCTGCATATAGTGCAAGCAAGTTTCCTTTGAAGAGAAGCCAAAGTTGCACTTCCAATTCCCTTCCATTGTTAATTTTTCTTGCTGAAAATTTGTGTAATATTTTTCTTTGGTTTTTGCTTGTAAAGGGCCAATTCAAGCAAGTGAGGTGGTAGAGTTCATAAGTGCTCTTCCCTCATTTGTTAACTTGACTCAAGAAGTCTCACAACCTAAAATTGGGTAGACGGTGAGTGTGTCTTAGATCCAAAGTCTAAGCCTCACCTAGGAGACCTCACCTTTACTTTTTCCATTTCCATTCAAGTTTTATCATTTGCTTTTACTAAGTTGCGAATTAGGAGCGCGCTTATAGTCCGATTTTAGAGTCCTAATTTGTTGTTTACTTTGTTTTTGCTTTGCTTTTGAGTCTTCTTTTGTGATTCTAAAAGTAACCTTGCAAGTAACAACAACTAAGTAAGTAGCCTAGAACAATTTTGGCAAGGACAAGGCTTGGTACTTAAGCAATCGTAGTGATTCACCACCCTTACCTGGAAATTGTTCTTGGGTGAAATCTAAGTAGTTGCAACACAAGACAACTTTTAGAAATACAAAATGTCAAAGCATCAATCTCCAAGAGTTAGTGATTCTGAGGAACAAGTTACTCTCAAAGATATTTCAACACAACTTAGAGAGCTAACTCAATGGAGAATTGAAACTGAAAGAAAGATGGATTATGCACAACAAGATAGGGAAAGGCAGATTACAATAATTCAAGATGACTTAACGATCATGAGAGATGAGCAAGGGAGAATGAGGGGTAGTAGGAGTGGAGATTCCCACCATGAGGTAGAAAATTTTAGAATGGGAGATTATGATGGGGACTACTCTTTTAGAAGACATAGGAGGGAAACCCAAGAACCTCCTCCCCCTAGGGAAGTTAACATTAACTTGCCACATTTTCATGGAAAAGATGATGTTGAGGCCTTTCTAGATTAGGAAATGAAGGTGGAACAACTCTTTGCTTGCCACCAAATTAGTGAAGAAAGAAAGGTTCCTCTAGCTACCCTTAGCTTTCAAGGGTATGCCATGTATTGGTGGACTGCCATAATAGAGGAAAGAAGGCGTCACCAAAATCCTTCAATAAGATATTGGAATGATTTGATCACTGCCCTTAGAAGGAGACACATTCCTTCTTACTACCATAGGGAGCTTATGGATAAGCTCCAAAGACTCCAACAAAAATCTATGTCTGTGGAACAATATAGACAAAAGATGGAGTTGTACATGATAAGGGCAAGGATAGAAGAAACAGATGAACTCACAATGGCTAGATTTTTGAGTGGTCTCAATTATGAAATAAGAGACAAGGTTGAACTTCTACCTTATATAGATTTGGATAGTCTTGTCCAAATGTGTATAAAAGTAGAACAACAAAATTTGAGAAAATCCTCTCTCAAGAGAGCTCAAGTTCAACCATTTGAAAGAAGAAGTTTTAAAGAAAAGGAACCATTCAAACCTCTAGCCAAGATTGTTGAGAAACCCAAACAAGAGTCTTCCTCACACACTAGATCAAGTGAAATCAAATGTTTTAAGTGTCTAGGAAGGGGTCATGTAGCTACTCAATGTCCTACAAAAAGAAACATCATTTTGAAAGGCAAGGACATTTATAATAGTGAAATTGACACCCCAACTAGTGAAAGTGAGAGTGAGGTAGAAGAAAAAGAGGAAGTATATGCTGATGATGGACAACTTCTCATGGTGAGAAGGATACTTAGTAGCCAACCAAGTCTTGAACACCTATCACAAAGAGAGAACATCTTTCATACAAGATGTAAAATTCAAGAAAATCATTGTTCTCTCATTGTTGATAGTGGTTCTTGCTGCAATTGTTGTAGTACAAGATTGGTTGAGAAGTTGAATGTTGATATTATACCCCATCCAAAACCTTACAAACTTCATTGGCTAAATGAAGATGGGGATATAATAGTCAAGAATCATGTGAAATTGGCATTTTCCATAGGGAACTTTAAAGATGAAGTTTTATGTGATATAGTTCCCATGGAAGCATGTCATGTGTTATTGGGGAGACCATGGCAATTTGATCATCAAACTATTCACCATGGTCTAACCAATACCATCACCATCCATCAAAAGGACAAGAAGTTTGTGCTTCATCCTTTGACTCCTACCCAAGTGGCTCAGGATCAAGCACAAATGAAGTCCACAAGAAAGCAAGAAAATGCCCAAAAGAGAAAAACAAGAAAGAAAGAGAGTGGTGAGTCTAGTGTACCACCCAAGGTCACCCAACATGAAGTCCTTTTAAACAAAAAGACTTTAATCAATACACTTCAAGTTGAGCAACCTTCATACCTTCTTCTTTGTCAAGGCACACTTACATGCACATCTAGTGACTCCAAAAATTCAACTCTTTCTCCTCCCATTCAAAAACTTTTGAAAGAATTTGATGATCTATTTCCAAAAGAAATTCTAAAAGGGCTTCCACCTATAAGAGGAATAGAACATCAAATTGATTTCATTCCAGGGGCAACTCTTCCGAATAGGCCTGCCTATAGGACAAATCCCCAAGAAACAAAGGAGATTGAGTCACAAGTCCAAGAGTTGCTAGACAAATGCCTAGTTCAAAAGAGTCTAAGCCCATGTGTTGTACCAGTGTTGTTGGTACCAAAGAAGGATGGGAAGTGACGCATGTGTTGTGATTGTAGGGCTATCAACAACATCACAATAAAATATAGACATCCCATTCCTAGACTTGATGATATGTTGGATGAATTACATGGAGCTCAAATCTTTTCAAAGGTAGATCTTAAAAGTGGCTATCACCAAATAAGAATAAAAAAGGGTGATGAATGGAAAACTGGCTTTAAGACCAAATTTGGATTATATGAATGGTTAGTAATGCCTTTTGGTCTTACAAATGCTCCAAGTACATTCATGAGACTTATGAATCATGTTCTAAGGGATTGCATTGGGAAGTTTGTAGTTGTTTATTTTGATGATATCTTGGTATATAGTCAAAATTTGCAAACTCATGAAAATCATTTGAGAGTTGTTTTAACAATTCTTAGAAACAACAAATTGTTTGCAAATTTTGACAAGTGTACCTTTTGTGTTGATAGTGTTATATTTCTTGGATTTGTGGTCACCAAAAATGGGGTTCATGTGGACCCAGAAAAAATAAAGGCCATACAAGATTGGCCAACCCCAAAGAATGTAGGAGAATAAGGAGCTTCCATGGTTTGGCAAGTTTTTATAGAAGATTTGTTCCTAACTTCTCTAGTCTTGCTTCACCCCTCAATGAGTTGGTGAAAAAAGATGTTACATTCCATTGGGGGGAAAAACAAAAAAAAGCTTTTGAGCTCCTCAAAGAGAAGCTCACACAAGCACCCATTCTAGCTTTACCAAATTTTTCCAAAACTTTTGAGCTAGAATGTGATGCTTCAGGATTTGGCATAGGTGTTGTACTATTACAAGAAGGACACCCCATTGCATATTTTAGTGAAAAACTTCATGGTGCCTCTTGTAATTACCCCACCTATGACAAAGAACTTTATGCACTTGTGAGGGCTCTTCAAACTTGGGAACATTACCTTGTTGCCAAGGAGTTCATCATTCATAGTGATCATGAATCACTTAAATATTTGAAGAGTCAACATAAGTTGCAAAAGAGGCATGCTAAGTGGTTAGAATTCATTGAACAATTCTCTTATGTTATCAAATACAAGAAAGGGAAATCCAATGTGGTAGCTGATGCTTTATTAAGAAAAATTAATCTCTTAGCTACATTGGGAGCTCAAATTCTTGGGTTTGATAACATCATTGAGTTGTACTCACAAGATTATGAATTTTCTCATATGTATGAGGAATGTCTCAACAAGTCTCAAGGAGGATTTTATGTAAGAGAGGGGTATCTTTTTAAAGAAGGGAAAATTTGCATCCCTCAAGGATCACATAGAAAACTCCTTGTCAAAGAGACACATGAGGGTGGTTTAATGAGACATTTTGGGGTAGAAAAGACTCTTGGCATGTTAAAAGAAAAATTCTTTTGGCCTCACATGAGAAGGGATGTTCAAAGGCATTGCTTTAAGTGTATAACTTGTTTGGAAGCAAAATCTAAGTCAATGCCTCATGGACTTTACACTCCTTTGCATGTTGCATTCACCCCTTGGGAAGAAGTAAGTATGGATTTTGTGTTAGGACTTCCCAAAACTTCTAGGGGTTTTGATTCTATTTTTGTGGTGGTGGATAGATTTAGTAAAATGTCTCATTTTATACATTGCCACACAGTAGATGATGCAAGTAACATTGCAAAGTTATTCTTTAGAGATGTGGTTAAACTTCATGGCCTACCCAAGGTAATCATTTTGGATAGAGATACAAAATTTCTTAGTCACTTTTGAAGGACCTTATGGTCTAGATTAGAAACTAAGTTATCTTTTTCTACTACTTGTCATCCTCAAACAGATGGTTAAACTGAAGTAGTCAATAGATCTCTTTCCACATTACTAAGGGTAGTTCTAAAGGGTAATCACAAATCTTGGGATGAGTACCTTCCTCATGTAGAGTTTGCCTACAATAGAGTAGTTCATCGAACTACTAAAATGTCTCCTTTTGAAGTTGTTTATGGATTTAACCCTTTAACTCCCATGGATTTAATACCTCTTCCAAATTCTATTGATTTTGTTCATCAAGAAGGGGTATCTAAATCTAAGTTTATCAAAGAATTACATCAAAGGGTTAGAGTTCAAATTCAACAACAAAATGATAAATATGCCAAGACACATAATAAAGGCAAAAAAGAATTGATCTTCAATGAAGGTGATCTAGTTTGGATTCATCTTAGAAAGGAAAGATTTCCTCAACTAAGAAAATCCAAACTCAATCCTAGAGGAGATGGTCCTTTTAGAGTATTAAGGAGGATTAATAATAATGCTTATCAAATTGATCTTCCTCCAGAATATGGTGTCCATGCTACTTTCAATGTATCTGACCTTAAACCTTTTGTAGGTTATGATAGTGAAGATGAAGATCCTTTGGATTTGAGGACAAATCCTTCTCGAGAGGGAGGGGATGATACACAAGGGTCTAGCACAATGACACACATAGGTCCTACCACAAGAAGAATGGCCAAAAAGCTACAACAAGAGTACTCTCCAAAAGGCCAAGTACTCTTTGCTATCTTTGGATGGAAAATAGGAGATCAAGGAGATGCTACAAATTGGCCAAGACATGGGGAAGGATAAAATGGTCATTGCTACATAAGGAGGGGTGTTCTTATCAAGATAGGGGGCTGCATTAGAGAACTTCTCCTTCACATTTAGCTTTACTTTCACGTGCTTTGAATAAGCCTTTCTAAAAGGCCTTCACCTTTTCCACATGGGTGAATACATGGCAGCTGATCCACCATTTACGGATCATCATTTCCATGCTTTAGCTTCATGAATGCATTTATAAATTCATGAAAGCATCACTTGTACAAACACTTTGGAATATATGAGAAATTTCTACAATGTGAAATTTATCTCTACCGAGCAAATGCTTACCAAAGTCATCTTCTCCATCAACTTTTTCCCACATCTTAGCTTTCTTCCAACAATGGAGGTTGTCTGAGCTAAGGACCACACCATCTCCTTCTCTGCCGCAACAACCACTCACTAAGTTCCATCAAGTTCCGCTGCCAATTGCTGGATTTACTTTCCTTCCGAGTTCCAGCGTCAAACATAACCATGGAAAGGCTTATCAGTTTTGTAACTCTTCCACCTTCATCGTTTCCAAATCTTTGCTCTCTTCGATCGCCACAACAATATGATCGTACTGGGGTGTCGATGTTCTCAAGATCTTCTCAAGATCTTCTCAACAATCTTTTTGTCTTTTACCACTTTATCACACGCCCGCATTGCGTTAACAACAACTTGAATTCTGCCAACGTATTCCTCGATGGTTTCTTACTCTCCTATCCTCAACAACTCATATTGTCTCTATAGTGACTGCAATATCACTTTCTTCACCCTTCCTGAATTTCCATATCCATCTTGTAATATATCCCAAGCTTCCTTAGCTGTTGCTGCTCTTGAAACTTTATGAAATATTGTTGCAGAGATACACTAATGAAGAAGCATCCACGCCTTGCAATCCATCTTTTTGTTTTCTTTGTAGGTTTTTTTCGTTTCTTCCGAATCTCCTCTTAAGGATTCTTTAAAACCTCTCTTCACAATCTCGTCAACTTCTTAAAAGCCCGGGATAACATCCATCTTCACACACCAGTCATCATATCTTCGGATTAACCTTGCCATTACTTCTCCTTGAAAACTCTTCTTGCAGCGTCTTCTTGAACGTTATTGATCTCCACCAGGTTTCGTAACCTGTTGCTCCTGATACCACTGATAGCGTAGGGTCGTGTGTGTGAGAGAAAAAGTGAAAACAATGATAGCATAAGGGGGAAAGAGATAGAGAAAGATAGAAGAAAACAAAAGAATTTGAGAACAAAGATTAATTCTCATTAGAAGAAAGCTGCCTTATAAAGACAAGTACAAGCATAACAGATAACAGATAAAATTGTATTTACAATAATTTGAATATACACTATGAAAATAGTTTGATCATAATAACAAAATGGTAGTTAGTTAAATGTGTTTTATATGTTCACAAAAATTAGATTGAAGATAATATGAATGGTAAATTGATTATGGGAATATAGTTTCATGGTATAGATCGAGAGACGCAAATCTATATGAGTTTAGAAATATTAGTTGTTATTGAGCAATATTCAACTTTTGTGAAGGAACAAGTGGTATGTTGCTTCTTAGATTCCCACAAAATAGTGAATTGACCAAGTGTAATAAAGAATCCAATTATGGATGATCGAGTAATGGAAGAAATTGTCGAATCAAAGTCACAGTATGCATACAGGTGAAAATAAACTAAGAAGTAGTCCTTGCCTGAGATCACCCTTGATGTAGTATAATACATGCAACAATGTATCACAATGTGTTTATAAGATGTGTTGAAGAAAATGAAAAAGTACCTAACTCTAATTGTGTAATGGTAAAACATATACGGTCTACAAGGCATCTAGGGTCATCATTGTAAGTCGGACCATTTGCTAGGACTAATTTATGGTTATGATTCTTGAGAAAATTAGCTGGTTTGCATCTAAGAAAGTCACATTCACTTAAAGTATTCATAGAAAAATTACGTTGACTTAGACAAACCTGATGAGTTAGTAATTTTAATACTGAAAAAGTAATTAAGTTTTTTGAGATCTTTGATTTTGAACCACGACTAAATAGATTTTAACTCGATCACAAGTAAAAGTGTCATTGTTAGCAAAAAAAAATATCATCAACATAGAAAAATACAACAAAATCATTATAACAAGTGAATGTGAATAACGTGTAATCAACCTTGGATCGGTGAAATCCAAAACAAGAAAAGATTACAAAATTTGACAAACTAATTTTGGCATAATTATTTGAATTTGTAAAAGGAACAATGTAGTTTTCACACACATCCATGAGAACCACTAGAAAAACTAGGAGGAAGACACATTCTTCCTTCTCAAGATCTTCATGGACAAAAGCATTATTAACATCTAATTGATAGATATTCCATCAATTTTTTGCAACAAAGAGAAAAGTGCACACATTTGCCATTTTTTTCAATAAGATCAAAGGTTTTCATGATAATTTTATCTTTCAATTTGGTTATCACCAACAATGACTAATATGGATTTATATCATTCTATAATGTAATTAAATTACTTGATTCAAAAAATCCATTACCAAGGAATTTCCTTCTTGTTGAGAAGAAGAGAAGTACTAATCCAAGTTTAATGATCTTTAAAGGCCTAGATTTCAAGTTTCATACCATGCAACCAAATTGGATTCTTCATGGCTTCCTTGTATAAATGTGGTTTGATGGTGTTACTAACACTTGAAAAGTATTTATGATGTTGTGAAGAAAATAATGGTTAGTGCCAAAGTTCAAACATTATTTGTGGGAACACTAGAGAAAGTGTTGAGAGAAGAGGGTATAATAATAGTTTGATAATGATCATATTTTATGTGTTGTGGTTAATGAAGTCTAGTTATGTGACTGAAAGTTATAAAAGTTGGAAATGGAGAGTCATACGGGCTCTCCCTGTTTATAGACTAGGTGTCATAAGGGTGCAACATCCAAAAAGGTCCACTCGCATCATACAACTTATATAAAATCATAGGTGTAGAGATAAAATGGGTGGGAGTTAAAGGAATATCGATTGTAGGAAATGATAATGGAAATTATTCCTGAAAAAATTTAACATCATGAGATACATAATTTTTCTTAGTATCCAAATCAAACACCTTAGAATAGCTCTTTTTGTTATAGGGGTGGCTGACCCATAAAAGCACATTTGTAAAAACGTGCAACAAATTTATGATATGATTTAGGCCAGACCATTACATTACATAAGTAACCAAGGACTAAAATACTATCAAAATAATTGTACCCATAATATAGTAATTTTACAAAATTGTCGACACCTTTAATATTGTGTTTTTTAAAAACAAGAAATAGATAAAATGATAAAAGTTTCACTAGATTATTAGAATGGTTCAAAGATATGTTTTATAAACATAACACATTACCTAGTGGTTATTATGAGATAAGGGAAGATACCATGTTTGATAGGTTTGGAGTATGAAAATATATTTGCATACCCTAATGATTGAGTATTGTATAGAGGTGGGTTTGTTACATTGAGAATGTGTCCAACATGAAGGTTATCAAAATTTTAAAAAATTTGATGGAAGTAGTTGAGGAAGAAACAATGGGTCCCCTACTAAGGTGTTGTGGGACTTGTCAATAATACATAAATTTAAACAAACGATTGTTTGTTAAAGAAGAGGATGCAAAGAACTTGACATTACTGTTAACAAACTGACAAGTGTACCAGATCGTTTCAAGTAATATAATTGGTAAATCCAATATCGTTCTTCCCAAAGGACTCGCAAGCCTTATCGTTCGTGCAAATTGAAATCGTAAGATTTGAAAAGAAAAATTAATTGGTTTGGATGCAAGAAACAACAAGTAAACATGTAAATGCGATTGATTCAATTGACGAGAAAAAGACTATGGATGAATGGAGTTGTTGGGGTTTACAATTTCATCTTATCCACTCTCTCTTATCTACTCCTCTTATTTGATTTACTTTGTTATCTAATTATCATGCAAACTTTCTTAGTCTACCCTTAACCCGATCCCTCGGCGAAAAGAGCCTATTACTAATTACTGGCTTGCTATCCCTAGCCTCCCCTAGTAATTAATAATGCATTATAAACGGAAGCGAAAACAATTGATCGTCCTACCCCCCCATCCCTAGGCGGTATTGCTTAATCAAGGAATTTCCCACCAGTTCATGACAGTACCGTACATTCCCATATCAATAAAGACAAACAACAATTATCGAATGAGTTAAACGATAAAAGCATTAAGCGCAGATGAGAAACCCAACAATTGATAATCAAAGCATACGAAAAGCATATAAATAAATAAGAGTTTCAATAAAAGAGAGTTTCAAAAGATTACATTGTTCCCCAACAACAAAAGGGTTTAGTTCACCATTGTCATGGTGAAACTAGATGAAAAAAATGATGGGAGAATGGAAAAACAAACCCTAGATTGGATAAAAAGGAGCCTAAGCATCCAAGAGATCTTCTCCAAGGAGTGAAAAATAAGTCTGGCCGCCCAAAAAGAATATATCTGAAGTCGCACTAGGACTATTTATAGTTGAGGACCGTCACAAAATTTAGGCCCAAGCCTAGTAGACAACCGCTTGGCGTCACATTTTGGCGCCCAGCGGTTTCCCCATAATCGCGCCATCGCCCGGCGGTGAGTTGCACCACCTGGCGGTTTGCCTCTAATCGCAAAACCGGCGGTGAGTGGCTTCTCCTCGCATTTGGCCGCCCAACGTTAGATTTTGGCATTGGGCGGTTCCTAGACTCTTCCTTTCTCCACGTTCTTCTTCTTTCTTAAGTCTAAGACCTTCCATCTTCAATCCCATTCTTCATCTTCATCAAAAATGCTGCAAAACAAACATAATATCTCTAAAAACAGCTTTTGACTCTCAACTTACGTGTTTTTCTTGATTCTAAGCTCATTCTAAGCCTTCAAGGGTGTATTTTGATCTCAAATGAAGCATGAAAATAATTGTTTTTCAACAATTATCAATATACAAATGAAAGAAAATATGACAATCTTTTTCGACATCTAATAGATTCTCCATGATGGAAGAAGATTGATGAAATATTTGTGGAATTTGGTGGAGCCAAGAAGCTTAAGACTTGCACTTCTTACAAAATTTATGAATTCTTATTATGGGAACTTAAGTACTAAACACAGTTTATGATTGATTTTGTTTGTAATTTACTACTTGTCTCATTAGTTGTACATGAAGAGAAAATAGATTATGTGTATATGATGATTTTAGGACTCAAACAACTAGGAAATGACATTAATGCAAATCTCAAGCTCTTGGTTGATGAATTGAAGATGAGACTGACATAAACATTTTTACTTGGCTTCATACATTGAATGGTTAGTTACATAGCTTGTATTGTTTTTTTTTTAAATTGTGATAATTATCTAACTAATTATTTGTCATTCATTATAGGTCATATTGGCAATTAGTTATAATTATACCCAGGAATTACATAGCAAAGAGGTTTTGTTTGCTTCAAAGAAAACTCAATCAAAAAGAAAAAAAGCTTATTACAAGAGTAAATTTTATATTTTTCATTACATTAGACAATGATAAGTATATTTCAACTAACATATGTCTTTATTGTAATTAGAGGAACAAATAATTTAAATTGAAGGGTAAAATATGGTCAATATAATTCATGTGCCCTAAGTTTTAGCAACTTCTAATACATACACTAATTATTTTATGCAAAAGTTGCATAAAAATAATTTTTGTCACTTGTGTTCATTTTAGTATAATAGGCAAGTTGTTTCATTCAAATGTGATTACTACATCAACGTAGCAAAATGTTGATTTGACACGCAATCAACTTTTTTAATTAAAATAATAATAATAAACATTAAAAAACTAAAAGATAAAAAAAATATAAATTAACATGTGGCAAACACTATTTCACCTTGGTTAACAATTTAAATGATGTTACAAAAAAGTGTGTTACTCCTTCCACCGCCCCCATCTTCTCCCTCCAGCTCCCCAATTTTTTCTAAATTTCAATCTTATCTTTCTTACTTTTATCTTTACCTATTTTACTTTTTATTTTTTAAAACTCTAATCCCCTTTAACTTTCACCCTTTCTCTTAGAGGCAAGCCCCTACCTCTCACTCTCACTTTCACTTTCTCTTTTTCTTTTCAATTTCCACATTCGTTAAAACAAAAATATGTGTAGGTTCCTTTCTTCTTAAAAGGACCTCTTAAGATTGAATGACCTCTTCATATGTTAATGATGATTCTGTTGTATTTTGGGTGTATCAATGTAGACCTTCAGTTATAAAAGTTCGTGTAATGGTGTATCTTTTAAAACCTTGCTTTAAAAGTTTGTGATTTTGATTTCAAAAATAAATGTACAACTGTAGAAGTTACGTAAAATCGAGGTAAGTGGTCACTGTTCTCCTTTTGGCATTTGGTGACATCAATGGCAGTTTACCACATTGATGGCATCTTACGTGACTCCATTGTTTAAGATAGAAGCAATGGAAACATGAACCTAACACGTCCCTAATGGCAGCAAATGATTCAATTTTCTTGCACTATATATACATGATACTATAGCAAAGGAAATTTGAAGATATTTTAATAAAATAATTCTCTCTCCAATGCAAAAGTCAATTTTACATATGAATCCTTACACAAACTTAATATAAAAATGGTTGATGTGACTGCCTTTATAATGAAATGAAATAGCAATGTTATTATTATTCCTATATAGGCAAAGAGACATTTGGTTTTCCTTCAAAGGGCAATTTACATTTCACCTCTAGTTGTAGGGCATCTTTCCAAAACAATTGTTAACGGATGTGAAAATTGAAAAAAAAAAGAGAAAGTGAAAGTGGGGGTGGGAGGTGGGGGTTTGCCTATGAGAGAAAGAGTGAAAATGAAAGGGGATTAGAGTTTTAAAAAATATAAGTAAACTAGGTAAAAGTAAAAGTAAAAAAGATAAGATTGGAATTTAGAAAAAATTAGAGAGGTGGAGGGAGAAGATGGGATGGTGGAGGGAGTAACACTCTACAAAAAAAAGATCAAATTAACAGAAATTGAAATCTTATTGAACACAAAGAAAAGGACCACATTGAACGCAAAAATAGAGAGCAATGTAGTATTTAAGCGTAAAAGAAAATATCCAAAATTTACATTGAACCATGTATTAGTTGATATAAATTTTAGACATTTGTCTTGTGTGATACTTATTCACATATCTTGCATGTCTGGATGACGTAAATATGAACTTTTTACAATAGATATTATGTTTGACATAAATTTACATCTCTTACATTTATGTCGAACTATTAAGTAATATAATTAGTCATAACTATTAACTTAAAAAATCTTATTTTGTGCTAGTGACATGGTTAACAAATTATAAATCTATGCCTAGAATTACTTTAAGTTGTGATGAAACAAAAGTTTAATGAGTTTAGCGCCAAAAGTATTCATTATTGATAACGGGGTTATGTTCTTTTTTTCTTGATGTTTTTCCTTTATTCATTGTTTGCTTGGAGAGATGTATTGGAACAAGGGAAGGATTTGCGATTAATTAGCGTGTTCGCATCCTAACATTACAGTAGAGATGCAATAACCGATTTGCAAAATCAACTATAAAAGCTCATTTTTTATGATTGAGGAGATTTTTGAGTGAAATACAAGCATTTACTATATTGTCCTTTTGGTGTATCGTCACATACAACTAGAGCTGTCAAAATAGGCAATTCAGCCCGACCCGGCTCAGCCTATCACTGGTTGATCACTTAGTGAGCGAACCTAACCTGGCTCATTTAACGAGTTAGAAAAATTTGAACACGGCGCGACCCACCAGGGGTTGGTGGGTAAATGGGTTAGCTCACTAGCTCACTTAATTACAATTTTTTAAAATAAAAAAATTACAAATTTTCTATAATTCAAATCTAAACAAATTTCACTCTCAAATTTCACTCCCAACATGGTGTGTTTAATTAGTTTTAAAAATAGGAAACTTAAATAATTTTTTCAAGAAAAAAATAAGGTTTAATACCTATTTTGGTCCCTCTTTTGGGAGGGTTTGTTCAAAGTGGTCCTCCCTTTTTTAAAAAGTTCACTTAAGTCCTAGCTTTTGCAAAAACTGTGCAAAGAGGTCCTTTTTGGTAACGGCATTAACTTTGTTAACGGCAGAGCTGTCAGGTGGCTAATATCTAATAATGCGGCATTGTTATGTGTTTTAAAAAAATAAAAAATTGTGACGTGTAAATTAAAATAGTTAGGGTTAACTTAAAAAATGAATTAGGATAATTTGAGATGGATTAAGTAAATTGATTTTGCTCAGAAGTTGCGATTGGGATTGCTGCATTCATCTTTCCATCATCTTCTTCCTCTTTGTTTATGTGGTCCTGATCATCCTGGTTTGAGCCAACTAGCGAATTTTGTTCTACAACACTTTCGTTGCTCCTTACTAAGGAAAGCTGGTCCATAGCAAGAGAATTCCTTTTGTAATTCCACACAAGCATTGAAATATAATCTTGAGGTGTAACAAGACCTTGTTCACTAATGCAACTCCGTTGCTCCTCCAAAGTCTTTGGATCATCCAGTTTTATGAATTCTAGCAACAACTTTTCATGGTCAGGACTCTAGTTACTTGGGAATGGAGAGTAATCTGTCTCAGGTACAAGAGACAGCCTTGTATAATGGAGTCCATCAATTGATTTGGCATCACAAAACTCAATCAACTTCTTCCTCAATACAGTCGCATCAGCCCTAGGCCCTCTAACACCAATCAAGACATGCCCTCCATACCTAACAAAATCCATCTTCCTAGTCTTATCCAGCCCACTCGTGGGCACAAACTCTCGCCATGAAGTGTTCCCCTGCTCCTCTTTAGGACTATTCCATATAACATTACTCTTAGAAGGAACGTAGAACTCCTTAATCTTCCCCTCCATCCACCTATCCAACTCATCCAAACAAACATTGGACAAAAGTGGACTAAGCACTCCACAGTGCCCCCAATTGGGAACCCTCTCGGCCTCCTCGGGCACAAACCCAAAAAAGGTATCCAACCAATAAGGATCAGGCTTAGGTTCATCCTCGGCCAGTACCCTCTTCTTCTGATACTTCTTCTTCTTCTTCTCTTTTTTCTCCACGGTAGTGACAACCACCGACGTAACCAGCGCGTCTTTAATCAAATCAACAGTAATGTATGCGTGATGAACCCTAAATCGTCCAGCAATCCCAATTGCTCCCAAATTACCCCAATTCATTTTTTAAGTTAACCCTAACTATTTTAATTTACACGTCACAATTTTTTATTTTTTTAAAACACATAACAATGCCACATCATCAGATATTAGCCACCTGGCAGCTCTGTCGTTAACAAAGTTAACGCCGTTATAAAAAAGGACCTATTTGCACAGTTTTTACAAAAGTTAGGAATAAAGTGAACATTTAAAAAAAGGGAGGACCACTTTGAACAAACCCTCCCAAAAGAGGGACCAAAATAGGTATTAAACCAAAAAATAATAATAAATATTTTTAGGTGAAATATGTTTTTAGTCCCTAAACTATCAAGTGAATTTGTTTTTAGTCCTTATTTCAAAGTAAAGTACATTTTAATCCTCCTCCTTAAGAAAACTTTAATTTTTGGTCCTCCAAAACTAACACCGTTATAAACCAGCTGATACTAACGCTAGCCACGTGTGTTCACAGCTTTCCTTCCTAACCGTTGCCACGCTGGTATTTTTAATGTAAAGTGAAAACAATTTGGCGACACTGCCTAGACAGTCGTCCGTAGTTTCTTTGTTGTATCGAATAATCTTTATTTTAATTCGAATTTCGTTTTGTGCCTTCAATCCATTTCGTTTTTGCACTTTAAATTCCATTTTGTTTCTGCACTTTAAATCCTAATTCGTTTTGCTAATTCATTTCAATATTTTAATAACGTTTTATGTTGTTGTTTTGAAGTTCGTTTTGTGCTTTGAATTACGTTTTCTATTGTGCTTTGTTTGCATTTGGTTTGTTGTTGTTCCATAATGAATTCACTTTGGTTTTGCTGTTACAATTACGTTTAATGTTAGCTTAAGTGTGTTTGGTTGGTCATTAATGAAATTGCATTGTTTCCATGAGATTTATGGACTCTAGTTGTGAATTTGTTACTCTGATTTGGCTAAATATTGAATTTGTTTTGTGCTTTCAATTGGGTATACGCTTAGTTGCCTAATTGACGTTTAATCTTTGCTTAGTTTATTGGACTGTATGGTGCAAAATTGGTTGAATTTGTGCATTTTGTTCGCTTAGTTTGCAATTTTGAAGATTGGATTAACTTTTGCTTAGTTGGTTAATTTGTGTTGGATTAGGGGTTAAAGTAGTGTGTAATTGTTGTTAATATGTGATTGGAAGCATTGTAATTGAGCTAGTGACCAATCGTTTTAAATTAGTAGTTCAATTCATGTTTTAGTTGTTTCATTTCCATACACAAAATTGTCCAAAAGCACCCTTCCACCAAGTGTTCGACTTAATTTCTGAACCACAGTTTAGTCCTTGAGAGACGACCTAGGAGTCATTTCCTAGTCTATAATGCACTTTAATTTCATATTAAATTTGATTCAGGTACGACCTCGATCACAACCCCTTAGCTCTACACCTCCCTTAATTAAAGGCAACTCGTGTCTATACCATTATAAATGTATGTCAACTTTCATATTTCACCACACCATTCCTGTTTACCAAAACAAGAGGATTCGAGTGGTCCTCCACCGCAGCTTCGAACCTTTCTCCCCCGCTCTGAGTTGTTCACCTCAACACTAATCTCAACATGAGTCAGAACCTTACGAGCGAGACATATATCCCTTTCTACCCTCTTGCAAGAGGAAAGGTCAACACTCGAATCTCAGTCTCTTCTACAGCCCCTCTTGGACGAAAAGACCCGTCTCTTCTACCATCTCTTAAATATGAAGAAACTCATATCTTCCACCGTCTCTTAAATACGAAGATATTCACCTTTCTACCCTCTTGCACGAGGAATCGTAAAACCACAAATTAATGAAGTATAACAAGAAGACATAACAACCTACACCTCTTTCAACTTCACTCGGTCACAACCGCATTAAACCAATTCAACAATATGAGTTCACTCATCACCAACAGTATTCAAAGACCATGATATCGTAACTAAACGACACAACCAGTTCAATGTAATAACCGAATAGCTCGGCCACAACCAAGGACTACCACAATAATACACATAAACTGATTAATAACAATTCGGACACACACCAACATCTCAGATCATTCATCCGAAACACACCAAAATAATACAACTAATAGTCTGAAATCACTCAAAAGGTGATATTTGGTAACTCATATAAAATCGATGCTCACATACTAGCATTCTTAAGATATTAAAACCACACATACCACCAATATACGAAGTCAACCCAAAAACACATGAATAAGTCAAGTAAGCACTAACCACACCCTCATTTTACGTGTACACATTCATATATAATTGTTTACCTTTCATGGTCACATTCTCTCTTTCATTTTATTTCACCAATTAATGCATACAGGACCTACCCACCTAATCTTTGGAGAATTTTTGACTTTGTTTATTAAGCATGCATGTGAACACCATAAAATCCCTATAACCCCTTATGTAGCTAACCCCCACCCCTTGTTTATGCAACTCTTTTTTTTTCTCTTTCCAAACTACCAATGTCAAAAATTATATCTCCACACTCCTACCTACCTTACGTACTCCCATTCTTGCACTTCTTTACATGGTTTTCACTTCCCAACACACATGGATCCCACACACAATTAAATTCATGCACCACTTTACGTTTTTCTAAAACTCACCTATTAAAACCTCAATTAGACCAAAATTGACCTGTAAATCATCTTAGTACTGCCTTCTCAACATTTTACTCAAATTTGACATCATCGACGTCCAAAACCAAAAAAATTCATAGTTAAACTCAAGTCCAAAATGGATCATCACAGTTCACAAACATCCATCATAGTATGAAAAATCAAAAGTTAATTACAATCGTGCAATCACAATTTATACTAAAATAGATATTCCTATTTTCAACCAAATCAATATAATCTACAACCAATCCTAAATCATACATATCATGTAAAATAAAATCAAAACAAAGTCACTAGCTTCCTTTACCTTAAAAGGAACTACCATAGCTCAATACAACTCACCAACCTTGCTTCAAGCTCAAGGAATCTTAATAACACCTATAGAATACATAATTGTGATCAAAGAGAGTCCTTAGAACCTCTAATGAATAAGGAATTAAAAAAATATGCCTAATGACACATTTGAAGGATTCCCCTATGCATGACCTCAAACTAAGAAGTAGATGAAAAAGGAGCCGAAACTTACTTGCTCTAGATTGGAAACTAATTGGTACATAACAAAAATTGCACTTCGGTGATCTTCTAGGCGCTTCCTGATCGACAAATAGAATATTTAGAAGTTAGAATTTGTAGAGAGAAGGAGAATAGAACTTAGAGAAAGAGTTATAGAGAAAAGGAAAGGGAACTCGGAAAATGTTACTCACAAGCAAAAAAAAAAAGCAAGTGAAAGTAGCTCGTCGACCATCTCATTGTGATAGATTCTCCCAAAATGAAGCCTATCCATTAATAGAGCTCAAAAGCAAGCTTGAACACCACAAAAGTTAAAAGCATATTACATATTGTAATCAAGACTACAAAGGAGACATTCAAAAGACTTAAAACAAGACAACAAAATTAATAGATTGTAACCAAGATCATAAACGTAACACCCAAAAACTCTCGAAGTGAGCCACCCAATACCCTTTAAACAAGACATCTAAAACCCTTCAAGCGAGGCAAACTAAGATCATGAATGTGACACTCAAAGATCGAAGTTACTAATTGTAACAAGAATAAAATAACTTTCATCAGAGCACTTTCAAGACAAACCATCAACACAATAATAGAGATACCAAACTACAACAAATAGCTCAAAACACTAGACCAAACATAAAGGAAGCACAAATTTCCTACATTCAAGCGCACGTATCAACTCGGCCTATACCCAAATATAGGGGCTGAAGAAGCCTACCTATGAAACCCGACTATCAGAAAACTAAGATCGATCATGGAACTCGGCCAATAGAAATTTCAACTCCTTCAACAAAGAATCCAACCCAAAAAAGATAGAGACAAATTGGACATAAAGCACCAAGTCCGAGAAAGGAGAAATAGAGAGCAGTTGATTACTATGATCCTAACTCAGCTACAACACCTCAGCGCATGATCAGCTCAAAGTACATGTGGTGGTTAAGTATAAGAGGAGCCTGGTGTTTCAAAACATTAGGATATCATACCCAATGTGCTGATTACAAGTTCAACTTGTAACACGAAATGTTAGGAAAGCAAAAAGCATAAATAATGCCCAATACAAAGGCATATCGACATCAGCAAGTCAAGACATTTTGGTATTCGAGTAAAAGACAAGCTAAACATCACAATAATTCGCATATAAATAGCTTGATCCGGGTATAAAAAAAAATATTCAACCCTACTAACACAAGGGTAGCTCGAAAATCAAACATAGGACAATAGAACTTGGCTAAGCAACAAACCAAAAAATATTATTTTCTTTTAAATTAAGAATATTTTTAATTAAAAAATAATTTACTGATATTTTATATCTTACCATTTCTTAATTTTACTTATCTATGAATTTTATTAGTTAGGTGTCAATAAGTATTCATCTATTCATTAATTTTTATTTGTAAATTATGTGATATCATGAAACATTTCGAGAATATTGAAAACACATTGATTTTTATAATATAAAGAACAAGTTAATGACTGAAAAGGGAAATTTAAAAATATTTCAGATATTAGTCAAAAAAAGAAAATGACTATAGTTAAAATAAAATAATCGTTAGGTAGAGCACTAAACAAAAAGTTTTGTTTCTAAAATTATTGGATTATTCAAATATAAATTAGTGATTTATGGTTGAAAAAATTTAATAAATACTTATTTAAATATAACATATTATATATATATATATATATATATATATATATATATATATATATTATTTAAAAAACATTCCAACAATAAAATAAATTTTGTATAAAAATATAAGAAAAATAAAGCTAATAATATTAATATAGATATTCAACTCAGCTTTGAAATATATAAATTTTCATACACATTGGTCTAATAAAACTATTTATTATTAACAGCTTCTATAAATAATCTATTTATAATATTGGATTATAAGGTTATGGAGAATAACAACACTTTGTCTTATTAAATAAAAATCTGTACTGCTAACATTTCTTCTAGACAAAAGATTAAAAATTGTAATTATTTCAAATATTCAGAATACGTACACATCACTTTATGATGACTATAAATAGTAATGAAATTAAAAAGACTCATTTCATTTCGTGTTACACTAAAATAAATACAAAATTTTATATTCACTGATCAAAGTACTAAAGATCCGTTGTACCGAAAGGGATGAAAAACCTATTCCAATCTCATCATAGAAAGATTTCCACCAAAATCTACAAAAACAAAAGAAAGTATATCATCTTAAAAGTAGTGTTAATAACATATTATTATTACTAGATAAATTTACAAAAGTCTCAAATACAATACCAATACTCTAAAGAAGGTTCACTGAAAAGTGTTGAGAAACTTTGTGCGTATTAAGTTTGTTAGTCCCTCATCAAGGTAGAAAATAAATATGCAATTCAATAGCTGTGACTTAGTCTATAAATATAAAGATTCGAATAGAATATTAAAAAATTACTATCATGATGTAAAGTATCGAATACCACAAGAACAATTCACTTAAATTTAATAAAAGAACTTACCTTGAAGAAATATATTTATCAACCTCATCCTTCTCTGTAAGATTGTAAATAAACTAGCTTTCTTTAAGTAAAGTAATCGTTTCATCTTGTATCTTCATATCTGGATTGTTGTTTTCTTTTAGAAAACTTACTAAATCCAAGTCAAAATGGTATTATCAACAAGAAAAATTGAGCTAATGAATTTTGAGAATTACCTTACAGCAGAAGAACAAATTCGTCATTGTATAATGAAGTCCAAAAATAAAGGAGGAACCTAGCTTTGATAAAAATGGCCACCATAAAGAGATTTCCACCAAAACCTACAAAAACAAAAACTCTATATCATGTTAAAAAGAATCTTAGCAACATATTGTTATTATAGATAAATTTACAAGAGTCTCATTGATAAAATACCAATACTCCATCTGAAAGAAGACCCATATGAGTGTTTTGGCCAAGCATTATGTTATAAGAACAATTAACATGAAACATAAACTCCTACAAACTTCCTTGAGAATTATGGCTCTTAATTCTTTTAGCTCTGCAACCAAAGTTGAAAAGAAACATGTAATTCAATAGTTGTGACTTAGCTTACAAATATAAACAATTCAAACTTTCAAATATGATGTAAAGTATTTGAAACCACATGATCAATTCACTTAAAATTTAAGAAAAAAACTCACCTTTTGACTGTATTGGAAAAACAAGTTTCATATCTTGTATCTTCATATCTGCATTATTACTCTCTTTTAATTTTAGAAAACTTGCTAAATCGCCAAAATGGTATCTTCAATAAAAAAAATTGAGCTCTTGAATTTTGAGAGTTACCTTTCAAAAGAAGAATAGATTCATCATTGTAACTTTGTAAGTTCCAAAATGTCATCACCACAAACTCTGGATTGATTCTTGTGGCATCACATCCACTTTTCTCTTAAAGATTAGAAAAACAAATGTCAACGCTTAAAAAAAAAAAACACTATGTACCCTAACTTTCCATTTTGGCCACGTTTATAGTGTTAGTTTATTTAAAAAACAAAATTTCCTACACATACTCTATTGTCTATTTTTATCATTTTAAGAACATTTTTTTCTTTATCATACCAAGATCTAGTTAGATGTTTAGAAAATATAAAATAGAGGAATTTAAACTAAGAAATTAAACATCTTACATTTTGTTGTGTAAGAAAATGCTATTGTGCAACAAAAGAAACTTGAAATTTAAGGATAAAAGCATTGAACACAATAGTGTATAAAAGTTTTTTATACCTATTAAAAAAGACTATACCTATTTTCGAGTAGGTATAGAAGTAGGGATATAGAAAATTTTCGATTTTTTACACCAGTTCTATCTATAACAGGTATAAAAGTTGGTATTCATACCTATCATTTCGGGAGCGGGTATAAAAAAGTATCATTTGCGTGTAAAAAAAACCCGCATTTTATACCTTATGGTTCCACAAAGAATCTCACTTTTATACCTTGCATTATTGTAATTGATATAAAAAAATAAAACTTTTTATACCTATTATGCTTTAAAAGATATAAAAGTAACGTTTTGTTTTTTAATATTTAATTTATACGTGTTATTATCCATATTCAGATCTATATAAAATTCAATTCCATAATACAATCTAAATAATAAAAAAACAAACAAAATAATCAATATTATTTATTAACATATCAAAATATAATATTTATCTAACAAAGTTCCTAAATATATGTTGGTGTCTAACAATAGGTAATTTTTTAAAAAAAAAAGCTATATTGATCTAATTTTCTTTTTAAAATAATAATAATTTTTTAATAAAATATTTCAAAAAAAATTTAAAAGAATATAAAATATTGGTTTATTACGTATAAACTCGTGCTATATGCTAGCTAAAAAGTGGAAAGAAAAAAAAAACTTAAATATAAGTAAAGATGGACCAAATGTTACATTTATAAATCAAACAAAAAATAATTATTTCAGGACTAATTATTGTGTCTCTTCAAAAGAAATAACACAGGACTAACTACTATAATAATATATAAGAAACCGTTAAACTTTTTCTACATTTATCATCAATCAAGGAAATAAAATGAAATTTTAGGAAAAAAGCAATTTACAGTATCAATTGAATTACTTTTCACAATGTTTTTCCTAGGTCTGCCTCATTTCTTAGAGAGAATAACTGAATGGTTAAAATCATTAATAATATTTTTTGCTTCCTTTGAGAGGAGCTTCCTGAAAGCCCTTCAACCAAGCCACCCACATTCTGCTAAGATAGAATTTTCTCGTAAGTATTCAGAAATATATAACACAATATATAATAACAAGAAAAAAGTTAAGAACTTAAAATAGTATACCAAAGAATTCTAAACATCTTTTACAGCAAAATATCATTAACTATCATTCACTCACTGATTGGGCAATTCCCACAATGCCTTAAATCAAATTAAAATTGCTAACACAAAAATGTGAACTAACTTACAGTAGCATTTCCATCAACTTTCACATCATTTTCTGCAGATTTGTCATGTTTTCTATGGAAAATAATTTGATCTTCCCTCATCTGACTCATCAAAGTTATATCGGGGTCTGCAACTCGATCTTTCACGAAGTTTAATTGAACTACTCATCTGCAAAAAAAAAATGTAGAATTTATGCATAATTAAGAGAGAACGTCAGAATAATTAATAGAGTATTTAAAACAACTTGCTATCGAAAGAAAAATACACTTAATACATCTTATCGTACCAGAACCATGATTTTTTGAAAAGAAATCCTCTGAAACAAGTCATATTACTTAAGGTTGTTGCACAGAAATTGGATTTTATGTCTATTTTAAGTTGAAAACGTTACAAGTAATTTTTATTTCCTTTTCCATCAAAAGTAATATTTAAAAGTAATTTACACTATCTCTCATATACATCTCATATATATATATATATATATATATATATATATATATATATATATATATTAGCAAAATGTGATTCAAGAGAATAAATATCACTCCTTAATACCACGTGAGTCTGGTTTTTAATCTTGTTTAGCATTAGTTCATCGCTGAAGTTCTTGTCAATATGTTCTAGAGTCATTGCAAACCTTTCCTTCATATTCCCAATTGCAGAACTAGCTTGTTTAAATGCGTGTTACTTAGTATATTGGTCAAACGAATTTAAGCTATGTGAGTTGATCAAACTAGGAAAAGGCAAAGCTGAAAAAAGAATTGCACATGTGATTTGGAGAAAAAGCCTATAAACTGTTGAAATCTAACCTTGTTTGGTTGTAACAAGTCTAATTAAACTTGCTTGGATGGTTTTTAGGATCTAAATGTGCATAGAATTGAATTTATGCAAAATAGCTATTGCACTAAATCATGATAGCCTGTTTTTAACTTGAAATCAGCAAGGCTGATTCTATTTCTGCATTCCTTTGCTTAATTAGTTTTCTTTGTTTCTTTAATCCATTCTAGAGCATTTTATGGGTTCCATTTATGTGCCTACTTGTTTTAGAACCTTTGTTTCTTGTTTGTTTCAACTTTTGGCCCTCTAAGTGCCAATTTATTTGCTGAAATTGGTGTTGTCAAATGTTGTTTTCTAATGCTGTTTTGGAATCTGATTTGGTGCTAACCAAGTAGTAAATTGTGATGCTGTGAAGTTCTTGTGGTGCAGATCAGTTCTAGATACCTATTCCAACTAAGGTAGCCTTTTAGGAAGTGGAATAGGAGCAGAATTTGTGATTTGGAGGGGCTGTCACAGTAGGGAAACATCATTTTCCAATAATTGGTTTCTGAATCATGAGGAGTGTTTTCATATTGTTTTGGAGGGATCAAACACCATAAAAGGAACTGCAGATTGTGAGTTTTTGTGGCTGGTTTTGGTCTTTCTTGCTTGGATAGAGAGAGAGAGAGAGAAAGGCCATACCTACAAAAGTTTGCAGCTACTTCTAGTTTCATTTTTTTCTTAAATTCATTGTATCAAAGGCCTCTTAAGTCAAGTGATTGGAACATTCCTTGGTGTTCTTCCTTCACTTGTAAATTTTGCTTGTAATTTGCAGTGTTTAGAGTTGAATTAGAATGTGAGTGTGTCTTCAAACCAAAGTTTCAAGCCTCGCCCTAGGAATCCCAATTCCTCATATTCCAGGGAATTGAAAAACTATGAAGAATAGCCTTCACAGCAGTAAAGAAAACAGCCGTAGCACCCTAAGTTCATAAATTGAAATATAAAAACATTTTCACTCACATTATCATTAACTTGTCATGAATTTGCAGAGCTAAATTAGAGATCTCTTTCAACCAAATCTGTCAATCACAAGATAGAAAAATAGCATACCTTTTTCAGACTACCTAGGTTTGATAGATTTAATGCTTCTGAAACCTTCTTAACTGCAAGCATTTCTGCAACTGACTTAAAGTCATATTCTTTAACACTTTGATATAAGAAACCTGGTACAAGAAAAGATAGTTTTGTGATTTTTTTGTATACTCTTACAAAACAATGGACCTTTGGGTGCTGTTGCAAATTAAAAAAACATAAAAAAATAAATAAAAAAAGAGTTTTGTCATAAACATGTCTAAACAAAAGGCCTTGAGCTCCTCTATATCCCTCTACTTTTCCCACATCTTCATATATATTTTTAATATGATACATATTATAAGTGGGACTGTATATGGTAAGATCTTATTAAAATAGGATGAATATTCTTACTTGCTTTGATTTCAAATAGTAAAATATAACACAAAAGAAAAAATACTACATGTTATTCCTAAGATACAAACACTCAAACAAGAAAGAATAAAAGCTATTTAAAGTAACTTTCCATAAGAATATGAAATATTACAAGAAGATCTGCTTCAACTTTCTTTAAAAAAAAATCATGTATTAACATATCTCACCATTCAGATCCATGGAGAAGATTAAAACATGCAGAGCTGAACAGAACGAAAAGATCAAACACTTAATGTAATCAATGAACAAAAAGATCAGCACTTAATATATTACATAAAATCTTACATATAAATTATTTCAAACATTTACTCTCATTACCAAAAGAAATAATATTTGTATGGAGAAATGAAAACAACCTTTTATAAGTTGTTTTTACAGTGTCTAATTTACATTTAATTAGGTTAGACCAATATACCTTCCATTATTACTATTATTATTACAGTGTCTAATCTCGCTCTTTCTTGTAGTTAACTATTATGTGCATGTTCAAAATGTAGGAAAAATACTACAATTACTTACAAATTTTATGAACTATTCTAAGTTGAGAAAGACAATCATGATCTTATGAACTTGCTGAGTTTTATCTAAACCCTGACAGCAAATTACTTCTTCCAAACTCATATCTTGGGTATGGTCTGATCAAGTTCATATGTTGAGAAAAGAAAGAAAAATATGGTTTCCAATAAGAGAAAATAAATACCATACCATTCGCATATCTTTTAAATTTAAATTATTCACAATAGATTATATAAAGAAAAAAAAAATATAGCATGCACAAACTCACTGACACAATGGACTATATTCCCCCGATTAACTATATAATATATCATTCATGCAAAACAAGAGCAACTCCAAAATATTATAACTAGCAAAACCTCAAAAAAAGAAATATAATTTTCTTTTTTATTAAGAATATTTTTAATTAACAAAACAAATTTACTTAACTTTTATGTCTTATTATATGTAATATTTTTATTTTTCTTTTTATATATGTTTTTTTTTTTATTTCTAAATCCATTAATTTGTTGAAAACATAATATATTACAAAAGTAGTAAACCCAGCTTGATTTGCATAAAAACACTGAGTTAATGCAGTAAAAGAGAAATTTAAAAATACTTAAAATTTTAATTAAAATATCCATCATATATAGCAGTAAAAATAAAATGTAAATGAATATGTGTTAGAGAAGAAAATAGTAAAAGTTATAATCCATAGAGTATCTAATTTAAAAAAGATATTTCATATTAAAATTATTGTTAACAAAGTTTAAATCTTTAACTATTCCAAAACTTTTATGAAATTAGCCATAAATTTTAAATTCCAAAAGTAAAACGCATTACCAAAATAAAGTCTATGATATATACAAATAAAAGAAGAAAAGTGTTTATATATAAAATAAATTTCATTTACTTTTTTATAATTTATCCAACTAATTAAACATGGAATCAACCATAGAATTTTATTCAAAAATAAGATATATACTCTATAATACCTAAAAAAGTCCATTAGATACAAAAACATAACAAAAATGTAAATTAATTATAGTATTTTCTTTTCTAGTATCTCTACCTCATAAATTAAGTAATATAAAAATAAATATTAATAATGAGACATAATCAATAACATTATTGATTGGTTTACCTTGACAATATATGGTAACACATTACTTTTTAACTGTAGGAATGAACATTTTTTTAAGTACATGCTCTTCTTACAAAGATAAGATCAAAATTTGATGAAGTGCATGATAAAAACTATTTACTCTTTTAAACTTGAGCATCTTAATGTATGCTTTAATTCACTTCTCGTTTTGGGAAGAAAAACATATTTTAAATAAATAGTTTAGAGCTAAATTAGTTACTTTAAACCTTCAATATACATTGCTAATATTCTGACGTTTGAATATATATTGTTATTTTTTTTTTGTCTACAAACGTAAACATTTTTCATATTGAAGTCAAGGATATAATATCAATTTACAACACAAATAAAAAAAAAAAAAACTCACTACAGATACTATAGAACACAAAAAGAATAAATATTTCAAGTTTCTCCAAATCACCTATATCCTTCTTAACCTCATTTTTCTTCTCATTACAATAAAGAGCAACAACAAAAACATTCATTCAAATAAAGTCCATATTAGCATGCACTCCTAAATAAAAATCATCATTAATTAATTTCTTTTCTCAAAAGAATGCAACTGATGAGATCTTTATATAATTAAAAGAATAAGTGAACTCATTTTATAACGATAATATATTATATTAAAGAACCAATAAGTACCTGTTAGTGCATTCATCAATGGTCACACCTTACAATTGAACTTGAAGAATAAAACATTTGAAAAGGGTCAATACATCAAAATGAAAGATGTATCAAGTTTAGAAGAAAAAAAAAACATTGGGAAAACATGCAGACTCTATTTATTCATTATGTAACAATCCAAGTAAAACAATTAAAGAAAACATGAAGACACTAAACACATTTATTCTGTTCAATATAACCTGGGATGAAGCGAACTATTCCTTCACACAGTTTTCATGTTCTAAACACAAGAAAAACAAAACCTTATGTAAATATAAATGATTTGTAAAAGGTACTTTTTTGTTATATTGTCACTGTTTTCTCCAATTTCTTCAAAGAGAAAAGAGGAAGAATAACAAAACAAAGAAACATATTCATGTTATAACTAATTAAGATATAACTTACCCTTAAAAATAAAACACCAAACAATTGTTTGTAGCTGTTCTTCTCCTCCAAAAAGGTTTCCTTTCTTTTTAGGTTAGATATCACACTCTTTCTTTTCCTCATAAAATGAGAATTGGGTGTATTTAAAGAGCCAAACCAACTCTCACTTCTCATCTCTATGCTGTTGCTGTTGGCTCTCTAAAAACAAAAAAAATGAACCGTTACTACTGTGTAACACCGTTGCGACAACCAATAGAAGTGTCTGGATTACAATATCACAGACTTTACAAACACAAGCGTAACACCGTTTCAACGACCAATAGAAGTGTCTGGCTTACAGTATCACAGACTTTACAAACCAATTCACGTGACTACTTTATTTTATTTTATTTTCTTGTATATATTTTAAGTTACGGGTTGGATTTTAAAATTAACATTTTTTTATTTCATAGTTTTTAATTTTTATTCTTTTTTAAATCATTATTTTACTACTCTTGCATACTTCGTAAATTATAAAAACTTTTATGTTTTAGTTAGTTTTAGTTTTTTATATTATAATAAGTTTATGAATAATTATCTTTTATTTTCTTATGTAATCAATTAATTTAATTTAAATATATATTTGGTTGTTAGATTTACTTTAATTCTTTTTAGACTTTTCTTTTGAAAAATCAAGTAGTAAATAGATTGTAATATAAAATATTAATTAAAATAATCAACAGTAAAGTTGAAATGCAAATAAATATCTTTTAGAGAACAAAATAGTAAATTTTTTAATTTATTAAGTATCTAGTTTGAAAAGGATATTAAAATATTATAGAATTATAAAATTCAAAACTGAAGGACAAGTGAGTTTCTGAATTTGCATAAAAAAGTTTATATGTTTAATTAAAAAGTGTCATGAGGGAATTTTGTATTTATTTTCTTTTTATATATAAATTTGAATATATTTAGATGACATCAATGTAAAAAAATCTTTTACATTTATTAAAAAATATTTTTTATAATGGATTTTGAAACTTAAACCCACTTCTCTTTTCTTTGGTTGTTGACATTAAAAAAAAATAAAAAAAGTCCATTACTACTGTCAGTATAAGTGTAAGATACCTTACTATTATCGATAAAAGTTATTAGCACCGTTACTACTGTCAATTAAATTAACTGGCACCGTTACTGCTACCAATAAGAGTGTGTGACTCATAATATCACAGGTTTTATCACAGGCTTTAAAAACAATATTATTTTATTTTATTTATTATTTTTTTATATATTTGAGGTTAATGTTAAATTTTAAAATTAACAATTTTTTATCTCATATTATTTTATTTTTATTCTTTTCTAAATCGTTATTTTACTTAAAAATTTGTTTATTTGGATAGCTTTAGCTATGAGCTATCAAAATAAACAACCGTGTTTAAAAAATTATTCTTTTTTGTTACTTATTATTATTTTTATTACAACAAAAAAATTAAATGAAATTATCCTAATTTTGAACAAAATACCAATCATGTTTAATTTTGAACAAACCCTAAATTCAAATTGGATTTCAAATTTTTATTTTTTATTTTTTTTTAAATATTAATTTTAGCAATCGACTCGCTTTTTTCAAATTGTTTTTCGTTATTAAGAAAAGGTAACAAAGATAAAATACGAGCTTGTTTTATAACAATTGTAGTTAATCGTTGTTGTTTTAAGGTCAATCTATTTACACATCTAGATAATATTTTTCCTTGTTCACTAATAAATCGACAAATTAAATCCATGTTTTTATAATCAATTCAGTCCTCCGATTGAATCGGGGGCAAACGTCTACGAAAAGATCGCTTGGATTTAATAAAGAGTCGCTTAGATTTTTTTATAGTTTATTTATTCCTATTCCAAAAATAACATTTATTTCAAGAAATATAATTATAATAAAGGATTGGTATTTCTTTTTTCTTGTTCTTTAGCATATGTTGTTATATAACAACTGGGACATCGACATCATTTTATCAATTCCAACCAACTAGGTAGGTGTATTATGTCGATTCTTGTTAGTAATCTATCTAGAAATACTGTTTGATTCATTATTTAGACTCTTTTTATCACAACCAGTACCTTTCAAAATAACACTTACTCGGATATCTTTACCCTTGGACATGACCCTCCTTTGGGTTTTTAATTAACTTATATAACTCTTTCCAGATTCGAATGTAAGAAAAAGATGAAAACAACTAAGATAAAAAAGAAGAATTCGAAAAATGATGAAAGGTTTCGTTCCAATTTAATTGAATCTAGTACAAAAAAGATAGTACAAAAAGAATACATTGATCTGGAATTATATTTCGTTTCAAATTGCCAGTATTTTCGTTTTTTAAGTATTTTTTATAATATTTTTGCCTCAACCTATCCATTGGATTTATGCTTTCACTTTATTTTTCATAGGAATTGATAATTCAATTCCTTTATTTTTCATAGGAATTGAACTAATAATTCAATTCCTATGAAGCCTGGACCAGATCCTGAGTTTCACTCCGAATTTGAATGAGGTCAATTTAATCTTTCTTCTTTCTCTTTCCTAAAAAAAAGAAGAAAAAACAAGAGTAGGTTAATTTTACATATTTTATATATAATTGGACTTTTAATCTTCTTCACCCCTTCCTGTGTCAATAACTAAAATGAAAAAAAGGAATATCAATGCATATGGAAAAAAACAATTAATCTCAATCAATAGACCCGCCAAAGCCCCGAACCATAAAGTACTTACTACTGGTGCCGCAGTTCAATCTTATTTTGGAACCGATTAATCGGTTCATTTTGAGTTTCCTCCTTTTCTAGGGTTCATTCGGTCCAGATTAGGGTTCCTACTCTATTTAGGGTTTGTGTGAGTCCTATCTCTAATTTGGTTCATTCTCCTTCAAATTCTTTCTTCTATTTGTACCTAGGGTTAGTGTGAAGGTTATCGCACTTAGGTTTTGGTATAATCTCTCTCGGTCTCTAGTTCCACCTTAGGTTAGGTATCACTTTTTCTTTTCCTCATAAAATGAGAATTGGATGTATTTAAAGAACCAAACCTACCCTCACTTCTCATCTCTATGATGTTGGTTCTCTAAAAAAAAGTGCACTGAGTGTCTGGCTTACAAGACTTTAAAGACCAATTCATGTGACTGTTTTATTTTATTCGATTTTCTTTTATATATTTTAGGTTAAAGTTGGATTTAAAATTAACTGATTTTTTTATCTCATATTATTTAATTTTTATTTTTTCTAAATCATTATTTTACTACTCCTACATACTTCGTAAATTATAAAAAATGACTGAGTTTCTGAATTTGCATGAAAAAGTTTATATTTTTAATTAAAAAGTGTCATGATGGATTGTTTTTATTTATTTTCTTTTTATATATAAATTTGAATAGATTTAGATGACATCAATTTTTACATTGATTAAAAAATATTTTTTATAATGGTTTTTGAAACTTAAACTCACTTCTCTTTTCTATGGTTGTTGACAATAAAAAAAATCTAATTTCAATTACTACTGTCAAGTGTATGACACCTTACTATTATCGGTAAAGTTATTGGTACCGTTACTATTGCCCAATTGATTGGCACCGTTACTACTGCCAATAAGAGTCTCTGGCTCATAATATCACAGGTTTTAAAAAGCAATACTATTTTATTTTATTTATTATTTTTTATATATTTTAGGTTATTTTTAAATTTTAAAATTAACAATTTTTTATCTCATACTATTTTATTTTTATTCTTTTCTAAATCATTATTTTACTACTCCTATATACTTGGTAAATTATAAAAAATTCTATGTTTTAGTTAGTTTTTGTTTTTTATATTATAATAACTTTATGAATAATTATCTTTTATTTTCTTATGTAATCAATTAATTTAATTTAAATATATATTTGATTGATGGATTGAATTTAATTCCTTTTAGACTTTTCTTTTGAAAAATCAAGTAATAAATAGATTCTAATATAATTAAAATATTATATTTTAAGATGTTAGTTTTTAAATCTTTTTAAATATTATCATAAACTCAGTGTAACTTTTCTTATATAAACATAAACGAATAGAGAGTAAAAATTATGATTTTCCAATATTTTGAAAACATTCAAGTTAAATTTTAAGTATGAATTTTACAAAAGTAGAAATCATAATTTGAAATGGATATTTTGTTTATGTTATTTTCTCCATTCTTCTTTATATATGAATTGTAAATATATGAATTAGTAATATAAAAATATACTTCCTTAAAAAGAAGAGGAGAATTAAATTTAATCTAACAATTGAAAATAAATAATATTCATATAATTTATTGCATAACAAAATAAAATCAAAAACCAATTTTGTTTCATATATTATAATTACCCAAAACTAAAACAAATATGTATTAAGAGTATTTTTAATTAAAAATAAATAAATTTACTTAATTGTTAGAGAGGAGAAGGATTAACTCGATTTGCTCATTGGCGAAGTTAGAAAATTTTAATAACTTGGTTGACATGTAAAAGATGATAGGACATGTCATTGAAAAGATTCATATTTAAAATTTATTTATCTATCACTTATAATCTTTTTAGAATTCTAAACATTTTACTAAGAATGGGCTCAATATTAGACATAATTTATGTATGTATCCAGTTGTCTTATAGTCATTTAGAGTCTTTTTAGAGTTTCTCCTAATTTCTTTCAATATATATTTGTTTTGTTTTCATTTAAATCTTATATATATACTATTTTTCTAAAATAATATTAATTTGATAAATAAAAATAAAATATGTTTTTAGATTTAATTTTATTAATGATCAAATAATTATAAATTATAAAAATAATAAAATAGTATAAAAATTTATAATTTAAATATAAGTTGTTTTTTAATAATTTATTAAATGACTAATTAATTAGAAATTATAAAAGAATAAAATTAAGAATAAATAGATAGTATAGAAAAATTAATTTAAAAATTAAATAAATAAATAAAAAGGTAAAATAAATTTTATGCACCTGTAATAAAAAAAATAAATATAAATAAAAAATTAAAAAAAAATGTGATAGTAAGATAAATATAAATAAAAAAAATTAAAATGTCAAATGAATAAAAAACTAACTTTGAAAACATTTATCAACAAAATAAAATGAATAATAAGATAAATTTGCTAATATCTTCTTTTCTTATATTATAATAGATATTATTTTCCCTTGTTAAACAAATTTTATTTTTCTTTTCAAATTTGTAAACTTTACATACAGTTATTTTTAGTTTAACCAAACTGGCCAATACTTAAGTCTATAACTTAATAATTTTTTCAAATAACTTTATTTACTTAATTTAAGTTTTCATCTTAAAAATAAAAAACTTACAATAACCTAAATTGAAAAAAAAAACAGATAAAAAAAATACAACAGTTATGAAGATGTATAAAACAATATTTAGTAATAACTGTCTAATTATCGATTTCATAACTAATACTCAAGACTGCTGCTTAAAAATCTTATTCTCAACAAGTTTTTGTTTAAAAAAAAAACGTATAGAAAATTAAAAACAATATGCAGAAGAAAAAAAAAACAGATTGAAGTTAACGTCTAAGAATTAAAATAAATTATTTTAAAGCAAAGAAACTAAAAGGTTAAAGTTTGTACTATAGAAAGTAAATAGTAATTAACCAAAATAAAATAATCTTTACATGTACTCGATTTAGTTATCAGGTTACACAAAAGAAATAACCAGATATAGTTTCCTACTCATGATTCTTAATATAAGACTTAGCTTAAAAACTTAAACATGAAATTTCCTTTTTCTTTTTCTGGTCCCTAACCAAATATTATAAATATTTGATTTATGAAGCTATACCCTTTGAAATAAGTTTGCACCTTTTGCCCTGAGGCATTCAAGAAAGACAAGCATATGAAGATGTCAGTCTTAATAATAAGCATGAAGGAGACTATAGCATACCACATCAGCAAAAAAGGTATAATCCAACAAAACCTATAACTATAACTTACAATACTACATTGCATTATCTTCTAATATGATACACTAGCACTACAAACTAGAATTTGGATTCTCTACTAGATTTTCTATGTTGATCATCTGCTGTATCTTCAAAATACACTCATGATACTGATTTTAATGTTTTAAAATATATTAAAAAGATTTTTAAAGTACCAACATCAATGTATTGTATGTAATTTGAAGACACCGCGGAGGATAACACCAAAAAACCAAGTAGAGAATCTGAACTCCTACAAACTACTAAAGCCAGATTGGTGGAATAAAGCTTGTATCAGATACAAAATTAACACTTCCAGAAAAAACATAAAATCTAACATCAGATTCCAAAAAAATGCAAAAGAGGGGAAGTGTTTGACACCATACAGGGTTAGCAGTTGATTGGAAAACCTTCAAAAACACTGAGAAAATCCTCAAAACACTATGCAAGAGCAGACTTTATTTTCAGTGTTTATTCTTAGTCTTTGTGGACTTGAACTTCTTGGACTTGCTGGAAATGACTCCTTCATCATCAGATTCATCACTGATATCACCATTTTTCTTACCACGCTTCTTCTCAGCCTTTCCATATACTACAAATTTCCTTTCATCCTTCTCCTCAACAAGCTCTGACTTCTCTTTGGGCTTCCAAATGAACAGAGATCTGAAAAGTTATGCTAGATAAGTCCAAGAACCCAGTAAACATTATGACAGCACACATAGGTACTATTGCATTTTACATCCATCATTGAAGTCATGTTCTGAATCTAACAAAGTGATTGGGTTTGTCAAAGCAAAATATAGATAGTAAAACCATTGGAAAGTTTTCAAAATTAAGCTCATATATCTAGCCTTGGTTGAGTCCGAACTATGTCAGAGTTTAATACAATGCATATGCATCATCTTTAATGACAATACACTATGGAGGAAAACAAACAATGGTTCTAAACTTCTAATAGAAATAGTTAAAGAAAACTTGTAAATTTCAATTTCTACTTTTAAAAATATTACAGAATGCTAAAAGGTTTGAATTTCATCCACAGATGAGTAAAATCCCATCAACCAAACAAATTCACCATAGTTAAAAGAATTCATCACTAGCATTATACAATATTTTAGCATTAAAAAGATAAGCCAAACCTGGAACTCCCAGTTGCCAGGATATCTTCACGTGGATGAAGCTTATTCACTGGACTGATCGTTGTGATATTTGGGTCAATCACTTCAGCTACTAATTGCCCTGTACTTGTATCTATAAAATCAATGGGATGGAGGGCAGCTCCGTTATAATTTTCACTTATATATCGACCAATAACAGCAAGGGACTCTGATGGATCCTGCAATTACATAAATCATAACTTTTCTGTAAGGCAGAGAACAGAAAAGAAACATAACACCATAAACAACTGGAAGAAAAAAATCACCTTTGGGTCCCATTCAGCTTTAAAGGGTGTCAAATGCCGATTGAAATCATGGCTATGTACAATTTCTCGGCTAGGAGAATCCATATTACCAAAGATAGAATCCCATATATGAAGACGGTTGTCTTGTGATGTAGTGAGAATTTTGGTTCCAGAAAATGGGGAGAAATATGCAGAGTTAACTACACGATTATGCTTGAGGTCGTAAAGGGATGATCCCGCTTCTATATAACGCAGGTCCCATATACGAGCCTAAAAATAAAACATTCATATTTCAGCAGTTAGCATACCCAGCAAGCAATGTAAGTTCAGATATCAATTGAACAAATTCAGTGTTTGAATAAAACTGAAACTCACAAAATGATCATTTCCACAAGTCAAAAGGATGTCTGGTTGAATTGGATTGCAATGGATACCAACAACTTTTGTTCCTTTTTTGTGGATCAAAATTGCATCACCATTCCTGTGGTTTGAGCGCATGTCAACCCTACGAATGCCACGGGATGTTATGCAAACTCAGTTACTTAGTTTCAGAATGAAAAAGCATAGCTAAGAATCAGAGGGCTACACTTTTCATCCCTGACCAAGAAAACCCAATTTTAAAAGTTCTCTTGTTATTGTCTCCCATGAAATTTTGAAACCATTTAAAATGAACAGTCATGCAAATCTCAATTTCTCCATTACCTCCAACTTCTTAATGTACATTAAATAATAGGATACTGAAGTGGTGCTATCTTAAACACACTCCTATCATATGCCGTACTGGCAATTACAATGCACTTTAAATACTAACCTTCATAAATGGCCATGCAATGAAAAGAAAATCAGAAATACAGGTTCAAAATTATAATTAGCCAAACACACTTAGATAGTAAAAGCATGATACTGTACAAATTGAGCTTTTAGGTAATTATTTCTCCTCTCAGAAAATCACAAAATACAAGCATAAAAACTAAATAATTTCACAGGGAGGGGACCGAAAGAAGCTACTTACATGTAAAGAAAACCAAAGCTATCAGCAGCAAGAACAAGACCTTTCTCAGAGTTAATATCCATGCCATAGATCATTTTCCAAGTGTTTGGACCCTAATAAAAAAATAAGCATATAAAGCATATACAAGTAAATTTACTGCCAAAAGCAAAGACAAACTTTTAGAGTATAAGCTAAAGCCAAAATATGATGCTGCTACAGATCTTTCCAATTAAAACTTAAAAGCCAAAAGTTTAACCACTGCCCAGCATCCCCATCCAAAATATCAATGGAACACTGGAATCATGAATGAACACATTTACAATCTTACACCAGCACAAATGGAGGGCATGGCAGAAGAGAATATCATAATGGGTAAAGTGTACAAATATGGAGAAGTTACAAATTCACAAATAGTGCTCCAGAAGAAGCACAATGGGCATATCCAAGTACTTATACAGTTAAAGAGAAAGATTATGAAATACGAGCAAAACCTAAGAAAAATTTTACCAGCCATCCACCAGGGTTCAGGTTTATTGGAGAAGATGATAGTCCTGTCTCCAAGTCAGTACAACTAATGGTTCCATCTGAGGATGCACAATAGACCATACAATCATTTGTAGGATTAAACCTACAAAATTTTGTATTTAGAACCTAATCTTTACACTTCAGGACAAGACTAAGACAATAAAATAAATCCAAAGATTAAGGAAGGTAAAAACAATTACAAGAAGACAATGGTCTCATGAAAACAACCTTACCTCATATTGTTCACTAAACAAGAATGTATGTTCCCATAGACCACCTTCTCATATACCTTTCCAAAATCCCATACTCCAAGTTGCCCTTTCTTTTAACATCAAAGCAGGAAGACATGAGTGGCTAAAAAAAGCTAGTAGGCAACCAAAATATTAATATCAAGGGATGTAATTTACTGTAACAACCTTATCTCCAGATAACAGAATGTTATTCTTTGTCGGGTGGAACTCCAAGCATGTTACCCGTCTACTGTGATATCTGATGACAGCACAATTCACTTGGTCTGGGATCACATATTTGGGCTTCATCTAACATAGAAAAGATAAAAAGAAAAAATTATCATAATCAGAACCCAAAAATACTAGGATGTGATAAATAACTTTCATCATTTAAGCATAAACATTATGTAGTCATAGATTGCTTTCGTGCCAAAAATGTCCATTGAATATTATCAACTGTCGCAACTTGAAGCACATAGTTTACTACATAATTTGCAATAAAGTTATCTGGCTAAAACCAAAATGATATACTATACTCTTTCTTGAAAAAAAAAACAAGGCTAATGTAAGAATGTTAAGGAGCAACACAATTAAAAGTCCCTACAAAATGTCAGAAACAACTACAAGAATAACAGATAAACTCGACAGATCATGGTCACTATAGCATAACTTCAAAATCGTTATTACAAGTTGACAACAGTGACTAATAATTAAATAGGCCAAAGTTCCCGGCTCATATATGGTGCTTATTATCTTCACAAGTCAAGTATGGTATTGCCTGATCATAGTAATAGATTAACAGCAAAATGAACAACATACACAACCAAATCAAATTATCAGCATTGAACAAACTAAAGAAAAAAAGTTAGGCATACCGAAGGAAGGGATGGCCTTAGCTGGCGTTCAAATACGTACTCCAAAGGTTTACACGTTTTCTTACGGGGTGCTGGGACAACTCCATGCTCAGTTGAGACACGATGTGGGCAAGTCAAAGTGGTGTGTCCTTCAATTCAAAAACGCAAAAGAGAATTTATGCATGCTCATTATACAATGTCAACAAATAAAATCATGATCATTAGAAATCATGTGATGACGAAGACTTTTTAACATAATTATTGTAGTATAAAAACCCTTTTAAACTGAGATTGCATACACTATTTACTCTAAATTCAATGACCTAACAAGGTACAATCATGCCAGAGAACACAAAAGTTAAGCAAATGTCACAAAGATAACCATCTTAATAGATAAACGAAGGGTGACACCAACACTCACCAGGCTTTTTACACAGAAAGCAAGGCTTCATGGGGCAATCAATATACGTAGCACCCTTGAACCCCGCTTCATGACCATGCTTCTTACACACCTACAAGAACACACAAGTTCCATTACGGTAAAAGCGTTCCAACACTGAGAAGAAAAAACATAACTTTATGACAAACAAAAAAAAAAGAAAAAAAAAAGTTACCTTGCAGACTTTTTTGAGACTAATAGTGAGAAGGGCTTTCCCTTTTCTGATTACGTCCGAAACCAGTTCCAGCATCTCAGTCTTCTCACTTGTAGTCGTAACCTTATCATAATCATTATCATCATCTTCTTCTTCTTCTTCAGGTACTATTTCTTCTTCTTCTTCCTCTTCCTCTTCCTCGGAAGAACTCTGTTCTGATTCAGAGTCCCTCTCAATGAGAACCTTGGGAAACGCGGTTCTTCGAGTAACGGGTGCCATTGGAGAAGGAAAAACCTTAGCGGTGACTGTGGATGGAAGCGGGAAATAGAAAGGCGCAGCGGAGGATGCTGAGAGTTATTTATTTTATTGGCTTTGAATGACACACGTCGTCGCGCACAAGCTCGGTTACAAAAAAAAAAAAGTCTTTCCTCCGTGTGTTTGTACTAGTCAAACATATGTGTTTCTACTTTTTCTTTTTATCGTAATAAAAAATATGTATTTAAAAAATTAATTATTAAAATAAGTATATTTATATATAATATATTTATGTTTTTTTACTATAATAACTAATAAAATTATTTATGTTTACAAGAATAAAAGTGGTAAAAGAGCACGTACACAAGAAAACATATATAAAACACAATTTTCATTAATTGTTATGTTTGTAATTATGTTTGCAATGGTATAAAAGAACTTATTTGAAATACAACTTTCATTAATTAACATGTTTATAATGGTATAAAAGGTAGAACAAATATTTTTTTATCATAATTATCAAAATAAAATATATAATTAGTTTTAAAAAATAATAAAAATGGATTAATAAAATAAATATTTCATAATTTTATAATAGATTGTTTTTTATTGTAGATAATTCATTTAATTAAAAAATTGTTACAAAATTTAAATAGTAAAATGATAAAATGAAATATATTTATACGAGTAAAATAGGTAATGAATATGAATAAAATTATAGTTGCAAAACACTTATAAAACAAATTTTTTGATAGCTATATATAACTTTTTTTATGTTGCATAATATGTTAAATTTTATTTTTACATTATTAAAAAAAATTCATTTTATAAAAAAAAGAATATTGTATTATTTTATACAGAGAAGTCGCTTTCATTATTTTTACTCCTAAAAAATTTGTAATAGGTTTTTTGAGCTAAATTTAGTAAGTAAAATCATATATGTTTATTGATTTCAATTAAAGTTGAGATTAAAAAATTGGATTTATTACTTGTGTATAATATTAAAAATGTAATTACTTTCTTCAAGATGGTATATGTAGATGATATATGTTTAATATATATGTCAACAATTTTAGTAAAAATGTCAATTAACTCTGAAAAGGTCGAGACACAAATGCAAAATAAATGCATAATGTAGGTAGATGTTCCCCATTAGTCATTATGTAGATCAAAAGGACAACTAACCTTTGTATGTTCTTTCTTTTTTTTTAATGAGTGACTGATAGCAATATGAAGATTTATTTTATTATCAAAAAAGACATTTTAGCTCATATTATGGATGACTTCATGGTTGTTCCACAAATAATATGGTCATCAACATAGACAAGAACTATAAAATGCAATTAGAGAATAATGGTAAAGAGATTGGATAAATTCGTATGTGATGAACAACTTGGCCAACCAATATTTAGATTGTTTTAATATGTATTTTGCAAGAGAGTATTATGTCCATTTTGATGTAGTTCCAATTTCTCATAGCTATTATAGTCAACCCTTTTCAAACAGTTGACAAACATTATATAGGTAAAATAAAAAAATATTAGAATTCTCTAAATTATGTAGCATAAAGCACAGCCTAGGTGAGGTTAAATCTCCATGGACACATTGAAATGTTTCTTTAGATTTTTTCTATTAAAAATTAAGATTAGGAGTTTATGGACTACAATAAAAATTAATATTACTAATGATTAAAATTCGTCGATAATGTAGGTAAATTAAAATTATTAATGGATTACTGATGAGTAAACATCCGTCGATAAAGTTGTCATCGTTAAATTTTATCGACAGATTTTTTTGTCGATAATTACCGAAGAAAAAATCTGTCGATAATTACTGAAGGAAACAATTTGTCGGTAATTAATAATAATTTGAAGTAGGCAAAAGTTTGAGATGAATTTAATAGATCTGAATGTTAAAACCAAATCGTTTTGGTCAAAGGTTAAGTGGTGTCAATGGAATAGTAGGTCGAGTCAAGTTAGTAGAGGTCGAAATTTCAGTTGATTTAAGGTAGGCCAAAGGTCAAGTCGATTTTACACAAATTGAAGGTGAAGTCGATTTGGCATAAATTGAAGATTGAGTCAAGTTGGTCATACACCCTGTCAAGTCGACCAAGGTCGAAGGTCGAGTTAAGTTGTCTAAGCCAAAGATTGAACTGAATTAGCTTAGGTCGAAGGTTGAATTGAATCGAACCAAGTCAATGGTCGATCGAGTCTACCTAAACTAAAAGTTGAGCCAAAACAACCCAGACCGAAGGTCAAGTCAAGATGGCCTAAGCCAAAGGTCGATCTGAGTTGTGTCGTGTCTATAGTCGAACTAAGTATATTTGTTGAAAATTTGAGTCGAATGGGTTTAAGTTGAAGATGAAGTTGAATTAACCTAAAATAAAGGTTGAAATCAATCAACTTTAGTTGAAAATCGAGATAAGTCAACTCAAACTATAAGTCGAACCTAATTAATCCAAATCAAATATGTTAGAATTAATCCAGATAGAAAGTCGAAATAAATTATTTCAAATAAAAATTTCGGCTAACTTAACTTAGGTCCCGAGTTGAGGTCACCTTAAATAAAAATTAAATTCTTTCTTCCAGTAATCACATCATGGCTTGATAGCTTGTTTTGCTTGTGCACTCATCTAAAACCACTACGCCTATTTTGAAAGACAACTGCATATATGGCCAATAATCACTCATAATGCTATATATAGATTATGTAGAAGTGTTGTTTATTACGTTGAATAAATATAAAACTGATATTACCGACAATCAAAGTCTGTCGATAATGTGTAAAATTCGTCGGTAAATTAAAATTATCAATGGATTACCAACGACCAAAGCTTGAAGTTAAGTCTACAAAGGTTACTTTGCAAATGGTAGATACTGTCGGAACAATGGTACTGTTATAAAGTTGCGCAGCGGAATAAAAGTAATATAGCGGAAAACGTGTTCGATCACAAATCAAGTTAAGATGGTCTATTTTAGAAAATTAATTTTCTTAGAGAAAATTTATTGAACAGTTGATATGCGTAAAATGTAAAGAGTGTAGAGTAGAAAAATTAACACACTAGATTTTTATACTGATTCGATTGAGAAGAATCTACGTCCAGTTGTTAATCACTATAAAAAGTGATTAACGTGTTCACTAAAAAACAGTTTAACAAATTACAATAGAGTGAATGAAAATGTAATGATAAAACCTTCCTTCGATGAACGAATCGGAAGGGTGTTTCCTTCGACTAACGAACCGAAAGCAAGGATTCTACACTTTCCTTTGACCAACGAACCGGAACAGTGTAGATAAGATCTTCCTTCGACAAACGAATCGGAAGATGACAACCTTGCCAACTCGAAGAGAACCGCTCCGACCTTTGACCGACAAAATGCGAGCTTCTCCTATTCACGAGACCAGGCAAAGCACTTGAACTAGCTTTTTAGAACTTCCTCAGGGAAACTGTATTCTTAAAAAGCTCATAGTTGCCCTCTAAGGGTTATAGCCAACTGGTCAGAAACTGAAAAGACATCTTACAACTGCCAGTGATAATCGATTATTGTAAGCTGTAATTGATTATTCAAGTCCGTTACAGGGTTTTCAAAAGAGTGATAATCGATTATACAGAGGCATAATTGATTATTCCAGGAACTTTGGTAGTTCTCATCAGGACCAGTGATAATCGATTATTTGGAGTAACAATCGATTATTCCAGAGCAAAATGGTTTTTCAAGAAGCCTCAAGATAATCGGTTATAGCTTCACATAATCGATTATATACGTAACATTTCTAGAGATATGAAATTTCTAAGTTTTACATGCTCAAAAACATTTCTAATACATTTGTAAACTACTAAGGTGCTTTTAAAATAATTATAACAATCTTCTTCAAGTCTATCTTCTTGTAGCATCATGAAAATCATTTATCTTCAAATTTACCAATGCTCCTCATTGGTAACAATCTCCCCCCTTTTGATGATGATAAAAAATACTTGTTTAAAAGCAACTTTGGTTAGTCTGCAAAAAATACAAGCTAATAGATAACAAGAAAGTTAGCAATAATTGCACTACTTCTCCCTTTTTTTGATCATTTAGCAAAAAGATGAATGAAAAATGTTCCCCCCTTAATATGAGCTCCCCCTCAATTAAACAATGGATGCACGAAAACAAGAGATTATTTCATTCATAAAGAGAAAAGAGGTACAACACGTCATTATAATGAAGCACATAACATTTAAAGACATAACATAGAGTTAAAATAAACAATCAAAGCACACTAAGAAAAACTCCTAGATCTAAAATTCGAGGCTTGGTGGTCTTTCTAGAGGTTGAAGATTTAGGCGATTTTCAATGTTCCCTAAGCGAACATCAATTTCATGAAATTGGTCAACCACATAATCTTCATGAGCTTGTTGCTAGTCATAAATTTGTTCAAAGTGAGCTTTTTGGGCAAGACTCATACCCTCCAGTTGTTTGGACAAGTTTGCAAAGTGCTCTTCCATGGTGAGTGTGGAAGATGAAGGCATTTGAGAAGGACCAACATCAAAAGGAGCAGAAGCTCTCATTAGTTCTGCCATGTGAGCATCCATGTCTTCATCTTCATCATCATCTTGATGATCATCGTCCTTATGAATGATCACTCGACCTCGAGCAACAAATCCTATTGTTGAGATTGTTGACAACACAAACTCTATATCACTCTAGTTTTTTATGGTGACAACACTTTGCTTAATAACAGTACACATGTTGCTACATTACATGTTCTTATGCTGTATTGATTGTTATATCTACTGAACATGTTTGATGTACTGTGCTGTATGTTCCTATGTTGATTGTTTGATATATTTGTGGAACATGCTTACATGCTTATGTGCAATGTGAAATGCTTTATTACATATGTTTTACTGCACATTTTCTAAAGTGAAAAACCACAAGCACTTTCATGAACTTATAATTGTGTGACAAAGTTATAGTACAGTCGACTACATTGATAATGGATTCGACTATGCTAAAACCTTTGTACAGATTTTGAGAATCAGTGCTAAGTGATATTTTGAGTTGAAAAGAATTTCAAAGTGTTTTTACATGTGTCAGTCGATTTTGTCTGGTTTACATTCGACTGTGTCTTTGATCTGATTTGGAGTTCTGTTATGCTATTGCGCTCCAACGACTATATTTTTAAAAGTTAGTTAAGCATTGATGATTTGGTCAATTGTATTAAATATGTGTTGATTTTGGTTGACTGAGAGCTATTATGTTAATTATTTGTTATAACTATAATAATACAGTCGACTGAATTAATAGCCTATTCAACTAAGAAACAATCTGATAGACAAAAAACTATAAATTGGCTGAACACGAGTTGTTAAGAGACTTTTGACGATCAAACATTTTCATTCTTGTTTCATATTGAATTCTCTGTGATAACAACTCCAAGAATTCTCCAAGAAGATGGTGGTGATCTTTCTTGAGGGAGATTCAAAGGGAGATAGCTTGCGCACTCATTGTCTGACCACATACTGCACAAAGAAGGTGCTTTTAGGTTGATCATTTCAAGCTTGGAATCCTTTGAAGACTGCTGCACTTTGTTAAGGTTTGGCATCCTGTGAAGACTGCTGGAATTGGACCTATTGTGATACAAGGGTTTCACGTTGAGGATTGTTCGACGTGGTTTCAGATTGCAGAAGAGGGGATTCTTGTTGCAAGTCTGGTTTTGGTTATTGCAACTATATTTTGGTTTTAGGTTAGAGAGGAGATTTATATTTTTGACGTGAGGTCTTCTATAAATTCCTTGCTGTAAAAACCACAACCATTATAGTGCATTTGCTTCTTGGGTTGGAAGGACACTGAATGTAGGAATTGTTGGCCGAACCAGTATAAAAATCAGTGTTTGATTTTCTCTATCCCTGCATTCTTTAATTCCAGTTGACTTTATACTTTACGCAGTCAACTACGTTTTTCCGCTGCATATAAATTTTCATTACTTGCATTTCAAGAAATCTTAAAAAGCTTTGTGCTTTTAATAAAAGATTGCGAAAAAAATTTGTTTTTCAAACATCACCAATTCACCCCCCCCCTCTTGGTGTAAAAACGAAGCCTACATGTTTTCCAACACCTATTTGGCGAAATGTGGTCTCACCAATTTAAGTTCCAATGGCTTGAATTGCTTGAGTGTGTTCACCTTCCACACTTACGCCTTTGTATTCCAAAATTCGAGAGATAAGGAGTGCATAGGGAAAATGGTACGAATGATATTTCTTGGCTTTCAACATGGTATCGACAATGAGTGTTGGTCAATCAATGTGTATGTGATTCAGAATCCCATACAAGAGCAAAAGATCTTGCTCAGAACATTAAGCATGGTTGGTGGCCTGATGACATAAAATCTACACAATCAGGTAATGGATCATCCTTCTTCAACCTTGAATCCACCAACAAGCAATTGTCGACGGTTGGTCTATTGTTCAGGATGTCGCAAAAAGGATTGAAAAGCAATGAGACGATTAAAATCAGGGACTCCAAGGTGGACTTTGACAGCATCATCCCAGATGATTAGCTGTGCGACACTTTTCCAGACGTCATCATCCAAGATAATTTGTACTCTTTTTACCTTCGTTGTGATGATTCTGTCATGATAGCGCAAATTAAAGTAGAAGACTTGGATGATATCAGGGTAGATGCACCCCTTTTGCTCCACGAAATGAGTAAGCCCTTGAGCACCAAACAGATATGGAAATTGAAATCCATAAAATTGACAAAAATCAAGGTGTATGAACTTTACCGCCATGATTCGTCGTTCTTGCCAAAAATTGACATAATTGCATGTTTTTCTTGATCCGAAATCCACCCATCAATGTTGCCAGACAAGGTCTGGAAGAAGAAGATGCACTAGCGGTTCTCCTACGATTTCTTCTTGATTCAACCATGAAAGAAGTGGACAAAGTGAAACTTGGAAAGAATGGAGAGCAATGAAGAGATTTGGTTTAGATTTGACGTTGAGCAGTGTTTTGGGTGCAAAGAAGTGATCATTAATCGATTATAGGGGGTTATTTATAAGAGAAACCGAGAAACTAGCCATTTATGGCCGTTTATAGCCATTATAGAACGTGCGTGATAATCGATTATTGTAAGTGATAATCGATTATTTGTTCAAAAATCACTTCCCAGGAATTGTATGATAATCGATTACTGATAAAGATAATCGATTATATGCTCATGAGTGTCCAATTTTGGGTTTGAGTAAGGATAATCGATTATTCTATGGGATAATCGATTATATGCGATTACAGGCTTTCAAAAGCCAAAAATAATCGATTAAAAATGCTAAGCTTACGAAAATTGTGAAAATTTCAGAAATCTTGAGCCTAAGATATACCTAACACTCCTAACTCTCTTCTAAGCTCGTAGAATCTATCTTTATGAAATGCTTTTGTAAAGATATCAACTATTTGATGTAAAGTGTCAATGTATTCAATTTTGCAATCTCCCTTTTGAATATGGTCTCTCAAGAAATGATGTCTAATCTCAATATGCTTAGTTCTGGAATGCATTATGGGGTCCATAGTTAGGTTGATAGCACTAGTGTTATCACATTTCAGAGGAATGTGATTAGGGAAGATATCAAAATCCTCTAATTGCTATTTCATCGAAAGAATTTGGGCACAACAATTGCCAGCAACAATGTATTCAACTTCAATGGTAGACAAAGCTACACACACTTGTTTCTTTAAGTGCCATGACACTAAAGAACAACCTAGAAAATGAGAGGTTACACTAGTACTTTTCCTATCAATTTTACAGCCACCATAATCTGCATCAGAATAACCTATTAGACTAGGTGTAGCATCAGAAGGATACCAAAGTCCAAATGAGGTTGTTCCCTTAAGATATTTCAGAATCCTTTTTACTGCAGTTAAATGTGATTCTTTAGGATTAGCTTGGTACCTAGCACACACACATACATTTTGCATAATGTCTCGTCCACTAGCAGTTAGATACAATAAAGATCCTATCATTCCTCTAAACATAGTTTCATTTACTCCTTCACCAGATTTATCTTTATTTAAGTAGCAAGAAGTTGCCATAGGGGTGTTGACTTCCTTACACATATCCATACCAAACTTCTTAAGCACTTCTCTACAATATTTAGTTTGGGAGACAAAAGTTCCCCCTTCCAATAGCTTTATTTGAAGTCCTAAAAAGAAATTTAGTTCACCTATCATAGACATCTCAAACACACCTTGCATTATATGTGCAAATCCCTTACACAATGAATCATCTGTAGACCCAAAAATAATGTTATCTACGTTCACTTGAACAATCAAGATGCGTTTTCCTACTTTCTTAATAAACAAAGTCGAATCAACCTTTCCTCTAGAAAAAATGTTCTCAATAAAAAAGGTACTAAGTCTTTCATACCAAGACCTAGGTGCTTGTTTAAGACCATACAAGGCCTTTTTCAATTTATAAACATGGTCAGGATATTTAAAATCCTCAAATCTAGTAGGTTGACTAACATATACCTCTTCTTTTATAAAACCTTTCAAAAATATACTTTTCACATCCATTTGATACAATTTAAACTTCATTAAAGATGCATAAGCAAGTAATAATCTAATTGCTTCTAACCTGGCTATCGGGGCATAAGTTTCATCATAATTTATACCTTCCTCTTGACAGTAGCCCTTTGCAACTAGCCTTGCTTTGTTCTTTGTAATGTTTCTATCTTCATCAAGCTTGTTTCTAAACACCCACTTTGTTCCTATGATTTGATAATCTTCTTGTCTAGGAATGAGTTCCCAAACATCATTCCTTTCAAATTGATTCAGCTCTTCTTGCATAGCAACGCACCATTTATCATCTTGAAGAGCTTCCTTGATGTTATTGGGTTCTATCTGAGACACAAAAGCTACAGTTAAGAAGAAATTATTAACATTGTGTCTAATGGTTACCCCTTTTGATATGTCTCTAGTGATGTTGTCAAGAGAAAGTCATCTTGGTTGTTGATAGCTTTTGGGATCAGCCACTTGATGATCCTCTTGATTTTTCGGAGGATAGTTTTCATTTAGGTACATCTCTTTAAGAGCTTCCCTCAAATAATCCTCATCCCCTGCAATCGGCTTATTTGACTCAAGAGGGTTTACCTGAAGGTCCATAATTTCATCAAAGACAACATGCATTGATTCTTCAATTATCAAGGTTCTTCTATTAAACACCCTATATGCTTTGCTAGTTAAAGAATAACCCAAGAGGATTGCTTCATCAGATTTAGCATCAAATTTTCCTAGATTATCTTTTCCATTATTCAAAACACAGCATTTGCATCCAAAGATTTTTAAATGAGACACATTTGGTTTTCTACCGTTAAACAATTCATATGGTGTTAGTTTAAGAATAAGCCTAATTAACATTCTATTTAACACATAACAAGCAGTGCTAACTGCATCTGCCCAAAAGTATTTTGGCACATTAGATTCATTCAAAAGAGTCCTAGCTAATTCTTCTCATGATCTAATTTTCCTTTTAACAACACTATTTTGTTGGGGAGTTATAGGTGCAGAAAAATTATGATAAATTCCATGTTTTTCACAAAACTTTTCAAAAGATTAATTTTCAAATTCACCACCGTGATCACTTCTCAAAGTTTTGATTTTCAAATCTTTGACGAACCTGGGTCGTTGCCTAGGTCCACTCCGACCGCCAATGAAAAAGAATACAGTGAGAATATGGTGACAACCCAATTCTCATCATTTTCTTTTTTTTTTTTGCGGTTGGAGTGGATGTAGGCAACAACCCAAGTTCAGCTACAGGTTAAAATGCCATAAGAGATCCAAAAAACCTAAGTTTTTCTTAGGAGGAAACTAGCAAAGGGAGAAGGTGCACTATGCTACCTAAAGACACAAGAAAAACCGCACCAAAACACAACAGAAACTTATTTTAATCGGTTCAAATGAAAGATAATACATCAAAGATTACTTTAAACGGAGTAAAAACAAATTTAAATAGTTCACAGGACATCAAATGCACTTGGAAATGCAGTGCAGCGGAGAGAAAAGGCGAAGGAAGATGATCAAATTGTTGGTTCGCAAACTGCTGGTTGGCATCATTTAACAAGAAATTAGACGTCTAGTGGGGCGCATATAATCACATATACGTCGGGCGCCTCACTAATGGGACTTCCATTCCATTCAAAAATTAATATTTTTGTTATATATAGACGTCGGCTTGGCGGGATGAGACGTCTAGTGGGCGGAAATGAATGACTTTTCACATACCTGGTCAGACTATAGATGTTGGGTATGAGGGGCCCTGACGTCTATAATCGCATATAGACGTTAGGTGACGCGTACTGACGTCTAGATGGCGGAAAAAAATTAAATTTTCACCTTCCTGTCAGACTATAAATATCGGGTAGGAGGGGTACCGACATCTATATATCACATATAGACGTCAAGTGGCAGGATCAAACGTCTAGATGGCGAAAAAAATTAAATTTTCACCTACCTGTCAGACTATAGACGTTGGGTAGGAGGGGCACCGACGTTTATATGACGGAAAGAAATGACTTTTCACTTACCTGTCAGACGTATAGAAGTTAGTTTCTAGGGGCTCCAACGTTTATAGTATTATAGACGTCGGTCCCCCACCTAACAGACGTCTATAGGCTTCACTTATTTACGCAATTGCCACCGGTCAATAATTTACGTCGCTTCCCCCTCTAAACAGACGTCTAAGGCTTCACTTATTTACGCAATTGCCACCGGTCAATAATTTACGTCGCTTCCCCCTCTAACTGACGTCTAATGGGTGACGTTGTAACCCGATTCTGCACTAGTGTTACAAAATAAAATGCTATGCTACAGTCTTGTTCCAACTGTGTAGAAAAATCTTGTGCCCAAAACTTGCTGTCAATGAATCACAAAGCTGGCTATCCAAACCTTTCTCGGTTTAGTGCAAATGAAACCGACAAAAGATCCTATTTGCTCTCAAATTGATATTCAATTCAAAACTGCACAACAGATATGTTGTTGCTACTGTTTGCCCAAAGTAAAATCTTGCTCAAGCTTAATTCCAACAAATTAGCTATGCACTCATAGTCAAACCTAAATCCAGCAAATACAAATAGAATTGAACATTAACCAGATTCAGATAGATGGAATTCAATACTGAGACCAGGCTGATTAATAACCAACCCAAACTAATCAAAATCAGATCAATCTAATGCAATTCAGAAATAGTTTTAATTTAGAATAGTATTTGTAATTCCTAACTCAGAATTCAGATTAGTTAATCCAAATCTACAAACACTATAATACCAGACTTATGGTGCATATCAAAATACCAAACCAGGAACAAAATGGAACATGTACTAATAAACTGGTTGGTCAGCTTTTCAAATCAGGGATGACTCTTAAAAATAATGAAATCTGTTTTAATCTAAACAACAAATGCACAACATAATTATTCCAAACAAATCAGTTCATGTAAAAATTAGTTCATGCACAGCTAACACAACTAGCTAAGTGGCATGCAAGAGTATTCAACCAAATCCAGGAAGTCAGTAATCACATTCAAAACATTAATATGTCAATGATTTTGGCAACAATTTATAATCTAAATGCAATGGCAGTTTAAAATGAATACAATCACAAATGCTCAAGTTTGATCACTCAAATTCCTTTTCTTGCACAATGAACGGTCAGCAAATCAGTTAAATGAAATCTAAATTCTTTCTTTCAAAGTGCCAAGGAAATTAGGCTAATTCACCCTCATAAGTCTTACAACACTCATGCTTCTCTTTATAAAAAAATTAAATCACACAAATGAAAGGTTTGGGAGGGAGATTTTCCTTGGCAGTTCAAGGCTAGAGAGTCTGTCAGACCACCACCACCTAGGATGTTACCAAGCACACAAACCTTCTTTCAAATTCCAGAAACCAAAGTGAACAGCTTCTCAAGCAATAAATGACTAGGCTAAAGCAATGGGTAGATCGAACAGAACATGACAGATCAAAGCAATGGGAATTGATAGCACAACAAAGCAAATAGACTCACGACAACTCTATACCCGATTCCAAAAGCAAACAAAAGCTTCAATTAGGAACAACAAACATATTGCACGTAAAAGACAAAACCAAGACAACCAATAAGACAAGCAAATAAAAACAAGCTATTTAGAACAAAAGGTACTCAAACTGAACCTACCAATAGCTCTAGAACAGATTAAAGTGAACCTGTGTTGTGAATTGCACTTGCCACTTTGCTCTTTATGTGGTTCAATCAATAGCTCTTTTCTAATTGCTTTTTCTTTTCAAATCACAATAACTCATGCTTTTATACTTTCACTTTCTTTTGCTACAATTCACAACATATAATTTGGCTCTATTCCAATTTGACGTATAAGATACGAGTCATGATAGAAACAAATGATTCAACTAAAAAAACTACAAAAAATTTTAACAACACTAAATGCAAGACACAAATGACTCTATAATATGATTAAACTAGAAGCTTAGTAATGAACTAACACCAAGCAGAACAGACACACACTCAAAACATTAAAGCAGACTACAAAGAAAAACCAGTTCAATGCAGTTGGCCGAATCACAAATATGTTGATTAATCAATGTACAACCGAGCTAGGTTGAGCCTTTCATTGCTTACTTGGTATGCACTTGTTACTGATTAGGTAGAAACCAAGCAAAGCTACCAACAACCATCAAACAGATTCAAGAACATGAGATTCATTATTTCTAACACAGAAATCTGCCACTAAGCTCATTTATCCAAATGTCATAGCTTATATATGGTGAATAAAACTTACTCAGTGCAGACAACTCAAATGAATCACAAAACACAAGTAACAACTAGCTAAACTCGATTTTAATTGACAATTAAAAGAAATCACAAGACTAGAACATGGAAGAAATGGATTTCAAAACTAAAAAGACTCAATCAAGAAGATTCACCGAGTTAAAATGAAATGAGACTCAATATAATGACTCAAAGGAACAGAACAAGCACACACAATTATAGAATCCTAGACACTGAGATTTGAATCTCGAATCTCAAACAGAAAAGACAGAATCAATAACTTGCACATTAGATGAACACAAATTGAATCAGATCAAAAAGACAAAACTAAGAAAAACAAGGAAAACAGAAAATGCGATACTAAACGAAACAACACGGAAATGAACAAAAAATAAACACGACTCATAATCAAATGAACAAAACATAAAGCTATGAACAGAGACAGACACGCGAATCAAACTGAAACAAGAATCGAAACAACAGAGACAAGTAGCGAAATACTTACCTTTGACGCTGAAAATAGTTGAAAAACCGTTATTTTCATGTTTATATTGATATCAAAATACACCCTTTATAGCTTAGAATGAGCTTAGAATCAAGTAAAACACGTAAGTTGAGTCATTTGAGAGTCAAAAGTTGTTTTTAGAGATATTATGCTTGTTTTAAATTTGTTTTGCAGGGTTTTGATGAGAATTGGAGATGACTGGAAAAAAAGGTTGAAGATGAAACGGTTGCAGTGCTGAAAAGTCAATCAGAATGCAGAAAAGTCAACCAGTTGACCAGAGTGCAGTTGACCAGCGCCCAACGGTGAAATTTGGCGTCGGGCGGTGGCACGACTGATGGGAAACCGCCGGGCGGTTGTCAGATGGACCTGGGCCTAAATTTTGTTACTTTTCTTGGTTATAAATAGTCCTAGTACGAGTTTAGATGTATTCTTTTGATAGAAGAGGGCGGCCAGACCTAATTTTCACTGCTTGGAGAAGATCTCTTGGATGCTTAGGCTCCTTTTTATCCAATCTAGGGTTTGTTTTTCCATTCTTCCATTATTTTTCATCTAGTTTCACCATGACAATGGTGAACTAAACCCTTTTGTTGTTGGGGAATAATGTAATCTTTTGAAACTCTCTTTTATTGAAACTCTCTTTTATTGAAACTCTCTTTTATTGAAACTCTTATTTATTTATATGCTTGTCATATGCTTTGGTTATCAATAGTTGGGTTTCTCATCTGCGCTTAATGCTTTTATCGTTTAACTCATTCGATAATCGTTGTTTGTCTTTATTGATACAGGGATGTACGGTACTGGCATGAACTAGGGGAAATTCCTTGATTAAGCAATACCACCTAGGGATAGGGGGTAGGACGACCAATTTTTTTGCTTATGTTTATAATGCATTATTAATTACTAGGGAAGGCTAGGGATAGCAAGCCAGTAATTAATAATAGGCTCTTTTCGCCGAGGGATCGGGTTAAGGGTAGACTAAGAAAGTTTGCATGACAATTAGATAACAAGGCGAATTAAATAAGAGGAGTGGATAAGAGAGAATGGATAAGATGAAATTGTAAACCCCAACAACTCCATTCACCCATAGTCTTTTTCTCGTCGATTGAATCATTCGCATTTGCATGTTTACTTGTTGTTTCTTGCATTCAAACCAATCATTTTTTCTTTACAAGTCATACGATTTCAATCTGCACAAATGAGAAGGCCTTCGAGTCTCTTGGGAAGAACGATATTGGGTTTTACCAATTATATTACTTGAAACAATCTGGTACGCTTGCCAGTTTCCGTTAACAAGTTTTTGGCGCCTTTGCCGAGGACTCGAGGTTTAACTTTTTCAAGTAGTGTAAATTGATTGAATTTGACTTGATTTTATGTTTATTTTTATTTTGTTCTAATAAATGTTTTCTAGGGTTTTGTGCTTAACGTTTGCAAGATGGAGTTTGGACAAGAATTTGATTATATGGGCACTCAATTCTACCAAAATGATTTCAACCACTGGTAGGAACCTCATTCAAATATGTACCTAAGCCAATTTGGGCAAAAATCCTCTTTGCAAAAAGAAACGTTGGGGGAAGCTGAACAACGTTTATGGCAACAACAATTTTCTTTTTCAACAGAAACATGGGAGGGTGAGCAACAACTATGTCATTAGATAGCTGATGTGACGGAACAAGTCAAAAGCCTTAATGAAAAGTTCGACAAATTCTTGGAGAAGTACGATTCCAAGAGCTATGAATTACCTTCAAGAATTTGGAGACACAAATTGATAAGGTTGTTGATGAGGAAAAGATAGTGGAGAAAATATTGAAAAAAAAAGGAGAGGATTGAGGAAGAAAAGATATAGAGTGATTTAAAGGAAGAAGAAACAGAAAAGTTGGTTGAGGAAGATAATGATGATGAGGGAGAAAAAGCAGTGGTTGAGAAAAAAGAAAAAAAGAAAAGATACGCAAAAATAAAGAAGAAAAGAAGAAAAGAGAAAAAGAGAGAGTTGAGGGAGGAGAGTGAGAAGAAGAGGAAGAGAGAAAAGAAGAAAAGACAACATGAAAAACCCCTTCCTCATTCAAAAAAATATCATAGGAAGGAAAAGAAAGTCAAGTGCTATATGGAAATCTTCAAGAAATTGGAGATTAAAGTTCCTATGATTGAAACATGGAAACATGTGTTTGGTGTTCACAATTTTATGAAGAAAATTAGCAGGAAGAAGAAAAGGAAAAGAATATCAAGCAAAGAGAGGGGTGTTTTTATTTTTCTGTTTTTATTTATCTGTTTTTATTTATCTGTTTTTATTTTTCTGTTTTTATTTAAAAAAAATTAAAGAAAATGAAAATTAAAAATAAAATAATATTTTTACTGTTTTTATTTTCTGGGCTAATTCTGTGTTCTAGTGCAGTGTTCTTTAGTATGTGCAGGATAAAATTTGTACTAGGAGCACAAGATCATCAAGAGGCGGATAAGGAAGGAGAATTGGTTCACCAACAACCTGATGTGAAAAGTGACAAACCCAAACCTGGCACATCAAGTGAAATTCAAGAATAAGTTATGGGTTGTCAAGACTATTAAAGCAGACATAGCCTTTAAAGTTGGTGATAAGGAGAATATTAACACCTACTGATGGGTGTTTGAGCTTTATCGGGTTAGGCTCGTGACGTTAAACAAGTGCTATTGGGAGGCAACCCAGGTTTTATCTTTCTTTTTCCTTTGTACTTTTCATTTTTAGTATAGGAACATTTTATTTTTGTGTCTGTGCTTGGCTTGTACACTGATTCTGATCGTGGTTTCATTTTATAAAATGCATGATGAGTTATTCAATGATGATTGAATGTGGTTGATGACTGAGAATGTGTGTGTGCTGATATCCAGGTGAATGGTTCACTAACTATATGAACAAATGTATAGTGGTTTATGATTGTGATTGTGATGTTAAGCAGGATTCATGAATGATGTGTGAGAAAGCATGTTGTGTGAGGTATTGAGCTCCAGAGTCTTTACTGATGTATGTACTATTTACAGGGAATCGTGAATGATATTGCCATAGTCTTGATAATTGATTGAATTACATGTTTATGTGGTATGATCAAGGCCATGTTTGGAAACCCTTATTTAGCCAAATTTTCTCCCAAAAAGTTTAAAATGTTATATCCTTTTTGAACCTTGACCTTAAACAGTATGAAAACCCTTGATTTGAAAATATTTACTTTGATTTGGGTTGAGAATACTTGTATACATTGAAAAGGTTCAAGTTTGGGGTTGTATGGGGAAAACTAAAAGGCAAAAGAAAAGCATTGAGTTCAAGGGTTGAAAAGAAAAATGCATGAACATAGAAGAAGTGAAAGGAAAAAGCATGAAAAAAGAACTCAATGTAAAATCAATAAAAAGGGAAGAAGTTGGGAATAAAGGAGATTGATAATAGAGAGAGTTTAAACTTGAACCTTTTCAATAATAAAATAGCTCTCTTAACTCAAGGATTTTGTGATCTAGAAAAACCATTTTTTCTTGATAGCCCAGCCTCAATACAAGCCTTGCAAAAGTCCTTGTGATGGCATTTGCATCTGAAGATTTTGATTGTTTTAGATGGATGGAAAAGTTGTTTCATGTGACTTGTGAATAATAGAGAGTTGGAGTGTCATCCTAAACACTTGAGTTATTGAGTGAAACACTTGCCTGGTGAGAATTGATAAATTTCATGCTTACATCTATGCTTAGTGGAATTATCATTCATAAAGTATAACATCTGTTGGGAAATTTGTGATCATGTGAACTGAATTGAATTGAAAGCATGCATGCATCTTGATTTAAGTCCACTGAAAATCTGAAATTGAGTAGTTCTTGTCATAAGCAAAATGAATTTTGGAAGTGTTGAACTATTGATGAAAAAGTGCAAAGCCAAGTTTTGTCTTGTTTGCTTGAGGACACGAAAAGTTCTAAGTTTGGGGTTGTGATAACGGTTGAAAAACCGTTATTTTCATGTTTATATTGATATCAAAATACACCCTTTATAGCTTAGAATGAGCTTAGAATCAAGTAAAACACGTAAGATGAGTCATTTGAGGGTCAAAAGTTGTTTTTAGAGATATTATGCTTGTTTTGCATTGTTTTGTAGGGTTTTGATTAGAATTGGAGATGACTAGAAAGAAAGGTTGAAGATCAAACGGTTGTAGTGCAGAAAAGTCAACCAGAATGCAGAAAAGTCAACCAGTCAACCAGAAAAGTCAACCAGTTGACCAAAGTGCAGTTGACCCGCGCCTAGCGTTGAAATTTGGTGTTGGGCGGTGACGCGACTGATGGGAAACCGCCGAGCGGTCAAATTAGGCGTCGGACGGTTGTCAGATGGGCCTGACCCTAAATTTTGTTACTTTTCTTGATTATAAATAGCCCTAGTGCAAGTTTAGATGTATTCTTTTGACAGAAGAGGGCGGCCATACCTAATTTTCACTCCTTGGAGAAGATCTCTTGGATGCTTAGGCTCCTTTTTATCCAATTTAGGGTTTGTTTTTCCATTCTTCCATTATTTTTCATCTAGTTTCACCATGACAATGGTGAACTAAACCCTTTTGTTGTTGGGAAACAATGTAATCTTTTGAAACTCTCTTTTATTGAAACTCTTATTTATTTATATGCTTGTCATATGCTTTGGTTATCAATTGTTGGGTTTCTCATCTGCGCTTAATGCTTTTATCGTTTAACTCATTCGATAATCGTTGTTTGTCTTTATTGATACGGGGACGTACGGTACTGTCATGAATTGGGGGAAATTCCTTGATTAAGCAATACCACCTAGGGAGGCTAGGGATAGCAAGCCAGTAATTAGTAATAGGCTCTTTTCGCTAAGGGATCGGGTTAAGGGTACACTAAGAAAGTTTGCATGATAATTAGATAACAAGGAGAATTAAATAAGAGGAGTAGATAAGAAAGAGTGGATAAGATGAAATTGTAAGTCCCAACAACTCCTTTCATCCATAGTCTTTTTCTTGTCAATTGAATCATTCACATTTGCATGTTTACTTGTTGTTTCTTGCATTCAAACCAATCACTTTTTCTTTACAAGTCTTACGATTTCAACCTGCACGAACGATAAGGGCCTTCGAGTCTCTTGGGAAGAACGATATTGGGTTTTACCAATTATATTACTTGAAACGATCTGGTACGCTTGCCAGTTTCTGTTAACAGACGCGTGGACGAAACTGAAGCTCTAATACCAAATGATGGAAGAACCTCCAAGGAGATGACAGATGTGCTTTTCGAGCTCCTTCGAAGCTTCCTCCAGAGATGAACACAGCGGAATTGAACAAAAAACGCTAGAGCAAGAGATAGCTTAACGAAAACCAAGAGAAAAACTTGAAATAGAGGACGAGCTAAGAAATTGAGAGATAATCAAAGAAGGAGAACCCTAAGCGAGAGGATAAGCTTAGGATTTGACATGAAAAACCCTTAACGAATTGAAGAAACCCCAGAATGATGCAGAAACCCAAAACTGACCGATTATCGGTGAAAACTAAGTTTAATCGGTGGAAATGTTTTAAATCGAAGCAAAGGAGGGTTCAATCGGTGGAAAATGGAAAACGATGTGAGGATAGGTGTTTAACCGGTCAATATATGAAGAAATGGTGGGAAGAGGCTGTGACGAGGGAGAAACAAGAGTGACAAAGTGAATCTATGAGGATAGAAGACTCACTGAGAAGAACAAAGGTTGGTGACGAGGGGCTCAAGAGGAAGAAGGAGATGTGGTTCTACAAGAGTGAAATGGAGATAAATGAAAAGTTCTCTCATGGCAGCGAAATGGGGATGAGGCGATGTTGTGCTTAAGAAAAAGAAGATGCGTGGCTAAGGACCCTGACGCCACTTGACGGAAGCGGATTTGACAACGTCGTGGAGGTGATGCTGAGAGATGAGAGAGAAGCACCGTTGAATGGAAAATGGAAGTGAGAGAGTGTGCTTGGAAGGTGATTAAAGGGAGTCTTTGGACTCTCTAGCTTGTGACTTTCAAGAGAGAATTTTTTCTGATTCAGATATTTAATTCTCATTCATCTTAAAAGTGACAATTACAAGACAAGAGCTGGGTATTTATAGTAACCCATGCTCGTTGCAAGCTAAGCTAGGTATACAATGAAATGTAAAAAACTGAGGAAGGTACGTCAGACAGGATTCCATCATACCCTCCCTCTTTAAAAAAAAGATTTGTCCTCAAATCTGGCAATCTCCTTATGAAGAAGCTCCACACAGTCTTGGGAGCATGGCCATCTTGGAGTGGCCTTATTATTTTAGATCCATTTTTCGTCCTCCTGGATCAAACACGAATCTACAATACGCATCAAATATATCTTGAATTAATATTGATCCAAAGAAGAAATTCCGTAGAAGAACAAGAGAATAAGGACTTCTAATATTTTGTTTTGTTATCTTTAGAAACTTTAGAAGTCCAAATTCAATTTTCTTGAGTTATTTGTTTTCTTAAAGATAAGGATAACTCAAGTTTTGAATTGCCATATTTTAAAAAGGTTTGCATTGAATATGAAATGGCAATTGATTTGAAAGAGAGAATAATATTTGAAGACGGAACAATAATTGTAAAAGTAAAGAATTGCAAACCTTCCCTTTTAGGTTTCATGGTCTTTAAAAGAATACGATTTACCATCAGCAACAATTTCTCATTTTCTTTCTTCTCTCTTTCTTGCCTCTCTCTCTTCATTTCTTCTTCTCTTCTCTCTTCTTTTCTTTTCTCTTCTCTCTCTTTTAACGAACAAAATTAATAAAAAAACTAAAGGTAACGTCATTTTATAAACTGTCTGACGTTAATATATGTATCTTAACGTCAATTAAGGCGATGAGTGACGTTCATATAATGCAGTAGATAACGATAATAATAAAACGTTGGGCGAGGATCTCTACGGCTCAACGATAGTAACGTCGACTATAAACATGTTCGACGTCAACCTTACATCGTTCAACTTATAATGACGTCAAATATTCCTTTAAATATAAATATTTAATCAAAAACTGACGTCCAATTTGCACTTCGACGTGAATATTACCTCAACAATCTTCTAGTCGACGTCAACATTATGTGAGTTCCCCCGACCATTTGACGAAAATCTTTCTTTAAAAAAATATATTTATTCAAATATTAGACGTCAAAATCTACTCTATACAACGTACCTTAATGTTGATCTACATAAAAGACGTTAACATTACGTCAATTACATTTGTCTTCAATGTAAACGAGTTCGATTAACATCACCCGGTAATATTCGACGTAAATTTACGTCACCCGCTATAACGTCGTGATCATATGCGTCGTTAAAGGCCAAAAATAATTGATGTAATAGGTTGTTTTTGCACTAGTGTCCTTTATGTTGCACACATGGCATTCTTTCCCATTCTTATTGGTAGCCTACAAAACAAGGTAAAAGTATTTAGATTAAGGAGAATCTTTCTAAGATTTTAGATAAGGAAAGAGTTTTGGAAATCTTTATTCTAGTTCCCTTTCTTTAGTCTTAGTTGTAGTTGATACTTCTTTGGATGGGAAGTCCCTAAAGGGGTTGCCATCAGCAATTGCATTTGTCTTTCAAGTAAGTGAAGCTAATTACACGGTTTTTATGTTTGATACCTTGCAAGTACTAATTGTATAGTTGTACAGTGTTTTGCCTGTATGATTGAGTTGTGTGATTGAGCATGATTTTAGAATTGAAATTAGGGTTTTAATTTGGCTTACTTTAATTGTATGATGAAATTATGAATGTTGCCTAATTGGTATTGTAGTTGATATTGTTTTAAATAGTGAAGGTATTGTAATTTGAAATTTGGTATGTTTTGACATTTGTAAAAATTAAATGACCAATTTGGTATTGTAATTTCAAATACTTTAAATATAAGTTATTTTTTAAAAAATTAATTGACCAATTAATTAAAAGTTATTAAAATATAAAGTTTAAAATAAAAAAAATATAGACAAATTATGTAACATCCCATTTTAGTAGAATAAAACTACCAAAATAGAACATTACATAAATGCTAACTTACCAGAAACTACTGACTCCCGATGAAGAAGATCTTACACTTGGAGAACAACACCATATCTATGTGTTGCTTTAATCTTAACCTCACGCTGAAACGACTGAAAAGACGTCCTCCCAAAGCTCAAATCATTTAGGTGATTATCCCAAAAGAAAAAACAAACAAAAAGACATACAAGAAAGGTAAGCTAGATAAACAAGACAATTTATATATATATATATATATATATATATATATATATATATATATATATATATATATATATATATATATTACAATTTCAAACGTTAGTTAAAAAATAAAGCATAGCAATCCATTCATCCTATACATGCCACCTAGACAAGACTCATCCAGATTAGGTATGAATGTTGCATTATTGGTAGTCTGTGCACTTGTAATTGTAATACAGCTGACTGAAACCAACCTACTATACAATGTTAGTCCATTTCAGTTGCCTAGTGTCATGATCAAAGCCTGTAGGCAAGAACCTTCCGCTGCTCTCACCACATGACTCACCCCTCTCTACTTGAGAATTGATGATCCTTAGAGTGTTGGAATAGACCACCAGTCCAAAGCTCCATACATTCATACAACAACAACAATAGGCACGACCATGCAACCTCTCCACGAGTCATGGAATTACGTCCAACAACCATTCATTTCATTCACAAACTTTTCATCACAATATTCATATGCATAATTTCCATTCACATCTAAATCATATACAAATCTATTCATTTAAATTTACTACCATCATATAAGATCACTAATTATGATTTAAAGAACCAAAATCAACCAAATAAGTCATCAGAAGTCATATAATAATACAATTTTCTTTAAGGCATCTTATTACCTACATTTAGGTAAGGAAAACAACTTTAAAACCTTCATCAACAACTCCGGAAGGGTTCAAAAACCCCCCAAAATGATCTAAAGAACGTCCAAAATGCACATCCAGAACCTTGAAAGTCCCCCAAAAATTGTTGTAGTGTCATCTAGTAGCGCCCAGGCACCCAGGGGCTAGCGCTCAAGGTTGGTGCCTCTAGAAACGGGTGCTCAGCACCCTGTTTGAGTGCTCAAGCGCTATCAAAAGATCTCAACCCTCTTTAGATCATTTTGAAAACTTCTCCCACAACTTCTAAAGGTTCCTTGGACCTTCTAAACACTATGAAACTTTAGAAAACACATCTCTAACTCAAAATGATAATTCAAAACCCAATATCACTTACCTAAGCTACCCAAACTCAATTCTACACTTTCTAGCCTCCAAATCAATATACTAACTGCACAAACAATTCCAAATATACCTGTTAACACCCTTTACCACCTCAGATTGTTTACCTTTTTGCTATTACAAAATCTCACCATGCAAAACCTTAATTTTAACCAAAAATACTTAAGAACTCATCCTAAAGGCACTACTAAACATTCTACATTATACTTTTCTCATTTGATACCTTAAGCAAGTCCTAAATAGTCTCCTAATAACTCTAAACTGTCAAACATAGTCCCCACTGCTTACCTCAATTTTTCACTAGTTAAAACCTTCTTTTTACACTAAATATACCTTCAACTTCAACATTGATACCCTTACTTGTTTCATACCAGATTTTCTTCAATCTAACACCTCTAATAAGTTCAAAATGATCTCATAACAGCACTCAACTAGTTACTTCATCACTTCAACCTCTACCTTTAAAATTCACCCATCTAAACCCCCTATTTTTTACCTTAAAACCTAAGCAAAAGACACTTCTTCAATCCAACCACTTTGCATTCAATTTCCAAACATTAGGACAACTTCATTGCATATAATCAATACATTTTCACACATCACAAACTTATTATTCCAACATGTCAACAAAACATGACCAAATCCCCAATTTCATAAAATCCTCATATAACCAAACATAAACATTTCTAAAAGTTTAACTACAATACCTAGAGATACAAATTCTTTTAACAAAACCACAAAGTAAAAAAAAAAAAGATTCTAGATTTTCTTACCTTAGAAAACTCCTACCACTATAAGAACCCTCGACCGTTGCTTCCACCGCAAGGAACTTCTAGAACGACCTACAAATCATCGATTGGTGTTTGAGGAGAATCCTTAGAACCTCAATTGAACCAAGAATCAAGGAATAGAAGTTCTTGACACATGCAAAACAGATTTTGCTTTGCATGATCATGAACCAAAGATACCAAAGAAAAAGGGTAAAAACTTACTTGCTCTAAACAGTGAATTGATTGGGTAGATTTTTAAACCTCATTGCCGTGATCGATTAGACACCTCCTGATCATCAAAGAAATGGCTCAGGAGTTACAACTCTTAGAGAGAATGTAGAAAACTCTAGAAAAGTGATTTTTAGAGAGATGATCCGTTTTAAAATATGAAACTCGTTTATAACAAAACTATTTATAACTAAACTATTAATATAAAAATAACCGAATCTCATTATTTTTAACTAATATCATTTCTAAAATACCATTTTCTGGTATTTTACAAATTAGTTTAAAAATAAAATAAATAGATAAAAATATAAAATAAATTTTATACACGTCATGTGACAATAAAATAAATATAAATAAAAAATTAAAAAAATTAAAAAAAATAGATAAAATTAAAAGAACTTTCATACTCATGATACTAAAATAAATATAAATAAATAGAATTAAAAATATCAAATGACTAAAAAATTAACTTTTAAAACATTTCTCAACAAAATAAAATAGATAATAAAATAAATTTATTAATATACTCTTTTCTTATATTATAATAAATATAATAGATAATATATTAAAACTTAATTAAATAAAAATATTAAACCCAAGTAACAATTTAGGTTAATATAGAGAGACGAAACTACTAATTAACTTTTATTAAAAGTGCAAGCGTAATACATGAATATTAATATTTTATAATTTGTTTTAAAAATGAACAATAAAAAGTGTAAAAAACTAATTAATCTCAAAATATATTTATAAAAGTTCTTACTCCTTATAGAAAATAAAATCCCCATCTTTGTATATTTTAGTATTTAAATTTTTATATATTTAGAAGAAAAATAAATCCAACCCTTTTACTACCGGATAAAATTATGCTTTGTAGAAAAGAGTTCCATCTTATATTGAAGGTATTATCATTATTATTTTTATATTACAAAAGATTATTTAATTTTTGTAACTGTAACTCAAAAATTATTTAACTTTTAAAATAATCATTAGTATAAACACATGCACTTTAATCTTTTTTTATGTAAAACTTAGATTGAGAGATTGAGGATATGAGACTACAGATTAAGTTGAAGTAAGTTTTCAGTAGGTATGGTTTTGTGGTGGTGTTGAGTGATCGGTTGAGTTTGATCAAGAGAGAAGCAGTTGTTGGATGTTGGGTTACACCAAACAGTGAGACTGTGGGATTCAGAACAGGTCAAAAAGTTTGTTTGATGGGTGATGGTACTCTATGGTTCAGAGGTTCAAAGGTAAGCTTTGTGTTTCTGAGGTTTCGAGTTGAAGAGGTAATTCTTGAAGAAAGTTTGAGGGTAAATTGACAATATTCGTTATGGTAGGGGTTCCATGAAGATTTATGTGTTATATGGCATTTGACGAGGTGATCAAAGTGTTTAGGTTGGAGGTTTATGAGAAGTAATTTCTTTGCAAGTTTTAAGCTTGACCTTACGGGAGAATGAGTTGTTTATAAGCCTTGTTGTAAGGGAGTTTTAGTCTTTCAGAGGTGTTTCTCATTTTGAGAGAAGGAAAATAGTGGTGATGCATCAAGGGTGGATTAAGATATAATTGAGAATCAGTGTTATGTGAATCAGGGAAGTTTGGCAAACACAAGTGAAGGAAAGATGAAGTTGTTTCTTTTATAAGATAAGAGTGTGACTGCAAGGATGATTTGGTTGTGCTCTAATCTCTTTTCTAGTGGCTTTTGATCTTCAAGAGAACTATAATGTTTTAAGAAGAATAATCAGTGGTTATACATCAGGCGTGGATCAAGTAAAAACAATGAGGACAAGTGTAGAAAAGAAGAGTAAGTCTTTTGTTGTAAGAGTTTTTAGTTGGTGTTCTGAAGCAGGTACTAGAATTTTCACATTAGTGTCTAAAGTAGAACTGATGTTAATAGTTCATAATGGGATAGTTCCTGTTAAGTGTAAGGAGTGCAAGAAACAGGTGGTGTATTGTTTAGAGCATTAGTGTTTGGACTCAGTGTAATCATACGAAGAACTACAAGGTTGAAGAATCTCAGAAGAAAAGTAAATGGCAAGTTGGATATAAGCCTTGGCAGTCAAGAATGAGTTCAGGCATATACGTTTTCGAGGAGTAGAAAAATGTTGAGCAAATGGAATGACAAGGTTATCATGGAAGAGAAGAGTTATCAAGGTTTTGCAAGGTTATAAAAGTTTCAAAGAAGGTTCTTCAAGGGTGATTGTTTTCTGGTTACAGATGTCTTGAAGGAAGTGTTCTTTTCAGTAAACTAGTGAGTAAGGAAGTATGAGGATCAGAGTAGCGCAACGGATGATGGTGGGCATGTTCTTATTAGTAAGAGGTATGCAGAAAATCTTTCTTAATGATGTGTTAGCGGTTTGGGTATTGATTGCATTATCTGAGAATGAGTTGAGAATGTTTAGTGATCTTCAAAAGTCAAAAGTGAGTTTATGCATGGAGAAATAAGTAAGAGATAGAGAAGACAAAGTTAGCCTACATTTTCAAGCTAGAGTGCCAACCTTATAATGAGGAAGTATTAATGGACGATGAATAGATAGTGGGTTAGTGAACGAATGGAATGACTTGAGTTATGGTTTCGAGTTGTAGTGTCAATCTTAAGATAAGGAAGTGTTAACAGATGGTTTGAACAAATAGGAGATTCAAGTTCTTGTTTTGACAAGGATTGAGTAAGAGTTGGTTGAAATGCATATTATTCAGGTCAAATCTAAGAATGATTACTGGTCAGTGGGTCAAGAAATGCATATTGTTCAGATCAGTGAGTTAACAAAGTGAAGATGGAGTGCTCAAATTGGTTTTGTCGCAGCAATGAAGAAGAGTTTTACTTTGGTAATGGTATAGCATAATGGGAAACTATGTTACTCAAGAATTGAGATCGGTAAAGTAATGTGAAGTTCTTAAAAATGGGTGTGGTTAAAGGTGATCAAGAGCATAACAGTTGGTAGTTAAATCAGAAGTTGCAGTGATCAAGTTAGTGGTATAGATGTTCTTAGAGGAAGCAAAAAGAGGTAAAAGAATATTAGTCAAGGGTTGATCTAAAGTGAAGGCTAGCAGAAGTTTTAGAAGAGATTTACAAGAAGTAGGAAAGGATAAATGAGGGGTTGGCAGTGTCGTAGACACAATATGATTGGCTATGTGAAAGAAAGGTTCTTAAGAGTTGAGGTTTAGGGGTTCAGATTTGTTTTGATTATAATGGCTAGACCAATCTACACTATTGAACACTAGAGCATTTCAACATAGAGGCAAGGTTTTTCATGTAAGTAAGGTTGTTAGGGAGTAGTATCTTTGTCAAATAAGTGGTTGTAATAGAGAATGTGAGGAGAATAAGTTGTTCCTTCTATCTGATAAGTGAATTTTCAAGGACAAAAATTTTTCTTGTTAGGGAGAATGTAAAACTCCAAAAAATGGTATTTTTAGAAGTGGTGATAGTCTAAAACTAGGGAGACTCGATTATTTTAATATTAAACAGTTTTATTATAAATAATTTTGTTATTAAAGAGTTTTGTTATTTTAAAATGTACCATCTCTCTAGAAATCACTTTTCTTGAGTTCTCTACCTTTTCTCTAAGAGTTCTAACTCATGAGTCATCTCTTTGACTACCAGGAGGTACCTAATCGACCATGGCAACAAGGTTTACATTTCTACTCGATCAATTTCTTCAATAGAGCAAGTAAGTTTTGCCTCATTTTTCTCTTTTTGTTCTTAATTGAGATCGTGCTTAATGATCTCTTGTTGCATGTGAGTTGTAATGTTCTTTCCTAGTTTCCTGTTAATCAGAGGTCCTAAGGACTCTCTCTGATCTTGTTCGATGTTTTGTAGGCGTTTCTAGAGTTCCTTGAGCTATAAGCAAGGGTTCAGTGTTTATAGAGCTCTATTGTTTCAGTGTAAGGTAAGGGAAGCTAGTGTTTTTCCTTTAATTTGAGTTCCAAAATATGTTTTCGTATTTAATAGCATGGAAGTTCAATGTATGTTAATTTTGATGTTTGACTCTCGCGTGTTTTGTTTTAATATGCATGTGTGATTGAATGAAAATGGTTGTATGAATCTGGTTAAAGGTGATTAATGTCTTGTGTGTGGTTGGTGTTGTGAAGGTTGATGGTATCAAATTAATATACCATAAAGGAAATAAAATATATGTTGAGTTGCTAGTCATTTTAACATTAAAAAGGGGGGTTTTAGTGTGTGAGTTTTTTAAGCTAAGGGTTAACTAGAGTAAACTCAGTTTTAAAGTTTGTTTAAGTGTGAATTGTGACTTGTTATGGTTGTTAATTAGTTGAAATCTGTTTTAGAAAGAGGTATTAGTATTTTGGTAATGTTTTTGGATGGTTTTTAGGTGCAAATTAGGGGTCTTGAGTAGTAAAATTTTGATGGGAATGTTCTGAGGCAATTTGGAGTGGTTGGAATCTGTAATTGAGTCATTTGTGACTTGCTCAGATCCCTAAGTTGCTCAATTATGAGCTAGAACTGGTGGAACTCAATTTGGGTCTCTAAAATGAGGTTTTGGTTAATTTTGGATTGGAGTCTTGTGATCAATCACTTTAAAATGAGTTTAAGATGGTTTAGATACATTTGTTTAGGTCCATTTGAGTTTAGAATACAATCTAGGAGTGTTAGAAGTTGGGAAAGATGCATAGGATAGGTCAAGAGTGGTTGAGGGTTGTAAATTCTATAGTTTTGGTGTTGCAGAAGTATGTAGCCTCATTGAGCGAGTGTGTGTCTGCTAAGTCAGCATAACATTCTAGCTGAGCGAGAGTATCAGATTTTCAACTAAGTTTTTATATATTTTCTTAAAGTGTGTTCAATGTATGAGATTGTTTGAATGGTTTGTTTATAATACTTATTGTGAAGTATGAGTTTATTTATAATATGAATTGGAAACAATGTTATGTATATGATCAATGATGTTATATGTAGGAATTCAATGTAAAAGTATATGAATATAAGTATGGTTTCAATTGGTTTCACGATTGGTAACATGGGTTCGACGGAGGAACTCCTTCGGTATGGTTTCAAGTATTGATAGTATGAATGGTCGGAGTTAAGTTGGGGTTCATCCTGACATTCTAATGATTATCCATGTTCAAGTAGAAAGTGACGAGTCATGTCGTGAGAATAGAAGGAGGTCCAAGCCTAGGAGCCTTTCTCCATTTGGCAAAAGGGCGTTTGAGGACTAACCTTGTGTGTGTGGTATGGTGAAACTCATTGGCAAGGGCTCTACAAATAGTAGAGGTCACCCACAAGCGCAGGAACCTCTTTAACTCGACATTCCATACAATATCTGGATAGTCAGTCTAGATCTTTGCATGTTAAGATGTTTAGGATGGACTAAATTATATAGGATTCCTATATGAAATGCTTTAAACTTATGATGTATTATTTGTGTATCTAGCTTACCTTGCTTTTCTGTTGTCTGTCTTTGTATGTTGTTTCTCTTTTGCATTGATCACCTTATGATTTGAGTTTAGGGAATCACCTTTTCAATTACTCCAACAAGAGGTGAGAATGAAACTGAATGTGGATAAATAAATCTAGATAGATCTCTTTTATGTGGAATGTTTGCTTTATCTAATTGTTTTTTTAATATTTATGGAACGTTTCAGTTTAATAGTTTTATATTAAAATGGAATTTTACATTTTTTAACTTTTAATACTAGTATCTTAAACTTAACTTTTTATGTTTGATTTTATAGTATCAGCTCATATTACTCTAAAGGAGTATGAAGTGTTCATCATTCAGCACAGTTTACATGTTTAGTTTTAACTTTTATCATTAACTAAAAGTGGTACTTGATGATAAAGAAAAATAAATATATAAAAATTCACGATTTCATCGACATTTTAACTATGGACAAAAAGAAATGTGAATGATTTAAAAAATTATAATAAATCTTAAATTAAAATTAAAATTATAATATATTCTCAAAAAATCTATGATAACATATTCAAATATATAATTCGATATTACTCGATTAGTATTATTACGCAAGTTTTACTACTTAAGTTTTTGTGACATATTTTTTCAACAGTGTTTATGTGTTTATTAAAATTTATTGCTTTATTAGCAATATGACACTAAAATATGTATATGAGAAAAACTTAAATAGTAAAATATATAAAGACTAATAATTGGATGATAAAAGGGGTAAAAACTTAAGTGACAGTAAAATTTACTAACTCGGGAAAATTAAATAGTAAAACAAGTTAGCAATATTTTTCCAAACAAAAACGATTTTATAAAAGGGCCCACGAAGTACTCAATCGCTTAATACTATATAATAAACTCATTTAAGTAATTGAAATTTATTAAAACAATTGTTCTTTAAAATCCAAATAAAGATAGCTAATTTAATTTTTAGATTTGTCTTTAAGAAAAATAAATTTAGCTTTTCAATTCGATATACCTTAATCACTTGATTAAGTGTTTATGTATTTAAAACTTTAACATTTAAATTCTACATTTATATTAAATTCATTTTATTGCACTTTATTTGATTTGATTGAAAAGGGGAGCAGGATCTATCCTTTCACTGTTTGGAGATATGTAAAGTACAAAGAAAGTTGGATTATGGAGTTTTGTCCAAGAAGAATTAAACTGGCTGTATAATAATGTCACGTGTTTTTATTTGGGATATTTAGGTCACTTTCATGCACTTTTTTTTCTGGTTAATATGTTTTACATAATAATAGATTAATTTATCTATAACTATGTTTAGTATTTTACTAATTTATTAATTTATTAATTTTTATATTTTGTTTTCTTTTCACCTGTATTATATTAAATGTTTACTTTAGATATAAAATATTTATTAATATTGTATTAAAATCAACTATGGTATATTTGATTGGGACTTTTATCTGTATTTTGTAACAATCCAGTTTTCTTTCTAAACACATACATTGAAATATACTTAATATCATAAAGTCTTAGCAGCATTATCAAATATAAGTGAGTCGATTAACATTACATTTCTTAAGCTTGAGAATATGGTTATTTCACAAGTGTTTCAAAAAAGTAGACTATGGTCTTAACACTGTTTTCCAAAACAATACACATGCATATAAGCTATCTCTATTTTAATATTTAGTGTCCGATTTCCATTTGGGTAGCACAATCCTCATAAGCTTCTATCTCAACTCATGTATTAAAAATACCATTATTACACAAGAAAAAAATACACAAAAATGTAAAAATAAGTTAATTATAAAAAAAAGCTCCAATTTAAAGATATCATATCTTTCACAAAATCTTTAAAATATAAAAATAAATCTTTAAAAATATAAGTAGAATAAAATTTGTTGGTTAAGGTTCAAGCATCACACTACATAGTAATATTTAGATTCTTTTCTAGAAGATTGATGTATTGAAAGAAATTGTGAGACTCTACACTTATCATATTGACTCTATTTCTTTCTTTTATATAACTTTCTACCATTGTAACTCATATATTCATCAAGTACGTACAAAATTAACTTCACTAGCTTATTAAATATCATCATCTTTCATATCATATCGTCTATCAAGTAAAGTCTCATTCGACACTCACTATCTAGTTATCTTCCTTTATGTAAGTTCGTATTGGGAATAATCCAAATGTAAGTCAAAGTGTCGCATTGAATGGAAAAGGCAGTTAAACCTTATATAAGATAAAAACATAAACTCATTGGCTTGAGCCTTTGAGTTCAAAGTGATGTTATAAATGCCTTATGTGGGGTAAAAGTTAATGTAGTGGCGTTAAAACCCATAAGTTAGACATTACGAGTCAGAAAAGTCCAACATAACAAATCTCTTTCAATACACTTGGATTCACCTTAAATTTAATTTGTGAAATGCGAAGAAAACTATTTCTAACATGTAAACCACTTCTAGTAGGAAATATTTCACATAGAGACTAGTTGAAGGAAGTGTGCCCAATGGTGAGACCCCTAACACCTATGTTTTGTAATTTTTGAAGTGTTGTTCGACGATGCTTACTTAACGCCCAACGGTGATGCATTAGAAATTGGTTTTAGTATAACTTAGGTGTTTTCACTATTGTAGGAAAGTCTTTTTGTACCGATTAAAACAGGCTTTATATATTAGTTCTAGAACTAGTATAAATATATACAAAAAAAAATCAATTTCTATATCGGTTCTAGAACAAATATAGAAAGTCCATTTGGGCAATGGAATTTTTGTAATGAAAGTGACTTTTTACATGTAATGTTTTTCTATCCTAACCTAAAGACTATTCATATAATATGTACATGAAATTTCATAAAATACCTAACATCATCTCTTATACACACTCAAAAGAAATGAAGTCCACTACTCTCGAACTTCCTTTCAGACTCTTTGTTCCATTGGAGATACGTCATTGAAAACCTACACAATGAATAGTTTGAGTCAACAATCCTTTAGTGATAAATACTTAAGATGTGAGTTAGAGATTCTACATCTTACCAAATTTCATGAGTCAACAAAGTTTACATATATGATTCTATGCATGTGCCTCATCATATAATATTCACACTCAAAGCTCCCTAGTTAACGTGTGCACTACAAGTTAAATTCATAGAATATCATAAACTTAATAATTGTATTTTGAACTGCAACTTCTTTCTAAAAGCGATATATTATCCCTACAACCTCGAATAAATCCCAACCACTTTGTAAAAGTTAATGTAAATTGAAATTATGCCTAGTATGGAACTTAGTAAAATTAAATTATATAACATAACAAATAAATTAATAAAAACTTATGCTTGTAATGTACTTTTAATTACCACTGTGTTAGGTTTATTGTGTAATGAACATAAGGGAACCACAAGAAATTTTTGAAGAAGAATTACTAAAAACTGCTAGTAACAACTACAAATTCAAATAATATTAGATACATTAAGGTTTACCTAAATATAATTTAATTGCTAAAAGACATACTGATTGTTGAGAATAAGGTGCTAAGTACACTTTTCTTTTTTCCTTTTCAAATGCCTCTTATAACCTCTTCACCTTTATTCCAACGCCTTGAATGACAACAAGATCAGTAAATCCATGTATGTGAACATTCTTCCTCTTAGGACACCTACGATGTAAATACCATAAACATTGAAAATAAATAATGTTAAAATAATGTATTTAGTATATTTAAATTTGATAATAATAAAAGTTTACTTACAACAACCAAACTTGTATTACTAATATACATAACATACCATTGCCATAAAAAACTTCAAAAACATCTGTCTAACATATAAAAAAGAAGAGGTATAGGTTGCAAGGAGATAATTATTGTCATTGCACCAACTCATTCTACAACCTAAAAATTTGAAGTTAAAATTAGAAAAATATGTTAATAAGCATTCAAAAATAAATTGGTTTGAGTTACATTACATGAAAATTAATATTACTAACGGCCAAAATCTATCGGTAATGTTTAAAATTCGTCAATAAAATTATCATCAGTAAATTTTAGTATAGAATTTTTGTTTCGTCAGTAAAATTCATCGATAAATATTGCAATTCGGTTCATCTTCTTCCTCCTTCCTTCTTCCTTTTCTTTCTTCATTTATTTATTTTCATGAGTTTTGCTATCAACATATCATTCACAACCCTTAAACAATGACGAGTACAAAAAATCCAACCAGTTTATTTGGGTGAATTAAAATCATCATGAAGCATAACGCAAAAGAGAATAAAGATCAGGGGGAACCATCACTCCAACTTGTTTTTGTATTCTAAGATCTAAGAGAGAAAGATGGAGGAAAGAAAAATGTCAGTAATCACCAGAGAAGTGGTGCAAGCAGGGGCTTGTCGAAGAAGATGAAACGTGAACACCAAGAAGATCTCTTTGGTGGTGTTGGTGGCCTGCCTGAGCTTAGTCAATGACGAAGGATAACAACAAAAGGCAACGATGAAGGACAATGACGAATGACAGCGGCGAAGGACAACAACGAATGGCAATGGTGGTGGGTTCCGAAGGAGAAGATGAAAGAAAGTTTTTGTTTCTTCAACTTTAATGAAAACAAGATACATGTTTCCTACGAATGCGAGATTTCATTAAGAAATTTGTTGTTCATTTTACCAATGAATTTATCGATAGAAAAATCCGTGAATATATGAAATGCATTACTTATAAATTTATTGACGAATTTTTTATCAATAAATGAAATATGTATTATTGATAAATTTATTGACGAATTTTTTCTATCAATAAATAATTTTTTTCGTTGATAAAGAATCAATCAATAAAACTTATCGACAATTAAAATTTTCTAATTCATCGATAATTAAAATTTTATAATTTATCGATAGAATCCATTGATAATTTATTTATTAATGGAAATAAAATTTCAACGATAATTTTATAAATTTTTGTAATATTACTTACTATGCAAGTGTTGGTGTAAAATGTTCAAATAAGATAAAAGTGAGATTAACTGATTACTTATTTTAATTATTCTTTTAAAATTCATGATTAAAACTACACAAAAATTAAAAATAATAATTTTATAAAATAATTAGAAATTTATTCTGTTTCGAAATTCGATCAGTTAAAAGTGCGGATGAGAAAACAAAAAATAAGAAAAAAAAGAAGCATATAAAAGAACTGATTTGAAAGAGCTTGAAGAAGAAGGTTGCAAAGCTTTGTTCTTTTTGTTTCCATTTCTTCTTTTTTTTTCTGCATCTTTTTCTTTCTTCATTTAAGTTTTCAACACCTCACATCTGTTTCTATTCAATGCTTTAATTTATATGACTACCTTCATATAATAACGTCATACTTGCTTTTAAAACTTTAAAAGTATGATGGTTGAGACAATTTAATAAGGTATAGTGAATTTAAAATCCTTTATAGTGAATATATGACTTGTTTGAATGAATAAATTAAAAGAAATTAAAATTTTAAACTTTTTAGAAAATATTTTAAATAACTACAATAACAGAATATGAAAACCATTCAAAATTGAAAGAAATTAAAATTTCACAATGTGATTTTCTATTTATACATGCATACACATATATATTAAAAAATATTAAATTGTTAAATATTAAAATTTAACTAATATTTTAATGTAAAGTTTAATTTTAAATTTTTATATTTAAAAAAAATATATTTTAAAAATAAATTCAATTACTTAATCAGACAAAAAAATTAAAATATAAGATGTTTTAATTTTTCTATTGAAACTAAATATTAAAGAAAAAGTTATAAAGAATTCAAATATCGTACATTTCAATTTCTTAAGAATATATTTTAATCATGTCATATAAAGATGATATATAATGGAATGAAGTAAATTAAAGAGGGAGATATAGATATAAATAAATTAGAGAAAAATTAACTTCTAATTTAAGTCCAGTATTTGTAAATTAGAATATAATTTAATGAGTTTATTATGAACATATAATATTTTTTTTATTAGACTTATCAAGTGGTTTCTCCCACGAGAGGGTGAGAAAATTTGTAGGGTTCAAAATATTGTTATATTATATATTTTCTTGTTTTATTGATGGTTTCTATAAAACTTGAAAATGTGTACATTGACTTAATGACTAAACAACTTGACGTAGCTCCTTTAGAAGAATTTACATAATTATTAGTGCCATTCAAAATTACTCGAAATACATTATATTCAAATTATTTATAAATAATTTTTATTTATTTTATAAATATTTTTTAAGTAATTAATTAAAATATTATCACTTTTCTTAATGTACTATTATATAAAGATGATTTTCATTTTTTCACACAATTCTTTTACAACTTTATTCTTAAATATCCAATTTTAAGTAATTAATTTTTTAAATTTAACTTTTTATTATTTTTTTTTAATTTTAATTGATTACTTTCTTAAAAAAATTATCTAAATACATCATCAAGCTAGTTTTACTCCTACATTATCCTGATGGTTGAAAATGGAAGCATTTTAAGAGGATTACATTTAGGTGGAAGAAGAAACAGAAAAATTCAACTAAAAATATTGGTATTAAACATAAATTTTTGTGGAATCAAACTTATAAAAAAAAATTGACCAATCATACTCTCTTTAAAAAATGATAAAAATTTACCACAAAATTCACTATATAATGGTCTTTTAAGCACAAAATTTTGTATAAGAAAATATTTTTTGATAATTTTTGACTTATAATTAGTTTATTTTAAATATTTTTTTATGAATAAATTTAAGTAGACCACATGATTTATTGTTAAAAAAAATGATTATACTTTTGCATATTCTATTTACACCAAAGAATTCATCAAAAGAAAAGCAAATTGTCAGAAGAGACAAAAACAAGTACCCATCACCTAACTGAAACCATGAAAGAAAATAAACCAGAACCATTCATCCATTCACTTACCAATTGTACTACGAAACGGCACCGCTTTGTCCCTAAGCTAAAGTGTCACAAACACTTTCGCATGGAGTGACAGTTTCATACACACCAGTGTTCCACTTCTCCTTATAAAATACAAACACATCTTAACCACTTCCCAAAAGCTCAAACGATCGATCGAACATTCTCGTACCGGGATAACCATATCCCATTTCACAACCCGACCACACAAACAAACACAATGTTTTCGTTAAGATTCCCTGTTCCACTCGTGAACTCGCCTTCTTCTCATTCTTTTCACTCTCACTGTTGCTATCCTCCTTATCACCGTTTCCAAACACAAGGACTTGCCGTCACTAAACGCGGTACGGTCGCTGCCCCTGCCTGTGTTGCGCTTCGGGATGATGCAGGCGAGGGGACCTCTCTCGCCGGAGAGTCGCCCGAGCCTCTGCCGGATGAGCTGTCGCCGGAACTGATGCCGAAGCACGTGGCGGTTATTATGGACGGGAATGGGAGGTGGGCGAAGTTGAGGGGTCTGCCGCCGTCAGCGGGGCACCAGGCGGGGGTGCAGTCGCTGAGGCGGTTGGTGAGGCTCTGCTGCAGTTGGGGGATTAAGGTTCTGACGGTTTTCGCGTTCTCCACGGATAACTGGGTTCGCCCCAAGGTCATTATTGTCTTTTCTTATACGACACGACGCGTTTTAATGATGTGGTTTTACTGAAGGTTTTGCAACCATTGTAGGTGGAGGTTGATTTCTTGCTGAAGCTGTTTGAGAGAACCATAAATTCTGAAATCGATGCTTTTAAGAGGTACTGTACTCACTTAACAACTAAATTGCTTTGCCATAATTTAGGAGGAAGATATTTGAATTTTTCTATGGTTTAAAATTAATTGTATTATTAGTTTGTCTCTAAATTAATTATTCTTTATTCGGAAATTTATTTAAAAATATAAAAGATAATTGTGAAGATTGTAAAACTATAATTAAATAAAAAATGGGAAAAACATTATATTTATATTTTAGATTGACATTAAAGTAATTCAATCTATATTTAAGACTGAAATTCAAAATGTTAGGTCGAACCATTTGAAAATTTTAATGTCGGTTCGTTAACTACTTTTTGTTTTGGGTATTTTATCCTGTATTTTTTTTAAATTGAGTTCCTATAGATTTAAATTTGATATCAATCGTCATTTTTTTTTCAGTTTTTAAATAAAATAAATCTTTCTTAATATTGATTTATACGATAACATATATCATAATTTGTATTTTATATATTAGTTTGTATGTATTTTTGTTTATAATTTTTGTAACAATTGAATTTAAATTATATTATTTCTTAGATATTAAATTAAACAAATAAGTGTTTAAATATTTTTTAAGTTGTTAAATGTTATAATTTTAAAATCCTATATGTACTTTGTATAATATAAAATATAATTATATAAATAAAATACTTTTTTAATAATTCTAATAATTAAAAATAACTATTTTTTTTTTCAGAATACTATATAATCTATATGACAAATTTAACAAACATTAGATATAATTATACGTTATTATGTTTTTATTTTATTATTATCACATCATATTCTTTTTATTTTATCTTATCATATCATAACTTTTTTTTTCATATCATGTTTAAATTAGTTTTAAAAGTATTTCAAGAATTTTTTAAAAGAATAAATATAATTGGATGAACAAAATGTAAATAAATATTTGTTTTAAGAAAAAAATGTGATCATAAATACTCCAAAGATAAAAAAAAATATTTAAATTTTCTAAAGTTAAATAGTTAAAAAGAATGAAATGTAATCATAAATACTCCAAAGATAAAAAAAAAGTGTTTATTTTTTTAAAATTTAAATATTTAAATTATATAAACGCAAAATTCACAAATATTTTAAAGAATAAAAATATATTTAAATTAAAAATAGTACATTTACTCCTAAAATTAATTTTTGTCACACAAAATTTTGAAAATCTTTTGTTACTGTAAAAAAATATTCCTTACAAAATTAATTACTAGAGGTGTTTAAATTTCATTATTGACAAAAAAAAAATATACGTTGATTTATAAGTATCTTTCAAAAATGTATAAATCTAATATTTTTTTACTAACGTATTAAGAATGTAGTGATTTGAAAGAGAGTACTCATAACTCAATATTATTTTTACGGATAAATTAAAAGATATTTTAAATAAAATATGTTGTTAGAATGTGAAACTTTTAAGAATTTAAAATTGTTAAAGATTATGCAGTAACTTATTAATTAAAATTGTATAATTTTAAATTTCATACAAAACTAAGAATATGAAATTATTTTCTCATGAATTCATTTTTCTAAATGGTTGCTTTTAAGTTGACAAGTGGTGGAATTGCTTTTCATCAATATGTCTTTTGGTCTTCATATTTGTATCTAATTTTTAATTGAATCCTTATATTTTTTTTTGTCCCAATTAAATCTAATTTGAAGCAATAAAGTCTTCTCCATTAACTTTTCACTAATGCGATTTAACTGTGATGACTTGGATTAGTAGATTATTTAAAGTGATTCAATTACCTGGAATTTTTATTTAAAAAAAATAGTTAGAAATTTGGAAAACCCAATAAGAGAACCAAATAAGGGTTTACGTTTTTAGAATCTGGAAAACCCAGCTTTGGTCGCGCTAGAAATTTGCTTTTCCAGTTCGTCCTCTTTCCTTTTAAGTGAGCCATCAGAAGCTTTGAGCTTCTTCTCCTCTCTGATCTCGTGGACCACCCAACCTTGGAAAACCATTTTGGCTTGTACTAAGGGAGTGGTCTCATGAAGGCGCAACGGTGCATTGGCAGTTCTTATTCTTCTTCCCTCTATTCTGATTTGCAGCAAGGAGGAAGATTCCTTCTCTTCCTCCTCTTATGTTTTTTATTGGGTTTCGTAGGGGTTTCTGTGTCGATATCTAATTTTTGCGAATTGGGATTAGAGTTTTCGTTTCAAATTGATTTGGGAAATCCTGAGTTCTCTCTGTATTCGAAATTTGGTTGAGATTCTTCTTCCTTGCAGATCGGCGGTGAGGGTTTTTGCGTTTTGCGGCGAGATTGGTTTTTTAGAGATTTTATAGGGTCCTGTTCTTGCACTTTTAATTGTATGAAGGATATTTGATGAACGTAATTAGGGGTGGTTTTTTCTTGATGATTTTGTGTGAATTTTTGATTGCACGTGTTGGATTTCTTCTATCTCACTAACTATTTTTTTAGTATTGAAGCCACGCAATTGAATCACTTTAAATGACCTAGTAATATCTAATCCATGTCATCACAATTAAATAGCGTCACTGGATTAACGGAGATTACTTTATTGCTTAAAATTAATAAATATTTGGATTCAATTGGACAAAAAAAATATGAGGACCAAAAACATATTTAACTTATTATTCAATAATAATTTTTGTATTTGATAATAATTAAAATACTTTATTTAAATAAAAATGAAAATTAGTAAATGTACACTTTTTTTTATCTTGTGAAATATTTTAAAAATCACCCAATTTGGAATTAAAAAAGTAATATATTTAACTTTTTTATAAAATTTTAAAATTTGATACCTAAAATATATTCACGTCTCATTTCTTTTTCAATGTCCTAACCACAAAATTTAATAAAATTATTATTATTACTAATGTGTTGGAAAATAAAAAATCCTTATAGACTTAACAGGTGTCACTGTAGAGGGTTCCATTTCGTACTTTTCTTTTTATTTGCGGTCCATACCTCTCTAAATTTACTTCCCTGTTTCTAGACTTTTCGTCTGAATCACGTCACTTTACAAACATCATAATAAATTTTGTGGTCTTCTTCTATTTTAACAAATTAAGCTTCATTTGTTGACAGGGAGGGAATTCGAGTATCTGTGATCGGAGATTCATCAAAGTTGTCGGAGTCTCTGCAGAAACTGATAGGAAGTGCAGAAGAGGACACGAAAAAGAATACAAGACTGCAACTTATTGTGGCAGTAAGCTACAGTGGAAAATACGATGTTGTTCAAGCATGTAAAAGTGTAGCTCAGAAAGTGAAAGATGGTGATCTTTACGTGGAGGAGATCAATGAAAACATAATTGAACAGGAATTGGAAACGAACTGCACTGAATTTCCATACCCTGATCTACTTATAAGAACTAGTGGTGAGCTTAGAGTGAGTAACTTTTTGTTATGGCAATTGGCCTACACAGAACTTTACTTTAACAGAGATCTATGGCCAGATTTTGGAAAGGACGAGTTTCTAGAAGCGTTAAGCTCATTTCAGCAGAGACAGAGACGCTATGGTGGACGACATTCATAAACCATTTCTCACCATTATCTTTCTATCTTCATAACATATATACACCATCAAAACATGCTTATATTTTTTATATTCATCAACAAACTCCTATATATTAATAAATAAATGTTAATACAGAGTTATTATAGTCTCAAAATATTCTACAATTTACTTTCTCTTTATTTCTCTTATTTTATCACTATTTTTTCACACACAAATACATATATATTTAGCCATCATAATTATAGCAATAGCTGCTGCAGCAAGTAGATGAAATCGTGCATTTACGCCTTCCAATTGTGTGTAAACGGTGACTTCTTATTTATCAAAAATTTCTTTAATTTCAGGCATTCTTTCCTTTGTTTTTGTTTTTCTTGATTTATATGTAATATTATTTAGTTTGAATTATAATACATAAAATAACGGTTATCTCCATCCACGTATTGAATCATAAATATTTAGTCTATTTTAAGAATTATATATATATATATATATATATATATATATATATATATATATATATTACTTTTACTCAAACAAACAAAATGAATTAATTAAATTCAAATCTAGGTTCATTCCTTACAAACACCTAATAAATTATATTATAAATAATATAATTATAAAATATTTTATTTACATTCTCATTAATTATATATTTAATACTTTTTTTTGTGACACAATCTTCATTTTATAGAAGACGAATTATGAGAAAAAGGACGAGCACTTTAGAAAATGAAAGTTAAAAAAGTTCCTTGAAGTTGAAGTCTTTGAAGGATATCCCTTCTACTCTATAAGATTAATAAGGTTATATGTAAAATCCTTTATAGTTTTTTCCTCTATGATTGCTAACAAATAAGTTAGTGAAAACTTTTCATATAATTATACATTAAGTGAATTAAATATGTAAAACTCAAATAATCATACATATTATAATTATTTATACATATTATAATTATTTACATGAGTAAGTTGTGAATACTACATATAATATATATATATATATATATATATATATATATATATATATATATATATATATATATATATATATGTATGTATATACATGTGTATATACATATGTGTACATGTGTATACACATGTACACATATGTATATACACATGTGCACATATGTATATACACATGTACACATATGTATATACACATGTGCACATATGTATATACACATGTACACATATGTATATACACATGTATATATATATATATATATGTACACATATGTATATACATATTTATGTATATGTATGTATATATATGCATGTATATGTATGTATACATATATATATATATGTATACATATATATGTATGTATACATATATATGTATACATACATATATATGTATACATATATATATATATATGTATATATACATATACATGTACATATATACATATACAAATATACATGTACATACATATACAAATATACATGTACATACATATATATATATATATATATATACATATATATGTATACACACACACACACATATATATATATATATATATGTATGTATATATATGTATATTTATAACTGGAAATCAATCTACTAAGAAAAGTAGAGCAAACAATGCTCGTTTTGATTCTAACATCACTCATCTATAATCTTAACTTAGCATTGACTCATTCAACAGTCTAAGATTCACCATCTCTCTTTTGTTGAAACCTTCCAGCATGCAGTTATCGTGAACCTGCTTTTTTGCCTGTTGAACAATTTTGTTCATAATGACCTTTCTTTCTACATCATTTACACTTCCTATATTTGGCCAGTTTAGGACAAACCGACCTTAGATGAACTCCTCCACAATTAAAACATCTTACTGGACCTTGTTGTCCTGAATGACCGAACGGTACTGGAGGTCTGGAAGACTGACCCTTAGATCCTGAAGGGGAAAGCTGAGCATACTGAGTCCTTCTGGAACTAACACTTCCCTTAGATGCTCTTGTTTCTCTCACTCTCAGTTGTTGATTCTGCTGAATTTCCACTTCCTTCTTTGTCCTTTCCAATACTCTTGCTCTCTCCACTAACACTGGAAATTTCCTAATGCATAATCCGACAACCAACAACTTGATATCACCCCTCAGTCCATTCTCAAACTTTCTACATAACCATTCTTCACTCAATTCCATTGTATAGAACCTTCTAAGATGCTTAAACCGAACGGCATAATCTGACACAGATGTGTTTCCTTGAACCAATTCCAGAAACTCAACTTCCTTTACGAACCGAACGCTGTTAGGAAAGTATTCATCATAAAACTTTTGCTTAAACACTTCCCAAGAGATGAGGGTACCCCTTCCTCTCAACAGTATCTTCATACTATCCCACCAATGGCTTGCTTCTCCAATTAACAAATATTCTGAATAGATTAGTCGGTTCTCTTCCGAGCACTTCTTAGCATTAAATACGCGTTCCATATCTCCAAACCATTGGTCAGCCTCATCTGGACTGCAATTCCCACTGAACTTATCCAGATGATGTTGTAGAAAACTCTCTAGGCTCCATTCTTGTTGACAATTATCAGAAAAAGTGGACAACCTTGTCGCAGTTCTATCTTTTGACATCAATTCCACATACTGCTCCTGAGTTTTTTCTGCTGAAAACCGAGCGGCCTCAACTAACAACCGAGCGGCTTCCAACTGTTGTAGGGATAAGGCATTTTGCTGCACTAGTGAGGCGTTTTGTTGTTGCATGGCCGTGATTATTGATTCCATCAATCTTGTAGGTTCTGGTGCATCCGTACTTGAAGGCGAAGGAGGAGGAGACCTAGACGTCATCTTCTAAATATTCATAGAGATAAAATCATTAGTCTACCTTTGAATAGTAAGGATCCTATAGAAATGATCACTAACTACAGTCAAAGACTGAATCGGTGGAATCAGGTTAAAACTGAGAGTTTGATGATAATGACCAAACGGTAACAACTAAAAGAACGTTCGGTCATAAACCAATGCAAAATCAAATGATGTACAGAGAGGCCGAACATAAGTGGAGACAACATGTGTAAGGGAAAAAGAGAATGGGATTTACTAGGCCGAACGAAAAAGAATAAGGAACGTTCGGTCACAGAGAGCCTTGCATGAGACCGAACAGTTTCTACAAAACCGAACGATATGTCAATAAAATTAATAAAAGAGTTTTAAGTTACAATCAAAATTGAGAAAAAATACTATCTTTGGTAAAAGTTATGAGTGTGCACTCTCATTACTTCTATCAAAATATTCTCTGTTCTTAAAACTCTTACTTAATAACTTAAAGTTGATCGTCTAGAATAGGAGAAAATTGTATAACATACCATTTAGATTGATATTTCCACAGGAAAGACATGATAAACCCATAACTCGTAGGTTATCCTAAGAACAAACTGCTCTGATACCATTAATGTAACATCCCAATAAATATAGTTTTAAAACTATAGTTTATTTTAGAAGTTAACAAAAACAATAATGAAGAAGAGTAGAGAATAGGCAATGAAAGAGGAAAGGAATATGAAATTTCATATAGAATTTAAAACTTTTTACAAGAACATAATCTATACATAAAGACCAAACGGTCTGATACAAAGATCTATTCCGAACGGTTATACAGAAGGGACCCTATACCGAACGGTCATTCGAAAGACTAATCTGACCGAACTGTTTCTATACATAGTAAAGCATTCTAATGACAGGAGGTCCTACCCTTACTCCAGCAATCCGTACGCTCTAGCACTTTCTTCTGAAGTATCAGCAACGCCTTCTGCTCACATCCAATGGATGATCATCGCAGTGAAGAGAACGACCGAACGGTAAAGTACCGAACGACAACAAAGACATTACAGGAAAGATAAGGGTAAGCTTATGTAATTTAATTAATCATTTTCATCATCCATTAAAACATACAACCGAATCACATAAATCAATATTTCAATCATGCAATCATTATTCAAGTATATCAATCAAAATTGAACGTATAAATCATACAAATCATCTTATACCACAAACCGAACGTATAAAACAATATGACCGACCACTATGACTCTGTTCGGAAGAATATGTAGCTATGGTCGTTCTTGCACCCGTGGGTGGTAATTTGGAATAAACCATCAGTATTACCGCAACATGGATAACCCTTGAGCTTGCCACACAGGTTAGCTCGTTAAAACACTTTAGGTCAAGGCTGTACACACCGCCCAGGCTAGAGCCTTTGCCATTCTCACCACATGCACCACTAGCACCAGTAAGCATTAGAATATCAGGATGAACACCAATACAAAGCTGACCATATTCTTACTTCACCAATTAATATCAACCAAACATACTGTATGAACCGTGTAGCTCGATGTTTCTAGCACCCGGTGTGGTGTAGTAGCTGGCATACTCATCAGCTGCCACCCGATGTTAGTCCTAAAATGATCATCTGGTCTTATTGTCGCGGACCTCCTGCCATTCCTATGCATGAATTACCCTCCTCTATATGAGAAGGCGTAATCACGGAATATCAGGAACAAAACGACAACAGAGTCTGACCACGTTCATACTTTATAATTCATCACCAATCATGAGACATTCCTTCTTGAAATTCTCTTACATAACCATATACCAAATTTTAACCGAACACACATTATCACTTTCAGAATTATTAGACAACTTAAGGAGATGACCGAATGGTCCAGTACCGAGGAAGAAAACTGAATAAAGAATGTACTTTAGAAAGTGACCGAACGGTTAAACACTAAAGGGAAAACCGAATTCTATTCAAGACCAAGCACATGTGATAAGGCATTAATAATTTATGAACATGACCGATACTTTGTAATGGGGTTCCAACGATTTAGTAGAAAAGACGTTCTCTTCAAGAAACCGAGTGCCAGTTGAAGACCGAACACTCTTAGGGAAAATCAAGTGTCAGTATAAGACCGAACACTCTTCAAATAGAAGGGTATTAATACGAGACCGAGCACTTTAAATAAAATGAAATGTCAATTTATGACCAAACACTTAGAGACCAAATACCCCATGTAAGACTGAGTACTTTGAATTATCCAATGCTCTTCAAGGAAACAAGAATTAACATAAAACCGAGTACTTTGATAGTCACATGCTCTCTCTTTTCTTTAAATGTCAGAGATATTATTTGGTGGTGTTTTACACTTCTGCCCCTATCTTTTTCTAATAGAACAGACAAATTTTATCTGTTATAAATATACATACAGATGATAGATGTATAGATTATAGATTATAGATGAGTGATGTTAGAATCAAAACGAGCGTTGTTTGCTCTACTTTTCTTAGTAGATTGATTTCCAGTTATAAATATGAAATATTGTACTTGAAAAATGGATTGGAAATCAGTAAGAATATAAAAGTTCTATCTTAGTCTCACTCTTTGACCGTTCGGTGTATAGCGTTTGACCGTTCGGTTATATCCTTGGCATCTCAAATAAATCAATTAGGCGCTCGGTCTAAAACCCTCGTTCTTCTTTCGTTCCAACAAATCAAGCAATCTTATATACCGTTCGGTCATGAAAACTCAGCTTCATTTCTAACCAAGCAATATCAACTTCACTATACTCAATTATGTTTGATATCTTCTTTAAACCGTTTAAATCTCATTTTAGTTCCTTAATGACCGAACATTCTCTTATTGTTATTGTTCGGTCATTATTGTCAAAACTTTCGTTATAACTTGGCTATGATGATTCGGCCTTTGGCTGAAATCATCGTTCTGTTTATATAGTACCTTGTTTCTAATGGTTCTTTCGTTCTTCGTGTTCATGAAGATGACAACTAGATCTGTTCCTTCCTCGCTTATGAGCTTGGAGACACCTAACTCAATAAGATTTATGAAGTTAATAATCACAACCTTGTTCTCAAGGTTCGAACAATAAAACTTGGGGTGATTCTGATGTGGTCTTATCAAAGGGAAGAATTAGGAGGTGACAACTCTTCCTCTACTATCTTTCACTCTCTCGGTCCTTTCTATTGACCTAATACCGTTCAGTTTTGAACTATAATAGTAATATCGTTCGGGTATTTTTCTTCCGCTGGTCATAATTGTTTGTTTTCTTTCTATAACGAGCAACGTCGTTCGGTTTCATCCTTTAATGGTTAATATCGATTGGTCTGTTGTATTATGCTTGTAGTTGGTTTGTCGTTCGGTTCGTTGGTTAGACCTTCGGCCAGTGTTCAACCTTTTACTTCTGTGATCGATCGATCATTCGGCATGTTCAAGAGTTCACTCCTGAAAATATTCAGATCTTTTCCCCTCCAGGTCTTTCCGTTTCTCGGTTTCACACCCGAACCCAACAATTGACCAAGCGGTCTAATCTCTAACAGAGACCGATAATACCAAAATAATTCTTCCTCGAAAACAATCCACAATTTATCATACTCTATTCCCTGAAACTACTAACAAACGTTTCCACCATTTCATCATCTCCTAAACAGACTGGTGACCAATGTTGAATCTACACCGTTCGGTATTCACCATACCTTTCGGTCACATCTTCATTAGATGTTGGTTCCCCTTGTTTAAGCATTTTCCATTCGGGTTTTTGACCTTTGAATTTTGAATTCAAATCCTCAACCTTCCTTTACTATTTAGTCATTCATTTTGGAAATTCTAAATTATCCACCTGATTCCTTTAAAGACCGTTCGTTAGTTACCCAACCTAACCGATTGGTCTAGGTGCAACTGATCCACATTAATGAAAAGTCACCCTAAATGACTCCAAAGAAATTCATCTTTTGAAAGTACTCGGCCCGAATCCAAAATGCTCGGTTCATAATGAAGTTGTCTCTTTATTCAAACCATACAGTCACACTTTTAATAGAAAGGTATTCTGACATTTCGGCCATAAGCCTTGGGTAAGGTTGGTCTTACCGTTCGGTCGCCCCAAGCCCTGAGTGCTCGGCCAAAACTACAAATTGTTAGGGATATGCGAGCAGATGACTCTACTTGAAAATTTGAAAGGATATTATGAGTAGAGCTGTACCCCACCTGTTCTAGGGTAAGTCCTAATTTTCGCGGACGAAAATTTTTATTTGTTGAGGGGAATGTCACACCCCATAAATTTTTCTTTGTAATGGAAGACACGTGTCACACCCTTCTAGATTCCCCATGGTAGTGGGAGACAAAGCTGTCAACCTCATTTAATTCCTCACCCATTGGAAACCATGTGGCAGCAGGGAAGGTGGAAACTAGCAGAAAGTGGAATCCACGTGGCAATGCATGGAGTGCAGAACTCAGAAAGTGGAAGATAGGTGGCAGGCAGGGAGTGGACCGAGCGGTTTTTAGTGGAGGCCATATTTAAAGTTGGATTTTGAAAACTGACGCCATTTTCTGCATGTAATCCTTCTTCTTCCTCAACTCAGTTTCCAGAAAATCCTCCATTTTTCTCCTCCTTCTCTCTAAAACTCTCAAACTTCTCTCTACATTTCTGACCATTTCTCCCCCTCCGATCAACAACCTCCTTTCAGATTAATTCTTCCCGGTGACAAGGCCTTTCCTTTGCACCGATCAGATTTTCGTTTGGACAACTTTGGATTTTTGGAAGTCATAGGAAGTACCTGCGTAAAGACTTAGAAGAACCATTGGAAGTAGAGATAATGGAAGCTTATAAATTTAATTATGATTTCTGCAATTTGAATACGGTATATGCTTGAATGACTTTACATGTACGGATACTCGTGAATTTTAAAATACTCGTGAGTATTTTTTAAGCGGACATCCATATGAATAGCACATGAGGTAACAGGTAGATTTTTTTTTTCAGAGTCAGATTACGGGTAGATATTATCCATATCCGACCCATTGCCATCTCTATTACAATTTATTTATTTTTATAATTTTTTTAAAAATCTATTATGATAACATAAAAGACAGATTTACCTACTCTCTTAAAAACACTAATAATTAAGTTAACAAATCTAGTCTCATTTCAAATCATTTTTATTGAAGTGAAGCAAATAATATTAAATAGAAAACAAATTCAATAACTTGAAAGTTTTATTTATCATCCTTGTACTGAATCTTTAAAAAGTTCTACAAATTTTGTTACTATACGTGGAACTGTATATTATTTCACATTTTTACCATAACGACATTGTCGATCGATTTGTCTATGTTTATTTATTTTTAGTTTTAAAATTAAATAATTAATTTTTCTACTTTTACTTATTTATTTAATATTTTTACTTCAAAATAAGTTATTTTTAATAGTAAACCTTATTTAATTCTTAAACAAGTGACTTTCGTAAACTATTTATTTTAGAAAAGAATTATTTATGGAATGTCTAAAATTATTCTTAGAATAAATGTAAAAGAAAAAAAAATATTTACAAAAGAATAAAAAAAGTATATATGTTTATAGTTTTTTTATTTTTAAAATTGGATATATTATAAACTTTGATATATTTTGAAAAAATGTAATTTTTCAAGTTTTTTTTTTTTATTTTTTTTTCTACATTAGATGATGTTGTTGTTGAAAATTTTAAAATTTGATATAAAAATTGTATAAAATTTTAAATTTGATAAAATATATATATTAAAATTTGATACAGAAGGTAAATTTGAATTTTATGTGTGGAAGGAAGGGAATAAATTCGTATTTAGTCCAAAATGCACAAAAAAGCGAGCGTTTGAGTCAAAAAATTGTTTACCCTAACCCCCAATTTCCCTCTTTCTCTGTTTGCCCTGCTTCGTTTTGAGCAGAGAGATGAACCCTTTAACACTGGTGAAGCGCACTCAAAATATCAACGCCAGAGAAGCTGCACTCGGAATTGGCGAACAAGCTTCGTGGCACGCCAAGTACAAAGATTCCGCTTACGTATTCGTCGGTGGCATCCCCTTCGATCTCACCGAGGGTGACCTCCTCGCCGTTTTTGCTCAGTATTTCGCTTCCCTTTCCCATTTCAATTCATCAACTCTTTTTATTCTCTTTATATTTTCTATTTCTTTTTCTTTTAAATCTGAATGATATTTTTCAATTACTCAGATATGGGGAGGTTGTTGATGTTAATCTCGTTAGAGACAAGGGCACCGGAAAATCAAAGGGTTTTGCGTTTCTTGCGTATGAGGATCAAAGGAGCACAAATCTTGCTGTGGGTGGGTCTTTATTTTCTGGATTTTTTTAATGGACACAATGGTGAATTGCGTTCTGATGTTTATTTCTGTAACTCAGATAATTTAAATGGGGCTCAGATTATGGGGAGAATTATTAGGGTGGACCATGTTGACAAGTACAAGAAGAAAGAGGAAGAAGACGAGGAGACAGAGCGGCAGAAGAGGGAGGCACGAGGCGTTTGTCGTGCGTTTCAAAGGGGTGATTGTACTCGTGGAGCTAGCTGCAAGTTTTCTCATGATGAGCAAGTAAGATAACTGTGAACTCTTTTATTATGGCCTTCACCCTAAACCCTAAACATGATTAGTATAGGTAGTAGAGCCTAAAGTAGGGGGTTGTGTGTTGGTTTATCTATAATGATTGTTCCTAGCAAGTCTAGGACAATCCCTTCACCTTCCATCTCTCTATTGTATCAAATGATCATCTCTATAAATAATAGAAAATGAGAAGGGTCTTACAAGCCCTCAAGAATATTTCTTATCGTCTTTAATCTCAAGTAAAACTAATTCCAGTCTTAACAGAATTGGAATTATGGAATTGAATTGCATTCACGTTTTGATTATTATTCAGAGATCAGCATTATATTGGTAATAATGTCATGAGTTCCTGAATGTTATTATGGAATCAAGGGGCATTTGTTTGAGAACATGGTAATAAATGGAAATTTGGCATTGTTTGATGAACCACTGTTTTGAATGAGAATTTTATATGTCCTGACTGTAATGTAAAATTGTAATGAGTCTAATTTGATATAGTTTGTGATGGACTTCTTTAATCAAGAAGTCAAGAAAATGAGTAAAAACACACCAGACAAACTCATACAGTGAATAACCTCAGATTGTATTTAGTAAATGGAAGAAAACAATGTTCCCACAGCTATCAAGGAAGCCTCACCTTCCCCCCACTGGACTGAGATCCAGTAAACAATACAAAATAATTCCTCATCCCGCCCTTCTCAACAAACTCTTTATTTATACTCTCATATCTTCTAACAAACTCCTAACTGACTTATTTACTTCCCGCCTTTTTTATTCTTTCTTACATATACCTTTAATCCCCTATTTAATCCCCTATCAATACCCCTCTCCTCTTCAACAACCTTGTCCTCAAGGTTGAAAGCAGGAAATTGCTGTCTGATAAATGTTTCATCCTCCCAAGTCGCGCCTTCTATCCCTCCATCTTGCCACTGAACCAATATCTGAGTGGTCTCCTCCCCTTGTTGATTTCTTCCTCTTCTTTGTAGTACTTTTAAGGGTGTATATAGTGGACCGTCCGCCTGCAGTCCTACGGGTAGCTCCCCTTCCACCTTATGCTCCCCCACAGCCAACTTTAATTGTGATACATGGAATACCGGATGTATCTTTGTAGTGGCAGGCAACTGCAGTTTGAAAGCCACTGGACCCACTTGTTTTTCCACCAGGAAAGGGCCATAATATCTGGCCGATAATTTGGGGTGCAACTTGACCGACATAGATACTTGCCTATGAGGTCGTATTTTCAAAAAAACCCAATCCCCTTCTTTTATGCTAGACTCCCTTCTCTTCCTATTTGCATATTGAACCATCCGCTCTTGGGCTCTGGTCAAATGATATCGTAGCTATGAGATGGCTTCATCCCGCGTTTGTAAATCCTGTGCCACAGCTTCCACCACTGTTTCTCCCGGTATGAACTTGGTTACTACTGGGGGTTTTCTTCCATAAACCACTTCGAATGGGGTACACTTCGAAGCCCCTTGGTAACTGGTGTTATACCATTATTCAGCCCATGGCAACACATTACTCCAAGCCTTTGGCTGTTCCGAACAGAAACACCTCAAGTAGGTCTCCAACACTCTATTCAAAACCTCTGTCTGCCCATCTGTTTCTGGGTGGTATGCGGTACTCATTTTTAATTGAGTACCCTGTATTTTGAACAACTCTGTCCAGAATATACTAACAAACGTGGGATCCCGGTCGCTAACAATCGATATAGGAATTCCATGCAAACGTATTATCTCTTTTACAAAAATCTCTGCAATTATCTTGGCTGTATGAGGATGTTTGATGGGTATGAAATGCCCATACTTGCTCAGTCTGTCCACTACCACCATTATTGATTCAAAACCCTGAGATTTCGGTAATTTGACCACAAAGTCCATGCTTATCTCTTCCCAAATGGCCTTGGGAATAGGCAATGGCTGCAACAGCCCCTGCGGAGATCACGCCATATATTTATGTTGCTGGTAGATAAGACAGGAGGCTACATAGTCGGTTACCCTTTTTTTATGCCCATCCAGTGAAAAGCTTGGCCAATTCTTCTATAGGTTCTATAGACACCCGAGTGTCCTCCAAGCGTTGTATCATAAAAAGCACCAACCTTCCCTTATAATGGAGTCTCCCGTTCTCTAACGTATAAGCTGGGTGTGAATCCGGGTCTTCCTTCACTTCTTCCATTATTTTCTTTAGCCCAGCGTCTTTTTCCACTTCGTCTATTATTTCTTGGTAGTCAGGCCAATAGGGCCTGGTGATCATTAACAGCGTCCTATCTCCTTCCTCCTCTTCTCCCTTTCTGGATAGCCCATCCGCAACTTTGTTGGATGTCCCCGTCCTGTAATGTATATCAAACTCATAGCCCATGAGTTTCGCCAACCAATTTTGCTGGTTCTGAGTCGTTATGTGTTGCTCAAGTAAATACTTCAAACTCTTTTGATCTGTATAGACACTAAATTTCTTTCCCAGCAAGTAGGGACGCCATTGTTGAATAGCTAATACCAGCGCCATCAATTCCTTCTCATACACTGACTTTCCCAACGAACTCTCCGACAATGCCTTGCTGTAGTAAGCAATAGGCCTCCTATTCTGTGATAACACAGTTCCTATCCCCTTCCCCGAAGCATCACATTCAACTTGGAAAGGTTGTGAAAAGTCTGGCAGAGCCAGAACAGGAGCAGTGGTCACTGCCTTTTTGAGAGCTTGCATGGCTTCCTCTCCTGCATTTGTCCACTCAAACTTCCCCTTCTTCAAAAGATCCGTAAGGGGTCGGGCAATCTTCCCATAATTCCTGACAAATCTCCTGTAGTATCCCGTGAGCCCCAAGAACCTCCTTAATTCTTTAATACAGTGGGGTGCTGGCCATTCAGTCACTGCAGAAATTTTTTCTCCATCCATTTACACCCCCTGTTCGGATATCATGTGCCCCAGATATCGAATATGTCTCTTGCCAAACTCACATTTTTTTTTGTTGGCAAACAGCTGGTGTTGTTCTAGCACTTTCAGCACCTGTCTAAGATGTTCCTCATGATCCCCCCATGACTTACTATACACCAAAATGTCATCAAAAATACCAGCACACTCTTCCTTAAGAACGGTCTCAACAATGAATTCATCATGTCTTGAAAGGTGGCTGGAGCATTTGTGAGGCCAAAGGGCATTACTAAAAATTCATAATGTCCTAAATGAGTCCTAAAGGCTGTTTTGGGTATATCTGCCTCCTTCATCCTTATCTGGTGGTATCCAGATTTGAGATCCACTTTAGAAAAATAAGCAGCACCGTATAATTCATCTAGAAGCTCTTCAATCACAGGAATTGGATATTTATTGGGGATAGTCACTCTGTTTAAAGCTCTGTAATCTACACAAAAACGCCAACTACCATCTTTTTTTTTAACCAAAATTACTGGACTGGAAAATGGGCTATTACTGGGCCGAATAAGACCCAGGCCCAACATTTCCTGAACCTGTTGTTTTATTTCAGCTTTCATTAAGTGAGGATACTTGTATGGTCTCACGTTCACTGGCTCAGTCCCTTCTTTAAGAACTATCTGGTGGTCCACTTCTCTGACAGGAGGAAGCCCCTGCGGCATCTCAAACACCCTCTCATACTCTCCCAAAATCTTCTCCAGATTTTCTTCCTGCATAGGGGTTAAATCCTCTGCTCCTTTCTTTTCCCCTGCTGTTTCAGACTGATACAGGCCCCACACCACCGCTAGAGTTTCAATCCCTGTCTCCTTTTGTAATGCCTCGGGATTGACGACCTTCTTCAATGATCGGTTATCACCCCTTATCACTACCTCTCTTGTTGTCGTGCCATACTTCATTGTCATCTGCTTCCAATCCATTCTAATTTCCTCCAACGTAGCCAGCCACTCCACTTCGAGCACGACGTTGACGCCCCCCGGTTCGAAGAGATAAAAGTTCTCTTTAATCTCTACTCCGTCCAGTATCAAAGAAACTGCCATGCAACGGCCTTGCGTTTCCTTTCTCTGGCCATCCCCCAAGCAAGTAAGGTGTCGTCTTCTCCTTCTCTAAACCCATCTCCTCCGCCAACAGTGTCGAGATGAAATTATGACTTGCTCCGCTGTCAATGAGGACGACTACTCTCCGGTCTCGAATCCACCCCGACAGCCTCATCGTATTCAATTGATGAATTCCCCCAGCGGAATACACTGACAACTCCATGCATCGCTGTTCCGCCTCCTCTTCTGCTTCCATCGCTTCCGCCTCGTCGTCGTCAGCCCCCAAGATCATCACCTTGAAACTCCTCTCTGCGCACGATGCCCAGGGCTGTAAGTTCCTCCACAATGAAAACAACAACCCTCCTCTCTCCTCTCAATGTATTCCGGATACGACAACATTCGCAATCCGCGATTCGGTCCGCCGCCTGACGTACTTTCCACTTTAGAACCGGCAGTTTTGGTCATCTCTTCTTTCTTCGGAACCAGACCGCCGCTGCTGTTCGCTCGCCCCTCTGAAGACCCTCGATAAATCTCCGTTCTAGATACTGTGCCCGCACTGGCGATATACTTCCCCCACGTTGGTCCTCCTTTATTCACCGTACCTCCTCTGGTCACCCTCGATACCAACCCAGATTGCTCCACGTCTTGTGCCCTTTCCATCGCGGTTAACAGATCGCGAGGATTGTATGGTCGGACAAGATCCCTTAATTCTTCTTGGAGTCCCGCAAAGAAATACCCCAGCAACTGTTCCTCCGTTACGCCATCCGCCTGAGCTACCAGGATTTCAAACTCCCGAACATATTCCGCCACCGATTCCCGTTGTCTCACCGCCGCTAATTTTTCGAAGATCGTTCCTCGGTGTCTACCTCCGAATCTCCTGACCATCGGCTCCGTTAACTTCGCCCAGGTATGTTTCTTAACTTTCTTCCGCCAAAAGCGAAACCAGTAGTTCGCTTCCCCTTCCATACAGATGTATACCAGCTTTATCTTCTCCTTTTCGGTTACACTCTGTATTTCGAAAAACTTCTTTGCTCTCGCGATCCATCCCGTCGGATCGGTCCCTTTGAAAGTGGGTAATTCCACTCTCTTCATCCAACTCTTCTGCACATCAGCGCTTTCTTCCTCCGATTCATCCTCCGATTCCTCCTCCTCCGTCTCACGACTTCCATTAACCGAATGACTGTCCTCTGAACTCCTCCCCTGGTTCCTTCTTCTCTCGCATTTAACCAATCGTCTTCCATGGCCGTGATTCCCGTCTCGAGTCCTTCCTCTCATCTCCGCTCGAATCTCTTCCAACATGGCTTCCATGGACTCGAACTTTCCTTCCCACCTTTCCTCCAGTGCATTCATCCTGTTCTCCATCTCGCAGCTCCTCTGATTTGGATCCGGCAGGTCGGACCAAACTGATGGACTTCTTTAATCAAGAAGTCAAGAAAATGAGTAAAAACACACCAGACAAACTCATACAGTGAATAACCTCAGATTGTATTTAGTAAATGGAAGAAAACAATGTTCCCAGCTATCAAGGAAACCTCACCTTCCCCCCACTGGACTGAGATCTAGTAAACAATACAAAATAATTCCTCATCCCGCCCTTCTCAACAAACTCTTTATTTATACTCTCATATCTTCTAACAAACTCCTAACTGACTTATTTACTTCCCGCCTTTTTTATTCTTTCTTACATATACCTTTAATCCCCTATTTAATCCCTATCAGTTTGTGAGTTTGCTCATTGTAGTGTATTAATGGTTGATACAGCTTAAGTTTTAATGTGAAATCTGCATGTATTTTCCTGTCATCCTGTTGTTCAATTATTGAGTATTACACTTTCATTACCCAAGAAATGCTTAAATGACTGCATTTCTCTCTATTGTAAAATTTACATTCCTTCATACACGAATGAATATGCATTATACGGAAGCTCCATTTGATATAAACTAGCTTCTCAGGTCCCTCTTGCTATTATTGTTGGGATCATCAACAACTTGTTTAGACTTCCACTGTCAAATTTGGCATATTAGCAGAAATTTAAATATTCAAATTAGAGGGAGGACATTTTAATTGAAATATATCCTAAGGAAAAGTAGTGTAATTTGCTGCTCTTTGATTCCTGGTTGTACGGATGAAAATTAAATTGTTTCTCCTCCTTTTTTATTTGCCTATAGTTGAACCTTTGAAGTTGTGCTGTAAAATGTTCAAAATTATGGAACATCTTACATACAGAGGGTTTATGCAGCCACCTTTTCATGTTTTTTACTGTCTTTGTTGTCTTTATACAGAGAGCTGCAAATACCGGTTGGGGTCAGAAGGAAGACAATCCAAAGTGGGGTCACGACAAATTTGAGGGTCCCAAAAAAGAGAGGAGATCTGGCACCAATCAACCAAATCATAATTCAGAAAATAGAGACAGAGATTCACGTTCTAAAGCCCGTGCCAATGATGCTGGATTCGACAACCAACCTAAGAGAAGTGATAGAGAAGAGAGGTCAAGGCGGTGGCATGATGATGATGATACATATAAGGGAAGAGAAAATAATAATAGAAGAGAAGAGAAGGGATCAAGAAGGTATGGAGATGATGAATTTGAACATAAGTCGAGAGAAGAGCGATATAGGAGAGAAGAAAAGAAATCAAGAAAGGATGATTACGATGATATTCCTGAGCAAAAAGATCATCGTAGAAGGGAAGACAAGAGGGCAATAAAGCCAGATGATGGTGAGTATGAACCCAAGTTGAGAGATTCGGACATAAGGGAAGATAAAGGACCCAGGAGGAAGGATGAGGATGATTTTGTAAGCAAGGCAAGAGAACCTCATAGTAACAGGGAAGACAGAAGATCTCGAAAATACAGTGAAGATGAATCTGCACCAAGGTCAAGAGATTATGATAGGAAGCAAGATAGCAGGTTTTATAGAAGTGACAGTGATAGACCAGAGTCAAAGGTAAGACATGATTTTGAGAGGAGGGAAGAGAAAAGGTCAAGAAGGTAATGACAGTATCGAGGTGGATACGAGCATATCATTCCTTTGTTGTGGAGAGAACCTAGTTTTAGAGCAGCGGAAAATCATTTGATAACCTGAAATGTGATTCAAAGCTTCTGGAATGTCTAAGCTCATTTTGTTTGTCTGATGATTTTCACTGCTGCGAGCAGTGATAATCTTACTTTTGGCGTGGCTGGTTTGATAAATATTTTAGTCGGTTCAGCGATCTCCAACTACCAATGTTAATGTACCATTAATTCAAAATACTTGACCTGTCTATCAGTGATTCAATCTTCTCTACAGGTAGCAAAAAGCGAAATGGTTTGACATAACGAAGCTCCCAATTTTACGCTTAATTGTGGGTATTTTCATATATTTCCCTTCCCATTTTATTTGGAGTTGTTTGTAGGTACGAAATAGATGTAAAATCCGTTGGTTCTTTTAAAGCGATTTAGGAACTCCAAATAAATTAAGGACTTTAGCGAAGGACAGTCGAGTCCATCAGTGCTGACTTTTTTGATAATTTGGTTCATATTCTCCCGTTTGGGAGAGACTTTTCAGGGGCTAATTCACATGGTTTACAAGATATGTATGAACATTTGACATTAATTGAAGCACATCACACAAATTCCACCATAGTTATACATTTTGTTGTTTCTTCTTCTCTGGTTGGTACCATCTTTGACAAGTGTGTAGGAGCATGATGTTACCCTTTTTGTTTTGTTGGTATGCATTCATTTATTTTCTTACAACAATTTTTTTACTTTAGCTAGTACATCTTGCCTGACATTAGACAATCCACCAATCTATGCTAATAAGAGAATTCACACGCATGCTTAGTTGTATGTTTTACTCTTGAAATCACTTGAATTTAAAATCCCTAAGTTTATAAAAGTTGATAGTCACCGTTATTATATTTAAGAAGTTAGTAATCCACTTTATTCCCCTGGTGCAGATGTGAATGAACAATTTGATATAAGCCATACAAAGAAAAAGCATGACGGAAGAATTGCTTAAATAAACTTCTTGAACACAAACTGCAACCATTTCCATATTAATCTAATATCCAGTTTACACTTTTTGGGAGGAATGATAGACATGTTTCTGGATATAATAGGTTATACAGGTCCGAATAACTGACACGGTATGACTGATATTATTTCGAGAAAGGAGCAGCTGCCGCTGTGAAATACAACTATGTTTTCAGTTCCTTTCCAATATATTATCAATTAGTTTTCCAACAGAAATGAAAGAAGAACCACCGGTAAGGACAGCTTTCCTGGCCTTCTCTTTCATCGCTAACACGTTCTTATGTACCTTGCTATCTTTGTCCATCAATTTTTTCAGCCCTTCCTCTATCTCCTTTGCCGTTACAAGATCACTGCTCCTTCTATAGTCCAGTCTCAACTCCACTGCTAATCCATATTGCCTCTCCATCCAAAATGCATTTAACTGTTGTTCTGCATAGATAGGCCATGTCAATATTGGTACCCCAAACCACAAGCTTTCCAAAATAGAGTTCCATCCACAATGAGAAACAAAGCCTACAATGGCTTTGTGGGCCAGAACCTCCACCTGGGGTGCCCATCCACATATCATTCCCCTACCCTCCATCCATTCTAAGAAACCTTCTGGTAAGGTTCTGTCTACATTATCTGCAGTTGGTGGAGAATTCATAGCCCATAAGAACCTAACTCCAGTACCCTGCAGTGCTACTGCTATTTCTCTTGTTTGAGATGGAGCAAACCCTCCCATGCTCCCAAAGCAAAGAAACACTACAGAGGAAGGTGGTTGCTCATCTAGCCACTTCAATATTTTGTCATGCTGGGCTTGATCTAAATTTGGGTTTGGCCGACCCTTGAGATCAATCAAAGGACCAACAGCATAGATTGGAGGCACTTGACTCTGACCATCGGATAATGCATCGATAGCATACTTTTCCAAATCTGAGAAGGAATTAACAATGATTCCTTTGGTGTCCAAGAACCTCTGAGCAAGCTTGTAATATGCAGCATATCCACCATCTTTGTTAAAAGCAGCATCAGGAAAAACACTCAGAGGAACTGGATCTGGGAAACCCCGAATCAACAAGTCAGGCTCAGAGACATTGAACACATCCTCTATCCCACGATTCAGAAGGGAAAGAATAAAAGCCGAAAATGCAACATTTGAAGTCATGAACATGTAAGAGGGGATGCCAAGTTCATTCCCCACATCAATCATGGACAGACAAAAGAAATCTAGGACCAACCTAACAACTGGTTGTGACTCGGACCTAGGATAGGACGATAAGATGTTTTCCACGGTGGCTTTGACATGGGGTTTCAGGCTCTCGATGAAGGTACATATGTAGTGTTCAGGAGACTTGAAAATTAACTCTTGTGGAGGAAGTTCTATAAGAGGGAGATCAATGAGTTTGATCTGAGGTTGTGAGGCTAAAGCTGATTTGATGTAAGAGTCTGCAAATGGAGTTGAAGGGATCTTGATGCAGAGAATCGTGACTGAAAGATGGTTGTCACGGTTGATTAGAAGCTGAGCAAATTCAAGGGATGAAGTCAAGTGGCCAATCCCTGGTGAGGGAATGAAGATCAGCTCTGCGTTGTTCTTCATCTCAGTGCTGAGAGAATAGAGTTTTGACTAGGATTTACGCCTTTCCCCGTTGGCTTTCAACTTTTATCACACCACCACTAGAAGGCACATATTTAATTTGGTTAAGATAAGATACATGTCTATTAAATGTAATAGACTTTTGTTAGGCAGAATTTTGCGAAAATATTTTAATACAACAAACGTGTTATTTTTTTATTGATTTATTATTTATTTGTTATGTATTTTAAGTTTAATAAAAAAAAATACGTATATTTTATCAAACTGTTATAAAAGAAATATGTATTAATATATATTTTTTCTAATTCCTTAAAGTTGTTTCAATGAATAAAAAGGAATACAATTTTTTTTTTCTTTGAGTTATTACTTAACATTTGCTTTATTGACATCTTACCTTCTCATGCAAAAATTTAAGGTTTAATAGATTTGGAGATCCCTATTTATGCAGTTTTTCGTCAATTAGGTCCTTATATTTTCAATTAGCTCAATTTGGTCCTTGTTTATGAAAAATTGAAACAATAAAGTTTGTGCCGTTAAATCCTCTGGACGGCGTAAAAAATGTTACTTGCTGGCTAGATGAGCTGTCATTTGAAAACATGTGGTACATAAACCGTTTAATACGTGGATTTGTTTATTTGTTTAGCTTTTAAAATAGTGGTTGTATTCACGACAAGGACCTCGATTCGAAGATTGAAATCCCTAAATTGGAAGATTAAAATCCTCTCAATGAAGTACACTGTAATCCTAATAGCCTAATCAGACACTAATCTCCCACAGATCAAAACCAGAACCATAATCAATAGGCGACGACGAAGGCGAGCGACAATGGTTGTACTGCGGCGGGTGCGGAGGGCGTTGGATTTTAACCATGCAGGCAGTATGTCTATTTTGAAATGTATTCAGTCGAACGAACCATTAGGTGAAGACCCGATGACTCGTGTAATCCTTAAAATATGCATATGAGATTTAACTCCGTGAATGCTTCACATTTGAATTGGGTTCATTATTGGGAAGAATTTGATTCCAGAAGAACCAGATGCATTTGAGATACAACCGACAGTAGATTTTTCTGGATATGCAGATGTGGGTACTAAACAAAAAGGGTAACTTAGTGCTACAAATTTCCAGCCATTCAGGGGAATACGCTTTCCCCCTTTATATATACAATATTATAATATCTCTAAAACAAATTGATTACAGAAGAACTAGAATTTGATTCCACATTTCCATTTCCATTATGCATATACTCACTTTTTCAACATTTCCTAGCATGACCAACTGTGACAACTTCTTATCCCCAATCTCCATAATTTTTGTTTATCCCTGAAACCAGGGTTTTAAATAGCGCACTACAGAAGCATAGATAGCTGTAGCAGCCATATAAAATGAGATAATTATGCCATGTGTCGATTCTGAAAAGAGCTTTATGAATAGAGAAGTTAAGACTTTTTTGGAGTAAAATGTCAAGTTGTTTAACTGAATGCTAGGTTCTACTAAAATAAAAATTTGCTTTTCTGATAATAGTGAGAAACTTAAGGGAGTAAACTTTCCACTGTAGTAGCCTGAACTCCTGAATAGCCTTGAAGCAAATCGTAGTATTTGTAACAAAAGCAAGTAACACCACCTCGCTGCTGTCGCCGGAATGACAGATAACCTTTCGAAACTTCAACAATGACGACGACAAGTTGGAGATCGGAAAAGGGGGCTGGCATTGTGGGGGGTTTGGAGGCGTCGAGGGTCTTTCTCTTGGAAGAGGAGTGCGAGGCGGAGGCGGAGTCAATCATGATCCAGAGTGCGGCATGATTATTCTTTGTGAGTTTAATGTTTGGGAAGTTGGACTCCAAAGGAAGAAGGTGAAGATACATTTTCTGGTATGGGAAATGTTTTGAACAATAATCATCAAAGGTGAAGAAAGAGGAAACATCGTCTAGTCAGGCCACGTTATGCACCTCATTAAAAATTTGCACAATCAAGCAACTTAGAACACACAAATTTTAACGTCGTCTAATCCAATTAACAACAAGGTTTTAATTGAGCCAATTTTAACAAAAAAAGGGACTTAATTTATCAACTTGGAAATAAAAGGACCTACTTGACAAAAAACTGCAGAAATAGGGACCTCTGAATCAATAAGCATTTAGAAATTTACATTAATTTGAACTAAATTTGAATTCTTATTTACACATTGTTTTGTAGCAATAATTTATTATTTACTAAAAATTATTTGAAATGGTTTATAAGAATTATGTGTATTTAATTTAAGTAATTTAGGATAATTTGTAGAAAAATTAAAAAAAAAAGGAATGAAAGATGAGAAGAAAATCGTGGATGTTACCGTGTTTTTTTTTTGAAAAAAAAATACTACCTTACTCTTAATAACAATATTCACATGTACACTCTAAACCCCCACAGAATGGTATTTTAGAAGTGTAATGTTCCAAAAATATAGCATAATATTATATAAAGGAGTCAACATATAATAATATTATAGGACAGTTGCAGGAATTAAATAAGGTTTACAATTATTCTAAAATACCTAAAAATTTGAAACTTTACAAAAGATCATGAAGTTTGATATAAAACCTAGGAACAAACCGAATGGTTCTACAACTACGTTTAAACCGAACGATTGTACAAGATAATCACATACCGAACGATTATACAACACCTTGTATAAACTGAACGATTTACAAAAGATATACTAATCTCGATGATCGAATGGTCCTAAGCTAGACTGCAGGGTTCTCGCCTTCCAACGGTTCTTCCAACGAACACTCATCACCTTCTGTTCACATCCACAAAATGATCGTTGCAAGAGAAAAGATGACTGAACGGACCACATAAGACAAGATAGGAAAGTAGGGTAAGCTAGTGTAATTTAATTAATCATAAAAACATAAACAAGTCATAATCATTTATTCACCTGAGCATTTATAACATATAATCCATCATACATACATGTCCAACAATGACCAAACATATCATACATGCAATGGCTGGCCACTTGACTTGACCATCCGAATTGTATGAATATGTAGCTTGTGGCCGTTCTTGCACCTGGGTGGTGTAGTAGCTGAGATGCCCTCAACAACTACCACCTAAGGTTAGTCCGTTATACCTCACCTAGATCCCCACTAGACTAAGACCTCCTGCCATTCTCACACTATGACTTACCCATCTCTACTTGACAACTAGTAATCATTAAAATTTCAGGATGAACGCCGTGAATTTCACTATCCATATTAATACTTTACCAATTCAATAACCATTCACCGAGACATTCCTCCTTGGAATTCTCTTTCATACCACTTGAGATATAATACCAACATACTTTCTTATCCATAATGTATTTAAATAAAATCAAACCGAACAATAAAATAATCACAACCCTTGAATACGACCGAATGGAAAATCTTATCAATACCTATGAACAAGACCGAACGGGAGACCACTCCCTATATTAGAACATGATCGAACGGTCATGTAAAGAGTAAGACTCAAGCATGAGCTGAACGTCTTTAAAGCCGAATACCATAACAAATGAATCCTAAAGCTACACCAGAACTTGAATCTTAGATCGAACTCTTTTGATCTAGAACGAACACTATTGACTTAGATCGATCACTATTGGCTTAGGTCGAACACTAAGGCTTAGACCGAACACTAAGACTTAGACCGAACACTAAGGGCTTAGACCGAACACTAATGGCTTAGTTTGAACACTAAGGGCTTAGACACTAAGAGCTTAGACCGAACACTAAGGGCTTAGACCGAACACTAAGAGCTTAGACCGAACACTAAGGCTTAGACCGAACATTGTTGGTTTGGATCGAACACTTTTGAGAAGCCGAGTGCTTAGTACAAGACCAAGCACTACTTAAGAAACCGAGTGCTAGTGCAAGACCGAGAACTACTAATAAACCGAGTGGTAGTGCAAGACCGAGCACTCTGAACTTATACCAAATGTACAAGTAGGACCGATCACTGAAATAATGGAACACTATTTATAAACTGAGAATAATTATAATGTCGAAGGTTTAAACTATATTGAACACCTTATCTAGGCTGACTACTAAGTGAAAATAGAAAACTATACTTAGATCGAACGTTATTTTCCATTGTACACAATATAAGACCGATCGCTCATTAACTAAAAACTTATATAAAAGGAGAATTCAGTTTAGACCGAACACACTAAAAAGACCGAACGATCACGAATGACTCTTGGCGACATGTAATAATTTTGCAGAATACTGCAGAATTATGATCAAACTTTATTCTTACCAATTCCCACCATTTATCAACATCAACACATACAGATCAATATGTAGAAAACTTCAACATTTCCAATATCAACCAAACATCCTAACATACCACCATTTAAAACATGTAACCATCCACACACATAAGAATCATAATTAATTGCAAGCTTCTCTTACCTTTTTAACCGAACAACTACTCAACCAACAGCAGAATACGTCCACCGAACACCACTTTCTAGAATACCTATAACCCACTGATCAAGAAGGAAAAATGAACCAAAAGACCAAAACATGATCAGGATTTGTGAAGATGAAACTGATGAACACATGCAACCAGAAATTAGGCTTGCATGTACCCAAAAACAGGTTTCTTAGGAAGAGAATGAACTTACCAACTCCAAACTTGAATTTGATCAGTAAAGATGGAAGAATTTAACACTCAACCACTATCTGATTTATGATTAGAAGAAGAAGAAAGTGAGAATTTTTAGAGAGAAGAAAAAGAATTGTAGAAAGAAGGAGGAGAAAATAAAACTCAGAACTTTGGAGAGAAGAGGTGCATGCAGAAAGTGGCTCGAAGTTTTGAAAATTTTACTTATATATTACCATCAAAAACCACTCGGTCCACTCAAATGCACACACCTGGCTTCAACTTTCTCTGAATTTAATGGTCTTGACAAGAAGTGGTAGTTTAAAAATAGTGAGACTCAGTTATTTTAATATTAAATGGTTTATTTATAAATACTTTTGTTATAAACGAGTTTCATTATTTTAAAACGTACCATCTCTCTAAAAATTCTAACTCCTCGATCATCTGTTTGATGATCAAGAAGTTCTTATGAGATTACAATTGGGTAATTTCTAATTCTAACCGATCAGTTTTCGTTTAGAGTAAGTAAGTTTTTACTTATTTTTCCTTTCGTTCTTTGTTTATGATCGTACTTCGGAAACCCCAATGCATGTATCATTAGTGTTCATTTCTTGGTTCTTTGTCATTTTGTGGTCTTAAGGACTATTTCCTATCATAATTTGGTGATTCGTATGTGTGTTTAGAGTTACTTGTGTGGAAGCAAAAGGTGTTCGTTCTTAGAACTCCGTAGCTTCGGTGTAAGGTAAGGGAAGCTAGACCTTGTTTTAGTTTGTATTTGTATTATAAATTTGGTATTTCTATGAGTTATAGATATTTACGAGAAATTGGTGTGATTGGGTGAATACTATGTATGTTTAATTGATGGTTTTGATAGTATGATGTTGAGTATAATTGGTATGGTGTAACTGTAATGCTTGGTACTGTTATGATTGTGTGTGATAATGATTTTTTAGTGTTTGAAACTAAATTCAAGTGTTTGGGATGAGTGGTGGTCAAATTCTTGTTTTAAGGCTAAAAAGGAGGGGTTTGAATGTGTGAGTTGAGAAAGAGGGGTGGAGGTGAGAAAATAACTGTCTAGGAGCTTTCATGAGATAATTTGGAACTTGTTAGAAGGGTTAGATTATGGAAAACTGATGTGTAGCAAAGAGGTGGTTCATAGTTGAAGTTTCAAAGGATTTTTGGTGTAAAAGTGGGATTTTGAGTTGTGAAATTGTGAAGCAAGGTTTATAAGCTAGTTTGAGACATTGAAGGTTTGTTATTAGCTATATTATGACTTGTCTAAGCATTTAACAGGGGGAAAATCTGGTGTAGAACTGTTAGGGGTATTATAGAGTGAGTTAATGGGAGTTTTTAGTACAATTAGAGGTTTTGAAGGGTGAGAACTTGAGATAGAGTGATTGTGAGCAATATGAGGTGTTAGGGTGTGCTAGCAAGTGTATTTGGACTTGGTTATGCAGTTGGTAAACAAAGATAAGGGTTAGAGAATGTAGAATGAGTTTGGGTAGTTTATAGGAGTGAAATTGGGTTTTAATGGGTCATATTGTGCTGTAGCAGTGTTTTCAGAGTTTTCTCAAGGTCTAGAGGGTCCTAGAACGTTGGGGGTAAAGTGTGTAAAGTGAGAAAAATAAGTGTTATATGTCCTAATAGCGCCTGAGCTCCCAAATAGGGCGTTGAGTGCCCGTTTCCAGTGGCTAGGGTGCTGGGCGCCAGCCCCTGGTCACCCGAACGCCACTAGGCGCATCCTGAGCTCCACTACACCAATTTTTGGGGGTTTTCAGGGTATTGGATATCAATTTTGGATGTTCTTTAGCTCAGTTTGGAGGTTTTTACCCTTTCGGAGCTGTTGGTGAGAGTTTCCAAGCTATTTTTTTTACCTAATTGTGGGTATCAAGATGCTATAATGAAAATTGTGTTATTATGTGACTTCTGATGACTCTTAAAGGTGTTTCTGATTGTTTAATGTATAATCAAAGGTTTCATGTGATAGTATGCAATGTTTTGTGTGAAGTATATATATATGTGTGTGTGTGTGTGTGTGATTAGAAGAAGGATATTATGATGATGAATATGTGGTTGATTATGTGAATGGTATTGATGGATGTAATTCCATGACCCTTGTGAAAATGTTACATGGTGGTGCCCTGTGTTATTATTGTATGAATGTATGGAGCTTTGTACTAGGAGTTATAATGACGTTCTCAATAATCCCAACTCAAGTAGAGGTTGTTGGTTATGTCGTGGAGAGTAACAGGAGGTCCAATCTAGGGCTTTACCTTGGCCAAAGACATTTACGGACTAACCTTGTATGGTAGCTTGGGATGGGTCAATTGTATTATCATTACAATTGCATAAATTACCCTAGTTCGACATTCATACTATATCTGGATGAGTCAAGTCTAAAGTTGTGATATGATTTAGGATGTATAATTTATTATGTGTGTAATATAATTTATGATTGAATTTTTATTATATTTATGATGAACTGTTTTACCACTAGTTTATCCTTGCTTTTGTGTTGTCTGTTGTGTGTTGTTTTCACTTTGCGATGATCACCTTAATGGTTTGAACTTAGGAAGAAAGTCTTTTCAGTTGTTTTAGTAAGAGGTGAGGGTAAAGCAGTTGGGAAGTCAAATGATTCTGCATGTGTAGATCTTGTCTTTCGTAGGTTTATTTTCTTACAGTAGTTCAATTATCATATATGTAATATTTTATTTTAATAGTATTTTACTATTAAAGATGGAATGTTACACACCATTCATTGTCTTAATAATTATTATTGTGAATTAATATGTAATGCTCCTAAATTAATAATATTTTAATGTATGAATAAAGTGATTTATATTTTGTTAAATGGTTTTCCTTGCATGTCACCTTTTATAATTATGATTGTTTTCCATGTGTTTGACAACACATGTGTATGAATAAATATTTTTAGTGTGTTAAGGTTGTTAAATTGGTTATTTTCGAGGTGAAAATGGTATTTTAGGTTAGAGTTCAAGTGATTGAAGGGGACTTGTTGTATATGGCTATTCTGATTCTCTACTAATATCTAACTCACTTAGAAGAAGATAATTAAGTGCTGAGAATCGAATGAAACTTCACAAAACAGATGGTATGATATGAAAAATAATCATATTCAGAGAGCTAGTGAAATTAATTTTGTCAATAATGATTGAGATATATGATGTTCTACTTGAGTTATTATTATATAAAAGGAGGAAAAGACTATCAATATGATAATTCAAAAAAGACTAGGTCTAGATAGTGTTCTTTAATTTAATAATTCAATCTAGCTAACTTATTTCTTTTATTTTTTTATACATCGCATAGAGTTATTTTGACAGCTTATTGAGAAAATATAGTGTCTTCAAATTGAAGTTTATTATGTGATAATCATTAACTTATCCTTGCAATTTTTGTGTGTCTTTTATTTCTTTTTTCCTTTTTTTGCGATGATAGTATTTTATGTTTTAGTATTTTTTTTAGTCTTTTGCATAATTAGCATAGGAATATGTTTTAGTCTTTTGAAAAACTGTATTAAGTTGTTAGTATTTTGGATACTATGAGTTATGAATGAAGTTGATTTTGAGATAAAATGTTCTCTAGTTTAATAATTATAATGAAACTCGATTTAATTATAATTATTAGTGTTACTAAAGTGTTATAATATTATTTAAAATTATTATGAGAATGTTTAGAAAAATGGGTTTTTTTACAAAAATTGTCCTTAGGAAAATAAGTTATTGATATATTTTTAAGGAATTACCGTAGGATTTTATTTGAGGAATTAAAAAAAAAGTAAGATAAAAGGAATGGTGAAGAATTTGAGAAAAAAGAAATATATATATATATATATATATATATATATATATAATAATATTATTATTATTATTATTATTATTATTATTATTATTGTTGTTGTTGTTGTTGTTGTTGTAACATCCCAATAATATAATATATAACTATATAAAGAGTTATCACAGATATGATATGATAGGACATCTATCAACTCAACTATAAAGCAAAAACTCACCGTAATCCAAAATAATCATAAAATTTAAACTTTATATACAAACTGTCTAATACAAAACTATAAACAATACTACTATAACTAATCTATATGACAACATCTCCTCTGTCCAATGTCTGCTCCAAGGAAATATCATCTCTCTCCTCACAGTCACAGGATGAACATTACAAAGGAAAGAACACCACAACATACAAAACACAAGCACAAACAACAAGGTAAGCTAGTTTAATTAAAAGAATAATCATTATATTCGTTAACTATATTACACACAATCACACATAGTCATTTACCAACTCAAGACACTTTATGCATGACACTAAAATGAATAGACCGTCTGGAATTAGAATTATTATCGAGCTATTGTTAAGCCCACTTGGCAAGTGTACCAGATCATTATCAAGTAATATAAATGGTAAGACCGAGTATCGTTTTCCCAAAGGACTCTTAGGCCTTATCTTTCATGTAAATTGATTGCATAAGACTTTAAAAGAAGAATAATTTTGTAGAGTTAATGCAAAACTAAATATAAACATGCAAATGCAAATTGAATCAATTGGCAAGTAAGAAATATGAATGAATGGAGTTGTTCGGGTTTACAATTTCATCCTTATCCACCCTCCTATATCTATTATTCTTATTAAATTCACTTTATTGTCAATGTCATGCAACTTTCTAGACTACTCTAAACCCGATTCTTCGGCGAAAAGAGCCTATTACCAATTACTAGTTTACCATTCCTAATCTCCCTAGTAATTACCAATGCATTAAAGTACAGAAGCTTAAAAGCAATTGATCGTCCTACCCCTATTCCTAGGCAGTATTTCATTATCAAGAGAATTCTTATCAGTTCTAGAAACCGCCTCCAAGGAGTATAGAAGGTGCTCTGAAGTCTTCCTCTGCCAAAAGATTACCCTAAGGGTCGCACTGGGTCTATTTATAATGCAGAAAAATAACGGAATTTCGACCCCGACCCATCATTTAGGTGCTCAACGCTCATTTGACCGCTCAGCGGTAGCCCTCAAAATCGCAGGACGCTCAGTGGTCACGCCCAGGCGAAAAACAGTGAAAAACTGGTCCAGAACTGGCGTTCAACACTCATTACCGCTCAGCGGTGGGCGCTACCTGCGACAGAAAACTGCACTCTGGTCAAGTTTTCAGCATTCTGGTTGACTTATTTGCACTCCAACTCTTTGATAATTCAATCCTTCTTCCAAATCATTCAATAAACCTACAAAATCAAGGGAAACCAAGCATAAAACCAAGAAAACCAACTTTGACTCTCTTGTTCTCTAACTTAAGAAAAATGCATGATTTCAAGCTAATTCTAAGCCATAAAGGGTTTGATTTAATATCAAAATCAAGTATGAAAATAACGGTTTTTCAACCGTTATCACAGTCCAAACTTAGAATTTTGCTTGTCCTGAAGCAAAACAAGATGTAACTTAGTTTTCAAACAATCAATACAATGGATTAATACTTTCCAAAACTCTTTCGTCCAAGACAAGTAATCACTCTCAGCTCATCGTAAAAGTATCAGTCAAGATGTATAGATGCATTACTTCCATTAAACTCAATATAGTGTTCACAACTCAATATGATTTGGAACTTACTTTCACCAGTTTGAAACCACATACCTTTATTTTGGTGCTCATATAAAATCATACACAATTATACATCATCCACAATTAAATCAGACCTTGTCAAGGAAAACCAGACCTTGTCTTAATTGTATTTGTAGTGTAAATTTTATAACTTTATAAAATTTTAGACGTTTTAGTAGAAATTGAGGTTGGAGTAAAGTTGACATATATGAAATTTGTGTTTTATGATATGGTGTTGGTGTAAATGATATGAGGATGTATTTGTTGTTGTATACTGTGTTGTTTGTGTGTGATGAGGATATTTCATTGTTTGAATCAGTATTCAAGTGGTGGTGAGAGTAAAATTTAAGTTACTTAGACTTTAAGCTTAAAATGGAGGGGCCTTTCTTCATGGTGGCAAAGGGCGTATTTCAAGGACTAACCTTGTGTGGCAGTTTTGAGTAAGTCAATTGTTCCACCACACAAGTGCAGAACCTTTCCATGGCTCGATACTTATACTAGATTGTAAAAGCTTTGGCCAAGCCTGAGTAAGTGGTGTAAATATGGAGAATATTCAAATATTTGTGTGATTGGAATTGTATGTTAAATTATATATTACTATGTATAACTGTTTTATCATTAGTTTATCCTTGTTATTGTCTTTGTTTGTGTATGTTTCTCTTTTGCGATGATCACCTTAATAGGTATGAGCTCACGGAGGGCATCTTCTAGTTATTTTTATTTTAATAGTTTTATACTATTTTAAATGTTACATAGAGTATAAATTAAAATCATTATTAATTATAATAAAAACATTATTAAAATATTTACTATCTTTAAAGACTTTGATTCATTTAAAATCTATAATCCTATATTTTATTAAAACCGTATCTAAAAAATGCTTCACATGAATTTTAGAAGTTAACGACAACGTCTATGACTGTTTTATGAAAAGCAAAATTGTGTCTTTTACATTAAACGTGAGTTTGTAAATTTTTCACTGCAAATAAAAAACACACTACATAGCCTATCTTGGTGGAAGTCTATCTACTCTACCCATCTGCTCATCCTTCACTCTTCCTAACTTTCCCAGAAAAATTTAGGTTTGTTTTCTAGAAATAAATTTTATATGAATTTGTTAGTGCTCCATTCTAAAAAAAAAAAAACAGAAGTAATATCACTTCATAAAATTAACTTCTTTTGAGGATCTTACAAGCAAGTTCTAAACAAGACTGAGATCATTCAATTTCTTTCCTTTGATAATAAGAAAACTTCTGACACTGAGGTATCACCTTCCTTGTGCAATCAATTGCTTGCAGTACGTAGTTAGGCTTTTTCATTAATTGATTCATCAAAGTGGCTGCTAGGCAACCCCACCATGAAATTCAATGTCATGACATCAATGAGTTTCTCAACAGAGCTGAAAGAAGACCCACCATTGAGTACAACTTTCCTAGCCATCTCTTGCATTTCTTTCACCTTCTTGTGTACCATATTATCTCTATCCATTAACTGTTTCAGCCCTTTCTCAATCTCCTCCGCCATTACAAGATCACTACCCCTTCTATAGTCCAGTCTCAGCTCCACTGCCAATCTAAATTCCCTCACCATCCTAAAAGCATTCAGCTGCTGTTCTGCATAAATAGGCCATGTCAATATTGGTACTCCAAACCACAAGCTTTCTAAAATAGAGTTCCATCCACAATGAGACACAAACCCCCCAATGGCTTTGTGGGCCAGAACCTCCACTTGTGGTGCCCAATCACATAGCATACCCCTACCTTCTGTCCACTCTAAAAACCCTTCTGGTAATGTTCTCTCTTCATTTTTTGTTGTTGTTGGTGAAGTACGCATAGTCCACAAGAACCTAACTCCACTACGCTGAAGTGCTTGTGCTATTTCTCTTGTTTGAGGTGGATCAAAACTTCCTCTACTTCCAAAACAAAGAAAAACTACAGAAGAATCAGGTTGCTCATCTAGCCATTTCAATATTCTGTCATGTTGTGCATGATCCAAATTTGGGTTAGGATGACCCTTGAGATTAATCAGTGGACCAACAGCATAGATAGAAGGTGTTTGAATTTGACCTTCACATAATGCATCAATAGCATACTGCTCCAACTCTGAAAAAGTATTAACAATGATCCCTTTGGAGTCCTGGAACCTCTGAGCAAGATTATAATAAGCAGCATATCCACCCTCTTTGTTAAAAACAGCATCAGGCATAACACTAGAAGGAAATGGATCAGGGAAACCCGGAATCAACCATTTTGAATCAGAATCACAGAACACATCACCAACTTGACGTTTCTGAAGGGAAAGCATGAGACTCAAAAACCCAACATTTGAGGGCATGAACAAATAAGAAGGGATGCCTAGATCATTTCCCACATCAATAATCGGAGAACAGAAAACATCTATGACCAACCCAATAACGGGATTTGACTGAGATGATGATAAAATGTTTTGTACTGTGGCTTTGACCTGGGGTTTGAGAATCTGCAAGAGGGTCCATATGTAGTGTGGTATTGATCTATTTAGTAGTTCCTTTGGAGGGGGTTCTACGTGAGGGAGATCAATGGCTTGGATTTGTGGTTGTGAAGCTGTAATTGATCTGAGGTATGCATCTGAATAGGGAGCATGAGGGAGCTTCATGCAGATGATTGTGATCGAAAGATGGTTATGACGGTTGATCAAAAGTTGTGCTAATTCGAGAGATGAACCTAAGTGGCCAATCCCCGGTGTGGTAAAGAAGATCAACCCTGCTTTCTTCTTCATTTTAGCCATTAGTTTCCAAGTATGGTGGGTGGACTGTGATTAACTCTTCCCTCTTAAGGTGTGGGAGTTTGAGAGTTTGATTCAACTTCAGTTTGACCTTTCATCATACAACACAGATGCAGATCTGAAATGAGAACTGATGCTTTTCTTCGTGGATCTAATCAAATAAAAAATCATTATAGGCCACAATCAGTTCAGCATGCTCAATTGTTATAGGCCACAAAGTAAATTTTCTAGAAAAGAAAGAAATAGAAACAAGAAGGACAAAGGGTTATTGAAGAAATTGAAAACAATGAAAGGAAATATGAAAGAATTCAAATAAGACATCAAAGAGTAAAAATCAGAAGACGTTGGACCAGTGATTATAAATTCGGATACCTTAATCAAGGTTTAGAAACTCAATCTCTGATTTTAATAAGAAATCACGATTAGAAATATTACTTTTACTGTAAATTTGGATCAATCCAGTGAAATGAGTTTGGATTTCAAATAAAAGTTGGCATATTTCTTTTGTACAAAAAAAAAAAGAGAAAATATTAAATAAGAATTAGAACCAGCATTGAACGTTATTGGAGTTACACCATTTAAGAATGCTACGGTTATTATTTAGTCGGTTTTTTTTTTTTTTTGTGTTATATTATTTTTTATTATTAAGTAAAATTTAAATGAGAGTTGTTAAATGATGAAAGCATTATTTTTCATTTTAGAAAATTTCTCGTTTGAGACTCGAAAAATCTATATATCATAAGAGTAATAATATTAGTAAATATATTTAAAAAAATAAGAAATGTTTTTTGAATCAGGATTTCTGTATCATTAAAGTAAATTAAATTAAAGACTAATGAATCAGAAAAGGTGAGCTCTTACAACTGAAAGCAATGAAAATGATTAATATGAGGGTTACACTATGATTTTGAGTCTTGGAATGGTCTTATGTAAATTGATGTGACATCTGACTAACTAACATGTGATTATCCATTTGTAATAAGATAAGATGTAACGTGTCCCACATTGGATAACATAAAGTATTTAAGGTTTTTCCACTTTTAAGAGACTAATATCATGGAATTAACTCTCCTCTTCTTTCGATTACTTTTGCTTTGGTTTTCTTTTTTATTTGCTCTTGAACTCTTTCTTTCTCGGTATGCTCTTGTTTGTCTTGATGAGTATCTACAAAATACTTCCACGTTCAAGTTAATTTCTAGATAATTTCAATGTACTAAGTGTGGTAATAATGTTTCACTTATTTTTGTAATTCACTAGTGCAAAAACGTTGTTTAATGTCACCCAATAAACGTCGGTTTGTTGCTAACCTGACATATATGAGTAGACGGTGGCATTATCGTAAATAGCTTGGTAACCTAAACGTCGATTTTAGATTCCGGCGACGTCTATTACACTGTAGACGTCCACACTGACGCAAACCGACGTCTAATTCTCAGAGGTAGGTGAGAAGACAGTCCTTTGACGTCGGTGTTCACGGGGGTTCGACGACGATGAGGCTACAATTAATGCTCTTCACCTAATTCTCAAGCACTTAGACGTCGCGTAGTGAAAAGGCGATGTCTACGGCCTGAATGGAAGGCGGGAAGACAAAAAATCTTCAATTTAGACGTCAGGGATCCGTGGAAGCGACGTCTATGTGCCTGTAATTAATTAGGTTCGCCAAACTCGAGGAGCTTAGACGTCGGATAAAAGGGACACCGACGTCTATGTGCCTGTAAGTAATTATGTTCATCATTATAGACGTCGGCACCCCATCACAACTGTCGTGAACATCCCTGACAGTAAATCAAACGTCAATCGGTTCAACTTCCTAGACGTCGGATCCCCTCGACATCGACGTCTAACGGGTATTCAAAAAGTCAGTTTAGATGTTAACTTAGACGTCATATTAGTGATATAACCGACGTCTAGATGACTATAGACGTCAGTGTCTGGAGCAATCGACACCCAATTTCATTTTAAATACAACCGCAAACTCTTCGCGGCATTCAGTTTCTGATATTGTCTTCCTCTTCTCCATTTTCTCTTGCGGCCTCTTCCTTTCCTCGCTTGCGACACCTCTTCTTTTTCTCTCTTGCGGCAATCCGTTGTTGTATCTGATTTCTTTATCCTCTTCCTCTTCTCCTTTTTCTCTCTTGCGGCATCCCAGGTGCGTGGTTTTTTTTTATGCTTACCGTTTAAACTTTGTTTAGTTTTTCATCTATTATCTTCTGGTTCAACTGATTAAAATTTGCTTTCTTTGTGTTGTGTTTTAGTGCAATTTTGTTCCTTTCTTGGGGTAACGTAGTAACACATTCTCCATTTGCTAGCTGCCTCCCAGAAATTGCGGCTTCTTTTGAATTTCTTTTGATCATTTCAACCCAAAAACGACCATGGGTCATTGTCTAGTTTTTGTTTCACCGTGATTTTTGCCTCTTGCGGATGAAAAAGGGAACTAAGCAACCACCCAGGTTTGGTTTTGGGTTGAAGGGACCATAAGAAATTGAAAAGACGCAAGCTTTTTTTGGGGGGAAACTAGCAAAAGGAGATTGTGCTACTAGGCTATCCAAAGACGGGAACAAAACTGCACTAAAACACAACCACTATATTAGACGTCGGTTAATGTACACACCGGCGTCTATAGTACCTCTTAGACGTCAGCCAGTGTCATTTTCGAAGTCTTTAGTGCCTCTTAGACGTCGGTTAATGCTTTGTCCAACGTCTATATAGTGCCTTTAGACGTCCAGTTAAACCAGAACCGACGTTTATTGACGTTGGTCTCTGGCACTAACTGACGTCATTATAGATGTATGTGGTTAGGATGTCGGACGTCTCATTGACGTCACCGGTTTAGACGATTATTAATAGACGCTAAAAGCCCAAAATAACTGACGTTAAACAACGTTTTTTTTTGCACTAGTGCTTGTCTTAATGGGTGAGAGACCTCTTTGGATTTTAAGAAGCCCCACTTCCCCTTATTAATCTCTTTTAATACCCTGCCTGTCAGTTCGGCCAACTCTGGAGTACTTATCTAGATTCATAAAATTTCACAAAATTAAAAAGTCTTTTAATTGAAAAAATTGATATCATCAAAATACCCACAAAATTTTTATAAAACACAGTCAACCTATATACGTTTTTTTAAACATGAAAAAAATATAGAATCTTTTAAATATATTATTGAATATAAGCTACAATCAACACATAAATCAAAACTTAAGCTTAAATTGACTTTCAAGGTTCATCTGTTTTGATTGGCTAGACCATTTATTTCAACATTATGCATGAACTTGGTTATTTCAGCTTTCATCTTAGGTTAATCTGTTTCGATCTTCTGTTTCGACTAATTTGTCACGACCTTTGATCTAAAATTGATTTACAATCACCTTCAATTTATGGCGATCCATCTCGATCATTTGCTTGAGTCGACCCATCATGGCATTCGAATTTGGATAGCTTGTCTCGACCTTCGACCCGAAATGATTAATCTCGACCTTTGACCTGAGACCACCCATCTTAACCTTCAACTTAGGACGACCTGTTTTGACCTTTGGTCCGGGACCTGTCTCGACTTTCAACTTGAGACAACATGTGTCGTCCTTTGACCTGAGCCGATAAGTCTTAAACTTCAGCCCAACTCGACTTGTCTCAACCTTTGGTCCCCGATGGGTCATGTTGGCCTTTAACCAGGGTTGGCTTGTCTTGGGCTTCGGCCTGGGCCTACCCATCTCAACTTTGGACCTAAATTCGCAACCTGTCTTGACCTTTAAACATCAGCACATGGTGACCTGTCTTGACCTCGACTCGAGATGACCCTTCACATTCAGTCTAGGACTCTTTGTCACGACCTTCGGCTTGGGACGACCTTCAGTCTAGGATGACCCATATTAACCTTTAGCTTCAGACATCCCGTCATAACTTTCGGCCCAGGACAACACATTGCAACCTTAAACTTGGGTCGGCCCGTCTCGTCCTTCAGCCTACGATGACTTGTCTCAACCTTCGGCTTGGTGATTTCATCTCAACCTTTGGCCTAAAAAACTCAACTCGACCTTCGTCTCGGCCTGACTAGAGAATAACTTTTTCCTTCAACCTTCAATATAGGTTAACTCAACTCGAACTTTACTCTGAGTGGACTCAAGTCGACCTTCAAGCATTTACAATTTAGCTCGACCTTTAACCTAGGTCGAATGTGTTGTTTTTAAGAGTTAACTAAAGTCTTGTAATGAGATTAAACCCACTTTGACCTTGACTCTAACATACTTTAAGAGTGGGTTTTCGGGACTGATGCTTTTTTGACCCTCATTTGATGGCTCTGTAATAGGAGGTTTACTCAAAGGTGAATTAGGGTTAATTTATGAATTATGGGTCAAATTGACAACTCTATTATAAAAATAATTAGTGTATATTATGCTTAATTCAAGGACTAACTTTTTAATGATTGCTTACTTACTTTTGGTCACAGTTAGGATATGGTTAAATTTGTGTGTCTTGATACTTGGCATCAACATGAGTGAGTGGATGAAGACTAGTTCTAAGGGCCGACAACAGACATGGTCGAGTACACTATGTAATATTAAGAATTCTACATTGATTAGGATGAATTACTTATGTACTATTTAAGACTTGAAACTTTCTCGTCCAATGAACTAGTCTTTTGAGTTTTGTTTTTCTTTTATACTTAGGTATGTATAATTATCCTTACAATTAAATATCATTTGCAACTATGTTTAATTAAGAGCATTTATAACAATTTTACTATCATCCAATTAGTTTGAGACTTCTGGTTTATTTAACCAAAATTTTGAATAATTTCATAATCAAATAACATAACATTCCCCCTTTAATAGCCAAACTTGGCCCTTAGTGAAATAAGGTATTTACATTCTTTAGGCTTTGTTCACTTGAATGAATTTAAAGGATAGTGATTGAATGAATTTTTTGTTATTTATTTGAGTGAATTTAAAATTTACTTCCAAATCACTTCCCATATATTAAAAAAAATATATTAAAAAAATTTACTTCTAAATTCCCTCTCACTTACCTCTAAATCCACTCAAATTAACAACAAAAAATTTACTTTCAAATCCTTTCAAATTTATTCAATCAGTCTCCTCAAAATCCATTCAAATGAACAAAGCCTTAGTTTTTGCAATCAACTTCATTCTCTCTTTCTAGAAAATGTCCACATTAGTCATGCATCTAAAAAGGTTTAACTTTCAAATGACTGTAAAGTGCACTTCTTCTAGACCATATTTACTCCAAAATCTTTCAACTCACATGTCTTGATGGTGAGAAACTCATCAAAACTACAGATGTTTTCGGAGTTACTGATTTTCACCCAAAATTATTTGAGTAGTTTGGCTTGAGTCAACAAGCATCTTTCTCTTTAGCTTGATGCTATACCTGAATATCATGTTAATTTGATTAATTCTATTTGAATTTCTTTGAAGCAGCTATTTATAATCCTGAAATGCAGGCTGATATGGCGCCATTTCATGTTATCTGGCCAATTCTTGCTCAGACACATAAACACTTATTATTTAAGCATTAGTTCAGTTGTCATTTTCTTCTTTCGTCTATTTTCATAAACAAACCTTTGACTTTTGTTAGACAGAGTCTGCACGTATGATTAAACAAAATATAAATCCACGAGTGTTGCATTATCACCAATTTTTTCCAACCACCATCTGAATGCTATTCATTCTTAATGCGAATCCAAGAAAATTATGACTAATGGTATGATAAACTATCCAGCACAACAAAAGGACAATGATATTGCTTCTGTTATATGTTTTCATTAGGCTTGAATGTCTAGAAAATTTGAGTAAGTGTACAAAAAAACAATATTTGCTAGTTATACGCCCATTAAAATCACTTACACTACATAAAAAATTATAATTGCTATTTGTTAGTTGCAATTTGCATTCTATACAAGTAATTCATATCTACTCAGCTCAAGGAAAATGTGTCATCCTCTGTTTATGGCAGAATCAGGAAATGGAGTAACCGTGTAATGCATTAAAATGGAAATATGAAATGTGATTTCTTCATTGATTAATTAGTAAGGTAATATTTTTCATGACAAGCCATACTAATAAGGATGTTTCCAAGTTTCAGAATTTGCACAATTTTCTTCTTTGTAAATACTAAATATCTTATTATTTCATCAGAAGATAAATATTATTGCAGCCACATAACCCAGAAAAAGAAAAGGAACATAAGACCTTTGCATCTTGTTTATCAGTAAAAGTAACCTCAAGCCTGTCCAATAAAAGTTATGAGAACTTCACAGTTGAAAGTATCTTATGTTAGGCAGAGAGGTTAGCCTTTTAGCTTTTTTGTTACTTCAGCAATGTATTTACCCTGGTAAAAGGCCTGCTGCAGTTCTAGTTCAGTAGGTTGACGAGATCCATCTCCTGCAAAAGTTCCAGCCCCATAAGCAGAGCCTCCTTTAACTTCATCCATCTCAAACATGCCTCTTCCAAAAGTATATCCAAGAGGAACAAAAAGCATACCATGATGAGCTAATTGAGTTATTGCTGTCAATCTGCAAACACAACATAAACAATAAACTTAAGTAAACTAAAATCAGGGTAATAACAGAAATAATGAGATTTATTGATGCATATAGTTCATGATAGTATTGAGGGAAGGTGTAGAAAGTCCTGCAAATCGAAAAGTAATACAACTCCTTATTCTAATGTATGATCAATAGTTGCATAGAGGGTAGAACCAATCCACTAACATTAAGACTATTTCTGTTACAGAAAGAGGCTATTTTCTTATCTGTTCATATGAGAAGGACCAAATGAAACATTTTGAGGCATTGTGAAGGGGATACTTACGCTGACAGTTCTTGGCCTCCACCATAAAAACCAGTACTCCAGAAGATTCCAGCAGGTTTGCCAGCCAGTGCTTGAGATGCCCATAGCCCACCAGTGGCATCAAAGAAGGCCTTGAGCTGGCTTGGCATCATGCCAAAACGAGAAGGAAAACCAAATATCAAACCATCAGCCTCTACAAGTTGTTCTGGCCTTATGTCTGGTACATCATTTGGTTTAGAAGGGGCTTTCAACTTTTCCAATATTAGGTCAGAGAGCATCTCTGGTACCTGTTTTCACAAATCAAAAACAAACTATCAACTGAAATTGAAGGGATCAAATTGAAAAAAATGCCACTCAAAACTAAAATTGCAGCCATTAGAGATTCGTTTTCAAGATTTCCATAACACACAACCAAAACCACAATTTAGTATCAGGGGACCTGTCATCCAAAACAGAAACTTGCACACATTATAACTAATCGAAAGAATTACCCGCCAGAGTGTTGCTTCAACACCTTCAACCGCAGAAGCCCCTCTTAGCACTTCTCTTGCCATGGTGTCCACATGTCCATACAAAGAGTAATACCTACAGAGATTGATGCAACACCTCAAGGTCATCAAACTATAAAATTCAAGAGTATGATTGATGAATGTTTAAGCCAGAATATGAATGATAAATGAATTCAACTAAAGTAGCAGTTGAAAATATCCTTACACAATGTAGACCTTAGTGACAGCCATTTTTTATCTGTTAGTGTTTGATCAACTTTAGAAAAATGGGGTGTGCTCCAGGATAAAGAGATAAACAACTAGCAAATTGATCAATGGAGTTAAGAAAGAAGAATAGAAAGATGATGTCATCTGAATTTCATTATCTGACAAAAAGTTCAGGCAAGGACAGAGATGAGGAGCGTGTATTGAAACCTGTGATATAAGCAGTAGAAGCCACAGAAACCTATGAATTGAATTGAGATGATGGAACAGAGATGAGGCCTGTATTGAAACCTGACAAAGAAAGGGACATCAAACATATCAATTATATAAATATGATCTATTTCATTGTCGTTTATTATCATTTTCTGTAACATTATATAAAAAAGAAATACATCATTATTATTTTCTTTAGTGTGTATATTATCAAAAATATTATTTCTTGATCAATACAAAATTAATTTATTATTTAATCTAGTAATTGAATAACCTTTGTTTAATTTTAAACAATAAATTAATAAATTTTACTTAATTTTTTAATGTCTTTTTTAAAAAATTGTATATAGTTTTATACTACGTTATTTTAATCTATTTTAACATATTTTTTTTGTATAATTATATATTTCTGTAATTCTACTATTTTAAATATAAATGTTTTTTCTACTGGTAATTAGTAAACAGATATTCTTTTATAATCTTTTTCACAATGTATAAATTTTACCATTCTATTTTTTTTATGGCAAAAATGCATGTATAAATGTGTATACATTTTAATTTCATTAGTATTATATTATTTAAAAAATATAATTGTATAAAAATAATATATAACTATAAATGTCTTTTACTTACACAATAATATATAATTAAAAATATGATATAATTATTTTGTCACTATTCTTTTCTATATACGTTTTTTGTTTAAATACCTTTTTATTTCCAAGTTAGGGTCTGAATTTTCGTTTCGTTCCCGTTTTCAAAAATGAAGCCCTTTGTTCTCCATGTTTTCAATTTGAGTGCAATCGGTCCCTTCCGTTAAGTAGATGCTAACGACGTTAAATGTAAAGTGACTGTGTATGTTATGTGGCAACAAATGTGATCATGGCAATACGGTGGCAGCATATGTGGTGTTCTAAATTTGGGAAATTTACATATATTAGTTTTTTTTTAATTAGAGCAAATAAAATAAAGTTAGTTTTTTTTTTTAATTAGGACAAATAAATTAAGCTCGAACCAATTTCGTTTTCTGAAGACATTAAGTTAGGTCTTAGATTGGAAAAATTGGGGTTTTTGCAATTGTTGAAGTGTTTGACTGTGTGGAAGCTACGAGGTGCTGGAAGCATTAAGTTGAAGAAGAATTGTCGTTGTCGTTCTCGAAGGGGATTTTTGAGCGAAAAGGGTTGGAGACATTGCTCAGCGACGTTGAGGTGCTCTTTCTTCGAAGCGAAAAAGTTGAAGGTGATGTTTTTTTTCCCACTTTTTTTATGTAGTTGCTTTCCCCCATGGAACTTGTCTTCTTGTCTCCTTTGTATGTTGTCATGTGGTCGCTTTTATTGTGTTGTGGTCGCTTTTATTGTGTTGTGGTCCCTTTTATTACGTTGCATATGTAGTGGTCCCAAATTATTTGTTTACTGTTTATTTTTTTGTTGTGTATAGTGGTTTTGGTTCCAAATTAGTGCGTACTGTTTGTTGCCTTTTGTAAGGTTGAACCTGTGGTTGTTATTTAAGTTGTATTTCATGCTTCTTTATTTAAGCTTGAAGACAAAATGGAATGTTGTAGGTGAACTTGTTATTGCGTGTCATAAAGTCTAACTTTTGTATGCCTACACGTGTTAGTAACGTGGCATATTTACAATTAAGATGCATCTGAAAACTGTGATAGTTGTGATACTATATGCATGTGAAGTCTGACACTTACTTTTATATAGGCTTATAAATAGTTTATAAGTAAAGATAATGGAAAATTGTGGTGTTGAGGTGGTGTTTCACCATGGGGGTAAGTTTTTGAATGATGGGTCATTCGGATACCGCGGAGGGGACACAAGTACCTTGATGATAGACATAGACAGATGGAGTTATTTTAAAATCTTGGCCATACTTAAGGAGATGAGATATATAAATGTTAAGGAATTGTGGTATTCCTTGGGTGGTCGTGTTTTAGAGGATAGGATGGAATTGTTAAGTGATGACAAGGGAGCAATGCATGTGGTGAACATTGCATTATTGAATGGTAAAACTCATGTGTTTGTGGTTCACAAGGTGTGTGAACCTAATTATGTTCTGCAATTGGAATATAATGTTGGTGAACGTGGTGAGGATAGTGAGGATGGTCAAGGTGAAGGTAAAGTTATAAAAGAGGGTGAAGAAGAATGTGGTAAAGTAGAAGAACATCGTGATGAAGATGCTGAAGTTGGAGAATATGGTGATGGTAATGGTGCTAAAGCTGCTGAATGTGGAGATGATGTTGAACATGTGCAGGATCATGGTGCTGTTGAAGGGGATGTCTTTGCTGATGTAGAGAGTGGTGGAGGGGATGTGCAGGATCATGTTGTTGTTGATGGGGATGTTGTTGCTGATGTAGAGAGTGGTGAAGGGGATGCGTAGGCTGCTGTAGAGAGTGGGCATGGGGATGTGCATGATTATGTTGCTGTTGAAGGGGATGTTGTTGTGATGTAAAGAGTGGTGAAGGGGATGTACAGGCTGTTGTAGATAGTGGTGAAGGGGATGTGCAGGATGATGTAGGTGGTGCTGAAGAAGATGTCCATGATGATGTAGGTGGTGGTCAAGAAAATGTGCAGGAGGAGGTTGAAGTGAGTAGTTGGATAGGGTCTGATGAAGAAGCTTTTATTAGTGAAGATGATTTGGTGGATGTTGATGTCCATGCAGATGAAGAACTTCAAAACCAAGACCACGAAGGTAGTCTTTTTGTTGAAATGGGTACAACAAGTGGAAGTACTACCTCAAAGTTCCATACACAGGCTAGGGGCTTATCTGATACTAAGTGGGAATCTGATAGTTGTGGCAGTATTTATGCAAGTGACGAGTCAGATGAAGAAACACCCCGAGATGGACATTTTGGGATCTTCTCAGAGCCTGTTAATATGAAAGAATATAAGTGGCAATTGGGAACATACTTCCCTGATAAAATAGATTTCATTGATGCAATTAGAACTTATGGAATACATAATGGTAGGAAGTTGAAGATTTTTAAAAACGACAAGAGAAGAATATGTGTTAAATGTTGTGGATCACAAGGCAATTGTCCATGGTACGCATATTGTGCCTATAGGAGTAGCCAAAGTACATGGCAACTAAGAAAGATCATAGATAGACATACATGTAGTAGGGAATTCAACATTGGTCTAGTTACCTCTAAATGGTTAAGTGGGAAATTAGAGAAGAGCATGAAAGCAAATCCAGATATAAATCTGAAAAATCTGCACACTAAGTTTTGTCAAAAATGGAACATTAGTGTGTCTAGGTCTACAACAACGAAGGAAAAAGCAATGGCAATAGCCAACATTGAGGGTTGTTTCAAACAACAATATGAAAGACTGTATGATTATGCACATGAAATACTTAGATCAAACCCTGGCTCAACAGTCAAATTGAAAGTAGATCGAGTTGGTGATAGTTATATTCAATAGAATATATGTTTGTTTAAAAGCATGTAAGGACAACTTTGTCTCATGCCGGCCTATTATACATTTGGATGGTTGTTTTTTAAAAGGCAAGTATGGAGGTGAGTTTTTAACTGTTGTGGCAAGAGATGGTAATGATCAGATGTGTCCATTAGCATATGTTGTGGTTGAAGTAGAGAACAAGGAAACCTGGACTTGGTTTTTAGAATGGTTAATTGATGATCTTGGAGGTGGGGCATCATGTTCAAGGTGTACCTTTGTGTCAGATCAACAGAAAGTAAGTAAATGTCTACCTTTCTTTAATTCCTGTGTTGAACATGCCATTTTAAGACTCTTACTTACCTTCATTAATGTCATAGGGACTTAAGCTAGCTTTACAACAATTATTTCCTGGTGTGGACCAACGTTTTTGTGTAAGGCACATTTATGCCAATTTTAGGAAAAAATATCTAGGCATTAACCTTAGACAACTACTTTGGAAGGTAGCAACAACTACAAACCCCCAAGCATGGGAATCAATCATGAGACAAATGAAGGATGTCAACGAAGACGCCTTTAAACACTTGATAGTTATTCCACGAAGGTAAATACATTTCAATTCGATATTTTCTTTCATATTAATTGAATCTTTCTTTCTTGTCCACATAGTTAACTTTGACTTCTTCTAGATTTTGGTCTAGGTCAAGATTTTCAGGAAGACCTGTATGTGACACACTTGTTAATAACATATGTGAAGGCTTTAATAGCGTAATTTTATAGGCAAGGGAAAAACCAATAATAACAATGTTGGAGGAGATTCGTAACTACCTAATGAAGAGGTGGGCATCCAATAGAGAGAAGATAACTAAGTTTCATGGTCCCATTTGTCCTAAAATTTAGAAAAGACTACAAAAGGAGCTAGACAAGACACAATATTGGATACCTAAGTAAGTAAGAATGAGTTAATAATGAGATACTCACTTTTTACAATATTTTTACTCATTTTTTTATGTTTTGGCAGTTGGTCTGGGCTGCAAGTATTTGAGATCCGCCATACTTCCAACATTGCTGAAAAGGTTGTGGTTGATGTACAGAAAAGAGATTGTAGCTGCAGGAAGTGGACTGTCACAGAGATCCCTTCCTGTCATGCACTCACAGCCATGAGGTTTTTAAACATCACTCCAGAAGACTACTTGCCAAATTGGTTTAGGACCTCTACTTATGAGGAAACTTACATTCCAATAATATTTCCTCTCAATGAACCTGAGCTATGGGAAAGGACACAATATCCTGATATTTTGCCACCTCTAAATAGGGTGTTGTCGGGTAGATCGAGGAAAAAAATACGACTAGAGAGCTGGGAGCAAAAGAGAGATGATACACAACTTGGACAAGCTGGAATCCCAAAGAGATGTAGCATTTGTAGACAACTAGGGCACAGAAGACCGAATTGCCCTCAAGCAAGTCAACAACAACACCAAGCACCTACACCATACCCCACTCAAGCAAGTGAACAACAAGACCACCAAGAAAAACCTATAGCAGACCCCACTCAAGCAACTCAAGCAACTGAACAACCTACTCAAGGAAGTCACATTACTGAAGATCACACTACCAGACCACTTTAGTGAACACATTTCTGTTGAAGACCTTTGTGTTGTATTTTGGAGATGTAATTTAAACTTTTCGTAGTTAAACTGTGATGAGCTTTGGACTCAATTTGTTGAACACATTACTTTTCGTTGTATTTTGTTAAGTACTTAATCTGGATATGAGCTTTGCACTCAATGACAGCTCATGTTTTGTATAATTTGTCATGTATTTGGATATGTATTTTGGCACTCAATGACAAATCATGTTTTGGATAATCTGATGGAGTTTTGGATAATCTGATGGAGTTATTTGGATATAATTGTCATTGCCATATTGCCTTGTCTGATATATTTCAGGTTGTTACTGATATTGTTAGAGGCATGTTGCCTTGTGTCACATTTTTGGCTGCCAAATTAGGTCATTACTGTCATTGCCAATATTTGAAGTTGTTACTGATATTATATAATTGTCATTGCCATATTGCCTTCACGCCACTTGTTACAGGCATATTGCAGGCTGTTACTCATATTGCCTTGTCTGATATTGTTAGAGGCATATTGCCTTCTCTGTTAATCTATCATTGTCATAAGTTTTTCATCATGAAAGGATCTCATTTCTTCAATAACAGAAACATGTCAAATTCAATAAAAAACACTCTCATACCAATAATAGCTTCTTCATTAACTACAAGTTCTTCATTACAACCACATTCTTGAAAAATACAGAAACATTCTTGATTACAAATTTAAAACAAAAGACAGACAACGATGATGTTAACAATCCCCATCACACATAACAACCCCAACAACACCTTTTACAAATTTAAAACAAAAGACAGACAACGATGATTTTAACAATCCCCATCACACATAACAACCCCAACAACAACTTCTCCCTTTTCTGATAAACCAATAGTGACTTTTCCAAACTACTCATCTTTCTCCTTTGCCATGCAAGTGTAGTATCCCTTTCATCTATATATTCTTTGGTTCGCCATTTGAAGAAATTACATCCTCTCACTTCTTCGTTTCTAGTCCGTTGTTCCAAACAACCAACCAAAACCATGTCAGGATACACCAAACTAATGTACCCAAAAATATAAACAACACCAAAATAACAAACCTTGTAATTAGGGCAGCCCCAAAAATGTTTGCCCTCATTCTTAACAGTTTTTGCGACTCTTAAAACAACTACCTCTCCACAATAGCATACATGGTTTCCAACCATTGTTCCTCTTGATGAAGCACTACGAGAGCTCCCCAATGACCAAGACGAAGACTGATTCATTGACATTGCTTCCAGTAAGGAAACGATAATGCTTCGTCCACACCTACAAAAAAAACCCAATCCCAAACAACCAAGTTAGGGCACCCACCTCACAAACACCCAACTTCATAAAACAAAGGAGGAACTTAAGGCAAACGACAAATATGACCTGACCTCAACTTCTGCCAAGCTCCTTCAAACAACCAAGGTAGCTCCTTCTGCCAAGCTCCTTCCAGATCACCTCAGCGAAATGTGCTTCACATAAGCTTCTTCAGCTCACTTGCTTAAGTTCAGGTTCGAGATGAATATATTAGGGCAAATCCTTTTTTTCTTTTCTTTTAAGCGTAAGATGATATTTTCACACTGTCATTGTTAAAAAGACTGTTTTTCCCATGTTGGATAACTCATGTTGCCACATAAGTTAACATTTAACGCCGTTAGCATCTACTTAACGAAAGGGACCGATTGCACTAAAAATTGAAAACATAGGGACCAAAGGGCTTCATTTTTTAAACCGGGGACAAAACGAAAATTCAGACCCCATCTTGGGACTAAAAAGGTATTTAAACCTACATTTTTTTTTATTTTTCTCCTTTAAATTAAGCTAGTTATCCACAATAAAAACCTACCTAGAATAAAATTTTAGAAACTAATAAAAATAATTTATATTTATATTTGTTTTTTCAAGGAAACATCTTTTATAATTTAATATTTTTATTTCAATAATGATGAAAAAAGAAATATTTTTTAATTTTATTACGTACTAAAAAAATAAATAAACACACATACACATAGTTACATATATTTTAGCTAATATTGATAGTTTTATTTTTTATTAAACTAAAACACTTTTATTATGTAAAAAATATATAATTTAACATCTCTATTGCATAATCCTTAAACTAAGAAAGTAAAATTTAGATATTTTAACACCATAAAAGATTGTTGGACAAATATTGTGGTAATTTAAATTATAACCTAAACATAGATTATATATATATATATATATATATATATATATATATATATATATAATATTTTGTTTCGATTGAATTGGTATGAAGGTTTGTCGTCTTTCTTTGTCTACTCTCTTTTGATCGTCTAATCCTCTTCAAGAGCACAATTCACTCCGATGGATTGTCTGCAGAAGACATTTTGATGCTCAAGTTTTCTCTAACTGGACATCAATAGTATATTTATAGAGCTTGTGGCAGCCAAACCCATTTATTAACCATTAATGCAGTATATTTTTAGGCAATCAAACTCAATAATCAATTATTAGTAACCTATATTTGTAAAGCGTAAAGAAATCTAACCATTTAATATTTGCTAATATACCCTATTAACTACCCATAAATGACCATTAACTCATATCGGTATATTTCATATAGTAGATAAGTCCCCCAAGCAGTAATCTCTTTTATTGGAAGAGGTGCACAGAGATTATTATGAGCTTAAGAGAGGTCATTCACGTTGTATTTAGGGAGTCCATTTTCAATGCGCTTTAAGTCTTCATTCCTCTTTGTATCCAGCGGGGGACTCTAGGAATTCTCTTTGGAACTTCCCTCCGCTCGAAGTTCAGGTGAATTCGCTTTGGAATCACCGAGCGGCGTGCTGTAAGAGTTCTCTATGGAATCTCCCTCCGCTCGAAGTTCAGGTGAATTCATTGTAGAATCACCGAGCGGTCTGCCTGTTGTAGGAGTTCTCTTTGGAATCTCCCTCCGCTCGATGTTCAGGTGAATTCATTGTGGAATCACCGAGCGGCCTACTATAGGAGTTCTCTTTGGAATTTCCCTCCGCTCGAAGTTCAAGTGAATTCCCTATAGAATAACCAAGCGACCTATTGTAGGAGTTCTCTATGGAAACTCCTTCTACTCTAGGTTGAGGTGAATTCGCATTAGAATCACTGAGCGGCGCAATGTAGGAGTGCTATGTGGAAGCTCTTTCCGCTCTAGGTTAAGGTGAATTCGCTTTAGAATCACTGAGTGGCGCAATGTAGGAGTTTTTGTGGAAGCTCCTTTTGCTCTGGGTTAAGGTGAATTTGCTTTAGAATCACCGAGTAGAGCAATGTAGGAGTTCTCCGTGGAAGCTCCTTCCACTCTGGGTTGAGGTGAATTCGCTTTAGAATCACCGGTTGGCGCAATGTAGGAGTTCTCTATGGAAGCTCCTTCCACTCTAGGTTGAAGTGAATTTAATTTAGAGTCACTGAGTAGCGAGCTCAAGTTGGTCGATTGATTTGTATGCAGGGTGTAACGCCTCAAATTAGGGTGTCACAAATCATAATTAAAGTAAGATATTTCAAAATCCTCTTAACGCAAAAAACGGCGCCAATTAAAAATTTCAACATTCAAATTTTGCGGAATTCAAATAAAGTTCTAACTTCACCAAAAAATATAATCCAATTACAAAATTCCAAAATTAATAAAATAAACCAAGAAATAAAATTAATCCAATTACATTGTTTCTGAAATTTATAACTCAAAGCTTTAAATAAATCAAGGTTGTCCCCCACTCTCACGTCGCTATCATGCATCTGGAGCATCTGTTACACCCCCTGCTCCCGTATAACCAAGGTCATACGATCATCGCAAGACACACACACAACCACAAGCATAAACAAATATGAGTAAGCTACCATGACACAACCAATAACAATAAAATATATACATGATAAGTAAACACAACTTAACAACAATTCACTATCTATAACGTTATTCTACTAACAGAATCATCATGATCATCATTAACTATATCATTACTATACTATCCACGTTTATCCTTATCAACATCATCTCTAGACACAAAGTTATTACGAATTCCCAACATTACACGAAGGACATTGGTCTATCTCCTGTACTTAACCCTACCACCTATAGCTTCCCCATACAGGTTCATAAACATACCACTTGTAGCTTCCCCATACAGGCTCATAAACATACCACCTGTAGCTTCCCCATACAAGCTCATAACCATACCACCTGTAGCTTTCCCATACAGGTTCATAATCATACTACCTGTAGCTTCCCCATACAGGCTCATAAACATACCACCTGTAGCTTCCCCATACAGGCTCATAACCATACCACCTGTAGCTTCCCCATACAGGTTCATAATCATACTACCTGTAGCTTCCCCATACAGGTTCACAATCATACCACCTGTAGCTTCCCCATATAGGTTCACAATCATACCACCTGTAACTTCCCCATACAGGCTCATAATCATACGGTAGATAGTTCAAAATCAGGATTTACTGGGTATAGGATAAACACATCCCTCTCTTCAAGTGTATAACACTAACAAAGTCAATCAAACATAATCTATAGTCAAACTAAATACAATTCACACCACCCTTTTCACCACTTACACATCAATATATAGTCTTATGTAAATACAATATAAATTTCTATAATATTTTAAGAATCACAACTCAATCCAAAATAATAACTCATTATTACTTTAATTAATCATTAAAATCTCACTGCTTCTGTTTTTGGAAGTAAATTAATTTTTAATTCCAAATATAGTTAATTTTTATTAATTTGATTAATAATTAATCAAAAAATATCAATTATTTTCCTTTTCAAATCAAATTAATTTCTCTTTCCAATAAATTAATTTGATTACAATTAATTACTAATTAAATAATAATAATTATCCTCTTATAATTATAAGAATTAATATTATAAATGAATGATTTCATCTCTTCCTTTAAATTTTCATTTTAGTAATTAAAGTTAATAATTATGAATTTTGCACACGTCCAACACGGGCCTTATAAGTATAGCTAATCCAATTAAATTCTAATTATTATTGTTCGGGAGTTAGTCCCTCCACTTCCACACAGTGTTACCTCCACCTCCCTATTCCATTTTTATCCTTTAATAAATGAATATAAAAATATGTTGGATTTTTAAACGGATGTTCACGTCCGAGAACGGATATCCACATCCGGAAATTCAAAAACTTTTTTATTGTATGAAGAAGTCATCAGGGAGGGTGCATCAATCTCTGGATATATCTTCATAGCATATTCTCATTAAGAAATCACTGCCATAGATAACGAGCATCAAGCCAATTTTCATTTATATTAACCTCTGCGACATCTCACAAACGATTTCTCCACTCAACAATTTCACAAACGATTTCTCTATTCAACAAGAATTATGGAGAGAACCTGATTGAATTGAAGAACATCAGATGTGAAACGAAGCGATCCCCCTTATCAAAGCAAATATCCTGGGAAACATTGGGAATGGTAGCAGCAGTACCAGAAACATTAATGTCCCTCATGTTCTCATCATCAACAACCACCAATCTTCTACTTCCTTTTCCCTTGGCAAACTTCAATCAAAAATCACATGTGAAATCAAACCCTTTTCCCAAACACTCTATCAGATTCGGAAACACATTCTCCATGGCCATCAAACATGCACTCCTTATAGGCATGGAAAAGTATTATAACTGGTATCTTGGATAAAACCCAAAAAGGTGTTCACATGAAGGCAGTGGAGGCTTCCATAGTTCTGGCAGCAGCACAACCAAAATAACTTTATATTTCTTTACAATCAAATAAAGATAAAATTGAAGGGGTGTAGGGAGAAACAGATATGGAGAAGCACCACAGATCTGCAGTTTCGAGAAACGAATATAAAGTTTGGAGAACTGATATGGAGTTTGGGAATTTGGGGGATGAGAATCACAGAGAGGGGGAGGTGGGGCTGCTCAAGTAGAAAGTGAAATTTAAGATTAAGGTTAAAAAGTAAAAAATAAAGTAAAAAAAATTTAAAAAAAGGTTATTTTTGTAATTAAAAAATATTGTAGAAAATTTGAGGTGTAGGGTGGAAATGGGGAGGTGGAGGGATCAACACCCTTATTGTTCATGCACAACATTGGCTTGCAGCCCAAACAGTTAGTCGAACCCAAAATTGCCAGCTCAATCCCAAACTGCCAGTCCAAACCACAACCCAATGCTAGTCTACAAACCCAATAGCCCAACACAGCTTGCGATCGCAACCCTAGCTGCAACCACCACGACACCACTCGCTCAACTCTGACCACCACCACAGAACACAGCAGCCGCAAGCATCAGAACCCAAAAGAACTTTTCCCAAATCAAAACCCTAAATTCCTCAATTGGAACCCTAATCCCAATCAGGGAAACCCAGACCTACAAAGAAGATAAAAACTAACAACCCAAACGCAAAAACAGTAACCCAAAGATTGCCAAATCGAGAACACGATTCACTCCACAACAGCGCTAGTACTCCTCGCAACGTGTCACCAGCCCTTTGCTCGCCACCGTGACACTGTTCACACTCAACTCGCCGTCAGTTCTGGATCAAGAGGCTTCTGCGATTCCCACCGCTACGAGAACGTCCTAGAAGCCTTGGAGAGCCGCCACTACGGCGCACACTGCTATGGAGAGAACATTGCACCCTCACTGCGCCTTTGTCGCACCGTCGCTGTGCTCTTGCCAACAAGAAAGGAGTTCGCTCCGTCAACGCCGTTGTGAGATTGTTGCCTCTTCTCAAGACGCAAATCATCCTCGCCTCCAACAATGGTTCGTCCGCGGTGGAGAGAAAGGCAAAAGCTTCAAACTTCTGCTTTGAGTGAGATGAGGGAGAAAGAAAATGGCAGAATGAGGCACACTCAAGTGACCCCTCGAAGGAAATAAGGGTTGGACCCTAAATTTGGTTCAAGCCCAATTGGAAACAAAGAAAGAAGGGGTGTTACTCCCTCTACCACCACAGGTTGCTTCCTGCACCTCCACATTTTCTTTTATTTCCAAAACTGACCTTATTTAAATATTTATTTTTATTTTTACCTATTTTAATCTAAAACTTTAATGTAATTATACTCCCTTTCATTTTTCATTGCCGCAACTCTTACACCCCCACACCATAAAAACTTCTCTTCTTCCTCTCTTTCTATTTCCCTTTTTCACTCAGCCCACTCACAAAAACTTTAATTTTTCCTATCAATTTCTTCTTCTTCTTCTGATCCTAATACTTCTCCTATTTGTGATTTCTATTTCCTCCTCTGTTTTGGATGCTTCCATTATCATTGAGTTGGTTCCAAAGATGCTTTGGCTTCAGAGATGCTTGGTTGCCTGAACGGATATGCGAGATCCGCTCAACCTTGAACAGATCTCGATTTCCATTGAAGAATCTCGTGCTGATTTTTCCTGCACGGAAAAAAGGTTCCACTTTTCCTCGCAAAATCGAGTACCCTTTTACGGATTTTTGCTTTTTTCACTTTACCAATTCCAATATTGTTGAGCTTTCCGAAGATATTTGTTTGGTGGTCGAAGGGTAAGAAGGTTCCAGACTTCCCGTTGCACGTGTGAGAGAGTGAGCGAGTGAACTGGGTTCTACGATCTCCTTCTTAATCTTCTCCATCTTCACCTACTGGCTTTGCCATGCTCGCATTATCGAGAGGCTTTGTTTTGCATCTGCAACGTTTGGCCATCGATTTACCCTCGTGGCTCAGATTTCTTAGTTTCGATGTAGCGATTCAGACTCAGATTATTGATCCAAAACCCGGTTTGATGACCTCTAATTCCAAGCAAACTGGGCTTATAGCGGTAAAGTGTGGAATAAGTGCTCTTTGGGATAAATGGGGTGCTAGAATCCCAATCACCGTGCTATGGGTGGATGATAACATTGTGTCTCAGGTTAAGACCCTAGAGGAAGAAGGTTTTTGTTCTCTAGATTTTGTGGACAGAAGAAGGAAAAACATTTGACCAAGCCTGAAGTTGGTCATTTTAGGGCACAAGGAGTTCCACTAAAGAGAAAGATCAAGGAGTTCCCAGTGACAGAGGATGCACTACTTCCTCCAGCAACATCACTTAATGTTCGCCATTTTGTTCTCGGCCAGTATGTTGGTATCACAGGAGTAACCAAAGGAAAAGGGTGTGATGAAACAACATGAATTTAAGGGAATATCAACATCCCATGGTGCTTCATTGTCTCACCAAAGCCTTGATCAACATTAAATTGGATATTGGAATTATGTGTCGTTTTATCGATTTCTGTCATAGAGACACAACGATTTTCCAAGGATCAAAATTCGTTCTCTAGACCTTCACCAAGCATTTTCTCGGTCACATCTTCTCAAAATTTGCCTATTTGAGACACCTATTTACCTTACGCTTTCACTATCTTTGTTAAACGGATCTTGATTTCTATTTTCGGATGTTAACATCCGTTAAAGAACAAACGAATTTCACACATTTGTTAATTTACAGGGCAAAATTGGAATATAGAGGTGCAGGAAAGGTGGTGAAGGGAGTAACAACCAAAAAAAAAAAATTACGGACTTAAGGAAACAATTAACTTGGTGTTTTGGTAGATATTTTGTGGGACCGAGACACTATCCTTTTCTGACTGGCTTTGTCGCTTTCCGATGCTTGAATTGGGTTCTCCGCTTGTCTTTTTTCCTCCTGGGCCGCTCGATCATCTGAAATCCTAACCGTTCGGTGATCTTTAAACTTTGACCGCTCAGTCGCCTTCCCGGTGGAGAGGGAGGTACCAGCAAAAGGCACTCCGACGCCCAAGTCAGGTGTGTATTGAAGAGCCTCGGCTCTTAGCTGAATATTAAGTGATAACATTTTGTTATCACTGTAGAATATTTCTGAATGTGATTGGAGAGTGATTTGAAGGTGTGATTGGAAGATACCTGGCTTGTGGCCCTGACTCTCTATTTATAATTTGTCTCATGGACCTTAAACTGATATAAGCGTAATAAAATATAAAAAGAATAAAATATAAACAGAATATAATATAAACAGACTTACCTGAAAAATCTAGTTGTTTGCTAAATATCTTTAATAAGATATTCTTGAGTATTTTATATTTTTAATCAGATATTTACCGATCGACTATTCTTTGTAACCGCTCGTCCCGAATATCTATCATACATCATCCCCCAAGTCTGAGTTAAGCATTAGGCTTTAGCCATGGTTAACTGTAGGACTTATGAGTTTTAGGGAGGTTGTTCTCGTTGTGTTGTAAGGCCGGATGACCGAATACCTGAGGCCGAATGGTTGAATGTTTGTGAGGCCGAATGGCCGAGTACCTGCAAAGCCGAATGACTGAATGCCTGTGAGGCTGAACGACCGAGTACCTGCAAAGCCGAATGACTGAATACCTATGAGGCCGAATGGCCGAGAACTTGCGAAGCCGAATGGTTGAATGTCTTTGTCGTTCGGATGATAGCTCTTGGGGGACTGTCTTTGATTTTTAGTCCATGAGGGACTGTCTTTGATTTATAGTCCATGGGGGACTGCCTTTTATAGTCCATGGGGGACTGTCTTTGATTTATAGTCCATTGGGGACTGTCTTTTATAGTCCATGGGGGACTGTCTTTTATAGTCCATGAGGGACTGTCTTTGATTTATAGTCCATGGGGGACTGTCTTTAATTTATAGTCCATGGGGGACTGTCTTTGATTTTTAGTCCATGGGGGACTGTCTTTGATTTGTAGTCCATGGGGGACTGCCTTTTATAGTCCATGCGGGATTGTCTTTGATTTATAGTCCATGGGGGACTGTCTTTTATAATCCATGGGGGACTGTCTTTTATAGTCCATGGGGGACTGTCTTTGATTTATAGTCCATGGGGGACTGTCTTTGATTTATAGTCCATGGGGGACTGTCTTTTATAGTCCATGGGGGACTGTCTTTGATTTATAGTCCACGGGGGACTGTCTTTGATTTATAGTCCACGGGGGACTGTCTTTGATTTATAGTCCACGGGGGACTGTCTTTGATTTATAGTCCACGGGGGACTGTCTTTGATTTATAGTCCATGGGGGATCGTCTTTTATAGTCCATGGTGTTACCAATAAGGAAGTATTGGTAAAACCTGAAGACAAGTTTGTTGATGCTGCAAATTGTAATTTTTGACTGTAATAGGAGAATACTTAAAAAGCAACTTGTAGATTTTGAATGTAGTAGGAAAATGATAAACATTGTAATTTCTACTTGTATAATCGATTATGATTAAGGTATAATCGATTATCAGATGCTTTTGAACTAAAATAATCGATTATCATGAAGCAATAATCAATTATCACAAGTCACACTTGAATAATCGATTATCACTTCAAATAATCGATTATCACTTTTTGAAATTTCTATAACGGACTTGAATAATAGATTATCACTTACAATAATCGATTATTCGTGGTAGTTGGGAGTTGACCTTTGGCATTCAGTGTGCTTGGCTATATACTTAGTTTTTGAAACCTTCAGAACTTAACTTTTGTGTAAACTGAGAAAGCTTATAACACTGAGTAGTCAGAGGAACGTTCTTGAGAGCTTTTGTTTACCTTGTTCCCTTGTCTGGTCTTGTGAAAGGAGAGGCTTACGTATCGTGTGTCGATAGTTGAAGTGGACTCTCTTCAAGTTGGCAAGGTTCTCTGCCTGGTCTTGTGAAAGGAGAAGCTCGTGAATCGTTTGTCGATTGTTGGAGCAGTTCTCTTCAAGTTGGTAGAGTGGTTCTTTTCATTCTATTTCTGTACTTTTCATTGTAATCTGTTCAATCCTTTTTAGTGGAACTGTTAATCACTCTTTGTAGTGATTAACGACTGGACGTAGATTCTGTTGAATCGAACCAGTATAAAAATCCTTGTGTGCTTTTCTTATGCCCTATACTCATTTTACTTTAACGCACATCATCTGCTTGGTTAATTTTCTGAAAGAAAATTGTTTTTTTTTATAAAAAGGCTAAAATCGTTTCAACTGTGACCTAATACGCTTTACGCTCTCTGTGTTAATAATCCGCTGCGCTAAACTCTTTTAAAAATTACCCCCTCCGATACCGTCAATTGGTATCAGAGCTTGCTTTGATATTCTTTCAAAATCTTTGCGAAAATGGCCATTCACAGTCAAAACGTTGTTTATGCTGAGGGTGCGTCCATTAACAGACCTCCGTTGTTTACTGGAGATAACTATGCTTTTTGGAAAGTAAGAATGGAAATTTTTATGGGGTCTGTTGATAGAGGCATCTGGGAAGCTGTACAAAATTGTCCTTATATTCCTATGAGTACAGTAAATGGTGTAGAAACAGAAAAACCTTATTTTAATTGGACTGCTGAGGAAAATAGACGAGCTCAGTTTGATATTAAAGCTCGCAATATTATTTCATCTGCTGTTGTGCTTGATGAATTTTATAGAATTTCAGTGTGTAAGACAACACAGGAAATGTGGGAAGTTCTGAGAGTCACACATGAGGGTACTGAGGACGTGAAACGGGCAAGGAAGAACACTCTCATTCAAGAATATGAGATGTTCATAATGCAACCTGGAGAAACAATTTCTGATGTCCAAAAGCGTTTCACTCACATAGTGAACCACTTGACAGGGTTGGGTAAGATATTTGATACTGATGAATTAAATGTTGAAATTCTAAAATCATTGGACAGGTCTTGGCAACCAAAGGTGACTGCCATCTCGGAGTCTCAAAATCTTACTCAGATGACAATGTCAATCCTGTTTGGAAAACTTCGTGAGCACGAGCTTGACTTGAGAAGACTTACTGCTGAAGAGGATCAAGGCAAGAGAAAGACATTAGCCTTCAAATCTGAAATCTCTAAAGGAAAGAGTTCTAAGAGAACTGAAGAAGATGATTCCGATGATGAGGAAAACATGAGTCTCATGATAAAGAAGTTTTCCAAATTCATGAAAGCAAAGGGAAAGGAAAAAATTCATAAAGAAAGGAGAGAAAGTCAAGAATCTCTTTCAAACGTAAAATGTTTTTGTTGTGGAGAGAGAGGGCACGTAAAATCTGAGTGTCCAAAGATTAAGAAAAGTGATGACAAGAAGGAAAGAAAATTTCAAAAGAAAAAGAAGGCGTACATAGCTTGGGAGGACAATGCCTCAAGTTCAACAAGCTCAAGCGATTCAGATGAAGAAGCCAACATTTGTCTGATGGCAGATTCTGAAGATACTGGAAGTCAAGTAAGTAATTCCAGCTTTGAATCAAGTGAACTAGATTTACAAAAAGCTTTCTTTGAATTAATGAATGAATCCGAAAAACTTGATACTGCACATAAAAAACTTAAAAAAGAGCACAGTGATTTAAAATTGAAATATGATAAACTGCTTGATGATGAAGTTGTGTTAAGAAACAGAGTAGTACTTTAGAAGTAAAATTGTCTTACTCAAATGCTATTGTTGAACCTGTTGAATGCTTATCATGCAAGAGCTATATGTTTGATATTGATATACTTGAAAATTTGCTTGCTAAGGCAACTAAAACAAATTCACATGCTAAAACAAATTTTAATAAAAGCAATATTAAAAATAGAAACATGCATCAAAATTATAAATCCAAGGTAAAAAGAACTCGAAAAATTTGGGTTGTTAAAGGAACTTTTGTTAAAAATAAAGTTAGTGATGTATGTTGTTTTTACTGTATGAAACATGGTCACACATCAAACAAGTGCAATATCAAACATGTTGGTGTGCCAAGTGGAAAATATGCGTGGGTTAAAGCTGTGAAATGATGCAATCTTGCAAAAACTAACCCCAAGGACCCATATTAAGATTGGGGACCTAAAATTCTTGCTAACTTGTTTTGTAGGAACAATCAAAGTCAAAAGGGTCATTATGGTATCTTGACAGTGGATGCTCAAGACATATGACCGGTGACAAAAACAAATTTATTTCTTTCAAGAAGAAAAAACAGGGATTTGTGACTTACGGGGATAACAACAAAGGTAGAATCATGGGTACCGGAGACATTGGAGGAGGAGACACCTTAACCATAAAAGGCGTCTTATATGTTGAAGGTCTCAAGCATAACCTTCTAAGCATAAGTCAACTATGTGACAAAGGTCTCAAGGTAACTTTTGAAAGTGATAAATGCACTATATATTTTAAAAATTCTGTTGATATTGCTTTGCAAGGTGTTAGGCACAATAACATATATTTGATTGATATTGATAGTGCATCTAGTCATAGCATAACATGTTTAGTTGCTAAAGAGGAAAATCCTTGGTTATGGCATAAACGAGCTGCACATATTCATATGCAACATTTAAATAGACTAATTTCAAAAGATCTTGTAATTGGTTTGCCTAAATTAAAATTTGAAAAGGACAAATTATGCACTGCATGTCAAAAAGGTAAACAAACTAAATCTTCATTTTCTTCTAAAAGCATGATTTCAACATCAAAACCCTTAGAACTTTTGCATATGGATTTGTTTGGACCATCTAGAATTAAAAGTTTTGGTGGAAATTACTATGCTCTTGCAATTGTTGATGACTATTCTAGATTTACTTGGACTTTCTTTTTAACGTTGAAAAGTGAAGCTTTCAAAGCATTTAAAATTTTTGCTAAACGTATTCAAAATGAGAAAGATTTGAAAATCAAAACTTTGAGAAGTGATCATGGTGGTGAATTTGAAAATGAATCTTTTGAAAAGTTTTGTGAAGAACATGGCATTACACATAATTTTTCTGCACCTAGAACTCCCCAACAGAATGGTGTTGTTGAAAGGAAAAATAGATCATTAGAAGAATTAGCTAGAACACTTATGAGTGAATCTAATGTGCCAAAATACTTTTGGGCTGATGCAGTAAGCACTGCTGGTTATGTGTTAAATAGAATGCTTATAAGGCCAATTTTGAAATTAACTCCTTATGAATTGTTGAATGGTAGAAAACCAAATATATCTCATTTGAAAATTTTTGGAGGCAAATGCTTTGTCTTAAATAATGGAAAAGATAATCTTGGAAAGTTTGATGCAAAATCCGATGAAGCAATCTTTCTAGGATATTCGTTAACTAGCAAAGCTTATAGGGTGTTCAATAGAAGAACACTAATTATTGAAGAATCTATGCATGTTGTCTTTGATGAGATTGTAGACCTTGAGGAAAATCCTCTTGAGTCAAATAAACCCATTGTAGGTGATGAGGATTACTTAAGAGAAGCTCTTGAAGAGATGTATCTAAATGAAAATTATCCTCCGGAACTTCGAGAAACACCCCAAGTTGTTGATTCCAAAAGCTATCAACAACCAAGAGGATTATCTTTGGACAACATCATAGGAGATATATCAAAAGGGGTAACCACTAGACATAATTTAAATAATTTTTGTCTAACTGTTGCTTTTGTATCTCAGGTAGAACCTCAGAATATAAAGGAAGCTCTTCAAGATGACAAATGGTACATTGCCATGCAAGAAGAGCTAAATCAATTTGAAAGGAATGATGTTTGGGAACTCATTCCAAAACAAGAAGAATTCCAAGTCATAGGAACCAAATGGGTATTCAGGAACAATCTTGATGAGGATGGAAACATCACAAAGAATAAAGCAAGACTAGTTGCAAAGGGCTACTGTCAAGAGGAAGGTATTGATTACGATGAAACTTATGCACCAGTAGCCAGGTTAGAAGCAATTAGATTATTACTTGCATATGCATCTTTGATGAAATTTAAACTGTATCAAATGGATGTTAAAAGTGCATTTTTAAATGGTTTTATAAAAGAGGAAGTTTATGTTAGTCAACCTCCTGGTTTTGAAGATTTTAAATTTCCTGATCATGTTTACAAGTTGAAAAAGGCCCTTTATGGTGTTAAACAGGCACCTAGGTCTTGGTATGAAAGACTTAGTACCTTTTTTATTGAAAATAAATTTTCTAGAGGAAAGGTTGATTCAACCTTGTTCATTAAGAAAGTAGGAAAACATATTTTGCTTGTGCAAGTTTATGTAGATGACATCATTTTTTGTTCAACTGATGACTCTTTGTGTGAAGAGTTTGCAAAAATAATGCAAGGAGAATTTGAAATGTCTATGATGGGTGAATTAAATTTTTTCTTAGGACTACAAATAAAACAAATGAATAATGGAACATTCATATCTCAAACTAAATACTGTAGAGAAATTCTTAGAAAATTTGGAATGGATAGCTGCAAGGAAGCTAGTACACCCATGGGTACCTCATGTTATTTAGATAAGGATGAAATTGGAAAAGGAGTGAATGAAACCATGTTTAGAGGCATGATAGGATCTTTGCTATACTTGACTGCTAGTAGACCAGACATTATGCAGAGTGTATGTGTATGTGCTAGATACCAAGCCAATCCTAAAGAATCACATTTAACTGCAGTTAAAAGAATCCTAAAATATCTTAAGGGAACTACTTCATTTGGACTTTGGTATCCCTCTGATGCTTCACCTAGTTTAATAGGATATTCTGATGCAGATTATGGTGGCTGTAAAATTGATAGAAAAAGTACTAGTGGAACCTGTCATTTCTTAGGATGTTCTTTAGTGTCTTGGCACTCAAAGAAACAAGCATGTGTAGCCTTGTCTACCACTGAAGCTGAATATATTGCAGCTGGAAACTGTTGTGCTCAAATTTTATGGATGAAACAACAACTGGAAGACTTTGATATCTTCCTTGACAATATTCCACTAAAATGTGATAACACTAGTGCTATAAACTTGACCAAGAACCCCATAATGCATTCAAGATCTAAACACATAGAAATTAGACACCATTTTCTAAGAGACCATATTCAAAAGGGGGATTGTCAAATTGAATATGTTGATACCTTGCATCAGTTAGCTGATATTTTTACCAAAGCTCTACCTAAAGATAGATTCTTTGAGCTTAGAAGAGAATTAGGAGTATTAGACATGTCCTAGAATCAAAGTCTATGCAAAATCTTGCATTTTTCGTGACCTTAACACGTCATAATTGATTGTCACTAAGTCATAATCGATTATTTAGTCATAAAAGTCAATTCTGGAAAACTTTGAGCAGATAATCGATTATCATCAGGCATAATCGATTATCATGCAATTCTGGGCAGAGATTAATGAACTGATAATCGATTATCACGAGCCATAATCGATTATCACGCTAACAGTTTCAAAAATAGAGCCGTTGGAGCGTCCCATAACGGCTATAAACGGCCACAAACGGCTAGTTTTTTCCATTTTTCTTATAAATAGCCCCCCATAATCGATTATTAGACACTTCTTTGCAACCAAATACTGCTAAATCAAATCCAGAGCTCAAAATCTCTTCATTTCTCTTTCACTTCATAAACCTTCATCTTTTCCATCTTCATCCATGGCTGAACCAAGAAGGTATCGTCGTAAAACAGCTGGAGCCTCTTCCTCCTCTCAACCACGACTCGCCAACATAGATGGATGGATCTCAGATCAAGAGAAACATGCAGATTTCGTAAACTCCTGGCAAGAAAGGAAAATCATGGCGGTAAAGTATATCCGTCTTGATTTTTTTCGCTTTTATGGGTTTCAATTTCCAAATACTTTTGCTGAGCAGAGGTTAGCACATCTAGTAGAACAAAAAGGAAATCTTTATCCCGATCTCATAAGAGTTTGCTACTTCAACTTGCGCTATCGAGATGGGATAATATCTACCAAAGGCGTACGCATCATTTTAGATGATGACGTTTGGACAAATGTTGCTCAACTTCCTATCTGGGATGATGCTGTCAAAGTCCATTTAGGACTTGAAAACTTCAACAGGATGCTAACTTTCCAATCCTTTCTGCGACATCCCGAGAGGCAAACAAATAGAAGGCAACTACTGGTTGGAGGTTTCAAAGTTGAAGAGAGGATGATCCACTACTTGATTGTTTGGATTCTCTGTCCTAGAGCAACCAACCATGCTCAATGCTCTAAGCAGGATTTACTTATCTTGTATGGGATTTTAAATCACATACACATCAACTGGTCTGCTCTCATTGCTGACACCATGGTAAAAGCCAAGAAATCCCATTCTTATCAATTTCCTTATGCTCTTCTCGTTTGTAGGATTTTAGAATATAAAGGAGTACCTGTTGAAGGAGAACTTGTTCAAACCATTGAAGCTGTGGGATCAGAAATTGGAGATACTACCTTTCGTCAGATGGGATTCATTACCAGGGGACGAGTCCTTATTCACAAAGATGATGACCATCCTGATGATGATGAAGATGATGATGATGAAGATGATGATATGGACACTCATATGGCTGACCCAGTAAATGCTGCTGCTCCATCTGATGCTGGACCCTCTAACATACCCTCTTCTTCCTCAACTTCTATGGAAGAACACTTTGCACGATTATCTAAACAATTGGAGGATATGAGTCTAGCACAGAAGACACATTTTGATGAAGTACATGAGTGACAACAATCTCTTGATGAGTACTTAGTTGATCAATTTCTTGAGATTGATGTTCGACTACATAACATTGAGAATCATTTCAATATCCCACCTACTGAAAGATCCCCTAGTCCTGACTTTTAGTTTTTAGGTTCCTAAGATTAATTGCTTTCTTTGTGGCATTTTGTCATTAAAATCTTTATAAATTTCCTGTAATTCATTTCTGTTTTTAATATAATGAGCTTTTATGCATATATTATCTTTTTGAGGGGGAGCTCATATTGAGGGGGAGATTTTTATTTTTTGCTTATGATAAAAAAGGGGGAGATTAGAAATTTTATAGGGGAGAAGAAATATTTAGGGCAGAAATATTTTTCAATTGTACAGGTACTGCTAACTCTGTGGCTGTTCTTTTAGTTTGTATGTACTGCAGGTAAAACTGAGTTGCTTTTAAAAGAGGATTTTTTGATCATCATCAAAAAGGGGGAGATTGTTACCAATAAGGGAGTATTGGTAAAATCTGAAGACAAGTTTTGATGATGCTGCAAATTGTAACTTTTGACTGTAATAGGAGAATACTTAAAAAGCAACTTGTAGATTTTGAATGTAGTAGGAAAATGATAAACATTGTAATTTCTACTTGTATAATCGATTATGATTAAGGTATAATCGATTATCAGATGCTTTTGAACTAAAATAATCGATTATCATGAAGCAATAATCAATTATCACAAGTCACACTTGAATAATCGATTATCACTTCAAATAATCGATTATCACTTTTTGAAATTTCTATAACAGACTTGAATAATCGATTATCACTTACAATAATCGATTATTCATGGCAGTTGGAAGCTGACCTTTGGCATTCAGTGTGCTTGGCTATATAATTGGTTTTTGAAAGCTTCAGAACTTAACTTTTGTGTAAACTGAGAAAGCTTAGAACACTGAGTAGTCAGAGGAACGTTCTTGAGAGCTTTTGTTTACTTTGTTCCCTTGCCCGGTCTTGTGAAAGGAGAGGCTTACGTATCGTGTGTCGATAGTCGAAGTGGACTCTCTTCAAGTTGGCAAGGTTCTCTGCCTGGTCTTGTGAAAGGAGAAGCTCGTGAATCGTTTGTCGATTGCCGGAGCAGTTCTCTTCAAGTTGGTAGAGTGGTTCTTTTCATTCTATTTCTGTACTTTTCATTGTAATCTGTTAAATCCTTTTTAGTGGAACTGTTAATCACTCTTTGTAGTGATTAACGACTGGACGTAGATTCTGTTGAATCGAACCAATATAAAAATCCTTGTGTGCTTTTCTTATGCCCTATACTCATTTTACTTTAACGCACATCATCTGCTTGGTTAATTTTCTGAAAGAAAATTGTTTTTTTATAAAAGGGCTAAAATCGTTTCAACTGTGACCTAACACGCTTTACGCTCTCTGTGTTAATAATCCGCTGCGCTAAAATCTTTTAAAAATTACCCCCTCCGATACCGTCACATGGGGGACTGTCTTTTGCCCTGTAGGGCTGATTGGCCGAACACATATGGGGTTGAATGATTGAATACTTGTGAGGCCGAATGGCCGCGTACCTGTGAGGCCAAATGGCCGGGTACCTGTGAGGCCGAATGGTCGAGTAACTGGTCTAAACCTTGATCCTCTGTTGTCTTCTAGCAGTTTCGTTTTTTCGACCTTTTTCTAAAATGAGGCTTGAGAATATGTTTTACCCATCTCTGAAATACTGATATCGAGACCGAACATTCGTCTTGGTTTTTTATGGTTTCTTATCATCATTTTTCTGGTGCTGTGTCGTTCCTCCATGCTCCTCGTGGTCACCATTTGGGTTTGCCGCTCGGCCCCACGGTGGGTGCCAAAATGTATCGGTAGATATTTTGTGGGACCGAGACACTAACCTTTTCTGACGTGGCTTTGTCGCTTTCCGATGCTTGAACTTGGTTCTTCGCTTGTCTTCTTTCCTCTGGGCCGCTCGATCGTCTGAAATCCTAACCGTTCGGTGATCTTTAAACTTTGACTGCTCAGTCGCCTTCCCAGTGGAGAGGGGGAGGTACCTACAAAAGGCACTCTAACGCCCAAGTCAGGCGTGTATTGAAGAGCCTCGGCTCTTAGCTGAATATTAAGTGATAACATTTTGTTATCACTGTAGAATATTTCTGAATGTGATTGGAGAGTGATTTGAAGGTGTGATTGGAAGATACTTGGCTTGTGGCCCTGGCTCTCTATTTATAATTTGTCTCATGGACCTTAAACTGATATAAGCCCAATAAAATATAAACAGAATAAAATATAAACATAATATAATATAAACAGACTTACGTGAAAATCTGGTTGGTTGCTAAATATCTTTAATAAGATATTCTTGAGTATTTTATATTTTTAATCAGATATTAACTGATCGGCTATTCTTCATAACTGCTCGTCCCGAATATCATATCGTACACTTGGTATATTAACCCTAATTCCCATTAACCCCTAATTAAAAGAATCTCAAGAACCCAAATTTTGATATTAATTGAAAAATGAACCCTAATTTTATTATATCCCTAACAAATCTTATCTCCATAAAAGAAAGAATTCAATCACGTGAATTCCTATTTAGAATAGAAGTTAAGGAATTCAATTACGTGAATTCTAAAGGTGAATTAATATAATAGTATTTAATGTTTATTAATTAAACACGGTTTATTCATGATTGAAAAGTTTATCAAACATTTGAAGATCATATAATTACAATACAGACATTGATGCATAACTTTCAAAATTAACTTATAACTAAACAAATAAATAAGTAAATACTTAAAATCAATAATACAAGTATATTCATCATATAACAATGCAAAGGTGAGCTTCCCATACCTTAGTCATTCAAAAATAAGCTTTCACCTTTTCTTTTACAGGCTCGCCTTCCCTTCAATTTCTTTCTCTAGTGTTGCTATCTTTTTCTTCTCTCTCAAAAGTAACGTAACCCATTCTGATAAACCTCTCTCCCTAAGATTTGAAATCACAACCATTCAATATCTCAAAGTGCTTTCACCCATCGAGCTACACAATACTTTATGATAAATTGCAACTTTGATTAAAATTACTCAAGTCTTATTATACTATTATTCATAAGCCTTATATTTTCTCGGGTCTTATACAGGGTCCTGTCATCTGTACTGAAGAAAAAATAACAATTCGAATTTGAATGGTCAAAAAAATGTAGCCAACTAATATCAAAATAGTTTAGGTTATGAAACCAGATGGCCAGGCAGGTGAGAACGTTCCGTCTTCGGTTAAACGCTTGAAGGAAAAAAAATGAGGAATTCCTTATTATGATGTGCTTGTGTTGAAAGTGTTTCATTGCTTGGGCTAAATTGTCCGTTGACACTCCCTTGATTAACCAAGAATTCTGAACGTAAGTGGTCCAACTGACCGAGCAGGAACGAAATTGACCAAGCAGGAAGGGAACTAACCGAGCAGGAAGGGACTGAACCTTCCTGTGCAATATATTTTCCTCACAAAAATATGCATTAAAAAAAATAAAGCAAATGCTTCAATATTTTATAATTAATTTTTATATTGAAAAACCATTAGAACCTCACAAGGCTGAATGTAGGTGGTCTAACTGACCGAGCGGGAAGGGACTGAATCTTTCTATGCAGGATATTTTCACTCACAAAAATATGTGTTAAACAAAATAAAGGAAATGCTTCAATATTTTATAATCTATTTTTATAATGAAATGCCATTAAAACCTGACAAGGATAAACGTAGGTGGTCCAACTAACCGAGCGGGAAGGAACTGAACCTTCCTTTACAGGATATTTTTACTCACAAAAATATGGTTAAACAAAATAAAGGGAATGCTTCAATATTTTATAATTTATTTTTATAATAAAAAGTCATTAGAACCTAATAAGGTTGAACGTAAGTGGTCCAACTGACCGAGCAGGAAGAAACTGAACTGTAGAATATTTTTACTCACAAAAATATGCGTTAAATAAAATAAAGGAAATGCTTCAATATTTTATAATTTGTTTTTTGTGGAGGCATTTAAATTTTTGCCTCGTAAACCTCTAATAGTTACCTAAAATTTCTCAAAACAAAAGACATGCATTTAGAAATTATTATGAAATTTTTTGCTCTTGTTGCAAAACTTGGTATTGATCTTAAGTAGCAATGTCGAGACCGAGTATGCATTTGGTTCCTCGTGGTATCATTAGGATGTCGTTTGGTCCCACGATAGGTGCTAAAATGTTTCGGTTGAATTGGTCTGAGGGTTGCTCTACCGCTCAAGTTACATATGTTTCATAAAGAGGTCACAATTTTATTACGATAGTTCACTATTCACATATGTCATATATTTATAGGGCTTGTGGCAGCTAAGTCCATTGATTAACCGCAATATATTTTTTGGTAATTAACTCCAATAATCAATTATTAATACGGTATATTTGTAAAGGTTAAGAAAATCTGACCCATTAATACCTATTAATATAACTGCTAATTACTCATAAATGACCATTAACTCAAATAAAAATATTTCATATACATGTATTAAAAGAGTACATCAGAGTTCTATTATCTTTTAAACCTTTACTTATTTTACAAAGCAAGCAATATGCAAGATTAAAGTTATTAAAATAATTTTTTTATATAAGAAATTTTATATAAAAGGAGGAATTTTAATTAATAAATCACAACAAATCAATTTTATGCAAAAATCAATATACATATACTACGTATATATACTATATATACTACAAATGAAATTATACATTAATAATATTCAATAAACGAAATATCAAATTTTGGAAAACATATCTTAAGTATGATTTGATCCGTGCAGATAGACGAATTTATATATATATATATATATATATATATATATATATATATATATATATATATATTTATATCTATTTATTGGTTAATAATATATATATATATATATATATATATTATTAACCAATAAATAGATATAAATATATATATATATATATATATATATATATATATTTATATCTATTTATTGGTTAATAATATATATATATATATATATATATATATATATATATATATATATATATATATAAACTCGTACGTCTAGATCATAATATTGGTACTTAATATAAGTCTTCTAAAAGTTATCCGTTGATATTTTATTTATTTAATTTTATATCTTAATGTATAATTTTATTTGTAATATATGTATATATATATATATATATATATATATATATATATATATATATATATATATATATTCGTTAATAATATGTTTGACTTAATTAAAGATATAGTAAAGTGATGAAATGGTTATGTATTAAGTGATAATTGTCTAATTTATGTAAATTTTAAAATAATTTTAGTACTATCTTGGTTTAATTTTATTAAGATTATGCTTAATTCATTCTTATTTATTTTGATTTGCATTTCTTAATATTAACAAAGAATCAAAGTGAAAAAAAAATAGATGAAATTCAAGTAATTTTAGACAAAACTAATACTGATGTAGTTGAGCAGTAGAGTTTAGACTTGAGTCACACAAGTAAACTCATTACAAGAGAAATCTCAATCATTAAACATGAGGCTAAGCCATAAAGGCTTATTCTAAAAGAAGTTAACTTAAAGGTTGAAACACTACAACATGAGGCTTAAGCCACAAGAGCAAACAATCATGAAGAGAAAACCTTAAGCATCCACTTCTAGAAAGATCTGGAATGTAACTTTTATAACTTGAGCCCAGAATGTGAAATTTAAGCTTTAAGAAAGACGGTTTGGAAAGATCTAGAGTAAAACCTCTTATCTGCGGGTCAAGCACCCACTAGTGCAAAAACGGTGTTTAACGTCACCCATAAGACGTCGATTTGCGTGTAATCCGACGTATAGGAGCGGACGGTGGCATTATCGTAAATAGCCTAGTAAACTAGACGTCGGTTTTATCCAAAACCAAACGTCTATAAATTTCAAGACCTAAGCACTACAGCACCCCGACGTCTACTGAGCTGCATTTAATGCTTTTCATCTATTTCTCAGGCGCTTAGACGTCCCGTATTCCAAATCTGACGTCTAAGGCGTGTCTGGTAGGCGGGAAAGACAAAAAATCTTCAATGTTGATGTCGGTTTTCGGGCTATGCGACATCTATTATACCTGTAATAATTATGTTTACAAAACTCGAGGGCCTGAGACGTCGGCTATTTAGGGCCCCGACGTGTATGTTATTATAGACGTCGATGCCCCATACCAACAGTCGTGAACATCACAGACAGGATATCAAACGCAATCGGTTCAGCTCTCTAGACGTCGGTTCCCCTGATAGAAACCGACGTCTAATGGGTATTCAAAAAGTCAGTTTTAAATGTTCACTTGGACATCACGTTAGTAGGACAACCAACATCTATAGACGTCGGTTTCTTGAGAATAACCGACGCCCAATTCCATTTTAAATACATCGCAACTCTTCGCGGCATTCAGTTTCTGATATCGATCGTCTTCCTCTTTTTCTCTTGCCACACCTCTTCTTTTTCTCTCTTTTCGGCATTCTATTGTTGTTTCTCATCTTCTCCTCTCCTTTTTCTCTCTTGCATCCCAGGTGCGTGGTTTTTTTTTTGCTCACCGTTTAAACTTTGTTTAGTCTTTCATCGATTATCTTGTCGTTCAACTGATTAAAATTTGCTTTCTTTGTGTTGTGTTTTAGTGCAGTTTTGATCCTCTCTTTGGGTAACATAGTACAACATTCTCCCTTTGCTAGTTTCCTCACAAGAAGAGTGGCGACTTTTGAGTTTTCTATGGTTTCTCAACCCAAAATGGAACTTGGGTCCTTGTCTAGTTCTCGTGTTACCATAATTTTTTTCTTTTGCGGTTGAATAATTGGAAGTAGTCATGGACCCAGGTTCGGTTTTGGGTTGAAATGTCATAGAAGATTCAAAAGACGCAAGCTTTTTTTGTGGGGAAACTAGCGAGAGGAGAGTGTTGCACAATGCTACCGAAAGTCTGGATCAAAACTGCACTAAAACACAACCTCTGTTAGACGTCGGTTAGTGCCAGGTCCGACGTCTATAAGGAACATAGACGTCGGTTAGTGTCATTTTAAACCTCTATATATTCATGTAAACGTCGATTTTATGCATAGGTGGACGTCTATATAGAGAAATTAGACGTCGGTGTGGGTATAAGTAGACGTCTACATGGACATCGGTGGATATCGTTAACTGACGTTTATATTGACGTCGGTTAAGAGGATTTCCGACGTCCCATGGACGTCACCCTTATAGACGTCTGTTGTGTAAGTGATGTTAAAAGCCCAAATTAACCGACGTTAAACAACATTTCTGCACTAGTGACCAAAGTTGGAGTTAAGCATCACCTTGGACAGTTTATAAATACAGACCTCATGTTCTTATTTTAGGCATTGAGTGGAGAACCAAGTATGTAGTAGTAGAGTAGGAATGAGTTTGTGAGGCTTGAGAGATATGCTTTCACTATAAATCTTATGTCTAGTGATAATGGGATTGCATTGCAATATTCTATGAGTAGTTGAACTCTCTTATGTCAAGGTTGGATGTAATCAATTCTAATTATCTGTACTTCTACTTCTTAAATATTTATTTAGGGTTTCATTCTATTTGTTTGTGAATTAGTTTGTGCTTGTTATTGGATGAACTAAATACTCGTCTTATTTCACTAGCTTGGGATTGAATGGGAATTGGTTCCAAGTTGTGGTCCAACTAATTCTTCTCATGCTTTTAGATGCTAGGAATAAATCTAAGACTCTAGTTGGTTATAAAGTATCGATCTTAATGGAAGTTATTCATTCAAGCAGTCACCGAGGAATCATACTGAAGTTGATGATCTTAAGCTTTAAGTGCTAAGAATAGGCCTAAAGTTACATTTACATGGCACTTCCAAAAAAATAAATTATTTGTGTAAATATATAAACAAGAAAATAGTGGTGCAGTGGAAGAATATGAGATGAAATCCACTCATAGCCTCTATTTCAGTCAATCTATATAATATATATTACTATCAATATTTTCTAAAATACAAAAACACAAAAACAAACTTCCAATATGCTTGTTAAATCCCTACTTATGGATACAATAACTCTAATTCGGTTGTACTACAAATAACTTAGTGCACTTGCCCATAGGTCACACAGTTGAATAAATATTTTAAAACCTTGTATTGTGTGATGTTGGGGATTTTGGAGCTTAAGCTTAATCAACATAAAAATCCCAACCCAAGTTTTACCCTATCAAATTTTTGGTGTCTTTATCGTGATTTAGTTCAAGTATTTCGCAGCTCTAACCATTCTTTTGGTAAACATGTAGATATCTTGTAAATGTTGAGTTCGTATAGTTGTAAAGTTTCACTTTTGCACTTTTGTATAGGTTCCATTTTTATTTTCTATTTTGCTCTCACATAGATGTTTTCATTTTCTATTTTGTTGTCAAGCATATCTCAAACAAGAGGTAAGTTTAAAACATATATATATTTTCTTACTTGTTTGGAATGTTTTTGTATTTTTTATTGTTGAAAGGAAAATTTTGTAGAAAATATTCTCTTTAATCGAAATCTAATAACTTACATCTACTACTTGTTTGATGCATAAATTCCTTTACAATTCTTCAATTAAGCTAATTATTTTTTTGTTGCATTTTTAACTCAATGATCTTAAATTTGAATTTAAACATATTTTTTAGTGTTGTAGATGATGCAGTTTAGTTTTGAAAATACGAAACAGAATACAATGGACAATTTTGACCATCGTTTATTGTTTGATGAATAACTTTCGCCATAGCTACCCAATTTGACTGATTCTTTTTGCATTACATTACAGATTTAATGATCCTTAATTTTAATGTAAGAACATATTTTTTTGAATTCTATGGAAGGTTTAGTTTTGAAAAAACCAGATAGATTGCAGAAGTACTGATTTCATATTTTAAGTGTGTTTCAAATTTTTAGATTATGAAATTAAATTTTGTGATTTCAGTCCAGTTTTAAGTATTAAACTTAAAGGAACATATTTAATGAAAGATGGACAAAACCTTAATGATTTGATGCGATCAACAGAGGCAAGAGCATATCAAACACCAAATTTAGTGTTAAGTAGAAGATTTATAGGGAACTTTGATTTTTTTTTCTCTATTATGTTGTTTTATGCAGATGATTTGATCGTTTTGAACAAGCTAGAAAGGAAAAGTAAGAACAAGGCTAAGAAAGATGAAAAGATAGCTCTTCTTCAACAAGTGAGATTTCTGATCAAATAGACGGAGGAGATGGCAGAGTCATCATTTGAGGTTTTGGTTGATGGACCTTGCGCTTTAAGAAGATTTTGTCATTGATAACGGTTGATTTTACCGTTATCTGTGATTTAATTTTGATAGTAAATGAACCCTTTTTGACTTAGAAACTTGCTTAATCTCTTGTTTTTAGTCAAAGTTGTGAATAAAGAGAGTTGAGGTTAGAACTTATGATTTTTATTAATAATTCCCCTAATTTTGTAGGAAATTGGAATGAATTGGAAGAGGAGTTAAAGTACCAAGGAGTTGGAACCCAGAAAGGACTGAAAAAGCACCAGAACAGAAGGCTACAAAAGGTCGTTGGACGCCTGGTTGCCCTTTTCTGGGGCCCTCAGCACCAGAGGCTCGCATGGATGCCTGACTACCCCTTTTTTAGGGCCCTCAGCGTTGGACCCTCGCATCAATGCTTGGGCGCCCTTCCTAGGCACTAAGTGCCAACTTCAATGTGTCGCACACCGCCTGCGCACTCTCTGAGGGGCCCTGAGCGCCATCCTCTCGCACCATCGCCCGACTGCCCTAAGTTGGGGCGCTGTGCTCCAGCGACATGGGCTTTGACTTTTTTTTTGCTCTATTTAAGGATTTGTTCGTCCTAGGGTTTGTATCTTTTGATGGCTTGAGCACATAAACACACGTTTTTCCCCTTTAAAGGCAGATTTGGGGATGCGGGAGCTCTCCTCTTCAGTTTCTAGGGTTTTTCGATCTCTTCCATTCCATTGTTCACCTAGTTTCTCCATGATGATGGAGAACTAAACCTCATTTGTTGTTGAGGAAGATGTAACCTCTAAGCTTTCATGTATTTGAATTTGTTCTGATTTATTATATACTTCTTTCATTAATTGTTAGGGATTTTCTCCTATGCTCAATGTTTATTATTTTATGGTCTTCTTTGTTATTGGGAAATACCTAGAACCCACGATCTGGAGAATTTCTCACAAAAGCAATATTGCTCAGGGATGGGGATAGGAGGTTTGGTCGTCTTAGGCTTCTATTTGTAATGCAAAATTAGTTATTCGGGATGCAAGGGATTGTGGTCTAATAATTAAGGATAGAATTTCTTCGCCAGGGATCGGGTTTATGTACTTTAGAGAGTGACGTTAACAATTTAATGGAAGATGAATTCTTATATGCATAAAAGTAAAGATGGTGAAATCTAAACCCCAACAACATTTTCATCTCATATGATCAACATCATCCATTCACTCTTGTGTTTAGCCTTAATTGATTAAACTGCATTCATATTTACTTTTATTGCATTTGCATTTTAAACCAATGAAACTGTTCTTAAGTCTTAATTAGTTAAGATATCATATGACTGTTTAGTACTTGGTCTTACCATTTTATATTACTTGATACGATTCAGTACACTTGCTGACATCTTAACAGTCATGCAATTAAGAGCTAGAATTTTTTTTCCAGATTTATCATTCCCTATACGACAAGAAGAGTAGAAACTAAACTTGCATTTATTAACCTTCTTCATCACATATATATTTTAGGAAAAGATCATGAATATCCTTGAGTTCACCTATGGATGTTGTGCAACAAAGAGAATTGGGATAAAGGATATTTGAATCCTTAACACTCACTTAAAGACATAATTAGTCGGTACCTAAGTTGACCAAACAAGTCAAGGATTTAAACCAGAAACACTGAAGTTGGCCATTAAATTTTCAATGTTGAAGTTGTCCATCAAATTGTCAATACTAAAGTTGGATAAACAATCAAAGAACTAAAGTCATAAAAAAAAGGATGTTAAAGCCTCTAAATTTAAAGATGATGAGATCTTTGAAAAGGTGGTTTACTGTGGGAGCTAAACAAAGGATCTTGGATAGAGGAAGATTGAAACCACCAAAATGGAGTTTCGTTTTTTGCTTTGAATTGTTGCGTAGGTATATGCTTAAACATTTTAAGCAGCTGATATCTTTTGGAATTTCAAATCAAACCTTTTTGAACCAAGAATTCGGAGAAAAACCAAGTTGATTTCTCCAACTTTGTTAGACAAGCGCCCACTGATATCTCCCTTATAATGCCCTTTCACCTCAACTCCTATCGTAAAACATGTGATATCTAATCCAATAACTTGATCTTGAAACTCCTTCAATCTAAAATGTTGCTTCTGAACTTCAACACCTTTTCCCATCCTTTAAAACCCAAAACTTTGATTTTCTTTCTCCCAAACTCCAACACAGTACATCTTCATATCTTTTAGGTAAAAAATTGTCTCAAAGGCCTTATCCAAGTCTCATAAAGGTAAGCAAGTCAAGTTATCCTTGAATCTACATCCTCTACCACTATAGAGCACTTAACACTACCATAGAGGCAAAAACACGACAAGAATTTTCATAGAAAACAAACTCAAGCCACGACTATTTTTGCCTTAAACCTATAGAATTGAGAAAGAAAATTATCTTTGATATAGTCATTGTTGGAAAACAGGTAGGCTTTGTTTCAACACCAAGAGGGGGGTGAATTGGTGAGGTTTCAAAATCAGAGTCTTTTTAAAATCTTTTTCACAAAGTAGCAACCTTTACACAATTTCTTGAATCACAAGTAATAGAAATTTAAGTGCAGCGAAATATCAAAGTAGACTACGCAAATTACATAGTCGACTGAATGTAAAAGAGTAGGGATAGATAATTCAAACGCATGTTTATATAATGGTTCGGCCTCAATGCCTACATCCAGTGTCCTTCCAATCCCAGGAAGCAAATGCACTATAATGGTCAAGGTTTTTACAACAAGGCTTTTATAGAGACCTCCACGTCAAAAATATAAAACACCTCTCTAACCCTCTAACCAAAATATAGGCAATACAAACAACAAAGATCTGCAGCAAGATATCCCCTCTTCTGCAATCTTCAACCCATTTTGAACAATCCTCAAAGTGTCCAGACTCCACGAGTCACCCCCTGTAATCACAACATGTACAACAACCACAATCTTTACAAAGATTTAGAGAAATCTTGATCAACAAGCAAGCACCGCAATGTGCAAAGTATGATCAACCAGTAAGCACAACAGAATTCTCCTTCAAAACCTCTTCAAAGAATGATCTCCATGGTCTTCTTGATGAGTTCTTGGAGCACTAAATCATAGAGAATCAATATGAAACAGAATATGAAAATGTCAGTTCTTCCAAAACATTCTCTGAATAACTCAGGTCTCTTCTATTTATAGATTTCCATAAATCAGACACTCTTGAAGTCGACTAAGCTACTAATAAAGTCGACTGCCCTCTGATAATTATAATAAATAAGTCAAAGTAGTAGTTGTTAAGTCAAACAAATTAATTCCACATTCAATACAATTGACTCTCATTCAATACTTACTTAACTAATATTTTAAAATATAGTCGTTACTTTTCATAAGCATAACAGAATTTCAAATAAAACAACTAACAAAGTCGAATGCATAGTGGACATAGTCGACTTTGACACATCTGCACATATTGAAATTCTTTTCAATGTAAAATCTCATATAACACTGTATTTGAAAATTTGCGCAAAGTTTTAGTCTTAATCGATTCAATTAATAATGAAGTCGACTTAAACTAACAAATTTGCCACACAATATAAGTTCATCAAAGTGCATGTGGTTTTTCTTTTCCAAAACATATGCAATGCAATCACAACAGATGCAACATATATCAGAACAGTGAATATGCATTCTTATATTAAGATCAACATAAAACATCTTCAATAAGATGTCACCCAATAAGTAACAGAACATGTAACACATAACAAGCCATGTGTTATTAATAATCTATTGTCATCATCAAAAACCAGAGTGATTAAAGCATTGTGAGATTAAGGTTAGTTAAACCAGTGTTTCCCTTATCAACAATCTCAACATTCATAAGTGTGCACTCTCATTACTCTTATCAAGACATTTTTTGTTCTTAATACTTCTAGTTAGATACATAATCTCTACAATCTAAACTTAAACTCTTAAACTTACAAAACATGACAAACCCATAACCCTTAGGTCATCCTAAGGATAAACTACTCTAATACTAAAATGTGACATTCCAATTTTAACAGCTTACAAATGATAAAATAAGACATTATAAGATTGATAAACAAAACATAATTGTCTCAACATATAAATATATGATGTTAATATAATTATCTAAAAATGAATAAATATAATAATAAAATATATTTAAAAAAATTAAGGAAAACCATTAGACGACCAAGAAGAATACTTCACAACATTACCGTCCTCCACCAGAGATGCTTCAATATCCATCCCTCATCTACTCACACCGATAGAAACAAACAAACAAATAAAGGAACACCGAAAAAAATTTCAAGGTAAGTTAATATGAAAAAGAGTTTTCATAAAACAAACATAGAAATATCATCATACATCACTCATTCGTAAAACAACCATATCACATACAAGGTTTCACTCTAGACTCAATTATCTAGATAAAGCATTGATGTGAAATCTCAAGGGGTCTTACACTTGTGGTGGTCTCTATTGCTCTACAGAGTCATTGTCAATGAGTTTCACCCTACTAGACACAAGATTAGTCTGTTAACATTTGAACTTCCACATCAATGCTTACACTAATGAAACACCACCATAAAATCTTCTTACGAGATTCGTGGAATTATGCCAAACACATATAATACTTATCCTCATTACAATATCATACATGAATAAACACCTTGATACTTTCAAACATACATAAAATACATTGTATTTCATCTCAAACAACTAAAGAAGAAGAGACTTTCAAATACAAACACTAGCACTTAGAGGTAGTGCCCAACACAATACTTTCTAGCGCTCAGTGCTCTCGAGTTAAAATGCTCCAGATCTGCAGTACAAAGATGATGCTTAATGGCACCCTAACGTAGCTTAATGCCAAACCATTCGTAGAACTGGACGATTAGCATCACCCTGGCATAACTCAAAGTTATCCCATTGGAAAATTAGGATGCTAAACGTCACCTTGGTGCCACTCATCACTATAGATATCAACACCTATATGTTGTGCTTTTTAAGGAACTTATACCTATTTAATTGATCATACTAGTACTCCTTTCCTACTGCATGAGTTCAAAACAATTTTAAACATGGAAGCTTATACCACATGACCAATTTCACAAATTTAATTTCTCTTAATCACATAAAGCCAAGTTCAAACCAACCAAACACTCAAATCTCAAATACTAAACATGCAAATTTCATATTGCACAATCTTTTCTAAATCAATAATTTCATCTGAAACAAAAATGAAACAAAATTTTCACATTTTAACATATAACACTCATCACACACATCAATCATTCAGTTAATTCACCATACAGTCATTAAATTAGAAATTTCAAAGTATTTATAACTTAAAAACAATCCAATGAGCTTCCCTTACCTGAGAGACAGATGAACTTGCTCTAAGGAATGTCAAATCCCTTAAAGCTCATAAGACCCTAACTAATGAAACTTCTCCCAACTTCTAGGATGATTTATCCACACATAGAAACATCACAAAGATGATCAAGACATACCATTATGATTACTAATCAAGAGAGACTCATATAGATGACTAAAAAGATGCATGCAAGTGGAAGAAGGCTCACTTGCAACAGATGATAAAAAACACCAAGAAAAAAGGTTGAAACTCAACTTACATGAACGAAGAAATCCATGAATAGAGTTTTCAAAACTTTTCGCAAATAAGTTTTTAAGTTCTTTTGTAGGGTTAAAGGTTCTGTAATAAATACTAAACACTTAAGTTTTCAAACTGCGTTTAGGAAAGAAAATAGATAGGGCAAGTGTTTTTTATACCGGTTCACCCAATAGACCTACGCTCAGTTCTCCCTTAAACACACGTAAGGGGTTCTACTAATCTTTAAAAGATTACAAAAAATTTTACCATTACTAGTTTACAAACTATCTAACTTGGATATATGAGTTTATCCACTTCTGTTTCAACACAAGTCTTCCTGACTGTCGCAACCGGTGTCGCGACGGGACGACGATCCAAAAAGAAACGGTTTTGAAAAAGAGATTTGGAGTCGCCACCATAGTTTATTCTGGAAAACTACGGAAAAACCATAAAGAAAGGCATGGTCCACGAAAACCAGATTCTGGGTTCGGGAGTCGGTTACGTGTAGGGAAGGTATTAGCACCCTACAACGTCTGCCCTAAGGCAGTACCTTAAATTAAATACGCGAATATGATGTGGTTTTCAAAATGTTTAATCATTCCCAAAAAGATATTATAAAGAAACACAATATATTTTTTGTATTTTTGTGCCCGACAAAGATTGACCTTGCTCCTAGTATTCTCAAGATGAGAAATCAGGGTTACGTAGTTCTAGGTGAAAGATTGTTTGTTTGTTTAAAAAAATTATGTTTTGTGATTTGTATTTTTATGTGAGAAAGAGAAAATGTTTTCTAGCACAAGGACGATGCGAGCGATCACACATGTGCTTAAACCCTTAAAATATTTTTATTATTTTTTAGAAAAAGAGAAGAAAAGGTTTGGCACAAGGACGATGTGTGCGATCACACATGTGCTTTTGACCTTTAAAATATTTTTTATTATTTTTAGAAAAAAGAGAAGAAAAGGTTTTGGCACAAGGACGATGCGTGCGATCACACATGTGCTTTTAACCTTTAAAATATTTTTTATTATTTTTTAGAAAACAAGAGAAGAAAAGGTTTTGGCACAAGGACAATGTGTGCGATCACACATGTGCTTTAACCTTTAAAATATTTTTTATTATTTTTAGAAAAAAGAGAAGAAAAAGTTTTGGCACAAGGACAATGCGTGCGATCACACATGTGCTTTTAACCTTTAAAATATTTTTTATTATTTTTTAGAAAAAAAGAGAAGAAAAGGTTTTGGCACAAGGAAAATGTGTGCGATCACACATGTGCTTTAACCTTTAAAATATTTTTTATTATTTTTAGAAAAAAAGAGAAGAAAAGGTTTTGGCACAAGGACGATGCGTGCGATCACACATGTGCTTTTAACCTTTAAAATATTTTTTATTATTTTTAGAAAAAAGGAGAAAAGATTTTTTAGCACAAGGACGATGTGTGCGATCACACATGCGCTTAAACCTTTAAAAAGATATTTTTTATTTTTATAAAAGAAGAAAAGGTTTTCTAGCATAAGGACGATGCGTGCGATCACACATGTGTTTTAACCTTTAAAATATTTTTTTATTATTTTTTAGAAAAAAAGAGAAGAATAGGTTTTCTAGCACAAGGATGATGCGTGCGATCACACATGTGCTTAAACCCTTAAAATATCTTTTATTATTTTTATACTTTTACCTTTTAGGTTTTTTATTTTTTTATTTTTTTAATTTTATATTTTATCCTTTTATGTAATTTTATTATATGAAAATGATATTTAAAACTGTATTATTGAAATAAACAACAAAATTATTTACGTAACCAGTTTTTAGAAAAGTTAACAAATAAATTAAAACAGTATTTACTAAATGTTAAAGCACGTTAAGGTCATTTTTACAATTTACAATTTATTTATTTTACTTAAAAACCAATATTTAAAAAGAAAGATGTTAAACCTATAACAATTTTCGTGGTTTTAATATTTTATATGTTTTTTTTTATTTTTTGCTTTTTCCTTTTTGTTTATTTACTTTCTATTATTCTTATATTTTGTATTTTTATTAAAAAAAGAGTTCAGCAAACCATCAATAATAAAACAATATAACAAAACTAAAGAAATAAAAGCAAAGAAAATCAAATGAAAACAAAAAAATCCAATAAGAATGGGAATGGAAATATAACCAGGAAATTGATCTCCACCCGTTTACCACAAAAAGCTTCCACAGAAAGTTGTTCATTCATCTGTGCACGTGCCTCTTTGCCCCACTCCTTTTTTCTTTGTTCCCTTATGTTCTCTTTCCGAAATTGGATTTTTCTCCTCCTCTTTTCTTTTTACCAGGTGCGTATTTATATAAACACATTTGTAATATTATTGAGATCTTGCCTTCCTTAATGGTGAATTAAATGTCAATTAGCAAAACAGGGAAAGAAATGGTCTTGATTGAAGAAAAATAATTGTCCGAAAATTGTCCAAAGGAAATCATATTTTTCTCTTTAGGAAGAAACTGAATACAACAATCAATATATTATTTTTAATTATTGCTTGTAATGATTGTCATAATGTTGATTCGAATTATTACCAAATATAAAATATTCTAAAGTGATGCATTAATATTAATTGCTTATGGACCTACTGCACCATTTTTCCAAGAAAATCACGTGGAGCACCTCTCACCATTCTTTTTCTTTTCATTTTATTCACGTCCACCCCCTTTCTTTTTTCCTTTTTTCCTTTTGTTTTCTTTTTTTTGTTTGCAATTATTTTTCTTTTCTTCTTTTTTTTTTGCTTTTCTTTTCCTTTTTTTCTTTTTTTAAAAGACTAAAAAAAATAGTAAAATAAAATCAAAAATAATAAAATAAGAAAAAAGTAAAAAACAAGTTCTATTATTTAGCCACCCGGACGAAATTACAAGACCATTTAGCTCAACAAAAAACAATCAAGTATTTTGATTCACTTCTGAATATACAAACACAACAAAGGTGTTTTAGAAAAACAAGTACATATTCAAAGATCTCGAAGAGAGTATAATTTCAATACAAAGAAATTTGAAGACTTGTAAAACTTTTTCTTTTACAAGGAAAGCGTTAAACGATGAAAGCTTAGAGAAAGAGTACTAACATAAGATTGAAAGAGATATTCTTGTTTTCTTCTCTTTGTCTAGTCTTCCTTATATAACCTTCTTCGAGAAAGATCCATTACTCAAAGAGTTAACTTTGGGGAGGGTAGGTGGTCTTTTAGGTACAAAGTCAGGTGTTGAGTTATGTCTTGGCAAAGCAATAATATTTTTAGCAAGGATGGCGTGTACGACTTATTTAGAGCAAAAAGCATTAAGAAAACATTCCAAGAATGTTTTTCTATCTCTTAACGTCTTTCTAATCTAGTGTAGGACTTTGGGAAAAAACTTGCTACTGTCATGATTTGCACAGATAAAGAGAACAAAGCACCACAGACAAAGAAGTACAAAGCATACATGCATTTAATGTTTTAAACATTATAGATTGTTTAGACATGTTTTGTGTATTAAGCATTTAGCATGCAAGTCTATCCTTTTAAGTAAGACATTATTTACAAGGTACAATGTTTAACAGATCTTGTTTCTAGATGGCTTTTAAAATGAGACGATTATTGTAAGTGATAATCGATTATCATGAATATAAAATCAGGTTTTCTGATTCAAAATTATTTTAAACGCACCCTAAGGAAAACAATACACAAAATCAAGTATAAACCACATCTTATACATCAATATACTAAAATACAAAAGCTTTAATATAAAAACCAAGTCTTCATGAGGATCTTCTTGTAATAAGAGCACTTTAGAGTTGACTTAGAAACTTAACCAAATTTATGCTCTTCAATTTTATGCTAACAGTCATGTTTGAGTGTTTTGGTTGATTTTGTATTGATTAAGGGAATCGGAATCTGTAGAAATTTGTATCGCGCAGCTGAATGTTTAAAAGCATATAAACGGACACAAAACCAAGAGGGGAGGGGTGAATTAGTTCTATTAAAAATTATCGTTTTCCCTTTCAAAAATTTCTTCAAACAGATTAAAGTAAAGAGATTAAGGGATGAAGGAAATACACAGAGGATTTTTATACCGGTTCGAATAAAAAGATTCTACGTTCATCTGTTAATCACTTTAAAATGAGTGATTAACTTTTCACTAAAATCACTTTGATGTTACAAGATGAACAATAAAATAATCAATAAAGAAAACACCTTCCTTGGACAAACGAAGGAATGATCACTAACTTGAAAAACTTGGTAGAGAACTGCTTGCACCTTTAAACACACTAAAACCAAGCTTCTCCTTCTTCAAGACTTGATCAAACAATCACTTAACATAAGAGGTTCCACATAAAAAATTTTGTACTCTCAATAGTTCTTGGTAAACTTAGAAAGGTTTAGGAGACTTCTATTTATAGGCCAGGGGTCAGAAAATGAAAAGACAACTGCCAACTACCAGATATAATTGATTACCAAAAGTGACAATCAATTATTTTAGGTCGTTCTGGGTTTTGGAAAAAATGATAATCGATTATCCTTAGTTATAATTGATTATTTCCGAACCCTGGACAATTATAACTTTCGAAGATAATCGATTATCCCTTTCGAAGATAATCGATTATCCTTAACGATAATTGATAATACAATTTGTTTCTACAAAGAAAGCTTTTAACAATATATGTAGATGTTTCTCCAACTCTTCAAGTGCATCATCATCAAAAGCTCTTCAAAGCATCAATGCTTCTCATTGGTAACCATCTCCCATTTTTTTATGATGACAAAAAAGATCTTTGTTAAAAGAGCACTTTTGTCTATCCTGCATCTTTCTTTACCTTTAAACAATAAAAGCACATTTATGTTGTTTCTCCCTTTTTTGATCATAAACAAAAAGGATCTCTTAGATAATCAATTATTTTAGGCTTGTTATGGGTTTTGGAAAAAGTGATAATCGATTATCCTTGGTGATAATTAATTATTTCCGAACCCTGGACAGTTATAACTTTTGGAGATAGTCGACTATCCCTAGTGATAATCAATTATTTCCAAGAGAAAACTATACTTAAGAGAAGTTACATGACATCTAAATGCTTACAATTGAAAGTTAAAGCCTAATACAATTTGCTTCTACAAAGAATTCTTTTAACAATGGATGTAGATGTTTTTTCAAGTCTTCAAGTCTTTAAGTGCATCATCCTCAAAATCTCTTCAAAGCATCAATACTTTTTATTAGTAACAAAATCTAAGCAATTGAGTCAATTGGTAAGTGCCTTAATATTGTAAACTATTTTTTACCAAAGTACTTAGAAGGGAATACCAAATTTATCAATTGAACATGTCACATTTCGCCCAAATCACATAATTTCATCTGTTAGTGTCTAGTATAATGTTGAGCGGTGGCAAACTGGCGTTGAGTGTTAGCCTCGTTGTTCAGGTTTGGGAGCATTTTAGCTCTAGGCCATTGAGTGCAAATTTGTACCATTGAGTGTTTGTATTTTGTGAATGCCTTGACAATGGCGGTAACAGAACACTGCTAAGCATAACTTTTGCGAGAAGAATGACACTGAAAGTCAAAACTGTTGTTGAGCCCCACTTCTTGGGAAAGGTTTGGCGTTGAACACCACTTTTGAATGCCAATTTGTATGTTGGATATGTTTTTCTTCTTTGGTGGTTTGAAAAGATTTGTAATGGAATTTATGAATGCTTACAATGTGGTTTGTTATTATTTGTGGTGTTGATTACGGTTGTGGACACGTATTGTGATGATGTTAATTTGGAAGAGAAATTTTTTATGGTGATGATCTTAGTGTATGCATTAACATTTGGGGATCAATAAAGAGGTATCATGATATTTTACCAACCATTCAACTCATATAGAGAGAGGAATAGTGGAGGGTACAGGGAAAAAGAATGGTAGGAAGTCCAAGCCATTAAAATGTTTTGGTTTTTGGCGTAAAGTGATAACATAGAGTATAAATATTACTACAAAGTGCATGTCTCTAATGAAGTTCAATGTCAAATGCATCTATCTGGATAATTGAGTCTAATGTCAACTATTTGTGATACCTATATGATTTATTGTATTTAATTCATGTTTAGCTTATATTTTATGCAATTTAATTATTTTAGAATAACTTTTTTGCATATTAGCTACCATGTCATTTCTTGTGTTTGTTTGTCTCTTTTGCTTTGATCATTTCACGATGTGAGTAAATGAGGGATAAGTCTTATATGCGTCTCTTATGGAAGGTGGTGATGACGCAAAATAGTTTTCTTCGTTTGTAATAGTTATTCTATAAAAGTTTTTTAAAGTTTTGGGTCATCCATAATTGTTTTTTATATATTTTTTATTTTTACAATTATTTATTTTTAGAAATAATTGTATTAATTATGTATATATATTTTGAGACAATATATTTTATTTTAATGATCTTATAATATCTTATTTTATCTGTAAAAAGCTAAAAAGGAAATATTTTAATAAAAATAAAAAATAAAAAATGTCAAATGATTAAGAAAACTAACTTTTTGAAACCATTGTCAACAAAATAAAATAAATAATAAAATAAATTTGTTAGCATCTTCTTTTATCATATCAAAATAAATATATAAAAAGTTAAAAATGTCAAATAATTAAAAAAAAAACTAACTTTTAAAATATTTGTCAATAAAATAAAATAAATACAATAAGATAAATTTACTAATATCCTCCTTTCTCGTAATACATAATAAAAGTACAATATATTAAATCAATTTATTTCCATCATATTCTTTATTTGATCTTCTATCATTCGATTTTTGAGCCAATAAAAACAACATACTTCCTTTCTTCTTTTAACATCTTTTTCTTAACATATTTATATTTATTTGATCTTTTATCATTCCAATTTTTTCAGTCAATAAAAACGACATACTTCATTTCCTGTTTAACATCTTTTTCTTAACATGTCTGTCATTATATATAAGTCAACTCACTTTTATAGTGGTATTTTGGTGTGGTTAATTTTTGAGAATTTTTGTTTTTTATTTATATTTTATTTTTTAAGCTTTTGTAAATATTTTTTAATTCACCATTATAATTGTTGTAAATGTTCTTTTAGTGTTCATCATTATTTATCAATTTTACTCTTTATCAATATATTTCAGTTTATTATTTTATCTTTTAAGTTTTTATAAATATTTTTTGAACTTAATTAATTCTGAAAATTATATAATAATTTTTTTATTTCATCACAGAATAAGTGAATATACATGCACATAAACTCATGTGTTTTCTATAGGAAATTAGTTAAAATCTAAAAAACAATTATAAAATTATTTATTAATAAGAGAAATTATAAAATATGTGTACTAAAACAGTTATGTAACAGTTATAAAAACTAATAATTTCTTTGATAAATATAAATTTAAAAAAGTAATTATAAAATTATTTGTTAATAAGAAAACATAAAAGAAATGTGCACATCAAACTCAGTTATGAATTGGTTATAAAAACCAATCATTTTAATCGATAACTATAAATAATTAAATTTTAGAAAACAATTATAAAAATGATTTATTAATAATAAAAATTAACAAAAAAGAAAATGTGCATACTAGAAACCGTAATGTAATGAGACCATTATAGGATTGGTTTCGTAACTGTCATAATTGTTATTTCCTGTTCAGATATCCTTACCAATTTTATTTATTGATATAAATTATTTTAATACTTTAGTTTTTGAATTTTATAATTGTTTTTCAATATTCAATTAATTATCTATAATACTAAAAAGTGGATACTTAGCTAACACTTCAATTTTAGTCTATTACAAAGGATAAAATAATATATTATAAGATTGATAAAACAAATGAGATTGTCTACATGATGTTAATACAGTTGTCTAAAAAAAATGTAATTGTTATGATAAAATATATTTAAAATAATTAAAGAAAACTACTATTTGACCAAGAAAAATAGTTTATATAATCATCGTTCTCTATCATAGATGTTTTAACATCTATCTCTCATCTGTTAAGAGTAATAAGGTCATCATAAAAAAAAAAAGATAACACAACAACCACAAAACACAGAAAAGGGTAAACTAATGTGCAAAAAGAGTTGTCATAAACTAACATAGACATAATCATCATACATCACTCATCCATAAAATGATTATATCACACAGATAGATTCATTCTAGACCCAAATATACAGATAAATGTATTGATATTAGACTTTGGTGGGTTATGCACTTGTGATAGTGGAACAACTCGCCCATCTAAGCTACCACGCACAAGGCTAGTCCATCAACCACTTTTGACAAAGGTAAAACTTCTAGACTAGGACTTCCTACGCCTTTCACCACATACTCTATCATTCTCTACATGAGATTGAATCATTATTAGAGTGATAAGAACTCCCAATACTTAATTCATATATAAATACATAACTGAAGAAACGCCACTATAGAATATCCCCACAAGATCCCTGAAATTATGTAAAACACATATCATGCTCATATCCAATAACAAACTCGTCATAATCACAATATCATACATGAATAAATACCATAATACTCTTAGACATGCATAAAGTACATTGCATTATATCTCAAACAACCAAAGAAGAAGAAAATTTCAAACATACACACTAACACTCAGAGGTGGTGCCCAACACAATACTTCTTGCAAAAGGTGGCTTTAGCACTAGCCATGATGCTCAATATCATTCTTCTCACAATAAGTTACGCTCAATGACCTTCTCATAACAAGTTGCCATCAACGACACTTTCTGGTGCTCAATGCTCTGAAGTTAAAATGCTCCAATATAAGGATTACCGTCAATGACACCCTGACGCTACTCAATGCTAAAATGCGCGACCAGACGACGTTCGTGGTGGCTCGCAATGACGCATGGGTCGTTCTTCTTCTTCTTCTTTTCCGTTTTGGATTCGTCTTTGGGTTCTCTTCTTCCCTTCACATAGGGAGGGGCGGTCGGCGCGACTTCGTCTCCGCGGCGTGACGGTCCCTATTCGTGGAGGTGGCAGTAGCGACGTTGGCGATTCAATTTGGGGCTTGGCGACTAGCGGTGGATCTTTCCTTCGTAGGGGATCGTCCTTAGCACAACAAAGGCGCGACGATGGAGCGACAAGGGCGAGGTGATGGTGCGGCAGTGGTGCAACAAGGGCTTCTGTGTTTGGCAGCGAGGGGGTCTTCCTTTGGGGATTTTTGGTGATTTGGGTTCTCTGTAACCACTCTCTGCACGCACTTCTACTTCCCCATGCTCCACAAGGATCTGCCCCATCCCATCACAGTACTAGGGTGTGTGCCCTTTCATGGCAAGGATCTTTATGCTCAAGCACAAGATCAAAACACAATGGTCAATTGCAAACTATTTCTGATTTTTTTTACTGGAAATAAGTCTGATCAGAGCATTCAAAGATGAGGAAAGAGGTTACCCTCCTTTGTATCCTGTTAGACCAATTGTTCAAATTGGGACAGCTACAACTGGTTGTACAAGAAGGTTGGAGTGTCTGACATGGTTGGAGAAGCAACAAGATGGTTCAGTTTTGTATGTTTGTTTTGGAGTGGTGGAACACTCTCACAAGAGCAAATGAACGAGCTGACACATGGTTTGGAATTGAGCAACCGGAGGACGAGATACTAACTCGGTTCACAATCGAGACATAAGGGAAAGACTTTTTTACCTCGTCAGGATATGTTTCGGTTGAGAAACCGGTGCCTATGGTAAAAAATAACCGATGCCAATTCCATTGGCTGTACTAGTGTTTAGAAAAATAGTTTATAGAAAAATGATCGATTTTAAATAATGAAACTTGTTCATAACAAAACTATTAGTAATAAAACTTTTCAAAATTAAAATAATTGAGTCTTACCATTTTAAACTACTATCACTTTCAAAATGTCATTTTGTAGGTTTATACAACTTTCACTACTTAATAAGTATAAAATTTTAAATTTATTATAAAATTATTTATAAATGAAAGAAATTAAAAAGAAATGTTCACGTAAAAAAAAAATCAAATTGGTTACATAAACTAATATCTTTATTAATAAGATTGACTACAAAAAAGTTAGTTTTTATCATGTTTATTAGAAAATAAATATAAAATAAATTATTCTTGTAACTCTTTTTATACTTAACTTATTAGAGATTAAAGATAGTTTTTATAATTATAGGTAATTAAATAAATTTTAAAATTAATTTCAAAATTATTTATTAACAAGCGAAATTAGAATAAAATGTTCTCACCTAAAACAGCTATTAGATGACAAACCAATTATCTTTATTAATTTGTAAATACATGGGTATTTGTGTTCAATTTCTTTTATAATAAAAATATTAGTATTATAATTAATAAAAAGTGATTAAGTTAAAAAAATATGATAAAATTAAAAACAATAGTTGAAATTAGAAAACGAAAATTTTCTTATTAAAAATATATTTTCGAAAACAACAACTTAAATGTAGAAGTTTTTAAATGAAAAAGTCCAAAAAGTATAAATAAGGATAAATAACATTTTTTTGACAACATTTTAACTAGAGTTTTCAAAACGGGCCATCTGGCCCTATCCGGTCCGGTCTACAACGAGTTGATCACTTAGTGAGCCCACCCAATCCGGCTCATTTATTAGCGAGTCAGAAAAATTCGAACCCGACCCGACCCACTACGGGTTGACTCACTGACTTATTTAATTACAATTTTTTTAAAAAGAAATTACAAACTTTCTATAGCTCATTCAAATCTAAACAAATTTCACTCCCAACATGGGGTGTTTAATTAGTTTTGAAAATAGGAACTTAAATAATTTTTTAAAGTAAAAAAATAATAAATATTTTTTTATAAAATTAAAATAAAATTAGGTAGGTGGGTTGGTGGGCCAGCTTGGCCCACCATGGGTTCAACACGGATGAGCCGGGATGAAATCTGACCCGTATAAAAAAAATACAATTTTTTCAAACCCAACCCGGTCCGAACCCGTGGTGGGCCAGGTTGGCCCGCGGGTTATGACCCATTTTGGCAGCTCTAATTTTAACATCATCTGTGATTGGTCCAAAATTATTCCACAATCAATAATAATAATCATAAACACCAACATAGACCAATCACAGAATGACAGGTAGATGGTATTAAAATGTTCTCAAAAAAATATGGTTAAATGAGTCTTTCGGTCCTCATATTTGTTCGTGAATCTCAATTAGGTCCTCGTTTTTTTTGTTCCAATTGAATCCAAATACTTGTTAATTTGAGGCAATAAAGCCCTCTCCGTTAACTGCCATAGGACAGTCGATTGTATTGGTAGCATAATCGACTACATGAGCGTCTGATTTATAGAAATCTATAAATAGACAAGACTTGAGTTGTTTTAGAGAACTTTTGAAAATCTGACATTTTCATATTTTATTTAAGATTGTTTCTCTAAGAATTAGAGCTCCAAGAACTCATCAAGAAGACAATTATGATCTTTCTTTGAAGAGTTTCTGAAGGAGATTGACATCGCGTTCATTGCTTGATCAGAATCTGCACAATTGAGGTGTTTCTGGGTTGATCAAGATTTGTGTTTGCATTCCGTGGTGATTGCTATTGTACCTGTTGTGACTATAGGGGTTGGACTCGTGGAGTCTGGTAGACTTTGAGGATTGTTCAAAGTGGGTTGCAAATTGCAGGAGAGGGGACATCTTGCTGCAAGTCTTGCTGTGTGGTTTGCCTATATTTTTGGTTAGAGGATTAGAGAGGTGTTTTATATTTTTGACGTGGAGGTCTCTATAATAAAAGCCTTATTGTAAAAACCTTGATCATTATAGTGCATTTACTTCCTGGTACTGGAAGGACACTGGATGTAGGCATTTTGGCTGAATTAGTATAAAAACCTGCGTTTGAATTCTCTATCTCTACTCTTTTACATTCAGTCGGCTTTACAAATCACATAGTCAACTTCGATTTTCCGCTGCACTTAATTTTCTATTACTTGCGATTCAAGAAAGTTTGTAAAGTTTTGTACTTTGAGTTAAAGATTGCGAAAAGACTCTGATTTTGAAAACTCACCAATTCACCCCTTTTGGTATTAAAACGAAGCCTTTGTAAAAACCTTGACTATTATAGTGCATTTGCTTCTTGGTATTGAAAGGACACTAGATGTAGGCATTAAGGCCGAACCAGTATAAAAACCTGCGTTTGAATTCTCTATCCCTACTCTTTTACATTCAGTCGACTTTACAATTCACGTAGTCAACTTCGATTTTCCGCTACACTTAATTTTCTATTACTTGCGATTCAAGAAAGTTTGTAAAGTTTTGTACTTTGAGTTAAAGATTGCGAAAAGACTATGATTTTGAAAACTCACCAATTCACCTCTTCTTGGTGTTAAAACAAAGCCTTTGTAAAAACCTTGACCATTATAGTACATTTGCTTCTTGGTATTGGAAGAACACTGTATGTTGACATTGAAGCCGAACTAGTCAACTTCGATTTTCCGCTGCACATAATTTTCTATTACTTGCGTTCAAGAAAGTTTATAAATTTTATTTATTTATTGAATACTCTTATTTAAATTTTAAAATGCATAACTCTTTTTATTTTTATTTTTTTGTTATTTTAACTACTAATAAACTAGATAAACGATCCATACATTTACATAAGTTAAAACATTGTTAAATAAGAATTAAGGAAAAATCTTAAAGATGTGATAAATAAAAAAAAACAATGTAAAAAATGTCAACTAAAGGTTGATATTTTTCTCTTATAGCATATTTCATTTTTTTTTATTTACCTCAGTAGCGTACTGAAGTCAATATTTACATAGATAATAAAGTTTTATAAGAGGTTAAAATTCAATTTTCGGAAAACTAAATTTTGATTTTTTTTAATATATTTTGCTAAAAGATATATTAGAATTCGGTTTTAAAAAAAATAAAATTTTGATATTATTTGTTAGTTATTTTTATGAAATATATATTAAAAATTTTAAATGGTTTTCGAATTTTTTTAATTTAAATTTTAATGAATAATTTATTTATTTTGATATTGTATTATAATTTTTTAAAATTAACAAATTTTTTAAATTACTTTTTTATAAAATTTAAAAAATATTTAATTTAATTTCATATAAATTAGTAATATATAACAAATAATTTTTAATATTTTAAATCATATTAAAATATTAAAATAATTTATTTATTTATTAACTTTAAATTATAAAATAAAATTTTAAAAAATTTGTTAAATGTTTTCAAAAGGTTAACTTATGTTATCTTTTATAAATTTTATTTTTAATTTAAAATTAATAAATAATTAAATTATTTTAATGTTTTAATATAATTTAGTTTGTTAAAATATATTAAATCAGATTTCATGTTATTATTTTCTATTATTTTTAGTTTTAATATTAGTATTATAATTTCATAATAACTATTAAAGTAATAAAATATATTAAATTATATTAAAATAAATTAAACATTTTTAAATTTTATAATAAAAATAATTTAAATTTTTTTTAAGTTCAAAATATTATATAAAAATATTAAAATAGATAATTATTCAATAAATTTAAATTAAAAAATATAATTTAAAAGTTATGTTAAACGATTTTTGAAAACCGTTATATTATTTCAAATTTTACTTTTAGTTTTAATTTTACTAATGATTTCATTATTTTAATATTTTAATGCAATTTTTATTAATGATTTCATTTATTATAATATATTAGTATAATTATTTTGTAATTTAAAAATATTTTAAATTATTTTTATTATAAATTTTAAAAAATATTTAGTTTATTTTAGTATAATTTAATATATTTTATTATTTTAATAATTATTATGAAAATAATAATAATAAAACTAAAAATAGTCATAATATAAAATTTGATTTAATATATTATAAGATATTAAATCATATTAAAATATTAAAATAAATTTTTTATTTATTAATTTTAATTTTAAAATAAAATTTTAGAAAAACATTAAAGGGTTTTCGAAAACCCTTTAACATATCTTTTTAAATTTTCTTTTTCAATTTAAATTTTAATAAATAATTAATTTGTTTTAATATTTTGTACAATTTTTTGAATTTATTGAACTTTTTAAATTATTTTTATTACAAAATTTAAAAATATTTAGTTTATTTCGATATGATTATAATATTTATTTTAGTATTATTAATTTATAATAAAATAAAATAAATAATTTTTAAATTTTATAATAAAAATGATTTAAAAACTTGTTAAATTTAAAATATGGTATTCAATTATTAAAATAAATGAATTATTTATTAATATTTAAATTAAAAAATAAAATTTAAGAAAATATGTTACACGATCTTGGGAAAATCGGTAACATAGTCTTCAACTTTTTCAAAATCCGTTTTAGCTTTCAATTATTTTTAAAAATCGTTTTAATATTTTTGAAAACTGTTTTGATTTTTAGCAGTTTTTAAAATTGGTTGAAGATTTTCAATACACATTTTCAAAAAAATTATTAAAATACAAAAATAGGTTTCGATTTTTTCGAAAACGGAATTTTAAGATAGTTCGAATTCAGTTTTCAGAAATCAAATTATAATTTTTTTAAAATCATGTTGTTTATATAAATATTGGTTACAGTGTGTTATTGGATAAAAAAAAAAAATTATACTGTACCAGAAAAAAAACTCACTAGAGGCTAAAGTATCAAAATTGTAAATTAACTTCCTTAGAAACATAACAATTGGAATGATAATTACTTAATGTATTCATAATTTGTAGTAAAAATTATTTCTCAATTTAATATAAAATTTATGACTGATTATTTTGTGGCTCTTTCACCCATCTATGATTGTGCCCGCAAAGTTGTGTTCCAGATTGACACACGACAACGCCAGGTAATCTTCCCATGACCAACCTTCTTATCATCACCCTACACGTGTCGGTCTGGCAACCCATAAAAATACATTTCTCTACACCCTTCCGCAGCAAATATCTCTCCACACACTACCAACACCACAAACTAACCAAACAATAAAATCTTCGGAAAGGAAGTAGTTATTATAATTATTAATTTTCAAATGTGAGAACAAAGAAATCTGGATCCTTTAAATCTTCAACCCGTGGTCAATCGAACGGCTACCATGTCCTGTCGGATCACCTTGTCTCTTTCTCATTTCTTCTTCTTCTTCTTCTCCCGTTATCATTGACACTGATATCAGAAGCCAGAGGATTATCATCTCCGAGCCACACCCATATAAATTAATGCGAAGAGGATATTCAAAGTTTCGATTTTGACGTCGTGGGTATTTCTATTTCTCTTTCTCTCGTTCTATTCATATTCCAATGTCGGCGTTGGAGTATCTCTATCTCTCTCCCATAACGTATACCAAAGTTTTTCTCAATTCCCATAACTGGCGGAAGCCCTCAACGCCGTTCAGGCAAAACACCTGTCGTTTTGTCCCCAATTCGGCGCCGGTTAGGGTTCCGGGGGTATGGAGGGATTCCGGGAGGTTCGATTTGTGGAAGACGCGGAAGGTTCACGGTGGCGCAGTCAGGGCGAGTGGTGGGCAAGAGGGGGATTCCGGCGAGAAGAGCGGGGAGGGTCAGGGGGTGGATAAGGGTTCGACAGGGACTGGTTCGAACCGAAGGAGGGAGAAGCAAGGGAAGGGGTGGTGGTGGTGGTTGGGTTCGAAGAGTGGGAAGTGGCGGTGGCAGCCCATTTTGCATGCTCAGGAGGTTGGAGTGTTGTTGCTGCAGTTGGGGATTGTGGTTTTCGTGATGCGGTTGCTCAAGCCAGGGATTCACTTACCTGGCTCCGAACCGAGGGCTGCGACGTCGTTTGTGAGCGTGCCTTACAGCGATTTTTTGAGCAAGATTAATGGTGATCAGGTGCAGAAAGTGGAGGTGGACGGGGTCCATATCATGTTCAAGTTGAAGTCTGACGTGGATGGTTCAGAAGTTGCAGCTGCTACTCCTTTAGAGTCAGAGTCCTTGGTTAAGAGTGTTGCTCCTACGAAGAAGATTGTTTATACTACCACTAGGCCTAATGATATAAGGACCCCTTACGAGAAGATGTTGGAAAATGAGGTGGAGTTCGGGTCCCCGGATAGGAGGTCTAATGGATTCCTCAACTCTGCTTTGGTAAGTACTTGGAACACGGTTTCCACACTTGAAATACTTGTAGCTGCATTTGGTTTTCGTTGTTATAGTCTTATGTCAAAACAATTTGGTAAACTAAAATAGTTAGATTCTCACCCACCAATGGGTCAATATGCAAGGAGTTTTTTCTAGCTTAATCACTCGCACATAGCTGATATATATATAGCCAATGTTTTTATTCTTTTTTTTTTTTTTGTCTCGAGCGTGGTTGCTTTTCATGGATAGAGCATGTGATTTTACCCAAAATAAGAATAGTTAGATTAGTTGTAGCATTGTCGTGTTTATTTACACTCATTTGATTTAAGGTTTTTATGACGCGTTAGTTTTGGATTACTTTTGTTCATTGTATTATTAATTTATTATGACTATGTTGTGTTTTATATTTTGAATTTGTTGTATCACTGTATGCATTGTTTGTGTATCTGTTCTTTCTGCCACGAGTGAATTTGCTCAAGAATGGAAAGAGGTTGGTGGTTTGAAATGTAATATATAAATTCCAATATATTTGCTTGTGGAAAAAACCTACTGATACATGAAATATGGTTATTTCTCCAATTACAATCATTACATGATGTAACTGAAAACTCTGAATGCTCAATGGCTATAGGTTATAGCACACAAGGTAGACTGTTGGCCTGTTTGGAAGCTCCTTCTAGGACAAAAATATAAGAGTAAAAATTGAAATTAATTTCTTCATAAACTAAAATTTGCTTACACATAAACTAACTTGTAGAAGCTCTTTCATATAATCTCTAAATTTTTAATTTTAACTTGTGATTTAGCTAATTTTAGCTTATGGATAAGTTAAGTTCAATTTTTCCTTTATATTTGGCTCTCTTAGAAGAGCTTGTAGAGAAGCTTGTTCAAACAGGCCTTGTAGCTATCCCGTTAAGTTTTCCCTACTTCTGGAAGAGCCATGAAAAACTTAAGGACTGTGTTTTGTTTGAGAAGATGTTTCCTGTTTTTGCTTTTAATTACAAAGAGCATCTTGTTGTCACCTTGTTTTTTGTTTCCAAAAGTGTACGTTTTTGTATAGGAATTGATGCAAACTTTTGAAAAAAGAAAGCAAACAAAACAATGTCACATTTTTGTAATTAAAAATGAAAATAGAAAATGTTTTCTCAGACCAAATGGTCCCATAGGTGTACTACTCCATTCTATCTTCATTACAGAAATACGTCCATGAACTTCTTAATTAATGGAATAAGACACACATAGTTCTTTGAGTGACTGACCTCCCTGGCCAAAGGCCCTGACTCTTTCACAACAGGCAAGATGATTTCTTCTATCTCTCCCGGATAGTGATGGGTATTTATGGAGTATCTAAGTCCCACAATGAATATTGTGGGATGCTCAGTGAAATATTTAAGTGCTAGTTTTTCCTCCCTTGGCAACCAACATTTAAAGAGTGGGTTTGCCAAGTGTTTGGATGCTTATCAACCAGTATTATAGTTGGTTGTTGGTGACTCAGAAAGGGCTACCTATGAGGTTCAAGGTTCAAAGATGTTGAGTGAAGTGTGACCGAGTAAAGTGTGAGCTGCTGAGATTTTGGTTCTCATATACATGCTTTGATAGTGATTATGGTATATGAGGTATCCAAGTTCCGTAACTATCAATGGTGTATTTATAGGCAACATGCCTTATTTCTTCAACCAACTAAACTAACTAATAGAGCTGGCTAAGAAACTAATGGATATAACTTGTGTCACTTGTCTGAGGCTAGTATAGTTGATAAAATTATCTAGCTCATGAAACTATATTCTACATGTTTATTTATAATTAAAAACTATAGATTTTTACACTGAGAATTTGAAATAATAACTTTTAAGGACCGATTACTTCAGATAATAAATAGAAGCTAATCTTTTATTAGCTATTTGAGATAAATCTTCTTTCTTTCACATTTCTTGAATATGGCATGTTTCAATTATAATGTCTCAATGGTTTAAGACATTAAACTTCCCATTTCATTCATTATGACTTTCCTTGTCTGTCGTGGTTGACACCATATATTATATCACATGCTGTTGATTTCATCCTGATATTTGCAGGTAGCCTTGTTTTATTGTGCTCTGCTAGCAGGGCTGCTCCATCGGTTCCCTATTAGTTTTTCTCAGGTGAGTTTGAATTCCTTCGCTCACTCATTTTCTTTTTTCACAGGCCTTCTTATCTAACATCTTTTTAAACCTTTTAAAACCGTCTTTTGAGGACTTGAATTGCCATGTGCAGCATTCCCCTGGTCAGATTAGGAATCGTAAGTCAGGAACTTCTGCTGGCACAAAGTCATCTGAACAAGGTGACACTATCACATTCGCCGATGTTGCTGGTGTTGATGAGGCTAAGGAGGAGCTAGAAGAGATTGTGGTAGGCTGGACTTTCTTTATCTCATACTTATCTCTAAAATTCTTTAGGGCATATAGAAGTTTTTCTATTATACAACAGGCCTTTTTATGTTCCTTTTGTTTGGAGATATGGACAAGTAGTTTATGCTGATGTTCGCTTGCCAGGAATTTCTCCGCAATCCTGACAGATACATACGACTTGGAGCTCGTCCTCCCCGAGGTGTTCTCTTGGTGAGTCTAGCTAGGGATATATAATAAATAATACACTGGTCTTTTGATCTGAGGATGAAAGCACATGTTGGTCAGCCAGCAAACACTTTGTAGCTGTGGATGTTTTCATGGGGAAGGGATCAAATATGGGAAATTTCTTTTGGGAATATTTTCAAATAATATCCAGTAAAATTTTCTACTGTATTATATGATGTTTGTTTTCTTTTGTTTTCATGATCATTAACTTGCAAAAATGAGATAACTGTTGTGTTAGTTTGAAATGGTACCTCACTGGATTATTCATAACCATATTATTTTTCATTTTATTGTTACTTTAATTTGACATGTAGGTTGTAAATATCCATTGTTTTATCTTACAGGTGGGTCTTCCTGGGACAGGTAAGACTTTACTGGCGAAAGCTGTGGCAGGGGAAGCTGATGTACCATTTATAAGTTGTTCTGCTAGTGAGTTTGTAGAGTTATATGTTGGTATGGGTGCTTCCCGTGTGAGAGATCTCTTTGCAAGGGCAAAGAAAGAGGCACCGTCCATTATATTTATTGATGAGGTAAATATATATTTTTTATTTTGTTAGATGTTTGATTTAATATTTACTATTCAACCAATTAAACTTTCATTTTGGTATGCAGATAGATGCTGTGGCTAAAAGTCGCGATGGTAAATTTCGGATTGTCAGCAATGATGAACGAGAACAAACCTTGAACCAGCTGCTCACTGTAACCAATTTTCCATTTTCTTGTATTTTTTTTTTTTTTTGGAACATTGGGGTGGGGGATTATGTATATAAGAGGCTAATGTTTTTAACTTAATTGCAGGAGATGGATGGTTTTGACAGCAATTCTGCAGTCATTGTTCTTGGAGCAACTAATCGTGCAGATGTCTTAGACCCTGCACTCCGAAGGCCAGGAAGATTTGATCGAGTAGTTATGGTCTGGATTTTATTTAAATGCATAACCTTCTTTGATTTTTATACTGATTTCAGAAAGACCTTGACTTGGCATATTTTAAGAAAAAATGTTCATTTTCGATTTAGGTGGAAACACCTGATAGGATTGGAAGAGAGGCTATCCTAAAAGTTCATGTTTCCAGGAAAGAACTTCCTTTAGCTAAGGATGTTGACCTTGGTGACATTGCTTGTATGACCACTGGTTTTACAGGGTAATTATTCTGTTTTGTTCATACCTTTTTATATCTTTTATATATTTGGAAGACTGAAAATTTGATTTGACACACTGGTACACAAATTGAAGAGCGGACCTTGCAAACCTAGTAAATGAGGCTGCTTTATTGGCGGGAAGACAAAACAAAATTATTGTGGAGAAAATTGATTTCATTCAAGCTGTAGAAAGATCAATAGCAGTAAGTTACAATGTCTCTTAAAATCTTGATAGATGGACATTTTCACTTTACAGCTGCCGTCTGGCAGGATTTGGATGTCAATAACAAAAGTTAAATTGAAAAATTTTAGTTTTGTAAGTTTTACCTATGCTGGATAAAATGGACCAAGTAACTTCTTATTTCAGGGTATAGAAAAGAAGACTGCTAAGTTGAAAGGAAGTGAGAAGGCTGTAGTTGCACGACATGAAGCTGGTCATGCTGTAGTAGGTACTGCAGTTGCAAGCCTTCTTCCTGGACAGCCACGTGTTGAGGTAAACCATAGAAAATATTCTATTCTTGGTCATTTAAAATGGCTAGGTATTACTAAAGAAAAGTCAGATAATCATACTGGGTTGGTATTTGGATTTTTAGTTGTCTAGACAAGCAAACTATAGAAAACACTGGTTAAGTATCTATACTTGTGAAATGAACCCAACCCTCCTTTCTATTCCGAATTGAATACTTGCCAAAATTTGCTATTTGGGAATTTTAGCCTACTTTTGTATTGAAAATTATGTTTGTTTTTTGTTTATTAAGCAAATCATTCATGCCTTAGTATCCTTTGTATGTTATCAGAAGCTAAGCATATTGCCTAGATCAGGAGGGGCTTTGGGATTCACTTACATTCCTCCAACAAATGAGGACAGATACTTGCTTTTCATTGACGAGTTGCGTGGCCGTCTGGTTACCTTACTCGGAGGACGTGCTGCAGAAGAAGTTGTTTATTCAGGTAGAGTGTCAACAGGTGCACTTGATGACATACGGCGAGCAACTGATATGGCATACAAAGCTATTGCTGAATATGGTCTTAATCAGACAATAGGTCCTGTGTCAATTGCCACCCTTTCCAATGGTGGAATGGATGAATCTGGTGGATCAGTTCCTTGGGGAAGAGATCAGGTCCTCTATTTCATTAACTGATTTCTTCTTCCTATTCAATTTTTACTATATGCTGATTTATATCTAAACAAACAGGGACACCTTGTTGATCTTGTTCAAAGAGAAGTGAAAGCATTGCTGCAGTCTGCACTGGAAGTATCACTTTCCATTGTGCGAGCCAATCCTACAGTTTTGGAGGGTCTAGGTGCTCATTTAGAAGGTAACTGTACGGGTCTCATTTTATATTTGGTGATTGGTGGAATGCTTTGTTTCAGCTGATTGTCCAAAAATTAAGATTTAATAACTTCAAATTTGTTAACCTAATAAATGGATAGTGTATATATTTAGGTTAGGGTTTAACTAAAAACTAGAAAGTTCTATCTCTAGCATGTTCATACCTGTATACTGTCATGTCACCAATTGAACTTTACATGCCACTTCTATATAACACGATGATCTTGCGAAGGGACAGGTGAAATTGGGATATGAACATCTTGTGCATCTATTAACTATGTATCAATTCAGATGACTGTGAACCATGTAGCTTTGCTTAACTATGGTGTTCTAATAATACTGATACTGATTTTTCAGAAAAAGAGAAAGTAGAGGGTGAAGAGTTACAGAAGTGGTTAAGATTGGTGGTTGCACCAACAGAGCTAGCAATATTCATAGAAGGCAAGCAAGGGTCTCTCCTCCCAATGCAGACAGGTTCCTGAACTGTTGAGAGCTGTCTATTATGCGAGCAAAGTTGAGTGAAAGTTAAGGTATGTTTTTGACGTGTTTGGCTAAAGCCAGTGCAGTTCTATATCCCACAGAGAATGAGTTCACCCACCCCTACAACACTGTATATTCCTGTAAGGTGGATCTTGGCATCATTTTTAACACATAGCCAGCCTTGTTATTTAACTCATAATTCACTCATCCAAAGCCACACGGATAAAGAAGATGAAGAAATACATAATAGTGCCTCTCACCAACTACTACATATATTGACTGGTAAATTGAATTCGTTGTATATTGACTATTATTTCAGTCCTGATGTGGCTGTTTGCAAATGTAATTTGGTATATAGTTTTATATATTAATGGTTCTGTGAAATATACATGATTCTGCTCTATGTTACACCCACAAATTTTATCCAAACTGTAAGTATAACATAACATGATTAGTTATGAAGTCCATTCTCAAATTTCCTAAAGTAGAGTGATCTTTGTTTTCAACTGAGTAGAATCTTTTTGGAATGGATAATTATTCCAAAATGGAACAGAGATGAAAGTAAAGAATGATTTCCCCTATCCTTTGTAAGGAAAGAAATCTTGTTGATTCTGCAACATCAACTGTCTTGTATCAGAAGTGAACCTATTTGTAGTCATTTGTCTCTGGTGTGAATGACTGAAATGAATTTGTATTCATATAGCACAGGATCTTTTGAAATTGAGAGGAGAGCAAAATATCCAGTGTTCTATGAATGCAACTTTTTTGTTCTTTTTTTAACAAAGAAAGAACAATTTCATGCTAACTTGCATTGTGCTTGTGGACCATTGTCCTGTGTGGCCAATCTTCTTTTGAAAATTATGATGTCATATTCTATCATTTTAAATCATTATCTCATTTTTCTACTGCTCAGAAGCTTGAACAACAAAACTGCAAGTGGACAAATAGTGGTGTAGAGCTGCCTTCACCAGACAAGCTGTTTAAAATTACATGTAGCAAAATCAAACTCTTCTTACCTAAGCTGCCAACCTACTTTCTTGAAGGTGGGGCAGTTTGAACAATTTCAATACATTTTAGTTTTTAATTATTAATTATTATTTTTAATTAATTCAATATTTATTATTTTTATATGATAAATTATTTTATCATAATTAATAATTAAAGTTTTACTTGTTAATATAATGATTTAAGTTATAAATATGATATATATTTATATATTTTAAATAATATAACGTAAAATTTTTTATGTTTTAATTTTCAATTTAAAAGATATATTGGTGGATTAGTTCACTCCTCTGATAGAAGTAAATTAATATCATCAATTTGAGTCATCAAATTTTAGCAACTGTCTATCCAAAAATCAGATTAAATTATAAATCATTTTAAACTTTAAAAAGGAATAAATTGTATTATAAAGGTTATCCAATTTTACAAAACACAAGAATGAGGATATATTATGCTATTGAGTGTTATTTTATTGACGAGTTAGTATCATCTACAAACACCGTGCATAAATTTTTGTAACTATACGAGGTTTCAATCAAACATGTATTATTATATTATATTCAGATTTTTACTAATCTCAACCAAATTGTTAATTATTTTATTTTTAAAATTTGTATTATTATACTAAAGTTATGAAATATATAAAATTAAAAATTCTGCATTGAAATTGGCTCACCTCAGGACTAATTAACCTGCACGACTTCTGTTCCTGCAGAGTAAAATGGTGCGATAAAAAAAATTGATGTGAAATTTGTGCTATTTTTTAGTTGAGTTTATTCTGAAAAAGAAAAATTTAGAGTCGTATTTAAGATAATTCTTAACTAAATTTTTTATGATATCAATGAGAATTTCTTATTACATCTTATATTTAAATAAGATATTTTTAAGACCTGTATTAAATTAAAGTTTCTCTAACAAATTATCTTGTAGTGTGAACTTCGTGTTTAATTATATTTTACTTATATAAGTACTATTTGTTTTTAATTTAATTACTTTAAAGTTTATTTTATAAAATAACAGTTAATTACGAGATAATATATATCATTACTTTAAAAAAATTTAAAATTTAAAATTTTCATATATATTTTCAAAATTTAATTATGTATAAAGTTAGAATTGTTATATACATTAGACTATTACATAAATAATTTTATTATATAAATATTTTTATTATTGATAGATATTCTTCATATAAATTAAACTAATATTATTTAATAAAGTCACTATAAATCATATACACATAACACTTTTTGTAAAGTTTTAAATAATTATGTTTATTACAAAAAAATATTAAAAAATTATATAGTTTCAAAGACTTTTAGTAATAAAAATATTTAATAAAAAGTTAGAATTGATTAATATACATAAAAATGACATAAGATTTTAAATGATTATATTTATTGTTAGCATAAGATTAAAGAGAAGAAATTTCGATGATGTTTCAAAAGTCAAGTCTCAAGTGCTTTTATTGCATGAAGATTTTCATGAATACTTGTTTTTATATTAATTTTTTTTTTAATTTAGTAGATGGATGGATAGGATGTGGTTTATGTTTGATTCTATGTATTGCTTGTCTTAGGTTGCGTTAAAATTAATTTTTAAATCAGAAAACTTCATTTTATACTCAAAAAAATAATCGATTATTAAATTATAATAATCAATTATCAATAATTAATTATGACTTGCCATAATTGATTATCATGAGCAATTATGAGAATTTTTAAGCAAGTTTTTTACCGTTGTGAATTCATTAAATGCATAATCAATTACCATAGGTGGAAAATTGATTATCACAATTAATTAATTTACAACAGGTTTTTGGAGGTATCTTTTAGTGAGATCTCTATAAATTATATTGGGACTCTCATTCTAAATTACGGAAAATACGAAATATAGTATATTTTTCTATATTCTTATCTGCAGTGTGCGATGATAAGTGTTTTGGGGTTTGCTGAACCCCTGTGATGTGGCTTTGAGAACTTGGCGTGTTAGAATAGAGCGAGAACTTTCACAGGTGGTGTGAGATTGAGTGTTGTTGCCGTTGGCATAGAGCGAGAACTTTCACAGGGAGTGTGATTGAGTGATGATGCTGTTGTTGAGTTGAAAGACTATCATCCTTCGTGAAGTATTCGGAGAAGGTGTTCATCCTTTGTGAAGATTCAGAGGAGGGTGTTCATCCCTTGTGGGTTAAAGGGGAAGTGAGTTTCATCTCTTGGGGTAACAAGAGAGGTGTTCTAACCTTAAACTGTTTTATTTTCTTTGTGATTGTAACAGTTTGTTGGTTTGTGCTAGTGAAGCATTAATTCTCAGTTGAGATTAACAACTGGATGTAGGATCTCTATGATCTGAACCAGTATAAAAATTACCCGTGCAATTTTCTCTTTTCCTTACTCTTTTAATTTATTTAAATTGTTTTAAGGAAATTATTTTTATTGAGAAAATTATTAAAAGAACAATTTACGATAAGAAACCAATTCACCCCCTCTTGGTTTGTTGAACGCGTTAACCATTCCGCCGCTCTGACAATTGGTATCAGAGCTTGCTTTGATAGTAATTCAAAATGACGGGGCAACATCAAACCTTTGCTGAGGGTGACTCTATCAATAGACCTCCATTGTTTACTGGAGAAAACTATGCTTTTGGAAAGTAAGAATGCAAATTTTCATGGAATCTATTGATAGTGAGATTTGGGAAACTGTCACAAATGGTCCTTTGCTTCCTATTGTGGTTATTAACAATTTGCAGGAATCCAAACCGCGAGAAAAATGGAATGCTGATGATAGAAGAAGATCCCAACAAGATGTAAGGGCTCGCAACATAATATCATCTGCTTGAACTGTTGATGAATTTTACAGGATCTCAACCTGTAAGACTGCTCAAGAGATGTGGGAGACACTGAGAGTCACCCATGAAGGAACTGATGATGTTGGGAGAGCTAGAAGAAATACAATAATCCAAGATTATGAGATGTTTCGCATGAAGCAAGGAGAAACTATTGTAGATGTTCAAAAGCGCTTCACGCATATAGTGAATCATCTCATCGAGTTAGGTAAGTCCTTTGATAATGATGAATTAAATATAAAAATTCTTAAATCTTTAGGCAGGACTTGGCAACCAAAGGTGACTGTCATCAGTGAGTCACAAAACCTCAACACCATGTCAATGGCTGCATTGTTTGGTAAGTTGAGAGAACATGAACTAGATCTCGGGAGATTGAACGAGGATGAAGAAAAAGGAAAGAAAAAGACTTTAGCGTTCAAATCTGAGATTGAAAAAGGCAATAATCTTAAAGAAGAAGATGAAGAAAATATGCTCTTCATTAAAAAGTTCAACAAGTTCATGAAGTCCAAAGGAAAAAGAAGATTTAATGGCAGGAAGAAGGAGATCAAAGAATCATCATCAGATTATCGTTGCTATGATTGAGGTGAGAAAGGACACATGAAGGCAGATTGTCTAAATCCAAAGAAGGGTGAAAAAAAAGGTCAAAAGAAGTTCTTCAAGAAAAAGAATGCATATATTGCTTGGGAGGAAGACAATGATTCTACAACAAGCTCAAGCGACTCTGATGAACAAGCCAACATATGTCTGATGGCTAATGATGACATCTCTGAAAGTCAAGTAAGTATCTATAGTGATTCTGAAAATTCAGATTATAGTGAAAGTGAATTACTTGATATGTATAAAGAATTATTATGTGAATCAGAGAAATTAAATAATGCTCATAGAAAATTAAAGAAGGAATTTAAAGAATTAAAATTATATCATGAAAAAATTCTTGAAGAAAATAAGGATTTGAAAAATAAAATTTTATATTATGAAAACGGTAAATATACCAAAATTGAAGAATATGCTTCTTGTTTAAAGAAAAAGATACCTCTTGATAAGACAACCAACAATGTAGCAATAATTTTAAAATGAAAAAGGTTGTTAATAATGTTCCTAAAAATAATTACTACGATTATAATTATGATAATAAAATTGAAAATGTTCCTAAAAATAATTATAATGATTATAATTATAAAAATAAAATCAAATATTTTCCAAAATATAGTCAAAATTGTTATGATTATAATTATAGGAACCCAAATGTTGTTACTTGCTTTTATTGCATGAAAAAGGGTCATACTTCAACTACGTAAAATTAAGCATTTCGGTGTTCCAAGTGGGAGATATGTTTGGGTTGTAAAATGATCTCAATTTTTTTATATAACTCAAAGGACAATGTTTAACTTTTATTTTTTTTTATTTTAATTTTTTTTTAAAAAAAACAAAATTTGAGAAAATTTTATTTCAAGCATGTTGTCTATGATAAAATTGTGGACCTTGAGGCAAAAGCTATTGAGTCAATTGAATTAGATGCAGGTAATAATGAAGACTTGCAGAAGACAACAAAAGAAGAGAAGAATGAGGACAATCCTCAAGACAAATATCTCAACAAATTATCATTATGGAGACATTTCTAAAGTGGTAACATTAGAAGAGATCTAGGATTTTTAGAAATCTCTTAGGATTGCATTTTTATTCATTTGATCCATTTTATGCACTTTTTAAAAATTATTTTCTTTAAATAATTTTATCCTAAAATTATTTTCTTTAAATCTCCTATTGTGTATGTTTAATGAATCTTTAAATTTGAAATATATTTTATGCATACATGCTTTTTTAAGGGGGAGTATTATCTTAGGGGGAAATTTTTTTTTATACATAGCCCTTTTTAATAATGATCAAAAAGGGGGAGAAATATGTTTAAAGGCTTAGTTATATTTATCTTTTGTCTACTAATCCCTCTTCTTTAAGTTATGTACGAGTTACAGATAAATACAGGTTACAAAAAGTTTTAAATCAAAATATTTTTGATCATCATCAAAAAGGGGGGAGATTGTTAACATAAGGCTAAAGAGAAGAAATTTTGATGATGTCTCAAAGTCAAGTCTCAAGTGCTTTTATTGCATGAAGATCTTTATGAAGACTTGTTTTTATATTAAAACTTTTTAAATTTAGTAGATTGATGGATAGGATGTGGTTTATCTTTGATTCTATGTATTGCTTGTCTTAGGTTGCGTTAAAATTAATTTTTAAATCAGAAAACCTCATTTTATACTCAAGATAATCGATTATTAAATTATAATAATCAATTATCAATAATTAATTATGACTTGCCATAATTGATTATTATGAGCAATTATGAGAATTTTTAAGCAAGTTTTTTACCGTTGTGAATTCATTAAATGCATAATCAATTACCATAAGTGGAAAATTGATTATCAGAATTAATTAATTGACAACGGATTTTTGGAGGTATCCTTGAGTGAGATCTCTACAAATTACATTGGGACTCTCATTCTAACATACGGAAAATACGAAATATACTGTACTTTTCTATATTCTTATATGCAGTGTACGGTGATAAGTGTTCTGGGGTTTGCTGAACCCCTGTATTGTGGCTTTGAGAACTTGGCGTGTTGGCATAGAGCGAGAACTTTCACAGGTGGTGTGATTGAGTGTTGTTGCTGTTGGCATAGAGCGAGAACTTTCACAAGGAGTGTGATTGAGTGTTGTTGTTGTTGCTGAGTTGAAAGCCTATCATCCTTCGTGAAGTATTCGGAGAAGGTGTTCATCCTTCGTGAAGATTCAGAGGAGGTGTTCATTCCTTGTGGGGTAACAAGAGAGGTGTTCTAACCTTAAACTGTTTTATTTTCTTTGTGATTGTAACAGTTTGTTGGTTTGTGCTAGTGAAGCGTTAATTCTTAGTTGAGATTAACAACTGGATGTAGGATCTCTATGATCTGAACCCGTATAAAAATTACCTGTGCAATTTTCTCTCTTCCTTACTCTTTTAATTTATTTAAATTGTTTTAAGGAAATTATTTTTATTGAAAAAATTATTAAAAGAACGATTTGCGATAAGAAACCAATTCACCCCCTCTTGGTTTGTTGAACTTGTTAACCATTCCGCTGCACCGCTCTCACATTTATAATAGAATAAATTAAATATTATACTTAATATTATATATTTGTAATAAAAAAATCTTACTTTGGAATAATATAAATTTTGTTTCATACTATTTGAATTTATTTTTTACTATTTTAACTTAAAAATATAAGTTTTAAGATTTTTTAAAATCGAAATAAAAAGTAAAAATTAACAAAATAAGTATTTTAAAATATACTAATATTGTATTTACATTATCATTACTTGAATTTAAAAATATATATTAAACATACATTATTAGACGAGTCTAACAACATACTAGATAAATATAGCAAAAAAAGATATATATATATTATGAGTCTAATAATATACATAGAGTATAGCAAAAATATTATATGAGTTTAGCAAAAAATATTAGACAATTCTAACCATATAATGATTAGATGACTATAACAAAAAAATATTAAAGAATATGTCAATGCACTAATTAGACAAGTTTAACAATATATATTAGATGAGTTTGTTCATACAATCACTAGATAATTATAACAAAAAATATTAGATGAATCATTCCACATATTGCTTACACGAGTTGTAGAATACTAATTAAATGAGTTTGTCATATACTAATTAAACAAGTCTAGCAACAAACACTAGATGAGTCTGTTTATACACTTATAAGACAAGTCTAGTAATACATATTGTACAAGTGTGTATGTCCATACACAAATTATACATTCCTATTAATACACATTAGACGAGTTTTTTCCATTCACGGGTTAAACAAGTCTTGCAATACACATTAAATGAGTATGCATATACATTGATTGGAGGACTATGTCCATACACTAATTAAATGACTCTAACAAACACTAGAAAAGTATGTTTATACACTGATTAGACAAGTCTAACAGTATACATTAGACATGTCTCTTTGTACACAGATTAAATGAGTTTATTAATATACGTTAGACGAGTTTGTTCACTCACTGGTTAGACGGGTCTTGCAATACACATTACAAGAGTTTGAATATACACTGATTAGACAAGTCTAGTTATATACGTTATACGAGTATGTCCATATACTAATTAAACAAGTCTAACAATACATATTAGGCGAGTTTGTCAATGTATTGATTAGATGAGTTTAACAATACACATAAAAAAGTCTTTACATATTAGAAGAATATAGCAAAATAATGTCACAAGATTATTCATATAATAATTAGATGAATATAACAAAAAATATTAGACAAGTCATTTCCTACGTTGATTAGACAAGTCATATGTTGATTACACAAGTTTAGGAATACACTGATAGGGTGAGTAAAGCAAAAAAAAATAGATAAGTTTTTCGATATATTGATTAAACGAGTCCACACATAAATTAGACGAATCTATTAATACACAATAAACAAGTTTGTTCATTCACTGATTATATAATAAATCTTGAAATACAGATTACACAAGTCTATTCATACATTAGTTAGATAAATATAACAAAAACATTAGAGGGGTCTAACAATACACATTAAATGTGTTTGTCCATATACTGATTGGATGAATATAACAAAAAATATTAGATGAATCATTCAATATATTGATTAGATAAGTTTAAGAATATACATTAGACGAGTATGTTCATACATTGATCAAACTTGCATACGAGTTTGTCCATACACTAATTAAATCAATCTAACAATATATGTTAGACGAGTCTATTCATACACATATTAAATGAATATATTAATACACATTAGACGATTCTATCCATTCCATGATTAGACCAATTTTGCAATATATATCACATAAATTTGTTCGTATACTAATTAAACGAGTATAATAATACATATTAGAGAGTGTATTTTTATATTGATTAGACGAGTCTAATAACATATTGAACGACTTTGTTAATACATTGATTAAACGAGTCTAACAATATACATTATATTAATATATTCATACACTTCTTTGTATTTTTAATAAGTCAACTCTACTTATCCTTTATAATAGAACCTAGTACGTTTTTTCATATTTTATTCTTAGTACTTTTATAAAACCTACTATTTATATTTATATAAGCATATTGACTTTCTAAAAATATAAATTCATTTAATGTTAATTTTATTTAAAACTTAACTATAAATTTTAAAATATTTATTATTTATTTCCTCAATTTCTATTTCTTTTTAATAAACACAATTTTAGACACAAGTTTAAAACTTGTTATTAACTACAACTTTTTATCGAGGATTTCTTATTACATCTTATATTTAAATAAGATATTTTTAAGACCGCCCACGTTAAATTGAAGATTTTCTAACAAATAATATCTTTGTAATTTCAACTTTAACGTATATTTTATAAAATAACAGTTAAAGGTGTGAATTAAGAGATCATATATATCATTACTTTAAAAAAAATACATAATCCATATTATTTATATCTATTTTAAATAAATTTTATGAATACATTTTTTTCGAATGAGTTAATGTTTTAAAATACTAAAAATTTAAATGTATACAAAATAAAGTCCCGCACACTATAGCAATAAATTATAACTGTAGTAGATAAAACAAAATATGTTAGAAAATTAAAATAATTTAACAAAAAACTAACATAATATATATTTAAAAAAATTATATTTTCTTAAAATTTAACAAGAATAAATAACCGGTCTTAATATAAATTAAATCAAACACATGCTTAATTTATTCCAGAAAAGAGAAAAAGAAGCAAACACCAACACTGCAAATTCGTCTTGAACATCGAAATTTTCGGCGCAGAACACCCTATGATGGCTACCGACAATTCCGAAGTCTATCACGAAAGGCAAAGATTACAGTTCTGTCTCGTTCATTCTCTCAACTCCCTTTTTCAGGTGCTTCTGCTCTTTTCCACCGATTCTTCAAATACCAGCACTATCCACGAATACCCATCACTGTTTTAATTTCCAATTTCATTTTTTTTTTGCATAATTTCACTTATTCACGTTTCTTTCTGCTTTCGGGTCTATTCAATTTCACCTTAATCAGCAAAAAGATGCTTTTACTAGAGCAAAATTGAATGAAATTTCTGAAAGACTCGCAATTCAAGATTCCAACACAGAAACGTGGACCCCATTCTCTTTTATATTCAAGCCCCATCACAATGTTTTCACTGGAAACTATGACGTAAATGTTCTAATTGCGGCTTTGGAAGAGAAAGGAAAGAGTGTGGAGTGGCATGATCGTAGAAAGGGGGCATCTTGCATTGATCTTGATGCACCAGTTTTGATGGGGATTGTGATCAATGTGTCAGCGTCTAGGTTTGGTGGGATTTGGAGAAGTAGGCACTGGATTGCATTGAGGAAAATTAACGGGGTTTGGTTTAACTTGGACAGTGACCTTGAAGCCCCTCAACCTTTTCTTGATACACATGAAGTAAGGAAGTTCTTGGATTTTACATTGGCAGAAGGAGGAGAGGTTTTGATTGTCTTGAATGAGAAACAGTCTTGAAAATTCACTCTACCATTAGAAGTTAAGGATATTTGTGTGTACAGTGCCAGATTGATTGTATTGTAATGTAGAATATAGCTTTGCTCATCCTCTTCTGAAGATTTTTAATGAGTTTGTTTTGTGAATAATGGTTGAAACTGCTTCTGGAGGATGTTCTTAATAGGAGTTAGTATCTTTTCTGCAATGCACTTGTTAAGCTGAAGTTTCCATGTGTGTCTTGGACCTGTGCTTCTTTTGAACCATTAAGCAGGACATGTGTTTTTCTTTTTTTGAAATGTTGTACATAAAAAATTTACAATGAAATTGTTAATAGCAGAAAAACTCTTGTGCAATGTACTTCAGTATCATCAAATATACTATAAAGGAATCTAACTCGGAGACATTCTTTGAACTTTAAGTCTAGTGATCTATGAATGGAATAATTATCTTTTACTCAATTTCCTTAAGGTGATGATCACCAAGTATAGACTCTTCATTTACAATTGTGAGAATGCTTTTTTATATGGTCAGTTAAAGTCATGGAGGCTGCATAGATTGGTGTGTAAACCATCCTATATGATATTTCTACGTACAAATGTCCTCAGACTTCTTTTTTAATAACCATAGGTAACTTCAATCTTTTCTACAGTTGCGACTTGTAAAATATTGTGACGCTATTACCTACAATGTCTTATAAATAATCACATATTCTCTTGGTATTGATTGTCCATGATTTTGATTCGGTTTTTTAATGAAAGATTTTGTTTCTTAATGCAAGCAAGTCATCAAACAGCACTGATTAATGGCCATCTTTTGTAAATATTCCTCCGGGCATTGACGGGTGGGATAAAAGAAATCATTTTGCTGAGATATTTATTCTTCATGGATATCCCTTTGTGGAGTGTACAAATTCATTCCCCTAATCTGCCATAAAAAGTGTCTAACTTCATATATGGCTTCCTATTGTTCAATGGTAATAGATGATGAGGTACAAGTTGGCTTGTTTGTCTCGCTCCGCCATGGATCACTTCTTTCACAAGATCATCAAAAGCAACGTTAAAAAGGTAAAAGTTCTGGAGGTTTGATCTAAAGTGAGGCTCACTTTATTTTAAAAGTCCTGGTAGAAAGCCATAGTGATGTTCTCCTTTTGTAAACAACTGCTAGAATATTTGTAATCAATTTGGATGATTTTTTCAATAATAATATATAGTAGAAGAAATTGAATCAAACTTCTTTCATAATATAAAATAAACTTATATACAGCTTTTGAAACTGATGTGAGAGTGTTAATTTATTGTCTGCTTAATTCCTCTTATTTTCTTCAAAGTGCTTAAAAGAAGTATTTACAAACTAGTATTCTAATTATCAAAACATGTTGCCACTCAATTTCATGATTGACAGATTGAGTTATTAAATCATTTCAACATCTCAGTGGAGAATATCAAACCTTTGGCCATTTCTTTTGCCATGTGGTCCACTTGTAACCTTATTTGCTAATAATTTGCTGATAAAGGGCAGAAGGGTAACTCAACTGATATATTTCCCTCGCTGCATATCAATAAAAATAGTACCACGTTGTTCTGAGGAGCAGCAATGTGGTCTAAAGTTTCACACCAAGTATTGACTGTTTTTCACTTCAATGAGTAGAAATTCGTTGGTGACTTTAAATCGTCAAACTCCTTGGCATCCTGGATGAGGATCTTTTGCTTTCTTTTAGTCTAAAGATCCAGAAAATCATATTTTATTTCTTACTTCGGAAGTTTCACACCGTATTTCTATTTGAACTTTCTTAGTTTCATATCAGGCATAAATTTAGAATCATATCTTTAGATGTTTGCTACTTAGCATATTCTGTTGATAATAAAACAAGAATAGCACACACATTCTTACCCTTTATTCCCAAAAGCATGATGTTAAAGCTGTGAGGACTTTAATATCAGAAGATATCATTTTTCTTTTTCCAATGCAAAATGAAGACCGCGATCAAATCATGTCAACTAGTTCACACTATTCTTCAGAGATAAATTATTTAGCAGCAACTCGGTTGGTTGTCTTGTTGCAATGAGCTTTGAGAAAAGAAATAGAAAAACAATGCAGCAATCCTACTGGTGGTTCTGAGAGCATCTTCAGAGAAATGAGTGAAAGAATGTAGCCCCCACCTTCCTGATATTTAAAACAGTTTCTTGCTCTGAGGGTGGGATGAGGTTGGAACTGGAATGATGACTCAATTACTTTAAAATAAAATATTCATGCTATCTTTGATTATACTCAACTTAGATACCGCTTCTTTCTCCACTACATGGAAAAGCTTAAACGTGTGCTCTGCAAAATCACAGCATCTGCAATAGTAGGTAATAAAGAGGGCTAGTGTATATCTGCAACTTTCTACACCTTTAATATGACCCTTTCTCACCGTCTATATTCACTTTACACACACATATATAGATATATGTTATTTAGACTTGGCTTCCTTTGTCTATGGACCGGTCAGTCCGGCCGGTCTGGTTGTTTACTTTGGGCTTGTTTTGTTTTGGGCTTGTTTTGTTTACAGGCTTTGCCTGTTGCGTGTTTACGTTGGTTAAATATAGTAACCAACCCTGTTGCGTATTTACGTTGGTTAAATATAGTAACCAACCCTGTTGCGTATCTACGTTGGTTAAATATAGTAACCAACCCTGTTGCTTGTTAACGTTGGTTATAAATAGTAACCAACCCCGTCTTTTCAATAACAACTTTCAATTCAATAATATTCAGTATTCATTCTCTTGCTCCGCTCTCTCTCTTTTAGTATTCTCTGGTGCTAAGGTTTTCTTGAAACGCCCCAAGAACCCAACAATTGGCGCCCACCGTGGGGCAAGGATTCAAGAATTCCCAAGGAGCGATGGCAACCAAGTTCGACGTAGAAAAGTTCAACGGCGCTAATGACTTCGGGCTGTGGAAGATCAAGATGGAGGCAATCTTGATACAGCAGGGATGTGTTGAAGCGTTGAAGGGTGAGTCGAAGATGAGTGATACCATGACTCAAGAAGAGAAGAAGAAGATGGGAGATAAGGCAAGGAGTGCAATCATCTTGTGCCTTGGTGATAAGGTACTGAGGGAGGTTGCGAAGGAGAAAACTGCCGCTGAAATCTGGGTAAAACTAGAGTCTCTGTACATGACGAGATCGTTGGCTCATAGGCTGTGCCTAAAGCAGCAACTCTTTTCGTTCAAGATGTCAGAATCAAGAACAATAGAGGAGCAGATTGCAGAATTCAGCAAGATAGTTGATGATCTGGAGAATATTGGAGTGAAGTTGGAGGATGAAGATAAAGCTGTCATCCTGTTGAATGCGCTTCCAAAAACCTTCGAGCATTTCAGGGATGCGTTACTCTACGGGAAAGATCAAGTGATCACGTTAGAGGAGGTTCTGACGTCAATTCGAACCAAGGAGTTCCAAAAACTCCAAGATTCGAAGACAACCGAGGAAGGAGCGTCCGGATTGATTGCGGTAAAAGGGAAAGGGAAGAAGCAGTCTGGAAAAGAGAAGAAGCTGAATCCGGACGGTACGAAGCAGGTGCGTTGCTTCAAGTGCCAGAAGATGGGTCATATCAAGAAGTTCTGCCCGGAGAAAGGAAAGGCCGGTCGGCCACAAGAAACCGCTGATGTGGCAGAGGCGTCTGAGGGATATGAGTCGGCTGGAGTGCTGGTGGCTTCGTCTGAAGATCCTCAAAGGAGCTGGGTCATGGATTCCGGCTGCTCCTATCACATGTGCCCGGTAAAGGAGTTTTTTGAGAATCTGGATCAGAAAGAGCATGGTAATGTACTGCTCGGTAATAACAAAGCTTGCCGAGTGCAAGGTGTGGGGTCGGTGAGGCTGAAGATGTTTGACAATCGTGAGATGGTGTTGCAGGCCGTCCGGTATGTGCCCGAACTAAAAAGAAATTTGATTTCTATTAGTGCATTTGATCTTGGAGGTTACACCACTAAAGTTGAAGATGGAGTAATGAGGGTTTGTTCTGGAGATTCTGTGGTTGCCAAAGGCAGAAGGAGGAACGGCTTGTACATTCTGGAGGGATCAACTGTCATTGGTCATGTCTCAGTAGCAAGTGGAACCGAGAATACCGCCCGGTTATGGCACTTGAGGATGGGACACATCAGTGAGAAGGGTCTTGAAGAATTGGAAAAGCAAGACTTGCTTCTGGGAGACAAACTGCAGAAGCTGGATTTCTGTGACCATTGTGTCTTAGGGAAATCACACAGGATACCGTTCGGAAAAGGGAAACACTCAACCGAACGGCCCTTTGAATATGTCCATGCTGACTTATGGGGACCGGCAAGAACCTTAACTCATGGTGGAGGAGCGTATTTCTTAAGTATAATTGATGATTTCTCAAGGAGAGTGTGGATTTACGTTCTAAAGAATAAGTCCGAAACGTTTCAGAAGTTCAAAGAGTGGCACACACAGATTGAGAACCAATTGGGGTGTAGGCTGAAATGCCTAAGAACCAATAATGGGCTGGAGTTCGTTTCAGAGGAGTTTAATGGTTTTTGCAAAGAGAAAGGGATCAGGAGGCACAGAACGGTCGTTGGAACTCCTCAACAGAATGGATTGGCCGAACGGATGAACAGAACTATTCTGGAGAGGGTCCGGTGCATGTTGTTGGGATCAGGGTTGTCAAAAGCTTTCTGGGGAGAGGCTGCCAATACGGCCGTCTATTTGATCAACAGGAGTCCGTCTTCAGCTCTCAATTTTAAAACGCCAATGGAAGTGTGGAGTGGACGACCGGCTGATTACTCACACTTGAGAGTGTTTGGTTCTTTGGCGTTTGTTCATGTCAGGGGTGATAAGCTGGATTCCCGGGCGGCGAGATGTATCTTTCTTGGATACGCCGACGGAGTTAAGGGATACAGGTTATGGAGGTTAGATTCACCTTCAAAACTAATCATTAGTAGGGATGTCATTTTTGATGAAACAAGGATGGTGATGCACCCGGAAAACTCTGGAAGTGAGAAGAAGATTCTCGTGGAGGTGGAGCATACTACTAATGGAGCTGGCACGGCCGGTGGGACTGAGGAAAACCAAACGGGTGAAGGGCAAGTTGAAACCGGTCGGACGATAGCTGAGAACCGACCGGATGAATTTCGAACAGACCTTGGTGATGACACAGATGATATGTCTGGCGAGGGAAGTCATGGAAAAGCTGCTGGTGTTGATTTGAGAAACTATCAGCTTGTTCGTGACAGAGAAAGAAGGATCTCCAAGCCAACCAAACGGCTTGGAGAGGCGGATCTAATCTGCTACGCCCTGAACGCTGCTGAAGATATTAACCGATCGGATGAACCGAGAAGTTATAAGGAGGCTCTTGACAGCAGCGACCGGCATCTTTGGCAGGGTGCTATGGAAGAAGAGTTGGAGGCTTTGAAAAAGAATAACACCTGGAGACTGGTGGATCTGCCGAAGGGTAAGAAGGTCATAGGTTCGAAATGGATTTTCAAGAAAAAAGAAGCTACACCGGGCGGTGAGAAAGCGAGGTACAAAGCTAGGCTTGTTGCCAAAGGCTTTACTCAGATTGAAGGCGTAGACTATCATGAGATCTTTGCTCCAGTGGTTAAGCACTGTTCGGTCAGAGTTCTGATGGCAATAGTTGCGCATTGCAATTTGCATCTTGAACAGTTGGACGTTCGGACAGCTTTTCTGCACGGCGATTTGGAGGAAACCCTCTATATGAAGCAACCGGACGGTTTCGCTGTGGGTGATAGGGTGTGTCTGTTGCAGAAGTCACTTTATGGCTTGAAGCAAAGCCCAAGGCAGTGGTACAGGAAATTTGATGACTTTCTGATAAAGCTGAACTTCAAGCGGTGCAATTATGATGACTGTGTTTACACTCTGAACCATGGCGGTGAAATACTATATCTCTTGCTTTATGTGGATGATATCCTAATTGCTAGCAGTGACAGGGGCATGATCGGTGAGACGAAAGCAAGGTTGGCGGACGCTTTCGAAATGAAAGAGCTAGGGGAAGCAAGGCGGATTTTGGGCATAGACATTAAAAGGGATAGACCGGGCGGTAATCTTTTTCTGTCACAGGAGTGCTATTTGCAGAAGGTAATTTCAAGGTATCGGATGGCTGAATCTAAAATGGCCAACACGCCGGTCGGTCAACACTTGAAACTTACCAAGGAGCAATGCCCAAAGACCGAGGAAGAAAGAAAGAAGATGGAATCTGTTCCATTTTCAAATGGGATTGGGAGCATTATGTACGGCATGGTCTGCACAAGACCGGACGTGGCGCACGGTGTTAGTGTTCTCAGTCAGTTCATGGTTAATCCTGGACCAACACACTGGGAAGCGTTGAAGTGGATGCTCAGATATATACGGGGGTCTCTCGGTACTGGATTGTCTTTCCAGAATAACTTTCAAGGTGGAGGTTATATTGAAGGTTTTGTTGATTCCGACTTTGCCGGATGCATGGACACTAGGAAATCCCGGTCGGGATATGTGTTTACACTGTTTGGGACTGCTGTTAGCTGGAGGTCTACACTACAGTCGGTTGTGGCTTTGTCAACTACGGAAGCTGAGTACTATGCTCTTGCTGAAGGAGTTAAGGAGGCACTGTGGTTGAAAGGTTTGGTTCGGGAACTTGGTTTTGATCAGAAAACTGTATGTGTTCATTGCGACAGCCAGAGTGCTATTCATCTGGCCAATCATCAGATTTATCATTCCAGAACCAAGCATATTGACGTCAAGCTGCACTTTGTCAGAAGCATTGTTGAATCCGGTGACGTTCAAATCTGCAAAATTGCATCCGAAGAGAATCCTGCAGATATGTTAACAAAGCCGCTCGCTAAGGAGAGGTTTCTCTTACTGTTGGCCAGGATTGGGTGTCTACCGGTCGGTCACTAATTGTTTGACCGGCCGTTTCCGTGCTTTATTTTGTTTTGTTTTTTTGAAGCAAGTCTAGGTGGAGAATTGTTATTTAGACTTGGCTTCCTTTGTCTATGGACCGGTCAGTCCGGCCGGTCTGGTTGTTTACTTTGGGCTTGTTTTGTTTTGGGCTTGTTTTGTTTACAGGCTTTGCCTGTTGCGTGTTTACGTTGGTTAAATATAGTAACCAACCCTGTTGCGTATTTACGTTGGTTAAATATAGTAACCAACCCTGTTGCGTATCTACGTTGGTTAAATATAGTAACCAACCCTGTTGCTTGTTAACGTTGGTTATAAATAGTAACCAACCCCGTCTTTTCAATAACAACTTTCAATTCAATAATATTCAGTATTCATTCTCTTGCTCCGCTCTCTCTCTTTTAGTATTCTCTGGTGCTAAGGTTTTCTTGAAACGCCCCAAGAACCCAACAATATATAAATAAATATGAAAGTTTATCAGGTTAGTGATAAGAGAATAGAGGAGTAAATTTCTATCTTATATTCTAATGAATGGTTAAAATCAAAATTAATTTAAACAATTTTGATTATCCTAGGAGAGTGGAAGAAATGAAATTTCTATAGTAAAATATTATGTATGTAACCAATGTCATGTAAAAGAACTTGGTTGATATTGTGGTTGCTTCCTTGTACTCTTACACATTTCTTTTCTGATACTAATGGAACTGATAGGAGAAATAGTGTAAACAATCTCATCTAGGAAAAAGGACTTGAGTATTGTTGCGGTTTTTTCCTTACTTTTTCACATTTCTTTCATGATGGAATCAAGAGAGTCCTATAAATGGTTGTTCATCACTCACATAAGAAACTCCTCATTCCACAATTCCCACCTCTCTAAAGATTCTGCTACCAAAGTCTCCCCTACAATCCCTCAACTTTATATAACATCATCATTGCGCTCTCTCCTAATGCGATCATCATTCAAACAGGAATAAGCAACAAAATGAGTCATAGTGGCTACATCAATGAAAAAACAGGCTTGTCCTTGAGACAGAATTCCAGCAGGAAATCAACCAGAAATGGACAAGTGAAGAGTTGCATGTGCAGGATTCCTTGGCAGTCTGAGACCTCTCCCGTTGAACTTGTGAAGGATCTTGCAGAAAGAGTAACTAATGCTCTACGCTTGATGTCTTCAAGGAGATCTTTACACCGAGGCTCTACTTCCCTAACAAGATCAAAATCAGCAGGCTCCTCTGTTGATTTTCATAGAACTGCTGCTGTTGAGGACTGCATTGAGTTCATCCACTCTTCTTTTTCAAGATCAAACTCCTCAACCACAGCACCCCGCCAAGATTCTATACAAGCTCCTTGATTTGAGACAGTTACAAACATGTGCTTGATACCATGTTTAAGTGTATATCTTCCTTTCTTCTCTCACCTCATAATGATGGGAATTAAGCCATCCTTTCATGCTTCTGTACAAACAGAATCAGTGTATATTCATTCTTCTGATAAATTTCTTACAAGGTATTTATTTAAGTTTCAATGAAAATGCAATAATCTACGTTTTTCTAAGAAATATTATGTGAAATGATTGGTGGAATTTTATGTTTCACCAAGCACACGCTGAAACCAATATGAAAAGGGTTAGAAGAATATGAGACGAAGATGTAAAATCCTCACACTATATCTCTATTACGTTGGTTTGTTCATCCTTTTATGGATCTTTTGCATAGCATCATTACTCATTCTCGTTGGAGTATGAAATATATAAGCCATGAATGATTTTGTTTTCACCATTTTTCAACAATGATATATTCATATCGCTAACTGCTAAGGTGATCAACTGTTAGTGAAAGCTCAAAGAATAAGGTTCTTTGTCTCAAATAGTTTCTGTTTTTCAAAGAACTGGATCTTGATTAGTTGGTAATAGATTTGAACTTGATTTTATTTTCTTCCAACTTTTCTAACTTTTCCTATAAATGAATTGGAGTTAAGTAACTTCTAATGTAATGAAGCCATAAGCTTAGTCCTGTTTGGATGAGTTAATCAGGTTTAATTAGAAATGAACATTAAGGAAATATGCAGAGAATATTCTCGTATTGAAGTGAATGACAATAATAGAGGGGTAAGATTCCTTGATGATAGGAAGCAAAAATACCCGTGAACCAACAAAGGAAAGATTTTATTCTTAATCATAGGATTTGATCTGCCTAATTTATTGAGTCATAAAATCCTTAATCCTCGATGGACAAGACCGGCCGTATAAGACTTGTCTTGAAAAAGACACGATCGTGCGTCTCACTAAGGACGACCGACTATAGTTTTCGGCTGTAATTAATATTCCACTAATCATAATTTTATGGTAAAAATTATAAATATAGATTAAAGGTGTATTGAGTTTTATTGTAGTACTGTATAAACAGAGTGTGTCTATAACAGTAAAGTATCTATTCTATTACAACTCAACAACAACAATGCAATAGAAATAGAATAATGGGATGGGTTGGTGATGGTTATCCTAAGTTGGAAGAGTAATAATTCAACCTGATGCAGAGAAGAATCCAGAATGAGTAGAGAGTGTAGAGAGAATAAACCAGAAAGTCTAGAAGGTCAGAAGAAAGGATCATACCAGCATGTGTCATTTCTCAAACAAAATCCTCCAAATACCCACTTCTCTTTCGCTGGCGTGTGCTCCTCCTAACTGTTTTGCTGCATGCGTTCTCTGCCATCTCTTGCCCCATGCTTATTTTATTTGTGCATTCCCCTTTCTGACCCTGCCCTTTTAAGCATGTTACATTACCCTCTTCATAAAAAACAACCTTGTCCTCAAGGTTGAACAAGGGATAAGCTTCTTTCACCTCCTCCACATCTTCCCAAGTCTTTAGGATAAAAAATGTCCCATTGCAGTAATAGCTGTGACACCTTCTGCTGATTTTGTGTTATCACCCTACATTTCAATACTTTCCAAGGTTGCACAATGGGACCCAACTCTGAGGTAGTTAACAGCAGAGGAAGATATTGTTGTGGTGGACTACCTTGGAACTTCTTGAGTAAAGAAATATGAAACATTGGGTGGATTTTTGCTGTGTTCGGCAACTGAACTTTGTAAGCAACAGATCCTATATTTTCAATCACCTCAAAGGGCCCAAAAAACTTTAATCCCAATTTACGATTTTTACGTAAGGCCAGAGATTGTTGTCGGTATGGTTGCAACTTGACCAAAGCAAGATCTCCTACTTGCAGTTGAAAGTTTCTCCTTTTTTTATCTACTTGTTGTTTCATATAGTTTTGAGACTTCAATAAATTAGCCTTTAACCGTGAAATGATTTTATCTCTGGCTGTCAAAGCTTCTCTGATTGACATGTGATCATTTTGATTTTGGTCATATCTTGCAAGTTGTGGAGGAAGTCGTCCAAACACGGCTTGAAAAGGAGTCATTCCTAAGCTGTGATGAAAAGAAGTATTATACCAATATTGGGCCCAAGGCAACATATTCATCCAAGACTTAGGATTCTCATACACATAGCACCTCAAATACATTTCTAATGTCTTATTAACATTCTCCGTTTGACCATCAGATTGAGGATGATACACGTATCCCATGGCTAAAGTTGTTCCTTGAGATTTAAACAATTGTTGCCAAAAGGAGCTAATAAAAACTCTATCCCTATCAGATACAATGGATTTGGGAATTCCATGGATCTTTACCACCTGAGCAATAAATGCTTCTGCAACAGATTTACTGGAAAAATCTGATTTTAAGGGAATGAAATAAGCAAACTTGGACAATCTGTCAATCACCACCATGATTGTTGTATAACCCGTAACAGTTGGAAGATGGGTGATAAAATCCATTGCAATGTCCTCCCAAACTTGTTGAGGAATACGCAATGGTTGCAGTAGCCCTTTAGGTAAGGTGTGATCCACCTTTGCTTGTTGACATACAACACATTCATTGACAAATTTTCGAATGTCCTGTTACATATTGGGCCAATGGAATTGATTTCCAATTCTGCTAACTGTCTTGGTGATGCCTACATGCCCTCCAATCTTAGAATTATGAAACTCGTTAAGTATTTGGTTAATAAGCGTGGAATTATTAGACACCAAGATACGACCCTTCCAAAAAAGAATACCATCCTTGGTAGAATATTCGGAATTTGGATATTGACCTTGAAGACATTGGCTGTACACTTTAGACAATTTCTGATCTGTTTTAGTAAGCTCCACCAGCTGTTGAAGCCATACACAATTTGGTAAGGCATCTGCAGAAATATTTTCCTTCCCAACTTTATATTGTATCTCAAAGTCATATCCTAAGAACTTTGGCAGCCACTGTTGTTGCTCAGGTGTTTGTAGGGTTTGTTCTAACAATTGCTTCAAACTTTTTTGATCAGTTTTAATGACAAAATGGTGTCCCAGGAGATAATGTTTGAATTTAGCCAAAGCTTCTGTAATTGCATAAAGCTCCCTTACATATGCAGATTGTTTTTGCATTCTATGTGACATTTTCTTGAAGAAATAAGCAATTGGATGCTGGTTCTGACTTAGGACAACACCTACTGCCATTCCCGATGCATCAGTTTCTAACACAAGGTTCTTTAAAATTGGGAATAGCCATACAGGAGCAGATCTCATTGCCAACTTCAAATTCAAACCCTAAACCCTAAACTTCAACTGCAGTAACTTTTTCAGTCCAGTGAAAGGCATTATTCTAGAGTAAATCGATTAATGGTGCAACTATACTCGCATATTGTTTCACAAATTTTCTATAATATCCTGTGAGGCCAAGGAAACCTCTCAATTGTTTTAAATTTGAAGGTTATGGCCATGCACGTACTGCAACCAGTTTGCTATCATCCATAGCTACTTCAGAACCAGACAAGATATGCCCAAGATATTCAATTTGTGCCACTCCAAAACTGCACTTAGCAAAACCTTGCAAAAAGTTTATGCTTCTGCAGGATGCTAAGGATAACTTCCAAATGGTATAAGTGATCCTTCCAATTGCAACTATAGACCAATATATCATAAAAAAAAACCAACACAAATCTCCTTAACAACCCTTGAAATATATTATTCATCAAACTCTGAAATAAAGCTGGTGCATTAGTCAATCCAAATGGCATAACTAGCTATTCATAATGGCCATGATGGGTTCTAAAAGTTGTCTTGTGTCGGTCTTCTGGCCTTAATAATATCTGATGATATCTAGACCTGAGATCAAACTTAGAGAAGTAGCAAGCACTAATAAGTTCATCAATTAGTTCATTTAATGTTGGAATGGGAAAACTATCTTTGATAGTTATAACATTAAGAGTCCTATAGTCTGTACAAACTCTCCATAAGCCATCCTTCTTCTTGATCAAAATAATAGGAGAAGAAAAAGGACTTTTACTATTTTGTATAATACCTTCCTTAAGCATTCCTTCAACCAGCTTTTCAATCTCCTCTTTTTGACTATGAGGATACCTATAAGGCTTAACCTTCACCGGATTAGAGCCTTCCAACAAGGGTATAACATGATCATGTGATGGAGACTCCAACCAGATGGAAACACGCAGTCCAGATCTCCAAACCAGAAGAAGTCAGTAATAACAGAGGATGTAGCGAAAATAAGGTGTGATGTAGTGTTTGATGTATTTTAATGGAAGAGAAGTGTATGGGAGGGATCTCACAGCTCAAAAGGCCTTCCTAAGGTGGAAGGAAGCTTGAGAAAGGGAGAAGAAGTAGTAACTCAAAGGTGACTTAAGAGCAAGGAAGCTGGAAAATGAATTCTGCAGCATTTCTCTATAGCTCAAAAGTAAAAACTACAAGAGAGGAGCTGGGTATTTATAATAACCCATGATCCTTGCAAGCTATACTACGAGTACAATGAAATGTAAAAACACTACTAAGAGGACTGTATCAGGAAGGATTCCATCACACCCTCCCTCTTAAGAAAAGATTTGTCCTTAAATTTGGCAATCGCCTTATGAAGAAGCTCCACAAAGTCTTGGGAGCATGGCCATCTTGAAGTGGCCTTATTCTTTTTAGATCCACTTGTCTTCCTCCTGGATCAAACACGAATCTGCAATATGCATCAAATATATCTTCAATCAGTATCGATCCAAAGGAGAATCTTTCTTCAAAAATAAGAGAATAAGGACTGCTAATATTTTGATTTGTCAACTTTGAAAATTTTAGAAGTCCAAATTCAACTTTAACTTGAGTTACTTGTTTTCTTGAAGATAACAATAACTCAAGTTTTGAATTGCCATAGTTTGAAAAGGTTTGCATATAATATGGGATGACAATTGGTTGGAAAGAGAAATCAAAATTGGAAGAGTGAATAATGATGGGAAAACATTGAAAACCTTCCCTTTTAAGATGGGTCTATGGTTGGAGTCAAAATTGCTATAAGTAGTACTTCCTCCTTTTCTTTCTTTTCCCTTTCTTGTCTTTCTCTCCTCTTATCCTCTTCTATTCTCTCTCTTTCTATTCTCTCTTTTTCTCTTCTCTCTTCTTCTTTTCTTCTCTCTTCTTTTTCTCTTCTCTCTTGTTTTTCTCTTTCTCTCTTCTCTTTTTCTCTCCTCTCTTCTTGTCTTCTTAATTCCTCTCTTCTTTCTTCTTCTTCTCTCTTTCTCTTCTCTTATTCTTTCCTTTCTTCCTCTTCTTTTCTCTCAATCTTTCTTTCTCTTTTCTTGTCCTTGATCTCTTTAAGTCTTGTCCCAAATTCTAATTCTCTCCTAAGAAAGCCATGATCATTTAAACTCTCAAGAAACATTTTTCCATCTTCAATGCAGTCTCTAATTAATTCTAGGTTTCTTTTAATACTTGAAGGCACAAACTTTCTTCTCATGCAAGCTTTTAATTCACTCCAATCCCTAATGGTGGACTTTCTTCCTTTCCTAACATGGTATTGTCTTTCATCCCACCACTCTCTTGCATGCTCTTCTAACTTAGAGAGATAAATTCTAAGCACATAAGACTCACTCTCTCTATGAAACCAAAGATCAATTTTATCAACTTCTTTTTCCCAAGCTAGGTATGTTAATGCACCTATGTCTTTACGAAAGAATGGAAGATTCCTAGCTTGTTTAAACATTTCATCAACATGATCTACACTAGACAACCTATATGAAGAAGACCTAGAAGAAGACCTATATGAACTATAACAAGACATCTTTGTTCTTAAAAGTTTTCTTAATCTAAAGGATTAAAAGTTTCACTTTTAGACAAGTCCCAGGTAAGAGAGGTGAGTCATGAAGACTACTTAAATACCAAGTCTTACCTTAGCCAGAAATGTCTTAAAGCTACTAGCTAATTCTCCTTTAAAATAAAATTACCTTTAAAACCAAAGTACATACACAAAGACAATTACGAACTTTAATAAGACCCCTAAAACGTGAGAGACAAAAACATCGGACTCTAATAAGACCTCTAAAACGTGAGAGGCAAAATCAAAGACAATAAAAGAAAACAGTTAAAGTTGCCAAGAGTTGGAAAGAGCAGTAAGAACTCTTCCAGTCTACTTGGACTTTATAAAAGGCCATTTACAAATCAAAGCTAAAGACTAACAATGACAGTGGGCTAACACAAGCCCATCAGATTACACAAAAATAAGAAAACAAAGAAAATTACAAAAAGAAAATAAATATGCTACGGTCCTGGTTCATTAAGCTTTCTTGCTTCATCTTGCCAAAGTCTTCAAGTGTTCATGTTCCTTTCAACTCTTCAGATATACATCACGAAATTTTCAGGTTCCAATCCTGTTTAAACTTGTACACTTGATGTTGCTACTGGATAACGTGGTTTAGTCCAGTTTCTGGCCAATCCTACAATAACACATGCACCAAACTGCTGTGAATATTCACTTAAGTAAAACAGAATGCAAAAGAAAATCTAGGGTAGTAAAAACTTCCCTTTCTCTTGACTGCACCAGCTTTCCACTTATATTTTGCTGCAACTCACTATCCTTTTCTCTCGGTTTCAGCACTTGATGCAGTTGTATGACTTTCTTTTTTTTCCAATTTGAAATCTGTAGTGCAGATGACTGCTTCTAGCTCTTAAACTCCACATATATCATCAAAACATCTTAAGCATATATCAGAAGTTTCCACAGATCAGCTCTGCACACACCAACTTATACCAGATTCCAGCAAATGCAAATGGAATTAGACATGAACCAGATTCAGGTATATGTAATGCAAATCTGAGATTAAACTTCTTAAACAGCCAGTCCAAACAAATCAAAATCTAGTCATTTCAATGCAATACAATGTGCAGCAGTATGTGTAGTGACAGCTTTCAAAAGCCCAGCAGGAACAAGTCAACTAATTTGCTCATGAAATCAGGAATTGGTAATCAAAATAGTGTTGATGCATAGATGAAAAGAACTCTCAACTCAATCAGAACAACTTTTGCCACTTCCTAGTTCATCTACCAAATTCAACAGACCTTATGAACCCAAAAGCAGTCATTCAACAAGCTTACTTAATCCATGAAATCAGTATCACATTCAAGCATTTAATATTTCACTAAATTCAGCAAACAATTTAAAATTCAATTGACTGCAATATCTGATTGAAAAGAATCCAAACACAACTGCTCTAGTTTGATTCTGTTAAACTTGTTATCCTGCACAAATGAACAATTATCAACACAGTTAAATGATACTGAATTCTCTCTTACAAATAGCCAAGGAAACAGGCCAATACAACCTCACAAGACTCACAACATTCAGGTTTCTCATTAAAACTTTTAAACACACAAATTGGAAAGGTTTGGAAGGGAGATTCTCCCTTGTCAGTTCAAGGTTGGAGAGTCTTTTAGACCACCACCACCTAAGATGCTACCAAGCACACAAACCTTTTTCTTTTCAAAATTTCCAGAAATCCAAAGTGAAACAGCTTCTCACGTAAGAAATGGATAGGCTAAGCAATGGGCAGAAACCAGAACAGGATAGATTAGCTACTAAGGCACAGAAATTGACAGCACAACAGAACAACAGACTCAAAACAACTCTAGACCAGATTACAAAGCAAAGAAAGCTCAAATTAAGAATGGCAGATCAGAGTTACACGTGATGAGACAAAACTAAGGTAGTCAATCAGACAAGCAAATAAAAACAGGTTATTTAGCAAGGCTGGCACACAAACAGAACCTAACAATGGTGCTAGAGTAGATTTAGAAAACAAGAAAACAATTGAACCAAAATCAGATGTGCATTGCAGTTTTTTTTTTCAAACTCTTCGATGAAATGACACAAAGACAATTTAGTTTGGCTTGAGAAATTTGCTTTTGATGTATCAGATTTCGAAAATGGTTGCACTGTTCCAGTCAGCTTCTTACTTTCATTCCAGATTCTTTTGAATGTATGAATTTCTTTTATGTGGAACCAAGCTTTTGCTACAACCCTCAAACAATAACTAATTCACCAATTCAGTTTTGATAAAATCTGCTGCAGCAACTAGTTTTGGCCAAAAAAAAATGTGCTTAAAATTGGATGAGTGAGATGGTGAAAATGCATAGAACTGTTTATACTCTATTTAACTTCGTGCAAACAGGTTTAATTGTTGAAAACAAACTTGTTTGAACAAATTTTCTTGGCAGATTCAACTTAGAATGCAGTTTGGTTCATTCAATTCTTATGCATTTCCAAAATAAGCAACCATAGCATCCAAATTTTAAAGTAGAGTTTCAAATAGATTTTGGACAATGAAAGTGACTTCAAACAGCAAATGAAAGTTGCTCAAAATAGAAGAGATACGTATTGGATGGTTTGCAAAGAGTTAGATGTTCAAACCAGATTTTAAAACAAAACAAAAAATGACTCAACTATGAAAACGTTGCAGATCGGTCAAACTGCAGTACTATGTTTCTGGATGTGTATAATGATGCAACCAAATGCCTTGACTTAAACAAGTCACTATTCATATAGTAAGCACAGTTCACAATCACAGAATGTAACGCCACTAGAATACAAAAATTCACACAGTCAGTTCAAATTTTCCAAACAAATTCGGATTTTGCTTCAATTGACAATGCACTGAACTGCAATTCTCGAATCATTTGAGCTCTTAGATCATTGCTCTTTTAGTGTGATTGTTTCGAAAAAAATTCAATCAAGAACAGCAGGTTTGTGCCAAACCAGTTTTACTCAGAGTTTTGACAAAGCAATGAATCAACATACATGACCAGACATGACAGTATTAGATCTAAAATTAAAAGACTCAATAGCACAAGATATGACCGATTAAAATGAAAATAACACTGACTCAAGGCACATAACAAATCTGAAAACTCAAGACAATGCAGGAAAATAATGAACAACTCAATAAATACAACAGAAATGCGAATCAGAAAACACGAAATCAAACCGAGACATTCAAGGAACAGAAACAAGAATCAAGACAAAACAGAAACTCAAAATCATAATCAAACCTATACAACTAATGAAATGAACAAGACAAAATCAAGAAAACAAAAACACGAAGCAAGAAATAACAGAAACAAAATCAAATGAAAACAAAAATCAAAGACAGAGACAGAGTTACTTAGCTATTGACGCGTGCTCGAACCGAGCTCTGATAACACTTGATGGAGACTCCAACCAGATGGAAACACGCAGTCCAGATCTCCAAACCAGAAGAAGTCAGTAACAACAAAGGATGCAGCGGAAATAGGGTGTGATGTAGTGTTTGATGTATTTTAATGGAAGAGAAGTGTATGGGAGGGATCTCACAGCTCAGAAGGCCTTCCTAAGGTGGAAGGAAGCTTGAGAAAGGGAGAAGAAGTAGTAACTCAAAGGTGACTTAAGAGCAAGGAAGCTGGAAAATGAATTCTGCAGCATTTCTCTATAGCTCAAAAGTAAAAACTACAAGAGAGGAGCTGGGTATTTATAATAACCCATGCTCCTTGCAAGCTATACTACGAGTACAATGAAATGTAAAAACACTACTAAGAGGACTATATCAGGAAGGATTCCATCATCATGTGATCTTTGATGAGGTAAATTATGAAGCGTATTAAAAACCGAACCATAAGTCTGCAACAAAAGAGCTAAGTCAGGTTCCATATCCGTTTGTGCTTCAAATAATGTACCAAAGTTGAATTTTTCGTCCAATAACTGCAAATTGTGTATTTCTGCTATAGCATCAGTCTGCACCATTCTTCTGATGTGATTTAATTGGGCTTGAGCTAACACCAATTCCTTGTCTCCTTGTAGTGTAGTAAATCTACCCTCATGAAGTAATTTCAATTGCAAAGCATCATAATCTGCAATATGAGGACCAATTGTTTTTAACCAACTAGCTCTAAGAATTAAATCGGCGCTCGATATTGATAGTAAGAAGACAGGCAAAACAAAGGAATGTCCAGGTCACGAAAATAATCGATTATCCCTTAGAATAATCGATTCTCCTATTTTTAAAAACCCCATAACAGACACAAATAATCGATTATCACTTATGATAATGGATTATTTCTGGAAGTTGGGCGATATCTTTTCAGTTTCTGACTATAAGCTTATAAATAGCTCTTAGAAACTAACTATTCATTTGAGAGTATTAGAGTTGCGTGACAAAGGGCAGCTCTCTGTGAGTGAAAAGGGAATCTATGCCATTTGAGAATACAATTTGTCTAATGAAGGTCTCAAGTGATAGTGTTACTCTTGTCAAGTCTTGTTAAATGCATTTTGTTAAATTGTAATGATGTAAAAACTCTTAGAACTTTTTGTATTTATTGAGTCATTATGCAAATAATCGATTATCAAGTGTGATAATCGATTTTCACGAGCTTGTTTGGAAATGAGTTGCTTGTGCAAAAAACCGATTATTGCACAGAATAATTGATTATCAATATTTGAATTAATATTGTCCAGGTGACGAAAATAATCGATTATCCCTTATAATAATCGATTATCCTGTTTTTAAAAATCCCATAACAGACACAAATAATCGATTATCACTTATGATCATAGATTATTTCTGGAAGTTCGGAGATATCTTTTCAGTTTCTGACTATGAGCTTATAAATAGGTTTTTCCCAGCTCTTAGAAACTAACTTTCATTTGAGAGTATTAGAGTTGTGTGCCAAAGGGAAGCTCTCTGTAAGTGAAAAGGGAATCTATGCCATTTGAGAATACAAATTGTCTAAGGAAGGTCTCAAGTGATAGTGTTACTCTTGTGAAGTCTTGTTAAATGCATTTCTTTAAATTGTAATGATGTAAAAACTCTTAGAAGTTTTTGTATTTATTGAGTCATTATGCAAATAATCGATTATCAAGTGTGATAATCGATTATCACGAGCCTGTTTGAAAATGAGTTGTTTGTGCAAAAAACCGATTATTGCACAGAATAATTGATTATCACTATTTGATTTAATATTGTCCAGGTCACCAAAATAATCGATTATCCCTTTGAATAATCGATTATCCTATTTTTAAAAACCCCATAACAGACACAAATAATCGATTATCACTTATGATAATAGATTAATTCTGGAAGTTGGGAGATATCTTTTCAGTTTCTGACTATAAGCTTATAAATAGGTTCTTCCCAGCTCTTAGAAACTAACTATTCATTTGAGAGTATTAGAGTTGCGTGCCAAAGGGCAGCTCTCTGTGAGTGAAAAGGGAATCTATGCCATTTGAGAATACAATTTGTCTAATGAAGGTCTCAAGTGATAATGTTACTCTTGTCAAGTCTTGTTAAATGCATTTTGTTAAATCGTAATGATGTAAAAACTCTTAGAATTTTTGGTATTTATTGAGTCATTATGCAAATAATCGATTATCAAGTGTGATAATCGATTATCACGAGCTTGTTTGGAAATGAGTTCCTTGTGCAAAAAACCGATTATTGCACAGAATAATTGATTATCAATATTTGAATTAATATTGTCCAGGTGACGAAAATAATCGATTATCCCTTAGAATAATCGATTATCCTGTTTTTAAAAACCTCATAACAGACACAAATAATCGATTATCACTTATGGTAATAGATTATTTCTGGAAGTTGGGAGATATCTTTTCAGTTTCTGACTATGAGCTTATAAATAGGTTTTTCCCAGCACTTAGAAAGTAACTTTTCATTTGAGAGTATTAGAGTTGTCTGCCTAAGGGAAGCTCTCTGTGAGTGAAAAGGGAATCTATGCCATATGAGAATACAAATTGTCTAAGGAAGGTCTCAAGTGATAGTGTTACTCTTGTGAAGTCTTGTTAAATGCATTTCTTTAAAATGTAATGATGTAAAAACTCTTAGAAGATTTTGTATTTATTGAGTCATTATGCAAATAATCGATTATCAAGTGGTATAATCGATTATCACGAGCCTGTTTGAAAATGAGTTGCTCGTGCAAAAAACCGATTATTGCACAAAATAATTGATTATCACTATTTGATTTAATATTGTCCAGGTCACGAAAATAATCGATTATCCCTTAGAATAATCGATTATCCTATTTTTAAAAACCCCATAACTGACACAAATAATCGATTATCACTTATGATAATAGATTATTTCTGGAAGTTGGGAGATATCTTTTCAGTTTCTGACTATAAGCTTATAAGTAGGTTCTTCCCAGCTCTTAGAAACTAACTATTTATTTGAGAGTATTAGGGTTGCGTACCAAAGGGCAGCTCTCTGTGAGTGAAAAGGGAATCTATGCCATTTGAGAATACAATTTGTCTAATGAAGGTCTCAAGTGATAGTGTTACTCTTGTCAAGTTTTGGTAAATGCATTTTGTTAAATTGTAATGATGTAAAAACTCTTAGAAGTTTTTGTATTTATTGAGTCATTATGCAAATAATCGATTATCAAGTGTGATAATCGATTATCACGAGCTTGTTTGGAAATGAGTTCCTTGTGCAAAAAATCGATTATTGCACAGAATAATTGATTATCAATATTTGAATTAATATTGTCCAGGTGACGAAAATAATCGATTATCCCTTATAATAAACGATTATCCTGTTTTTAAAAACCCCATAACAGACACAAGTAATCCATTATCAGTTATGATAATAGATTATTTCGTGAAGTTGGGAGATTTCTTTTCAGTTTCTGACTATGAGCTTATAAATAGGTTTTTCCCAGCTCTTAGAAACTAACTTTTCATTTGAGAGTATTAGAGTTGTGTGCCTAAGGGAAGCTCTCTGTGAGTGAAAAGGGAATCTATGCCATTTGAGAATACAAATTGTCTAAGGAAGGTCTCAAGTGATAGTGTTACTCTTGTCAAGTCTTGTTAAATGCATTTTGTTAAATTGTAATGATGTAAAAACTCTTAGAAGATTTTGTATTTATTGAGTCATTTTGCAAATAATCGATTATCAAGAGTGATAATCGATTATCACGAGCTTGTTTGGAAATGAATTGCTTGTGCAAAAAACCGATTATTGCATAGAATAATTGATTATCAATATTTGAATAAATATTGTCCAAGTGACGAAAATAATCGATTATCCCTTATAATAATCGATTATCCTGTTTTTAAAAACCCCATAACAGACACAAATAATCGATTATCACTTATGATAATAGATTATTTCTGGAAGTTGGGAGATATCTTTTCCGTTTCTGACTATAAGCTTATAAATAGGTTTTTCCCAGCTCTTAGAAACTAACTTTTCATTTGAGAGTATTAGAGTTGTCTGCCTAAGCGAAGCTCTCTCTGAGTGAAAAGGGAATCTATGCCATTTGAGAATACAAATTGTCTAAGGAAGGTCTCAAGTGATAGTGTTACTCTTGTGAAGTCTTGTTAAATGCATTTCTTTAAATTGTAATGATGTAAAAACTCTTAGAAGTTTTTGTATTTATTGAGTCATTATGCAAATAATCGATTATAAAGTGTGATAAACGATTATCACGAGCCTGTTTGAAAATGAGTTGCTTGTGCAAAAAACCGATTATTGCACAGAATAATTGATTATCACTATTTGATTTAATATTGTCCAGGTCACGAAAATAATCGATTATCCCTTAGAATAATCGATTATCCTATTTTTAAAAACCCCATAACAAACACAAATAATCGATTATCACTTATGATAATAGATTAATTCTGGAAGTTGGGAGATATCTTTTCAGTTTCTGACTATAAGCTTATAAATAGGTTCTTCCCAGCTCTTAGAAACTAACTATTCATTTGAGAGTATTAGAGTTGCGTGCCAAAGGGCAGCTCTCTGTGAGTGAAAAGGGATTCTATGCCATTTGAGAATACAATTTGTCTAAGGAAGGTCTCAAGTGATAGTGTTACTCTTGTGAAGTCTTGTTAAATGCATTTCTTTAAATTGTAATGATGTAAAAACTCTTAGAAGTTTTTGTATTTATTGAGTCATTATGCAAATAATCGATTATCAAGTGTGATAATCAATTATCACGAGCCTGTTTGAAAATGAGTTGTTTGTGCAAAAAACCGATTATTGCACAGAATAATTGATTATCACTATTTGATTTAATATTGTCCAGGTCACCAAAATAATCGATTATCCCTTTGAATAATCGATTATCCTATTTTTAAAAACCCCATAACAGACACAAATAATCGATTATCACTTATGATAATAGATTAATTCTGGAAGTTGGGAGATATCTTTTCAGTTTCTGACTATAAGCTTATAAATAGGTTCTTCCCAGCTCTTAGAAACTAACTATTCATTTGAGAGTATTAGAGTTGCGTGCCAAAGGGCAGCTCTCTGTGAGTGAAAAGGGAATCTATGCCATTTGAGAATACAATTTGTCTAATGAAGGTCTCAAGTGATAGTGTTACTCTTGTCAAGTCTTGTTAAATGCATTTTGTTAAATCGTAATGATGTAAAAACTCTTAGAATTTTTGGTATATATTGAGTCATTATGCAAATAATCGATTATCAAGTGTGATAATCGATTATCACGAGCTTGTTTGGAAATGAGTTCCTTGTGCAAAAAACCGATTATTGCACAGAATAATTGATTATCAATATTTGAATTAATATTGCCCAGGTGACGAAAATAATCGATTATCCCTTAGAATAATCGATTATCCTGTTTTTAAAAACCTCATAACAGACACAAATAATCGATTATCACTTATGGTAATAGATTATTTCTGGAAGTTGGGAGATATCTTTTCAGTTTCTGACTATGAGCTTATAAATAGGTTTTTCCCAGCTCTTAGAAACTAACTTTTCATTTGAGAGTATTAGAGTTGTCTGCCTAAGGGAAGCTCTCTGTGAGTGAAAAGGGAATCTATGCCATATGAGAATACAAATTGTCTAAGGAAGGTCTCAAGTGATAGTGTTACTCTTGTGAAGTCTTGTTAAATGCATTTCTTTAAAATGTAATGATGTAAAAACTCTTAGAAGATTTTGTATTTATTGAGTCATTATGCAAATAATCGATTATCAAGTGTTATAATCGATTATCACGAGCGTGTTTGAAAATGAGTTGCTTGTGCAAAAAACCGATTATTGCACAGAAGAATTGATTATCACTATTTGATTTAATATTGTCCAGGTCACGAAAATAATCGATTATCCCGTAGAATAATCGATTATCCTGTTTTTAAAAACCCTATAGCAGACACAAATAATCGATTATCACTTATGGTAATAGATTATTTCTGGAAGTTGGGAGATATCTTTTCAGTTTCTGACTATGAGCTTATAAATAGGTTTTTCCCAGCTCTTAGAAACTAACTTTTCATTTGAGAGTATTAGAGTTGTCTGCCTAAGGGAAGCTCTCTGTGAGTGAAAAGGGAATCTATGCCATTTGAGAATACAAATTGTCTAAGGAAGGTCTCAAGTGATAGTGTTACTCTTGTGAAGTCTTGTTAAATGCATTTCTTTAAATTGTAATGATGTAAAAACTCTTAGAAGTTTTTGTATTTATTGAGTCATTATGCAAATAATCGATTATCAAGTGTGATAATCGATTATCACGAGCCTGTTTGAAAATAAGTTGTTTGTGCAAAAAACCGATTATTGCACAGAATAATTGATTATCACTATTTGATTTAATATTGTCCAGGTCACGAAAATAATCGATTATCCCTTACAATAATCGATTATCCTATTTTTTAAAACCCCATAACAGACACAAATAATCGATTATCACTTATGATAATAGATTAATTCTGGAAGTTGGGAGATATCTTTTCAGTTTCTGACTATAAGCTTATAAGTAGGTTCTTCCCAGCTCTTAGAAACTAACTATTCATTTGAGAGTATTAGGGTTGCGTGCCAAAGGGCAGCTCTCTGTGAGTGAAAAGGGAATCTATGCCATTTGAGAATACAATTTGTCTAATGAAGGTCTCAAGTGATAGTGTTACTCTTGTCAAGTTTTGTTAAATGCATTTTGTTAAATTGTAATGATGTAAAAACTCTTAGAAGTTTTTGTATTTATTGAGTCATTATGCAAATAATCGATTATCAAGTGTGATAATCGATTATCACGAGCTTGTTTGGAAATGAGTTCCTTGTGCAAAAAATCGATTATTGCACAGAATAATTGATTATCAATATTTGAATTAATATTGTCCAGGTGACGAAAATAATCGATTATCCCTTATAATAATCGATTATCCTGTTTTTAAAAACCCCATAACAGACACAAGTAATCGATTATCACTTATGATAATAGATTATTTCGTGAAGTTGGGAGATATCTTTTCAGTTTTTGACTATGAGCTTATAAATAGGTTTTTCCCAGCTCTTAGAAACTAACTTTTCATTTGAGAGTATTAGAGTTGTGTGCCTAAGGGAAGCTCTCTGTGAGTGAAAAGGGAATCTATGCCATTTGAGAATACAAATTGTCTAAGGAAGGTCTCAAGTGATAGTGTTACTCTTGTCAAGTCTTGTTAAATGCATTTTGTTAAATTGTAATGATGTAAAAACTCTTATAAGTTTTTGTATTTATTGAGTCATTTTGCAAATAATCGATTATCAAGAGTGATAATCGATTATCACGAGCTTGTTTGGAAATGAATTGCTTGTGCAAAAAACCGATTATTGCATAGAATAATTGATTATCAATATTTGAATAAATATTGTCCAAGTGACGAAAATAATCGATTATCCCTTATAATAATCGATTATCCTGTTTTTAAAAACCCCATAACAGACACAAATAATCGATTATCACTTATGATAATAGATTATTTCTGGAAGTTGGGAGATATCTTTTCCGTTTCTGACTATAAGCTTATAAATAGGTTTTTCCCAGCTCTTAGAAACTAGCTTTTCATTTGAGAGTATTAGAGTTGTCTGCCTAGGCGAAGCTCTCTCTGAGTGAAAAGGGAATCTATGCCATTTGAGAATACAAATTGTCTAAGGAAGGTCTCAAGTGATAGTGTTACTCTTGTGAAGTCTTGTTAAATGCATTTCTTTAAATTGTAATGATGTAAAAACTCTTAGAAGTTTTTGTATTTATTGAGTCATTATGCAAATAATCGATTATGAAGTGTGATAATCGATTATCACGAGCCTGTTTGAAAATGAGTTGTTTGTGCAAAAAACCGATTATTGCACAGAATAATTGATTATCACTATTTGATTTAATATTGTCCAGGTCACGAAAATAATCGATTATCCCTTAGAATAATCGATTATCCTTTTTTTTAAAAACCCCATAACAGACACAAATAATCGATTATCACTCATGATAATAGATTATTTATGGAAGTTGGGACATATCTTTTCAGTTTCTGACTATAAGCTTATAAATAGGTTTTTCCCAGCTCTTAGAAACTAACTTTTCATTTGAGAGTATTAGAGTTGTGTGCCTAAGGGCAGCTCTCTGTGAGTGAAAAGGGAATCTATGCCATTTGAGAATACAATTTGTCTAAGGAAGGTCTCAAGTGATAGTGTTACTCTTGTCAAGTCTTGTTAAATGCATTTTGTTAAATTGTAATGATGTAAAAACTCTTAGAAGTTTTTGTATTCATTGAGTCATTATGCAAATAATCGATTATCAAGTGTGATAATCGATTATCACGAGCTTGTTTGGAATTGAGTTGCTTGTGAAAAAAACAGATTATTGCACAGAATAATTTATTATCACTATTTGATTTAATATTGTCCAGGTCACGAAAATAATCGATTATCCCTTATAATCATCGATTATCCTTTTTTTAAAAACCCCATAACAGACACAAATAATCGATTATCACTCATGATAATAGATTATTTCTGGAAGTTGGGAGATATCTTTTCAGTTTCTGACTATAAGCTTATAAATAGGTTTTTCCCAGCTCTTAGAAACTAACTTTTCATTTGAGAGTATTAGAGTTGTGTGCCTAAGGGAAGCTCTCTGTGAGTGAAAAGGGAATCTATGCCATTTGAGAATACAATTTGTCTAAGGAAGGTCTCAAGTGATAGTGTTACTCTTGTCAAGTCTTGTTAAATGCATTTTGTTAAATTGTAATGTTGTAAAAACTCTTAGAAGTTTTTGTATTTATTGAGTCATTATGCAAATAATCGATTATCAAGTGTGATAATCGATTATCACGAGCTTGTTTGGAAATGACTTGCTTGTGCAAAAAACCAATTATTGCACAGAATAAGATTTAATATTATCCAGGTCACGAAAATAATCGATTATCCCTTATAATAATTGATTATCCTGTTTTTAAAAACCCCATAACAGACACAAATAATCGATTATCACTTATGATAATAGATTATTTCTGGAAGTTGGGAGATATCTTTTCAGTTTCTGACTATGAGCTTATAAATAGGTTTTTCCCAGCTCTTAGAAACTAACTTTTCATTTGAGTAGAGTTGTGTGCCTAAGGGAAGCTCTCTGTGAGTGAAAATGGAATTTATGCCATTTGAGAATACAATTTGTCTAAGGAAGGTCTCAAGTGATAGTGTTACTCTTGTCAAGTCTTGTTAAATGCATTTTGTTAAATTGTAATGATGTAAAAACTCTTAGAAGTTTTCGTATTTATTGAGTCATTATGCAAATAATCGATTATCAAGTGTGATAATCGATTATCACGAGCTTGTTTGGAAATGAGTTGCTTCTGCAAAAAACCGATTATTGCAAAGAATAATTGATTATCACTATTTGATTTAATATTGTCCAGGTCACGGAAATAATCGATTATCCCTTATAATAATCGATTATCCTGTTTTTAAAAACCCCATAACAGACACAAATAATCTATTATCAACACAAATAATCGATTATCACTTATGATAATAGATTAATTCTGGAAGTTGGGAGATATCTTTTCAGTTTCTGACTATAAGCTTATAAGTAGGTTCTTCCCAGCTCTTAGAAACTAACTATTCATATTAGAGTATTAGGGTTGCGTGCCAAAGGGCAGCTCTCTGTGAGTGAAAAGGGAATCTATGCCATTTGAGAATACAATTTGTCTAATGAAGGTCTCAAGTGATAGTGTTACTCTTGTCAAGTTTTGTTAAATGCATTTTGTTAAATTGTAATGATGTAAAAACTCTTAGAAGTTTTTGTATTTATTGAGTCATTATGCAAATAATCGATTATCAAGTGTGATAATCGATTATCACGAGCTTGTTTGGAAATGAGTTCCTTGTGCAAAAAATCGATTATTGCACAGAATAATTGATTATCAATATTTGAATTAATATTGTCCAGGTGACGAAAATAATCGATTATCCCTTATAATAATCGATTATCCTGTTTTTAAAAACCCCATAACAGACACAAGTAATCGATTATCACTTATGATAATAGATTATTTCGTGAAGTTGGGAGATATCTTTTCAGTTTTTGACTATGAGCTTATAAATAGGTTTTTCCCAGCTCTTAGAAACTAACTTTTCATTTGAGAGTATTAGAGTTGTGTGCCTAAGGGAAGCTCTCTGTGAGTGAAAAGGGAATCTATGCCATTTGAGAATACAAATTGTCTAAGGAAGGTCTCAAGTGATAGTGCTACTCTTGTCAAGTCTTGTTAAATGCATTTTGTTAAATTGTAATGATGTAAAAACTCTTATAAGTTTTTGTATTTATTGAGTCATTTTGCAAATAATCGATTATCAAGAGTGATAATCGATTATCACGAGCTTGTTTGGAAATGAATTGCTTGTGCAAAAAACCGATTATTGCATAGAATAATTGATTATCAATATTTGAATAAATATTGTCCAAGTGACGAAAATAATCGATTATCCCTTATAATAATCGATTATCCTGTTTTTAAAAACCCCATAACAGACACAAATAATCGATTATCACTTATGATAATAGATTATTTCTGGAAGTTGGGAGATATCTTTTCCGTTTCTCACTATAAGCTTATAAATAGGTTTTTCCCAGCTCTTAGAAACTAGCTTTTCATTTGAGAGTATTAGAGTTGTCTGCCTAAGCGAAGCTCTCTCTGAGTGAAAAGGGAATCTATGCCATTTGAGAATACAAATTGTCTAAGGAAGGTCTCAAGTGATAGTGTTACTCTTGTGAAGTCTTGTTAAATGCATTTCTTTAAATTGTAATGATGTAAAAACTCTTAGAAGTTTTTGTATTTATTGAGTCATTATGCAAATAATCGATTATACAGTGTGATAATCGATTATCACGAGCCTGTTTGAAAATGAGTTGCTTGTGCAAAAACCGATTATTGCACAGAATAATTGATTATCACTATTTGATTTAATATTGTCCAGGTCACGAAAATAATCGATTATCGCTTATAATAATCGATTATCCTGTTTTTAAAAACCCTATAGCAGACACAAATAATCGATTATCACTTATGGTAATAGATTATTTCTGGAAGTTGGGAGATATCTTTTCAGTTTCTGACTATGAGCTTATAAATAGGTTTTTCCCAGCTCTTAGAAACTAACTTTTCATTTGAGAGTATTAGAGTTGTCTGCCTAAGGGAAGCTCTCTGTGAGTGAAAAGGGAATCTATGCCATTTGAGAATACAAATTGTCTAAGGAAGGTCTCAAGTGATAGTGTTACTCATGCGAAGTCTTGTTAAATGCATTTCTTTAAATTGTAATGATGTAAAAACTCTTAGAAGTTTTTGTATTCATTGAGTCATTATGCAAATAATCGATTATCAAGTGTGATAATCGATTATCACGAGCTTGTTTGGAAATGAGTTCCTTGTGCAAAAAACCGATTATTGCACAGAATAATTGATTATCAATATTTGAATTAATATTGTCCAGGTGACGAAAATAATCGATTATCCCTTATAATAATCGATTATCCTGTTTTTAAAAACCCCATAACAGACACAAGTAATCGATTATCACTTATGATAATAGATTATTTCTGGAAGTTGGGAGATATCTTTTCAGTTTCTGACTATGAGCTTATAAATAGGTTTTTCCCAGCTCTTAGAAACTAGCTTTTCATTTGAGAGTATTAGAGTTGTCTGCCTAAGCGAAGCTCTCTCTGAGTGAAAAGGGAATCTATGCCATTTGAGAATACAAATTGTCTAAGGAAGGTCTCAAGTGATAGTGTTACTCTTGTGAAGTCTTGTTAAATGCATTTCTTTAAATTGTAATGATGTAAAAACTCTTAGAAGTTTTTGTATTTATTGAGTCATTATGCAAATAATCGATTATGAAGTGTGATAATAGATTATCACGAGCCTGTTTGAAAATGAGTTGTTTGTGCAAAAAACCGATTATTGCACAGAATAATTGATTATCACTATTTGATTTAATATTGTCCAGGTCACGAAAATAATCGATTATCCCTTAGAATAATCGATTATCCTTTTTTTTAAAAACCCCATAACAGACACAAATAATCGATTATCACTCATGATAATAGATTATTTATGGAAGTTGGGACATATCTTTTCAGTTTCTGACTATAAGCTTATAAATAGGTTTTTCCCAGCTCTTAGAAACTAACTTTTCATTTGAGAGTATTAGAGTTGTGTGCCTAAGGGCAGCTCTCTGTGAGTGAAAAGGGAATCTATGCCATTTGAGAATACAATTTGTCTAAGGAAGGTCTCAAGTGATAGTGTTACTCTTGTCAAGTCTTGTTAAATGCATTTTGTTAAATTGTAATGATGTAAAAACTCTTAGAAGTTTTTGTATTCATTGAGTCATTATGCAAATAATCGATTATCAAGTGTGATAATCGATTATCACGAGCTTGTTTGGAATTGAGTTGCTTGTGAAAAAAACAGATTATTGCACAGAATAATTTATTATCACTATTTGATTTAATATTGTCCAGGTCACGAAAATAATCGATTATCCCTTATAATAATCGATTATCCTTTTTTTAAAAACCCCATAACAGACACAAATAATCGATTATCACTCATGATAATAGATTATTTCTGGAAGTTGGGAGATATCTTTTCAGTTTCTGACTATAAGCTTATAAATAGGTTTTTCCCAGCTCTTAGAAACTAACTTTTCATTTGAGAGTATTAGAGTTGTGTGCCTAAGGGCAGCTCTCTGTGAGTGAAAAGGGAATCTATGCCATTTGAGAATACAATTTGTCTAAGGAAGGTCTCAAGTGATAGTGTTACTCTTGTCAAGTCTTGTTAAATGCATTTTGTTAAATTGTAATGTTGTAAAAACTCTTAGAAGTTTTTGTATTTATTGAGTCATTATGCAAATAATCGATTATCAAGTGTGATAATCGATTATCACGAGCTTGTTTGGAAATGACTTGCTTGTGCAAAAAACCAATTATTGCACAGAATAAGATTTAATATTATCCAGGTCACGAAAATAATCGATTATCCCTTATAATAATTGATTATCCTGTTTTTAAAAACCCCATAATAGACACAAATAATCGATTATCACTTATGATAATAGATTATTTCTGGAAGTTGGGAGATATCTTTTCAGTTTCTGACTATGAGCTTATAAATAGGTTTTTCCCAGCTCTTAGAAACTAACTTTTCATTTGAGTAGAGTTGTGTGCCTAAGGGAAGCTCTCTGTGAGTGAAAATGGAATCTATGCCATTTGAGAATACAATTTGTCTAAGGAAGGTCTCAAGTGATAGTGTTACTCTTGTCAAGTCTTGTTAAATGCATTTTGTTAAATTGTAATGATGTAAAAACTCTTAGAAGTTTTCGTATTTATTGAGTCATTATGCAAATAATCGATTATCAAGTGTGATAATCGATTATCACGAGCTTGTTTGGAAATGAGTTGCTTCTGCAAAAAACCGATCATTGCAAAGAATAATTGATTATCACTATTTGATTTAATATTGTCCAGGTCACGGAAATAATCGATTATCCCTTATAATAATCGATTATCCTGTTTTTAAAAACCCCATAACAGACACAAATAATCTATTATCAACACAAATAATCGATTATCACTCATGATAATAGATTATTTCTCGAACTTGGGAGATATCTTTTCAGTTTCTGACTATGAGCTTATAAATAGGTTTTTCCCAGCTCTTAGAAACTAACTTTTCATTTGAGAGTATTAGAGTTGTGTGCCTAAGGGCAGCTCTCTGTGAGTGAAAAGGGAATCTATGCCATTTGAGAATACAATTTGTCTAAGGAAGGTCTCTAGTGATAGTGTTACTCTTGTCAAGTCTTGTTAAATGCATTTTGTTAAATTGTAATGATGTAAAAACTCTTAGAAGTTTTCGTATTTATTGAGTCATAATGCAAATAATCGATTATCAAGTGTGATAATCGATTATCACGAGCTTGTTTGGAAATGGGTTGCTTGTGCAAAAAACCGATTATTGCAAAGAATAATTGATTATCACTATTTGATTTAATATTGTCCAGGTCACGGAAATAATCGATTATCCCTTATAATAATCGATTATCCTGTTTTTAAAAACCCCATAACAGACACAAATAATCGATTATCACTCATGATAATAGATTATTTCTCGAACTTGGGAGATATCTTTTCAGTTTCTGACTATGAGCTTATAAATAGGTTTTTCCCAGCTCTTAGAAACTAACTTTTCATTTGAGAGTATTAGAGTTGTGTGCCTAAGGGAAGCTCTCTGTGAGTGAAAAGGGAATCTATGCTATTTGAGAATACAAATTGTCTAAGGAAAGTCTCAAGTGATATTGTTACTCTTGTCAAGTCATGTTAAATGCATTTTGTTAAATTGTAATGATGTAAAAACTCTTAGAAGTTTTTGTATTCATTGAGTCATTATGCAAATAATCGATTATCAAGTGTGATAATCGATTATCACGAGCTTGTTTGGAAATGAGTTGCTTGTGCAAAAAACAGATTATTGCACAGAATAATTGATTATCACTATTTGATTTAATATTGGCAGGTCACGAAAATAATCAATTATCCTTTTTTTAAAAACCCCATAACAGACAAAAATAATCGATTATCACTCATGATAATAGATTATTTATGGAAGTTGGGAGATATCTTTTTAGTTTCTGACTATAAGCGTCTAAATAGGTTTTTCCCAGCTCTTAGAAACTAACTTTTCATTTTAGAGTATTAGAGTTGTGTGCCTAAGGGCAGCTCTCTGTGAGTGAAAAGGGAATCTATGCCATTTGAGAATACAATTTGTCTAACGAAGGTCTCAAGTGATAGTGTTACTCTTGTCAAGCCTTGTTAATTGAATTTTGTTAAATGGTAATGATGTAAAAACTCTTAGAAGTTTTTGTATTTATTGAGTCATTATGCAAATAATCGATTATCAAGTGTGATAATCGATTATCACGAGCTTGTTTGGAAATGACTTACTTGTGCAAAAAACCGATTATTGCGCAGAATAAGATTTAATATTGTCCAGGTCACGAAAATAATCGATTATCCCTTATAATAATCGTTTATCCTGTTTTTAAAAACCCCGTAACAGACACAAATAATCGATTATCACTTATGATAATAGTTTATTTCTGGAAGTTGGGAGATATCTTTTCAGTTTCTGACAATGAGCTTATAAATAGGTTTTTCCCAGCTCTTAGAAACTAACTTTTCATTTGAGAGTATTAGAGTTGTGTGCCTAAGGGAAGCTCTCTGTGAGTGAAAAGGGAATCTATGCCATTTGAGAATACAATTTGTCTAAGGAAGGTCTCAAGTGATAGTGTTACTCTTGTTAAGTCTTGTTAAATGCATTTTGTTAAATTGTAATAATGTAAAAACTCTTAGAAGATTTCGTATTTATTGAGTCATGATGCAAATAATCGATTATCAAGTGTGATAATCGATTATCACGAGCTTGTTTGGAAATGAGTTGCTTGTGCAAAAAACCGATTATTGCAAAGAATAATTGATTATCACTATTTGATTTAATATTGTCCTGGTCACGAAAATAATCGATTATCCCTTATAATAATCGATTATCCTATTTTTAAAAACCCCATAACAGATACAAATGATCGATTATCACTCACGATAATAGATTGTTGTTGGAAGTTGGGAGATATCTTTTCAGTTTCTGACTATGAGCTTAGAAATAGGTTTTTCCCAGCTCTTAGAAACAAAATTTTCATTTGAGAGTATTAGAGTAGTGTGCCTAAGGGAAGCTCTCTGTGAGTGAAAACCGAATCTATGCCATTTGAGAATACAATTTGTCTAAGGAAGGTCTCAAGTGATAGTGTTACTCTTGTCAAGTCTTGTTAAATGCATTTTGTTAAATAGTAATGATGTAAAAACTCTTAGAAGTTTTTGTATTTATTGAGTCATTATGCAAATAATCGATTATCAAGTGTGATAATCGATTATCACGAGCTTGTTAGGAAATGAGTTGCTTGTGCAAAAAACTGATTATTGCACAGAATAATTGATTATCACTATTTGATTTAATATTGTCCAGGTCACGAAAATAATCGATTATCCCTTATAATAATCGATTATCCTGTTTTTAAAAACCCCATAACAGACACAAATAATCGATTATCACTTATGATAAAACATTATTTCTGGAAGTTGGGATATATCTTTTCAGTTTCTGACTATGAGCTTATAGATAGGTTTTTCCCAGCTCTTAGAAACTAACTTTTCATTTGAGAGTATTAGAGTTGTGTGCCTAAGGGAAGCTCTCTGTGAGTGAAAAGGGAATTTATGCTATTTGAGAATACAATTTTTCTAAGGAAGGTCTCAAGTGATAGTGTTACTCTTGTCAAGTCATGTTAAATGCATTTTGTTAAATTATAATGATGTAAAAACTCTCAGAAGTTTTTGTATTCATTGAGTCATTATGCAAATAATCGATTATCAAGTGTGATAATCGATTATCACGAGCTTGTTTGGAAATGAGTTGCTTGTGCAAAAAACAGATTATTGCACAGAATAATTGATTATCACTATTTGATTTAATATTGTCCAGGTCACGAAAATAATCGATTATCCCTTATAATAATCGATTATCCTTTTTTTAAAAACCCCATAACAGACACAAACAATCGATTATCACTCATGATAATAGATTATTTATGGAAGTTGGGAGATATCTTTTAAGTTTATGACTATAAGCGTATAAATAGATTTTTCCCAGCTCTTAGAAACTAACTTTTCATTTGAGAGTATTAGAGTTGTGTGGCTAAGGGCAGCTCTCTGTGAGTGAAAAGGGAATCTATTCCATTTGAGAATAGAATTTGTCTAAGGAAGGTCTCAAGTGATAGTGTTACTCTTGTCAAGCATTGTTAAATGCATTTTGTTAAATTGTAATGATGTAAAAACTCTTAGAAGTTTTTGTATTTATTGAGTCATTATGCAAATAATCGATTATCAAGTGTGATAATCGATTATCATGAGCTTGTTTGGAAATGACTTGCTTGTGCAAAAAACCGATTATTGCACAGAATAAGATTTAATATTGTCCAGGTCACGAAAATAATCGATGATCCCTTATAATAATCGTTTATCCTGTTTTTAAAAACCCCATAACAGACACAAATAATCGATTATCACTTATGATAACAGATTATTTCTGGAAGTTGGGAGATATCTTTTCAGTTTCTGACAATAAGCTTATAAATAGGTTTTTCCCAGCTCTTAGAAACTAACTTTTCATTTGAGAGTATTAGAGTTGTGTGCCTAAGGGAAGCTCTCTGTGAGTGAAAAGGGAATCTATGCCATTTGAGAATACAATTTGTCTAAGGAAGGTCTGAAGTGATAGTGTTACTCTTGTCAAGTATTGTTAAATGCATTTTGTTAAATTGTAATGATGTAAAAACTCTTAGAAGTTTTCGTATTTATTGAGTCATTATGCAAATAATCGATTATCAAGTGTGATAATCGATTATCACGAGCTTCTTTGGAAATGAGTTGCTTGTGCAAAAAACCGATTATTGCACAGAATAATTGATTATCACTATTTGATTTAATTTTGTCCAAGTCACGAAAATAATCGATTATCCCTTAAAATAATCGATTGTCCTGTTTTTAGAAACCCCACAACAGACACAAATAATCGATAATCACTTATGATAACAAATTATTTCTGGAAGTTGGGAGATATCTTTTCAGTTTCTGACTATGAGCTTATAAATAGGTTTTTCCCAGATCTTAGAAACTAACTTTTCATTTGAGAGTATTAGAGTTGAGTGCCTAAGGGAAGCTCTCTTTGAGTAAAAAGGGAATCTATGCTATTTGAGAATACAAATTGTCTAAGGAAGGTCTCAAGTGATAGTGTTACTCTTGTCAAGTCTTGTTAAATGCATTTTGCTAAATTGTAATGATGTAAAAACTCTTAGAAGTTTTTGTATTCATTGAGTCATTATGCAAATAATCGATTATCAAGTGTGATAATCGATTATAACGAGCTTGTTTGGAAATGAGTTGCTTGTGCAAAAAACAGATTATTGCAAAGAATAATTGATTATCACTATTTGATTTAATATTGTCCAGGTCACGAAAATAATCGATTATCCCTTATAATAATCGATTATCCTGTTTTTAAAAACCCCACAACAGACACAAATAATCGATTATCACTCATGATAATAGATTATTTATGGAAGTTGGGAGATATCTTTTCAGTTTCTGACTATAAGCTTATAAATAGGTTTTTCCAAGCTCTTAGAAACTAACTTTTCATTTAAGAGTATTAGAGTTGTGTGCCTAAGGGAAGCTCTCTCTGAGTGAAAAGTTAATCTATGCTATTTGAGAATACAAATTGTCTAAGGAAGGTCTCAAGTGATAATGTTACTCTTGTCAAGTCTTGTTAAATGCATTTTGTTAAATTGTAATGATGTAAAAACTCTTAGAAGTTTTTGTATTCATTGAGTCATTATGCAAATAATCGATTATCAAGTGTGATAATCGATTATCACGAGCTTGTTTCGAAATGAGTTGCTTGTGCAAAAAACCGATTATTGCACAGAATAATTGATTATCATTATTTGAATTAATATTGTCCAAGTGACGAAAATAATCGATTATCCCTTATAATTATCGATTATCCTATTTTTAAAAACCCCATAACAGACACAAATAATCGATTATCACTTATGATAATAGATTATTTCTGGAAGTTGGGTGATATCTTTTCAGTTTCTGACTATGAGCTTATATATAGGTTTTTCCCAGCTCTTAGAAACTAACTTTTCATTTGAGAGTATTAGAATTGTGTGCCTAAGGGAAGCTCTCTGTGAGTGAAAAGGGAATCTATGCCATTTGAGAATACAATATGTCTAAGGAAGGTCTCAAGTGATAGTGTTACTCTTGTGAAGTCTTGTTAAATGCATTTTGTTAAATTGTAATGATGTAAAAACTCTTAGAAGTTTTTGTATTTATTGAGTCATTATGCAAATAATCGATTATCAAGTGTGATAATCGATTATCACGAGCTTGTTTCGAAATGAGTTGCTTGTGCAAAAAACCGATTATTGCACAGAATAATTGATTATCAATATTTGAATTAATATTGTCCAGGTGAGGAAAATAATCGATTATCCCTTATAATTATCGATTATCCTATTTTTAAAAACCCCATAACAGACACAAATAATCGATTATCACTTATGATAATAGATTATTTCTGGAAGTTGGGTGATATCTTTTCAGTTTCTGACTATGAGCTTATAAATAGGTTTTTCCCAGCTCTTAGAAACTAACTTTTCATTTGAGAGTATTAGAGTTGTGTGCCTAAGGGCAGCTCTCTGTGAGTGAAAAGGGAATCTATGCCATTTGAGAATACAATTTGTCTAAGGAAGGTCTCAAGTGATAGTGTTACTCTTGTCAAGTCTTGTTAAATGCATTTTGTTAAATTGTAATGATGTAAAAACTCTTAGAAGTTTTTGTATTTATTGAGTCATTATGCAAATAATCGATTATCAGGTGTGATAATCGATTATCACGAGCTTGTTTGGAAATGACTTGCTTGTGCAAAAAACCGATTATTGCACATAATAAAATTTAATATTGTCCAGGTCACAAAAATAATCGATTATCCCTTATTATAATCGATTATCCTTTTTTTAAAAACCCCATAACAGACACAAATAATCGATTATCACTCATGATAATAGATTATTTATGGAAATTGGGAGATATCTTTTCAGTTTCTGACTATAAGCTTATAAATAGGTTTTTCCCAGCTCTTAGAAACTAACTTTTCATTTGAGAGTATTAGAGTTGTGTGCCTAAGGGCAGCTCTCTGTGAGTGAAAAGGGAATCTATGCCATTTGAGAATACAATTTGTCTAAGGAAGGTCTCTAGTGATAGTGTTACTCTTGTCAAGTCTTGTTAAATGCATTTTGTTAAATTGTAATGATGTAAAAACTCTTAGAAGTTTTCGTATTTATTGAGTCATAATGCAAATAATCGATTATCAAGTGTGATAATCGATTATCACGAGCTTGTTTGGAAATGGGTTGCTTGTGCAAAAAACCGATTATTGCAAAGAATAATTGATTATCACTATTTGATTTAATATTGTCTAGGTCACGGAAATAATCGATTATCCCTTATAATAATCGATTATCCTGTTTTTAAAAACCCCATAACAGACACAAATAGTCGATTATCACTCATGATAATAGATTATTTCTCGAACTTGGGAGATATCTTTTCAGTTTCTGACTATGAGCTTATAAATAGGTTTTTCCCAGCTCTTAGGAACTAACTTTTCATTTGAGAGTATTAGAGTTGTGTGCCTAAGGGAAGCTCTCTGTGAGTGAAAAAGGAATCTATGCTATTTGAGAATACAAATTGTCTAAGGAAAGTCTCAAGTGATATTGTTACTCTTGTCAAGTCATGTTAAATGCATTTTGTTAAATTGTAATGATGTAAAAACTCTTAGATGTTTTTGTATTCATTGAGTCATTATGAAAATAATCGATTATCAAGTGTGATAATCGATTATCACGAGCTTGTTTGGAAATGAGTTGCTTGTGCAAAAAACAGATTATTGCACAGAATAATTGATTATCACTATTTGATTTAATATTGGCAGGTCACGAAAATAATCGATTATCCTTTTTTTAAAAACCCCATAACAGACACAAATAATCGATTATCACTCATGATAATAGATTATTTATGGAAGTTGGGAGATATCTTTTTAGTTTCTGACTATAAGCGTCTAAATAGGTTTTTCCCAGCTCTTAGAAACTAACTTTTCATTTTAGAGTATTAGAGTTGTGTGCCTAAGGGCAGCTCTCTGTGAGTGAAAAGGGAATTTATGCCATTTGAGAATACAATTTGTCTAACGAAGGTCTCAAGTGATAGTGTTACTCTTGTCAAGCCTTGTTAATTGCATTTTGTTAAATGGTAATGATGTAAAAACTCTTAGAAGTTTTTGTATTTATTGAGTCATTATGCAAATAATCGATTATCAAGTGTGATAATCGATTATCACGAGCTTGTTTGGAAATGACTTACTTGTGCAAAAAACCGATTATTGCGCAGAATAAGATTTAATATTGTCCAGGTCACGAAAATAATCGATTGTCCCTTATAATAATCGTTTATCCTGTTTTTAAAAACCCCGTAACAGACACAAATAATCGATTATCACTTATGATAATAGTTTATTTCTGGAAGTTGGGAGATATCTTTTCAGTTTCTGACAATGAGCTTATAAATAGGTTTTTCCCAGCTCTTAGAAACTAACTTTTCATTTGAGAGTATTAGAGTTGTGTGCCTAAGGGAAGCTCTCTGTGAGTGAAAAGGGAATCTATGCCATTTGAGAATACAATTTGTCTAAAGAAGGTCTAAAGTTATAGTGTTACTCTTGTTAAGTCTTGTTAAATGCATTTTGTTAAATTGTAATAATGTAAAAACTCTTAGAAGATTTCGTATTTATTGAGTCATGATGCAAATAATCGATTATCAAGTGTGATAATCGATTATCACGAGCTTGTTTGGAAATGAGTTGCTTGTGCAAAAAACCGATTATTGGAAAGAATAATTGATTATCACTATTTGATTTAATATTGTCCTGGTCACGAAAATAATCGATTATCCCTTATAATAATCGATTATCCTATTTTTAAAAACCCCATAACAGATACAAATGATCGATTATCACTTATGATAATAGATTATTTCTGGAAGTTGGGTGATATCTTTTCAGTTTCTGACTATGAGCTTAGAAATAGGTTTTTCCCAGCTCTTAGAAACTAAATTTTCATTTGAGAGTATTAGAGTAGTGTGCCTAAGGGAAGCTCTCTGTGAGTGAAAACCGAATCTATGCCATTTGAGAATACAATTTGTCTAAGGAAGGTCTCAAGTGATAGTGTTACTCTTGTCAAGTCTTGTTAAATTCATTTTGTTAAATAGTAATGATGTAAAAACTCTTAGAAGTTTTCGTATTTATTGAGTCATTATGCAAATAATCGATTATCAAGTGTGATAATCGATTATCACGAGCTTCTTTGGAAATGAGTTGCTTCTGCAAAAAACCGATTATTGCACAGAATAATTGATTATCACTATTTGATTTAATTTTGTCCAAGTCACGAAAATAATCGATTATCCCTTAGAATAATCGATTGTCCTGTTTTTAGAAACCCCACAACAGACACAAATAATCGATAATCACTTATGATAACAAATTATTTCTGGAAGTTGGGAGATATCTTTTCAGTTTCTGACTATGAGCTTATAAATAGGTTTTTCCCAGATCTTAGAAACTAACTTTTCATTTGAGAGTATTAGAGTTGTGTGCCTAAGGGAAGCTCTCTGTGAGTGAAAAGGGAATGTATGCTATTTGAGAATACAATTTTTCTAAGGAAGGTCTCAAGTGATAGTGTTACTCTTGTCAAGTCATGTTAAATGCATTTTGTTAAATTATAATGATGTAAAAACTCTTAGAAGTTTTTGTATTCATTGAGTCATTATGCAAATAATCGATTATCAAGTGTGATAATCGATTATCACGAGCTTGTTTGGAAATGAGTTGCTTGTGCAAAAAACAGATTATTGCACAGAATAATTGATTATCACTATTTGATTTAATATTGTCCAGGTCACGAAAATAATCGATTATCCCTTATAATAATCGATTATCCTTTTTTTAAAAACCCCATAACAGACACAAATAATCGATTATCACTCATGATAATAGATTATTTATGGAAGTTGGGAGATATCTTTTAAGTTTATGACTATAAGCGTATAAATAGGTTTTTCCCAGCTCTTAGAAACTAACTTTTCATTTGAGAGTATTAGAGTTGTGTGGCTAAGGGCAGCTCTCTGTGAGTGAAAAGGGAATCTATTCCATTTGAGAATACAATTTGTCTAAGGAAGGTCTCAAGTGATAGTGTTACTCTTGTCAAGCATTGTTAAATGCATTTTGTCAAATTGTAATGATGTAAAAACTCTTAGAAGTTTTTGTATTTATTGAGTCATTATGCAAATAATCGATTATCAAGTGTGATAATCGATTATCATGAGCTTGTTTGGAAATGACTTGCTTGTGCAAAAAACCGATTATTGCACAGAATAAGATTTAATATTGTCCAGGTCACGAAAATAATCGATGATCCCTTATAATAATCGTTTATCCTGTTTTTAAAAACCCCATAACAGACACAAATAATCGATTATCACTTATGATAATAGATTATTTATGGAAGTTGGGAGATATCTTTTCAGTTTCTGACAATAAGCTTATAAATAGGTTTTTCCCAGCTCTTAGAAACTAACTTTTCATTTGAGAGTATTAGAGTTGTGTGCCTAAGGGAAGCTCTCTGTGAGTGAAAAGGGAATCTATGCCATTTGAGAATACAATTTGTCTAAGGAAGGTCTCAAGTGATAGTGTTACTCTTGTCAAGTCTTGTTAAATGCATTTTGTTAAATTGTAATGATGTAAAAACTCTTAGAAGTTTTTGTATTCATTGAGTCATTATGCAAATAATCGATTATCAAGTGTGATAATCGATTATAACGAGCTTGTTTGGAAATGAGTTGCTTGTGCAAAAAACCGATTATTGCACAGAATAATTGATTATCACTATTTGATTTAATATTGTCCAGGTCACGAAAATAATCGATTATCCCTTATAATAATCGATTATCCTGTTTTTAAAAACCCCATAAGAGAAAAAAATCATCGATTATCACTCATGATAATAGATTATTTATGGAAGTTGGGAGATATCTTTTCAGTTTCTGACTATAAGCTTATAAATAGGTTTTTCCAAGCTCTTAGAAACTAACTTTTCATTTAAGAGTATTAGAGTTGTGTGCCTAAGGGAAGCTCTCTCTGAGTGAAAAGTTAATCTATGCTATTTGAGAATACAAATTGTCTAAGGAAGGTCTCAAGTGATAATGTTACCCTTGTCAAGTCTTGTTAAATGCATTTTGTTAAATTGTAATGATGTAAAAACTCTTAGAAGTTTTTGTATTCATTGAGTCATTATGCAAATAATCGATTATCAAGTGTGATAATCGATTATCACGAGCTTGTTTCGAAATGAGTTGCTTGTGCAAAAAACCGATTATTGCACAGAATAATTGATTATCATTATTTGAATTAATATTGTCCAGGTGACGAAAATAATCGATTATCCCTTATAATTATCGATTATCCTATTTTTAAAAACCCCATAACAGACACAAATAATCGATTATCACTTATGATAATAGATTATTTCTGGAAGTTGGGTGATATCTTTTCAGTTTCTGACTATGAGCTTATATATAGGTTTTTCCCAGCTCTTAGAAACTAACTTTTCATTTGAGAGTATTAGAATTGTGTGCCTAAGGGAAGCTCTCTGTGAGTGAAAAGGGAATCTATGGCATTTGAGAATACAATTTGTCTAAGGAAGGTCTCAAGTGATAGTGTTACTCTTGTGAAGTCTTGTTAAATGCATTTTGTTAAATTGTAATGATGTAAAAACTCTTAGAAGTTTTTGTATTCATTGAGTCATTATGCAAATAATCGATTATCAACTGTGATAATCGATTATCACGAGCTTGTTTGGATTTGAGTTGCTTGTGAAAAAAACAGATTATTGCACAGAATAATTGATTATCAATATTTGAATTAATATTGTCCAGGTGATGAAAATAATCGATTATCCCTTATAATTATCGATTATCCTATTTTTAAAAACCCCATAACAGACACAAATAATCGATTATCACTTATGATAATAGATTATTTCTGGAAGTTGGGTGATATCTTTTCAGTTTCTGACTATGAGCTTATAAATAGGTTTTTCCCAGCTCTTAGAAACTAACTTTTCATTTGAGAGTATTAGAGTTGTGTGCCTAAGGGAAGCTCTCTGTGAGTGAAAAGGGAATCTATGCCATTTGAGAATACAATTTGTCTAAGGAAGGTCTCAAGTGATAGTGTTACTCTTGTCAAGTCTTGTTAAATGCATTTTGTTAAATTGTAATGATGTAAAAACTCTTAGAAGTTTTCGTATTTATTGAGTCATTATGCAAATAATCGATTATCAAGTGTGATAATCGATTATCACGAGCTTCTTTGGAAATGAGTTGCTTGTGCAAAAAACCGATTATTGCACAGAATAATTGATTATCACTATTTGATTTAATATTGTCCAAGTCATGAAAATAATCGATTATCCCTTAGAATAATTGATTGTCCTGTTTTTAAAAACCCCACAACAGACACAAATAATCGATTATCACTTATGATAACAAATTATTTCTGGAAGTTGGGAGATATCTTTTCAGTTTCTGACCATGAGCTTATAAATAGGTTTTTCCCAGATCTTAGAAACTAACTTTTCATTTGAGAGTATTAGAGTTGAGTGCCTAAGGGAAGCTCTCTTTGAGTAAAAAGGGAATCTATGCTATTTGAGAATACAAATTGTCTAAGGAAGGTCTCAAGTGATAGTGTTACTCTTGTCAAGTCTTGTTAAATGCATTTTGCTAAATTGTAATGATGTTAAAACTCTTAGAAGTTTTTGTATTCATTGAGTCATTATGCAAATAATCGATTATCAAATGTGATAATCGATTATCACGAGCTTGTTTGGAAATGAGTTGCTTGTGAAAAAAATAGATTATTGCATAGAATAATTTATTATCACTATTTGATTTAATATTGTCCAGGTCACGAAAATAATCGATTATCCCTTAGAATAATCGATTATCCTTTTCTTAAAAACCCCATAACAGACATAAATAATCGATTATCACTTATGATAATCGATTATTTCTGGAAGTTGGGAGATATCTTTTCAGTTTCTGATTATGAGCTTATATATAGGTTTTTCCCAGCTCTTAGAAACTAACTTTTCATTTGAGAGTATTAGAATTGTGTGCCTAAGGGAAGCTCTCTGTGAGTGAAAAGGGAATCTATGCCATTTGAGAATACAATTTGTATAAGGATGGTCTCAAGTGATAGTGTTACTCTTGTGAAGTCTTGTTAAATGCATTTTGTTAAATTGTAATGATGTAAAAACTCTTAGAAGTTTTTGTATTTATTGAGTCATTATGCAAATAATCGATTATCAAGTGTGATAATCGATTATCACGAGCTTGTTTCGAAATGAGTTGCTTGTGCAAAAAACCGATTATTGCACAGAATAAATGATTATCAATATTTGAATTAATATTGTCCAGGTGACGAAAATAATCGATTATCGCTTATAATTATCGATTATCCTATTTTTAAAAACCCCATAACAGACACAAATAATCGATTATCACTTATGATAATAGATTATTTCTGGAAGTTGGGTGATATCTTTTCAGTTTCTGACTATGAGCTTATAAATAGGTTTTTCCCAGCTCTTAGAAACTAACTTTTCATTTGAGAGCATTAGAGTTGTGTGCCTAAGGGAAGCTCTCTGTGAGTGAAAAGGGAATCTATGCCATTTGAGAATACAAATTGTCTAAGGAAGGTCTCAAGTGATAGTGTTACTCTTGTCAAGTCTTGTTAAATGCATTTTGTTAAATTGTAATGATGTAAAAACTCTTAGAAGTTTTTGTATTTATTGAGTCATTATGCAAATAATCGATTATCAAGTGTGATAATCGATTATCACGAGCTTGTTTGGAAATGAGTTACTTGTGCAAAAAACCGATCATTGCACAGAATAATTGATTATGACTATTTGATTTAATATTGTCCAGGTCACGAAAATAATCGATTATCCCTTAGAATAATCGATTATCCTATTTTTAATAACCCCATAACAGACACAAATAATCGATTATCACTTATGATAAGAGATTATTTCTAGAAGTTGGGAGATATCTTTTCAGTTTCTGACTATAAGCTTATAAATAGGTTTTTCCCAGCTCTTAGAAACTAACTATTCATTTGAGAGTATTAGAGTTGTGTGCAAAAGGGCAGCTCTCTGTGAGTGAAAAGGGAATCTATGCCATTTGAGAATACAAATTGTCTAAGGAAGGTCTCAAGTGATAGTGTTACTCTTGTCAAGTCTTGTTCAATGAATTTTGTTAAATTGTAATGATTTAAAAACTATTAGAAGTTTTTGTATTTATTGAGTCATTATGAAAATAATCGATTATCAAGTGTGATAATCGATTATCACGAGGTTGTTTGGAAATGAGTTGCTTGTGGAAAAAACCGATTATTGCACAGAATAATTGATTATCACTATTTGATTTAATATTGTCCAGGTGACAAAAATAATCGATTATCCCTTATAATAATCGATTATCCTGTTTTTAAAAACCTGATAACAGACACAAATAATCGATTATCACTTATGATAATAGATTATTTCTGGAAGTTGGGAGATATCTTTTCAGTTTCTGACTATGAGCTTATAAATAGGTTTTTCCCAGCTCTTAGAAACTAACTTTTCATTAATCGAGTATTAGAGTTGTCTGCCTAAGAGAAGCTCTCTGTGAGTGAAAAGGGAATCTATGCCATTTGAGAATACAATTTGTCTAAGGAAGGTCTCAGGTGATAGTGTTACTCTTGTAAAGTCTTGTTAAATGCATTTTGTTAAATTGTAATGATGTAAAAACTCTTAGAAGTTTTTGTATTTATTGAGTCATTATGCAAATAATCGATTATCAAGTGTGATAATCGATTATCACGTGCTTGTTTGGAAATGAGTTGCTTGTGCAAAAAACCGATTATTGCACAAAATAATTGATTATCAATATTTGAATTAATATTGTCCAGGTGACGAAAAAAATCGATTATCCCTTAGAATAATCAATTATCTTATTTTTTAAAACCCTATAAGAAACACAAATAATCAACTATCACTTATGATAATAGATTATTTCTGGAAGTTGGGAGATATCTTTTCAGATTCTGACTATAAGCTTATAAATAGGTTCTTCCCAGCTCTTAGAAACTAACTATTCATTTGAGAGTATTAGAGTTGCGTGCAAAAGGGCAGCTCTCTGTGAGTGAAAAGGGAATCTATGCCATTTGAGAATACAAATTGTCTAAGGAAGGTCTCAAGTGATAGTGTTACTCTTATCAAGTCTTGTTCAATGCATTTTGTTAAATTGTATTGATTTAAAAACTATTAGAAGTTTTTGTATTTATTGAGTCATTATGAAAATAATCGATTATCAAGTGTGATAATCGATTATCACGAGGTTGTTTGGAAATGAGTTGCTTGTGGAAAAAACCGACTATTGCACAGAATAATTGATTATCACTATTTGATTTAATATTGTCCAGGTGACGAAAATAATCGATTATCCCTTATAATAATCGATTATCCTGTTTTTAAAAACCCGATAACAGACACAAATAATCGATTATCACTTATGATAATAGATTATTTCTGGAAGTTGGGAGATATCTTTTCAGTTTCTGACTATGAGCTTATAAATAGGTTTTTCCCAGCTCTTAGAAACTAACTTTTCATTAATCGAGTATTAGAGTTGTCTGCCTAAGAGAAGCTCTCTGCGAGTGAAAAGGGAATCTATGCCATTTGAGAATACAATTTGTCTAAGGAAGGTCTCAAGTGATAGTGTTACTCTTGTCAAGTCTTGTTAAATGCATTTTGTTCAATTGTAATGATGTAAAAACTCTTAGAAGTTTTTGTATTTATTGAGTCATTATGCAAATAATCGATTACCAAGTGTGATAATCGATTATCATGAGCTTGTTTGGAAATGAGTTGCTTGTGAAAAAAACCGATTATTGCACAGAATAATTGATTATCAATATTTGAATTAATATTGTCTAGGTGACGAAAATAATTGATTATCCCTTATAATAATCGATTATCCTGTTTTTAAAAACCCTATAGCAGACACAAATAATCGATTATCACTTATGGTAATAGATTATTTCTGGAAGTTGGGAGATATCTTTTCAGTTTCTGACTATGAGCTTATAAATAGGTTTTTCCCAGCTCTTAGAAACAAACTTTTCATTTGAGAGTATTCGAGTTGTGTGCCTACGGGCAGCTCTCTGTGAGTGAAAAGGGAATCTATGCCATTTGAGAATACAAATTGTGTAAGGAAGGTCTCAAGTGATAGTGTTACTCTTGTCAAGTCTTGTTAAATGCATTTCTTTAAATTGTAATGATGTAAAAACTCTTAAAAGTTTTTGTATTTATTGAGTCATTATGCAAATAATCGATTATCAAGTGTGATAATCGATCATCACGAGCCTGTTTGAAAATGAGTTGCTTGTGCAAAAAACAGATTATTTCACAGAATAATTGATTATCACTATTTGATTTAATATTGTCCAGGTCACGAAAATAATTGATTATCCCTTATAATAATCGATTATTCTGTTTTTAAAAACCCTATAGCAGACACAAATAATCGATTATCACTTACGGTAATAGATTATTTCTGGATGTTGGGAAATATCTTTTCAGTTTCTGACTATGAGCTTATACATAGGTTTTTCCCAGCTCTTAGAAACTAACTTTTCATTTGAGAGTATTAGAGTTGTCTGCCTAAGGGAAGCTCTCTGTGAGTGAAAAGGGAATCTATGCCATTTGAGAATACAAATTCTCTAAGGAAGGTCTCAAGTGATAGTGTTACTCTTGTGAAGTCTTGTTAAATGCATTTCCTGAAATTGTAATGATGTAAAAACTCTTAGAAGTTTTTGTATTTATTGAGTCATTATGCAAATAATCGATTATCAAGTGTTATAATCGATTATCAGGAGCCTGTTTGAAAATGAGTTGCTTGTGCAAAAAACCGATTATTGCACAGAATAATTGATTATCACTATTTGATTTAATATTGTCCAGGTCACGAAAATAATCGATTAGCCCTTAGAATAATCGATTATCCTATTTTTAAAAACCCCATAACTGACACAAATAATCGATTATCACTTATGATAATAGATTATTTCTGGAAGTTGGGAGATATCTTTTCGGTTTTTGACTATAAGCTTATAAGTAGGATCTGCCAGCTCTTAGAAACTAACTATTCATTTGAGAGTATTAGAGTTGCGTGCCAAAGGGCAGCTCTCTGTGAGTGAAAATGGAATCTATGCCATTTGAGAATACAAGTTGTCTAGTGATAGTGTTACTGTTGTCAAGTCTTGTTAAATGCACTTTGTTAAATTGTAATGATGTAAAAACTCTTAGAAGTTTTTTTATTTATTGAGTCATTATGAAATTAATCGTTTATCAAGTGTGATAATCGATTATCACGAGCTTGTTTGGCAATGAGTTCGTTGTGCAAAAAACCGATTATTGCACAGAATAATTGATTATAAATATTTGAATTAATATTGTCCAGGTGACGAAAATAATCGATTATCCCTTATAATAATCGATTATCCTGTTTCTAAAACCCCATAACAAACACAAATAATCCATTATCACTTATGATAATAGATTATTTCTTGAAGTTGGGAGATATCTTTTCAGTTTCTGACTATGAGCTTATAAATAGGTTTTTCCTAGCTCTTAGAAACTAACTTTTCATTTGAGAGTATTAGAGTTGTCTGCCTAAGGGAAACTCTCAGTGAGTGAAAAGGGAATCTATGCCATCTGAGAATACAAATTGTCTAAGGAAGGTCTCAAGTGATAGTGTTACTCTTGTGAAGTCTTGCTAAATGCATTTCTTTAAATTGTAATGATGTAAAAACTCTTAGAAGTTTTTGTATTTATTGAGTCATTATGCAAATAATCGATTATCAAGTGTGATAATCGATTATCACGAGCTTGTTTGGAAATGAGTTGCTTGTGCAAAAAACCGATTATTGCACAGAATAATTGATTATCACTATTTGATTTAATATTGTCTAGGTCACAAAAATAATCGATTATCCCTTAGAATAATCGATTATCCCTTAGAATAATCGATTATCCTGTTTTTAAAAACCCATAACAGACACAAATAATCGATTATCACTTATGATAATAGATTATTTCTGGAAGTTGGGAGATATCTTTTCAATTTCTGACTATAAGCTTATAAATAGGTTTTTCCCCGCTCTTAGAAACTAACTTTTCATTTGAGAGTATTAGAGTTGTCTGCCTAAGGGATGCTCTCTGTGAGTGAAAAGGGAATCTATGCCATTTGAGAATACAATTTGTCTGAGGAAGGTCTCAAGTGATAGTGTTACTCTTGTCAAGTCTTGTTAAATGCATTTTGTTAAATTTTAATGATTTAAAAACTCTTAGAAGTTTTTGTATTTATTGAGTCATTATGCAAATAATCGATTATCAAGTGTGATAATCGATTAGCACAAGCTTGTTTGGAAATGAGTTGCTTGTGCAAAAAACCGATTATTGCACAGAATAATTGATTATCAATATTTGAATTAATATTGTCCAGTTGACGAAAATAATTGATTATCCCTTATAATAATCGATTATCCTATTTTTAAAAACCCTATAGCAGACACAAATAATCGATTATCACTTATGGTAATAGATTATTTCTGGAAGTTGGGAGATATCTTTTAAGTTTCTGACTATGAGCTTATAAATAGGTTTTTCCCAGCTCTTAGAAACTAACTTTTCATTTGAGAGTATTAGAGTTGTCTGCTTAAGGGCAGCTCTCTGTGAGTGAAAAGGGAATTTATGCCATTTGAGAATACAAATTGTCTAAGGAAGGTCTCAAGTGATAGTGTTACTCTTGTGAAGTCTTGTTAAATGCATTTCTTTAAATTGTAATGATGTAAAAACTCTTAGAAGTTTTTGTATTTATTGAGTCATTATGCAAATAATCGATTATCAAGTGTGATAATCGATTATCACGAGCCTGTTTGAAAATGAGTTGCTTGTGCAAAAAACCGATTATTGCACATAATAATTGATTATCACTATTTGATTTAATATTGTCCAGGTCACGAAAATAATCGATTATCCCTTAGAATAATCGATTATCCTGTTTTTAAAAACCCCATAACAGACACAAATAATCGATTATCACTTATGATAATAGATTATTTCTGGAAGTTGGGAGATATCTTTTCAGTTTCTGACTATGAGCTTATAAATAGGTTTTTCCCAACTCTTAGAAACTAACTTTTCATTTGAGAGTATTAGAGTTGTCTGCCTAAGGGAAACTCTCTCTGAGGGAAAAGGGAATCTATGCCATCTGAGAATACAAATTGTCTAAGGAAGGTCTCAAGTGATAGTGTTACTCTTGTGAAGTCTTGCTAAATGCATTTCTTTAAATTGTAATGATGTAAAAACTCTTAGAAGTTTTTGTATTTATTGAGTCATTATGCAAATAATCGATTATCAAGTGTGATAATCGATTATCACGAGCTTGTTTGGAAATGAGTTGCTTGTGCAAAAAACCGATTATTGCACAGAATAATTGATTATCACTATTTGATTTAATATTGTCTAGGTGACAAAAATAATCGATTATCCCTTAGAATAATCGATTATCCTGTTTTTAAAAGCCCATAACAGACACAAATAATCGATTATCACTTATGATAATAGATTATTTCTGGAAGTTGGGAGATATCTTTTTAGTTTCTGACTATGAGCTTATAAATAGGTTTTTCCCAGCTCTTAGAAACTAACTTTTCATTTGAGAGTATTAGAGTTGTGTGCCTAAGGGAAGCTCTCTGTGAGTGAAAAGGGAATCTATGCCATTTGAGAATACAAATTGTCTAAGGAAGGTCTGAAGTGATAGTGTTACTCTTGTCAAGTCTTGTAAAATGCATTTTGTTAAATTGTAATGATGTAAAAACTCTTAGAAGTTTTTGTATTTATTGAGTCATTTTGCAAATAATCGATTATCAAGTGTGATAATCGATTATCACGAGCTTGTTTGGAAATGAATTGCTTGTGCAAAAAACTGATTATTGCATAGAATAATTGATTATCAATATTTGAATTAATATTGTCCAAGTGACGAAAATAATCGATTATCCCTTATAATAATCGATTATCCTGTTTTTAAAAACCCCATAACAGACACAAATAATCGATTATCACTTGTGATAATAGATTATTTCTGGAAGTTGGGAGATATCTTTTCAGTTTCTGACTATGAGCTTATAAATAGGTTTTTCCCAACTCTTAGAAACTAACTTTTCATTTGATAGTATTAGAGTTGTCTGCCTAAATGAAGCTATCTCTGAGTGAAAAGGCAATCTATGCCATTTGAGAATACAAATTGTCTAAGGAAGGTCTCAAGTGATAGTGTTACTCTTGTGAAGTCTTGTTAAATGCATTTCTTTAAATTGTAATGATGTAAAAACTCTTAGAAGTTTTTGTATTTATTGAGTCATTATGCAAATAATCGATTATAAAGTGTGATAATCGTTTATTCTGTGCAATATTAAATCGATTATAAAGTGTGATAATCGATTATTTTCGTGACCTGGACAATATTAAATCAAATAGTGATAATAAATTATTCTGTGCAATAATCTGATTTTTTCACAAGCAACTCATTTCCAAACAAGCTCGTGATAATCGATTATCACACTTGATAATCGATTATTTGCATAATGACTCAATGAATACAAAAACTTCTAAGAGTTTTTACATCATTACAATTTAACAAAATGCATTTAACAAGACTTGACAAGAGTAACACTATCACTTGAGACCTTCCTTAGACAATTTGTATTCTCAAATAGCATAGATTAACTTTTCACTCACAGAGAGCTTCCCTTAGGCACACAACTCTAATACTCTTAAATGAAAAGACAGTTTCTAAGAGCTGGGAAAAACCTATTTATAAGCTTATAGTCAGAAACTGAAAAGATATCTCCGAACTTCCATAAATAATCTATTATCATGAGTGATAATCGATTATTTGTGTCTGTTATGGGGTTTTTAAAAACAGGATAATCGATTATTTTCGTGACCTGGACAATATTAAATCAAATAGTGATAATCAATTATTCTTTGCAATAATCTGTTTTTTGCACAAGCAACTCATTTCCAACCAAGCTCGTTATAATCGATTATCACACTTGATAATCGATTATTTGCATAGTGACTCAATGAATACAAAACCTTCTAAGAGTTTTTACATCATTACAATTTAGCAAAATGCATTTAACAAGACTTGATAAGAGTAACACTATCACTTGAGACCTTCCTTAGACAATTTGTATTCTCAAATAGCATAGATTCCCTTTTTACTCACAGAGAGCTTCCCTTAGGCACACAACTCTAATACTCTCAAATGAAAAGTTAGTTTCTAAGATCTGGGAAAAACCTATTTATAAGCTCATAGTCAGAAACTGAAAAGATATCTCCCAACTTCCAGAAATAATCTGTTATCATAAGTGATAATCGATTATTTGTGTCTGTTGTGGGGTTTTTAAAAACAGGACAATCGATTATTCTAAGGGATAATCGATTATTTTCGTGACCTGGACAATATTAAATCAAATAGTGATAATCAATTATTCTGTGCAATAATCGGTTTTTTGCACAAGGAACTCATTTCCAAGCAAGCTCGTGATAATCGATTATCACACTTGATAATCGATTATTTGCCTAATGACTCAATAAATACGAAAACTTCTAAGAGTTTTTACATCATTACAATTTAACAAAATGCATTTAACAAGACTTGACAAGAGTAACACCATCACTTGAGACCTTCCTTAGACAAATTGTATTCTTAAATGGCATAGATTCCCTTTTCACTCACAGAGAGCTTCCCTTAGGCACACAACTCTAATACTCTCAAATGAAAAGTTAGTTTATAAGAGCTGGGAAAAACCTATTTATAAGCTCATTGTCAGAAACTGAAAAGATATCTCCCAACTTCCAAAAATAATCTATTATCATAAGTGATAATCGATTATTTGTGTCTGTTATGGGGTTTTTAAAAACAGGATAAACGATTGTTATAAGGGATAATCGATTATTTTCGTGACCTGGACAATATTAAATCTTATTCTGTGCAATAATCGGTTTTTTGCACAAGCAAGTCATTTCCAAACAAGCTCGTGATAATCGATTATCACACTTGATAATCGATTATTTGCATAATGACTCAATAAATACAAAATGTTCTAAGAGTTTTTACATCCTTACAATTTAACAAAATGCATTTAACAAGGCTTGACAAGAGTAACACTATCACTTGAGACCTTCCTTAGACAAATTGTATTCTCAAATGGAATAGATTCCATTTTCACTCACAGAGAGCTGCCCTTAGGCACACAACTCTAATACTCTCAAATGAAAAGTTAGTTTCTAAGAGCTGGGAAAAACCTATTTATACGCTTATAGTCAGAAACTGAAAAGATATCTCCCAACTTCCATAAATAATCTATTATCAATAGTGATAATCGATAATTTGTGTCTGTTATGCGGTTTTTAAAAAAAGGATAATCGATTATTATAAGGGATAATCGATTATTTTCGTGACCTGGACAATATTAAATCAAATAGTGATAATCAATTTTTCTGTGCAATAATCTGTTTTTTGCACAAGCAACTCATTTCCAAACAAGCTCGTGATAATCGATTATCACACTTGATAATCGATTATTTGCATAATGACTCAATGAATACAAAAACTTCTAAGAGTTTTTACATCATTATAATTTAACAAAATGCATTTAACATGACTTGAAAAGAGTAACAATATCACTTGAGACCTTCCTTAGACAAATTTTATTCTCAAATAGCATAGATTCCCTTTTCACTCACAGAGAGCTTCCCTTAGGCAAACAACTCTAATACTCTCAAATGAAAAGTTAGTTTCTAAGAGCTGGGAAAAACCTATTTATAAGCTCATAGTCAGAAACTGAAAAGATATATCCCAACTTCCAGAAATAATGTATTATCATAAGTGATAATCGATTATTTGTGTCTGTTATGGGGTTTTTAAAAACAGGATATGCGATTATTATAAGGGATAATCGATTATTTTCGTGACCTGGACAATATTAAATCAAATAGTGATAATCAATTATTCTGTGCAATAATCGGTTTTTTGCACAAGTAACTCATTTTCAAACAAGCTCGTGATAATCGATTATCACACTTGATAATCGATTATTTGCATAATGACTCAATAAATACAAAAACTTCTAAGAGTTTTTAGATCATTACTATTTAACAAAATGCATTTAACAAGACTTGACAAGAGTAACACTATCACTTGAGACCTTCCTGAGACAAATTGTATTCTCAAATGGCATAGATTCGCTTTTCACTCACAGAGAGCTTCCCTTAGGCACACAACTCTAATACTCTCAAATGAAAATTTAGTTTCTAAGAGCTGGGAAAAACCTATTTCTAAGCTCATAGTCAGAAACTGAAAAGATATCTCCCAACTTCCAAAAACAATTTATTATCGTGAGTGATAATCGATTATTTGTATCTGTTATGGGGTTTTTAAAAATAGGATAATCGATTATTATATGGGATAATCGATTATTTTCGTGACCAGGACAATATTAAATCAAATAGTGATAATCAATTATTCTTTGCAATAATCGGTTTTTTGCACAAGCAACTCATTTCCAAACAAGCTCGTGATAATCGATTATCACACTTGATAATCGATTATTTGCATCATGACTCAATAAATACGAAAACTTCTAAGAGTTTTTACATTATTACAATTTAACAAAATGCATTTAACAAGACTTAACAAGAGTAACACTATCACTTGAGACCTTCCTTAGACAAATTGTATTCTCAAATGGCATAGATTCCCTTTTCACTCACAGAGAGCTTCCCTTAGGCACACAACTCTAATACTCTCAAATGAAAAGTTAGTTTCTAAGAGCTGGGAAAAACCTATTTATAAGCTCATTGTCAGAAACTGAAAAGATATCTCCCAACTTCCAGAAATAATGTATTATCATAAGTGATAATCGATTATTTGTGTCTGTTATGGGGTTTTTAAAAACAGGATAATCGATTATTATAAGGGATAATCGATTATTTTCGTGACCTGGACAATATTAAATCTTATTCTGTGCAATAATCGGTTTTTTGCACAAGCAAGTCATTTCCAAACAAGCTCGTGATAATCGATTATCACACTTGATAATCGATTATTTGCATAATGACTCAATAAATACAAAAACTTCTAAGAGTTTTTACATCCTTACAATTTAACAAAATGCATTTAACAAGGCTTGACAAGAGTAACACTATCACTTGAGACCTTCCTTAGACAAATTGTATTCTCAAATGGAATAGATTCCATTTTCACTCACAGAGAGCTGCCCTTAGGCACACAACTCTAATACTCTCAAATGAAAAGTTAGTTTCTAAGAGCTGGGAAAAACCTATTTATACGCTTATAGTCAGAAACTGAAAAGATATCTCCCAACTTCCATAAATAATCTATTATCAATAGTGATAATCGATAATTTGTGTCTGTTATGCGGTTTTTAAAAAAAGGATAATCGATTATTATAAGGGATAATCGATTATTTTCGTGACCTGGACAATATTAAATCAAATAGTGATAATCAATTTTTCTGTGCAATAATCTGTTTTTTGCACAAGCAACTCATTTCCAAACAAGCTCGTGATAATCGATTATCACACTTGATAATCGATTATTTGCATAATGACTCAATGAATACAAAAACTTCTAAGAGTTTTTACATCATTATAATTTAACAAAATGCATTTAACATGACTTGAAAAGAGTAACAATATCACTTGAGACCTTCCTTAGACAAATTGTATTCTCAAATAGCATAGATTCCCTTTTCACTCACAGAGAGCTTCCCTTAGGCAAACAACTCTAATACTCTCAAATGAAAAGTTAGTTTCTAAGAGCTGGGAAAAACCTATTTATAAGCTCATAGTCAGAAACTGAAAAGATATATCCCAACTTCCAGAAATAATGTATTATCATAAGTGATAATCGATTATTTGTGTCTGTTATGGGGTTTTTAAAAACAGGATATGCGATTATTATAAGGGATAATCGATTATTTTCGTGACCTGGACAATATTAAATCAAATAGTGATAATCAATTATTCTGTGCAATAATCGGTTTTTTGCACAAGCAACTCATTTTCAAACAAGCTCGTGATAATCGATTATCACACTTGATAATCGATTATTTGCATAATGACTCAATAAATACAAAAACTTCTAAGAGTTTTTAGATCATTACTATTTAACAAAATGCATTTAACAAGACTTGACAAGAGTAACACTATCACTTGAGACCTTCCTGAGACAAATTGTATTCTCAAATGGCATAGATTCGCTTTTCACTCACAGAGAGCTTCCCTTAGGCACACAACTCTAATACTCTCAAATGAAAATTTAGTTTCTAAGAGCTGGGAAAAACCTATTTCTAAGCTCATAGTCAGAAACTGAAAAGATATCTCCCAACTTCCAAAAACAATTTATTATCGTGAGTGATAATCGATTATTTGTATCTGTTATGGGGTTTTTAAAAATAGGATAATCGATTATTATATGGGATAATCGATTATTTTCGTGACCAGGACAATATTAAATCAAATAGTGATAATCAATTATTCTTTGCAATAATCGGTTTTTTGCACAAGCAACTCATTTCCAAACAAGCTCGTGATAATCGATTATCACACTTGATAATCGATTATTTGCATCATGACTCAATAAATACGAAAACTTCTAAGAGTTTTTACATTATTACAATTTAACAAAATGCATTTAACAAGACTTAACAAGAGTAACACTATCACTTGAGACCTTCCTTAGACAAATTGTATTCTCAAATGGCATAGATTCCCTTTTCACTCACAGAGAGCTTCCCTTAGGCACACAACTCTAATACTCTCAAATGAAAAGTTAGTTTCTAAGAGCTGGGAAAAACCTATTTATAAGCTCATTGTCAGAAACTGAAAAGATATCTCCCAACTTCCAGAAATAATGTATTATCATAAGTGATAATCGATTATTTGTGTCTGTTATGGGGTTTTTAAAAACAGGATAATCGATTATTATAAGGGATAATCGATTATTTTCGTGACCTGGACAATATTAAATCTTATTCTGTGCAATAATCGGTTTTTTGCACAAGCAAGTCATTTCCAAACAAGCTCGTGATAATCGATTATCACACTTGATAATCGATTATTTGCATAATGACTCAATAAATACAAAAACTTCTAAGAGTTTTTACATCCTTACAATTTAACAAAATGCATTTAACAAGGCTTGACAAGAGTAACACTATCACTTGAGACCTTCCTTAGACAAATTGTATTCTCAAATGGAATAGATTCCATTTTCACTCACAGAGAGCTGCCCTTAGGCACACAACTCTAATACTCTCAAATGAAAAGTTAGTTTCTAAGAGCTGGGAAAAACCTATTTATACGCTTATAGTCAGAAACTGAAAAGATATCTCCCAACTTCCATAAATAATCTATTATCAATAGTGATAATCGATAATTTGTGTCTGTTATGCGGTTTTTAAAAAAAGGATAATCGATTATTATAAGGGATAATCGATTATTTTCGTGACCTGGACAATATTAAATCAAATAGTGATAATCAATTTTTCTGTGCAATAATCTGTTTTTTGCACAAGCAACTCATTTCCAAACAAGCTCGTGATAATCGATTATCACACTTGATAATCGATTATTTGCATAATGACTCAATGAATACAAAAACTTCTAAGAGTTTTTACATCATTATAATTTAACAAAATGCATTTAACATGACTTGAAAAGAGTAACAATATCACTTGAGACCTTCCTTAGACAAATTGTATTCTCAAATAGCATAGATTCCCTTTTCACTCACAGAGAGCTTCCCTTAGGCAAACAACTCTAATACTCTCAAATGAAAAGTTAGTTTCTAAGAGCTGGGAAAAACCTATTTATAAGCTCATAGTCAGAAACTGAAAAGATATATCCCAACTTCCAGAAATAATGTATTATCATAAGTGATAATCGATTATTTGTGTCTGTTATGGGGTTTTTAAAAACAGGATATGCGATTATTATAAGGGATAATCGATTATTTTCGTGACCTGGACAATATTAAATCAAATAGTGATAATCAATTATTCTGTGCAATAATCGGTTTTTTGCACAAGTAACTCATTTTCAAACAAGCTCGTGATAATCGATTATCACACTTGATAATCGATTATTTGCATAATGACTCAATAAATACAAAAACTTCTAAGAGTTTTTAGATCATTACTATTTAACAAAATGCATTTAACAAGACTTGACAAGAGTAACACTATCACTTGAGACCTTCCTGAGACAAATTGTATTCTCAAATGGCATAGATTCGCTTTTCACTCACAGAGAGCTTCCCTTAGGCACACAACTCTAATACTCTCAAATGAAAATTTAGTTTCTAAGAGCTGGGAAAAACCTATTTCTAAGCTCATAGTCAGAAACTGAAAAGATATCTCCCAACTTCCAAAAACAATTTATTATCGTGAGTGATAATCGATTATTTGTATCTGTTATGGGGTTTTTAAAAATAGGATAATCGATTATTATATGGGATAATCGATTATTTTCGTGACCAGGACAATATTAAATCAAATAGTGATAATCAATTATTCTTTGCAATAATCGGTTTTTTGCACAAGCAACTCATTTCCAAACAAGCTCGTGATAATCGATTATCACACTTGATAATCGATTATTTGCATCATGACTCAATAAATACGAAAACTTCTAAGAGTTTTTACATTATTACAATTTAACAAAATGCATTTAACAAGACTTAACAAGAGTAACACTATCACTTGAGACCTTCCTTAGACAAATTGTATTCTCAAATGGCATAGATTCCCTTTTCACTCACAGAGAGCTTCCCTTAGGCACACAACTCTAATACTCTCAAATGAAAAGTTAGTTTCTAAGAGCTGGGAAAAACCTATTTATAAGCTCATTGTCAGAAACTGAAAAGATATCTTCCAACTTCCAGAAATAATCTATTATCATAAGTGATAATCGATTATTTGTGTCTATTATGGGGTTTTTAAAAACAGGATAAACGATTATTATAAGGGATAATCGATTATTTTCGTGACCTGGACAATATTAAATCTTATTCTGTGCAATAATCGGTTTTTTGCACAAGTAAGTCATTTCCAAACAAGCTCGTGATAATCGATTATCACACTTGATAATCGATTATTTGCATAATGACTCAATAAATACAAAAACTTCTAAGAGTTTTTACATCATTACCATTTAACAAAATGTAATTAACAAGGCTTGACAAGAGTAACACTATCACTTGAGACTTTCCTTAGACAATTTGTATTCTCAAATAGCATAGATTAACTTTTCACTCACAGAGAGCTTCCCTTAGGCACACAACTCTAATACTCTCAAATGAAAAGTTAGTTTCTAAGAGCTGGGAAAAACCTATTTATAAGCTCATAGTCAGAAACTGAAAAGATATCTCCCAACTTCCAGAAATAATCTATTATCATGAATGATAATCAATTATTTGTGTCTGTTATGGGGTTTTTAAAAACAGGATAATCGATTATTATAAGGGATAATCGATTATTTCCGTGACATGGACAATATTAAATCAAATAGTGATAATCAATTATTCTTTGCAATAATCGGTTTTTTGCACAAGCAACTCATTTCCAAACAAGCTCGTGATAATCGATTATCACACTTGATAATTGATTATTTGTATAATGACTGAATGAATACAAAAACTTCTAAGAGTTTTTACATCATTACAATTTAACAAAATGCATTTAACAAGACTTGACAAGAGTAACACTATCACTTGAGACCTTCCTTAGACAAATGGTATTCTCAAATGACATAGACTCCCTTTTCACTCACAGAGAGCTGCCCTTAGGCACACAACTCTAATACTCTCAAATGAAAACTTAGTTTCTAAGAGTTGGGAAAAACCTATTTATAAGCTTATAGTCAGAAACTGAAAAGATATCTCCCAACTTCCATAAATAATCTATTATCATGAGTGATAATCGATTATTTGTGTCTGTTATGGGGTTTTTAAAAAAAGGATAATCGATTGTAATAAGGGATAATCGATTATTTTCGTGCCCTGGACAATATTAAATCTTATTCTGTGCAATAATCGGTTTTTTGCACAAGCAAGTCATTTCCAAACAAGCTCGTGATAATCGATTATCACACCTGATAATCGATTATTTGCATAATGACTCAATAAATACAAAAACTTCTAAGAGTTTTTACATCATTACAATTTAACAAAATGTATTTAACAAGACTTGACAAGAGTAACACTATCACTTGAGACCTTCCTTAGACAAATTGTATTCTCAAATGGCATTGATTCCCTTTTCACTCACAGAGAGCTGCCCTTAGGCACACAACTCTAATACTCTCAAATGAAAAGTTAGTTTCTAAGAGCTGGGAAAAACCTATTTATAAGCTTATAGTCAGAAACTGAAAAGATATCTCCCAACTTCCATAAATAATCTATTATCATGAGTGATAATCGATTATTTGTGTCTGTTATGGGGTTTTTAAAAAAAGGATAATCGATTATTATAAGGGATAATCGATTATTTTCGTGACCTGGACAATATTAAATCAAATAGTGATAATAAATTATTCTGTGCAATAATCTGTTTTTTTCACAAGCAACTCATTTCCAAACAAGCTCGTGATAATCGATTATCACACTTGATAATCGATTATTTGCATAATGACTCAATGAATACAAAAACTTCTAAGAGTTTTTACATCATTACAATTTAACAAAATGCATTTAACAAGACTTGACAAGAGTAACACTATCACTTGAGACCTTCCTTAGACAATTTGTATTCTCAAATAGCATAGATTAACTTTTCACTCACAGAGAGCTTCCCTTAGGCACACAACTCTAATACTCTCAAATGAAAAGTTAGTTTCTAAGAGCTGGGAAAAACCTATTTATATGCTCATAGTGAGAAACTGAAAAGATATCTCTCAACTTCCAGAAATAATCTATTATCATAAGTGATAATCGATTATTTGTGTCTGTTATGGGGTTTTTAAAAACAAGATAATCGATTATTCTAAGGGATAATCGATTATTTTCGTGACCTGGACAATATTAAATCGAATAGTCATAATCAATTATTCTGTGCAATAATTTGTTTTTTGCACAAGGAACTCATTTCCAAACAAGCTCGTGATAATCGATTATCACACTTGATAATCGATTATTTGCATAATGACTCAATAAATACAAAAACTTCTAAGAATTTGTACATCATTACAATTTAAAAAAATGCATTTAACAAGACTTGACAAGAGTAACACTATCACTTGAGACCTTCCTTAGACAAATTATATTCTCAAATGGCATAGATTCCCTTTTCACTCACAGAGAGATGCCCTTAGGCATAAAACTCTAATACTCTCAAATGAAAAGTTAGTTTCTAAGAGCTGGGAAAAACCTATTTATAAGCTTATAGTCAGAAACTGAAAAGATATCTCCCAACTTCCATAAATAATCTATTATCATAAGTGATAATCGATTATTTGTGTCTGTTATGGGGTTTTTAAAAACAGGATAATCGATTATTCTAAGGGATAATCTATTATTTTCGTGATGTGGACAATATTAAATCAGTAGTGATAATCAATTATTCTGTGCAATAATCTGTTTTTTGCACAAGCAACTCATTTCCAAACAAGCTCGTGATAATCGATTATCACACTTGATAATCGATTATTTGCATAATGACTCAATAAATACAAAAACTTCTAAGAGTTTTTACATCATTACAATTTAACAAAATGCATTTAACAAGACTTGACAAGAGTAACACTATCACTTGAGACCTTCCTCAGACAAATTGTATTCTCAAATGGCATAGATTCCCTTTTCACTCACAGAGAGCTTCCCTTTGGCACACAACTCTAATACTCTCAAATGAAAAGTTAGTTTCGAAGAGCTGGGAAAAACCTATTTATAAGCTCATGGTCAGAAACTAAAAAGATATCTCCCAACTTCCAGAAATAATCTATTATCATAAGTTATAACCGATTATTTGTGTCTGTCATGGGGTTTTCAAAAACATGATAATTGATTATTCTAAGGGATAATCGATTATTTTCGTGACATGGAAAATATTAAATCAAATAGTGATAATCAATTATTCTGTGCAATAATCGCTTATTTGCTCAAGCAACTCATTTCCAAACAAGCTCGTGATAATCGATTATCACACTTGATAATCGATTATTTGCGTAATGACTCAATAAATACAAAAACTTCTATGAGTTTTTACATCATTACAATTTAACAAAAAACATTTAACAAATATGCACTTAGAGTCTTCAATTCTTCAGCTTTTATCATCACCAAAACTTTACATTAGCTTCAAGATACCAATGCTCATTGGTAACGACAACAATGATTAGAGGTTGGTCTTTCTGCTTCCGCATTTCATATAATCTGATTATGTTTGTATCGAAATACGGAAGCGGAAAGACCAACCTTCAATTATTGTTGTCTGCTTGCTCCACTTCCAGTTTTTGAACCCTTGCTCTCAAAACATGATGGTGATGTAGATGAAGTGAAAAGTAGGTTTGGTGACTAAAGCAGAGAAGAATATCCAATTTTATATAAAGAACTCTAAAATTACCACAGAGTTTTTGAACGTTGGAAGAGTTTGTTGCAGAAATCACGACATCTATCCACGCACGTTTGAAAGGATTTGAAAATTGGACTATTTTCTAAAGGATTCTAACTGAAACTAAAGAAAAAATAAAGAGAGAAGATATGACCGTAAAAACAAAGGTCATTATTTAATTATAACCTCTCTACTGCATAAATACTAACATTCTCCCACTTAGTTTATTTTTATTCAAGCATAAAATGTATTAAGAAACCAAATATCATGGTGACAAGTTACTCTAATATACATAAATGAAGCACGTGAACCTTCAATTCATGGTCAAAATGCAGATTTAAAAATAAGGAGTTATTTATGTTGAGTCAGCCAATAAACACATCTTGAAATATCATGTGCTTCTTAACCATAGCCATGACTGAGCACTCTTTATACCACACTTATCTCAAATTCATATTATCAAGAATTCATGTATATTGACAATGTTCACATTAAAAATTAGTTGAATTTCCTTCTTTTATTTATACATAAGGAAAAGGGTTGGACTAAACTCTTAACATTATTTTCGAGTTCAGAAGTTCTTCATAGGAAATAATTGGTTTTATAAGCTAACACAACAACAAAAATTTAGTTGAAGCGAATGCTGTCATGTCTTACAATTTCGAAATAAATTGATTCTAGTGTAGCCATACAAAAAAGATTCCAATAAATTATGCTAAATATACAACTCTTCATATGTATATTTAGTTAATAAATACATGTAGTTGATTAGATACCATTCTGGTTGAGGTTATTTATCTTTGTAAGGACTTAGAAAAAAAAAATATATATATATATATATATATATGAAATAATAAAGAAAAGAATTAATATAAAGAAAGGGATTTTTCCTTTATTCTGAAAAAGGGTATAACACAACACTTTACCAAATCCTGTTTACTTTTCTAACTCCATTCTCTCTCTAAAAACTTATTCTTCCATTCTTTCTGTTTTCTCTCTAAACTCCAAGTTCACTAACTCGGTGCATGTTCCTTTTGAAGGTGTCCAAGCATCCGCAACGTCGAGGGCTTTAGTTTGAACCGATTGGTTTCTCGATTCGAACCGGTAAGTAGTTTTCTCCCCACTTCTCCGCTGTTTAGAACCTAGGGCAAGTGGTATGTGCTTAGTGTTCCATTCTTTCCAGTTTTTCTCTGTTAAATTCGAGTTCTAAGAGTTGTTTCAACCAGCATTGGTGGTTTGTAGGGTACTGTTAAAGTCTTGGCCGAGTGGGTTATCGTGGACAACGGGTGGTGAGCAAAATTGTGCTTGGAAATCAAGGTAAGGGGAGCTAGTGTCTTGTTAAAAATTTGTTGTATGATTGTTAGCGGAATGACAAGTGTACCATATCGTATCAAGTAATAAAAATGGTAAAACCCATTATCGTTCTTCCCATGAGACTCGAAAGGCCTTATCGTTCGCGTAAATCAAAATCGTAAGACTTGTGAAGTAAAAATAATTGGTGTGGTGGATGCAAAGACAGAAAATAAACATGCAATGTGTGATTCAATTGACAAGATTTAGGCAATGGATGAATAGAGTTGTTGGGGGTTTACAATTTCATCTAATCCGCTCTCTCTTATTTATTCCTCTTGTCTAAATAGCATTATTATCTAATTGCATGCAAACTTTCTTGGCCTCCCCTTAACCCGATCCCTCGGCGAAAAGGGCCTATTACTAATTACCGGCTTGCTATCCCTAGCCTCCCCTAGCAATTAGCAACGCATTACAAACAGAAGCAAATACAATTGATCGTCCTACCCCCCTATCCCTAGGTGGTATTGCTTAACCAAGGAAATTCTCACCGTTTCGTGACATTACTGTACGTCCCCGTATCAATAAAGGAAAAAATCAATTACCGAATGAGTTAAACGATAAAGGTATTAAGCACAGTATGAGAATCCAACAATTGATAATAAACGCATATGAAAATCATATAATTCAAACAAGAGTTTCAATAAAAGAGAGTATCAAAAGATTACATTGTTCCCCCAACAACAAAAAGGGTTTAGTTCACCATTGTCATGGTGAACCAAGATGAAAATAATGGAAGATATGGAAAACAAACCCTAGAAAAGATGAAAAGGAGCCTAAGCATCCAAGAGATCCTCTCTAGAGAGTGAAAAGTAGGTCTGGCCGCCCTCTTCTGTCAAAAGAATTAGTTGGAATTCGTAACAGGGCTATTTATAGGTGAGGAGCACAACAGAAAAATAGGCCCAAGCCCAGCTGACCACCGCCCGGCGTCACACTTTGCCGCCCGGCGGTGTGCCCTAAATCGCACCACCGCTCGGCGGTTGACCTTGTGCTGCAAAACCGCCCGGCGTCAGGGTCTACCGCCCGGCGCCCTCTGCTGGTGACTTCTCCTCCCGTCTGACCACTCGGCGCTAGGGGTCTACCGCCGGGCGGTCCCCAGACTCTTCTTCTCTTCGATTTTCTTGTTTTTTCTTGATTCTATGACCTTCATCTTCATTCCCAATCTTCACTTCTATCAAATTTGCTGCAAAACAATGCAAAACAAGCATAATATCTCTAAAAACAGCTTTTGACTCTCGACTAACTCATTTATTGAGTTTTACTTTTTTCTAAGCTCATTCTAAGCAGTAAAGGGTGTAATTTAGTCCAAAATAGCATATGAAAATAACGGTTTTTAAACCGTTATCAATGATATGTATGTATGTTAAATTCTAAGCTGGTATGTTGTTGATATAAAACTATGTTATTATTGATAGTTGGAAGAATTAAGGATTTGATGTATAAATTAGAGATTTAAAGTGATGGGTGTTAACATGTCAAACTTTGGATTAATGAGTTTAAAAAGGAAATTCTACAGTTTGGTAAAGGTCTTGGGGTCTATTATGTTTGGTTTAAATCCTAAAATAGTTATAGTATGAAGTTGAAATTGAGAAGTAACACTTGAGTGCATTCTATACCATTTTAGAGTGAAATTGGAGGGGTTTTGAGAGGTGAATTTTAGAGGAAATGATGGTTTAATAATAGTGGCAGTTTGGGAACTATTTTTGAGTTATCTTAGACTTGTTGGAACTCTTAAAACAACAAAATATAATCTATATTGGAGTAGAGGTCTTGTGAGGGTTTATGTACATTGTTTTAGTCAAAAAGAGGGTGTGGAGTAGTGAAATGGTGGGGTAAGATGTCTGCATTGTTTTGGAGGGTTGGGAATATGTTATCACACCTATTAGGACTTGTCTAGATGACTAAACCAGTAAAATTTGTTCTAAAATGGAAAATGGCTTCATAGGTTGAGTTTTTAGCCCATTTTAGGGGTTCTAAGGGGTGAAAAAGGGAAGTAGGACTATTGGAAATATTATGTGATTTTGGAGAGTCCTAGCAAGTGCAATTGGACTTGTTGATACAGGTTGCAAACTGGTTTCAGGGTTTTAAAGGATAGAAATGAAATTGGGCAACTTGTAGAAGTGGATTTGGATTTTAAAGTATCAAAAGTGGTTTGATACTCTGGTCTTGGATCTAGTGATCAAATGAATGTTTGTTTTAACTTATAAACGTGCTTTTCCATTAATACAAATGTGTAAAGAACCCCTTTAGTCATTAGAACAGGTTCCAAGTGTATCAAAAGCCAATTTTCATGGTTGCTATCAACTGGTATGGCGCCCCAACGTCCCTGGTTGAGCCCTGGCGCCCCTGGAGCCGTAACGATTCACGCTGGGCACCCCCAAGCACCCCTGGGCGTACCAACATGTTGTTGTTTCTATTTTTAATAGTTTTTGGGGTTTCGGATGTCCGTTTTGGACGTTCCTTAGGTCGTTTTTGGGGGTTTTGGACCCTTATGGAGTTGTTAGTAAGGGTTTCAGAGCTGTTTTCCTTACCTAAATATGAGTATCCTTATGCCATGGATTGATTGATGTTGTTTGATTGAAAGAGTGTCTTGTATGTTTATATATATGGCTTGTGTGGTTGAAAAGAATATGATTGTGAATTATAATGATGTAATTGAGTATGAACTGGACATCTTAAGGTGAGATGATTGAAAGTGATTTGAGGGGAGTTGTTGTTGTTCTGTATAACTGTATGGAGCTTTGAACTGATATGTTTATCCCTACACTTAAAGCATTGTTAATGCTTAAATAGAGAAGAACAGTGTGAGTGGTGAGAGTAGAGGGAGGTCCTTGTCTATAGTCTTAGAGTTTAGACATAGACAGATGGGGGGATTTACCTTGCATAGTATTAGGGAGAGCCAACCGAACTATAAAAGTGCAAAGACGACCAATAGTTCGACAATTATACCAATCCGAATGAGTCGTGTTGAGTGGTTGAGTCATGGTTTGAAGGATATGCTTTAATTGTTCCTTTATATGTAACTCAGCATGATGACATTGATTGATTATACTATATGTATATTGCTTGTTTATCTAGCTCACCCTTGCTTTCTTGTTGTGTGTTGTTTGTGTATGTTTTCCTTTGCGACGATCATCCACTTAGTTTCTTAAGATTATTATATTTCAATTTAAGTCATTTTGAAATACTCTAGTACTCACATTATGCTATTTTGAGTTACTTCTTTGTCTTTAAAGTTTTAAATTCTGATGATCTTTTGGATGTCTGTAAACCTGAGACCTATTTGGAGGTCTAATTCTAACTATTCTCTTTATTTTGAATGATGATGCCTATATTATATGATTAGTACGTAATATTATATATTTTGGGATGTCACAATCTTCGTTTGCTTTATTTTTACGTAAAAGATACTTCAACCATGAAGATTGTGGAGTTAGTTCAACAGTAGATTAAAAAAATTTATTCATTAAAAAAATTCTAAAATAATTTTAATTCATTTAAATATTATTTTACATTACTTTTTTAACATAAAGAAGAATTTGATAATTAATACTATTTTTTAATTTATAATTTTTATTAATTTATCACATCTATTAAATTTTTTACAAACTTTTTTTTTTCAAATTTATTTTATTTTCGTCTCCAAATTTCTTAGAAAAATAAAATAAATTTTATATTCAAATTCTTTATCTCTATCTTTTTGAAACCATTTCTCTTAGAAGAATACATCCTTAATGTAAGAAATAAGAGCTAAGTTAGGTTATCTCAATCTATTTACTAAATGATTACTAACCTATTTTTTCTGAATTAAGACTGAAATATTTTCTTGATCTGGATAAACCATATGAACAACTCTTACCCTCACATATCACACAAAGTAAAAAAGAAAAGAAAAAAACGACATTAGCATTGAAATATTCTTGAATTAATTGAATTGTCTTACAAGGGACTACAGTTGTTAATGGTGGGCAACTTTTCTTTTGACTCAACTTAGAGTAGTTGGCTATTTCACTAACACTAATAATTTGCTTAAGCGTGATAGTTTGGGTTATTTTTACCAAATATTTGGAAAGTTTAAGGAATTTTTGGTCACTTTGCTAAAAGTCCAATGTAAACGAGTTTGATGTAATGTGAGGATGATCTATATTTAACAGGATAATCTTCTCTTCAATTTTACTGTCCATGAAATTATCAACATTTATAATGTCGAAATATTTGAACTAACCAATTAGATAATACCCAGAAAGGCGAAATATTTACTATAAAAAAGTTTAGTTGATTGGTTAGAGACTTTATCCCCTTTAGTGCACACCCAAAATATTTAAGCATGTGTATTTCAAAATCAAGACCTGCCACATAGTATGCTAATTTTCATGTATCCATAAAAATTAATTTTATATTCCTCTCTACCTTTTTAAAAGATTTTCACTTTAATTCAATTTATATTTTCAAAATTCAGCATATATATATATATATATATATATATATATATATATATATATATATATATATATATATATATATATATATATATATATATATCATACTATTACTAACTTTGAAGAATTAATTTTATAGATTTAATTATCATTAATTATATATTTTGAACTTTAAACCAAAATTTTATTCAAACTTTTAATCCATTTAGTTGTCTCTATTTTCGGGAGGTATTTCCATTTTGATCCCCGTCTTATTCGAATCCCCAATTGAGTCCCTATAAATGCTAATTTCAATCAATTAAGCTCCTGTCGTTAAATTTAGTTAACGAGATTAACTTTTTTGTAGAGTTGAAACGTGGCATGAATTGAGTCCCAGTGCTAATTTCAATCAATTTCAACTCTAATTCATGCCATGTTTCAACTCTAAATAGGCCATGTTTACAGAAATTAACAGGTCATCCTTTCAGCTGTGCAAAAAAGTTAACCCCGTTACCTAAATTTAACGGAGCTTAATTGATTGAAATTAGCACTTATAAGGATTTAATTGGGAATTCTAATAAGACGAGGATCAAAATGGAAAAATCTCCCAAAAATAGGGACAACTAAATGGTTTAAACCTAATATAAAACAAAGGACGCTTTATCCTGTATCTCTAAGGCTTTCATTTTATACTTCCAATTTTTATGTAAAAAAACATTTAACGAATCTCAAAATCGATTAGGTTTTCATCCAATTTCAGAATCTGATTACACTTTTATTGAATTTGAAATTTGATAAAAACTTATTAGAATTAAAATTTGATGAAGTTCCAATCAGATTTTAAAATCCGTTATATTAACGGGCTTTAACAATTTTTTTTAATTTAAAAATTATTAAATATTTTATTTAATTTAACATTTTTATATAATTTAATATATTTAAATATATTAAATCATATTTTATATTATTATTTTTTTTTTGTTATTACTACTTTTATTTTAATTTTCTTTTATATTTTAATTTTTTAATATAACTATTGTAATGATAGAAATAGCATTTTAATAATTATTAAAGTATAAATATATATTAAATAAAAAACAAATTTAAAAAAAAAAATTGTTAAACGGATTAAATCCTTTAACAAATGTTAGTTAATTTTGAAATCCATTTAACAATTTTTTTAGTTTTTTTTTTAAATTTAAAATTTAATAATAATGTGGTTTAATTTAAAATTTTGATATCATTTAATATATATTTATATTTTAATAATAATTAAAATATGATTTCTATTATTATAGTAATGATATAAAAATAAAAATAATAAAAATAAAAGTAATAATAAAAAAACAAAAATAATAAAAAGGAAAAGAAAAATAATAATATAAAGTCTGATTTAATATATTAAATTATATTAAAATATTTATTAATTTTTAAATTAAAAAATTATTAAACAAAATTTGAAATTTATTATCATATATTAACGGATTTTGAAATTTGACTGAGATTTCATCCAATTTTGAATGAAATCTTTTCGAAATCTGATAAGAATTCGATTGAATTATAAAATTCGACAAATACCAATTAGATTTTAAAATTTATTGAATATTTTTCTCATGAAATATAATAAGTATTTAGAAAAAAAAATTGGAGATACCAAATAAAAACTTGGGAGTTACAGCGTGAAGAAAATGCACACATTCTGACTGTCAAACCAGAGTATTTGAATTAACCAAGTCCTATAAACGAAATAAACTAGAGAGTATTTGAATCAACCAAGTCATAATAATAAAAAGTTTTATGTTTTTATTTATGTTTTATTATCATTATTATATTAATAAAGATGATTATTAAATGTTTGGTTTTTAAAATATAAATATTAATATTTAAAAAACATATTAAAAAAATAAATAAAAAACCACGAACTGAATAAAATGTCTTTTAACGATGTTAGTAGAACACTAATAAAGAAAAATCTGATTGCATCACATTTTTTAAAATAAGAACTAAATTAAGACATATAAAAAAATGACTAATTTAAGATTTTCTTACAAAAATAAAGACAAATGACATGATTTAATCAAAAATTTATATACATTGTAGTGAATTATTTGGACAAAATGTGAATGACATCTTCAATACATATATCTATTAACAATGATATATCCTATAATGGGTGTGATAATCTATTTATCTATACTTGTCTATGAATAATTGGTCAATATAATTTATTTAATTACCATAAACTATTAAATAACTTATCGGTTTCATGTTATCTACGGGTAAAGATTTTTTAAGTTGTTCCACATATTCATGATTGCCAAGCATTGGAAAATATTCACCACACAATTGGCCTAATCAAATTAGGATATTGAATCTCACGTAACTTTCTTTTAATAGATAACTTACCAACAATTTTGACTTTTTTAATTGATTCAAGATTACATCAAATTCCTGGTGAATAGATAAATATGAAGATGAATTAGATGATGACAAATAAATAAAAAAAAACTAAGTATAGTCCACATAATATGAACTAATTTAGTGATATCATACTCAGAAATATCTAGCTAATTCATTAACACATGGTAATCCTTGAGTACGTCTCAAAGTACAATCATAATGTTCACTATACAAACTAATATGTTTTACCCAATCATACTCTTTAGTATTATGCATCAAACAATGTTTAGAAACAAACCTCATAAGTCTTTTATACATCATGATATTGAAAGTGTGTCCCATAATCTACATACTCACTCAAATGATGCCTTAATTTCATTATGTTGAAGTCTTGTGACGTTTATTACATCCCAAAAAGTACACAAGCGACAACTTAAGTAAGTTGTGTACAATTCTGATTTAGTTGAGAGTTTTGTTTATGGATGGGAAAGGATGATAACAATATTTTCACTACAAACAAATGAATGACTTTCTTCACTTTACGAAGAACGACAAAGGTGGGTTCCTTGTTACTTGAGAAAACTTTTTGGGCTGGCATGTCAACCACTTAAAGAAGCGAGAGTATGAATGCATTCTTTGATGGATATATTAACTCACAAACTACTCTTCAAGAATTTGTTGAACAATATGACAATGCACTACAACACAAGACAAAAAAAGAGACCCAAGCTGACTTCACATCGTTAAACACAACTCTTCCATGCGGGTCACCATCACTCATAGAGCGACAATTCCAAAAGCATTACACACATGCTAAGTTTGCAGAAATACAGTCAAAATTTAGAGGTAAAATTAATTGTTTTGTTGATGGTGTTGTTGTAGAAGATAATTCATCCTATTGTGACGGAGGACTCCATTCATAATGAAATAAGGGAAGAGAGAGGGTATTCATGGTTACATTTTAGTGAGACACAATGAATGTCAATTGCAGTTGTTTGCTTTTTGAGTTTAGGGGCATTATTTGTAGACATTGTGTATGTGTCCTGGCACAAGAGCGAGTAACAGAGTTTCCTGCTAAGTACATACTCACAAGATGGTGTAAAAATGTTCGCAAAAAACATGCTTATATTAGAACAACATACAACAACAAAGAAAATGATCCACATATTGAACGGTATGATAACTTATGCAAGACTTTTGGAGATATTGCTGAGATTGCATGTGAGTCAATAAACATGAAAGAATTATTGGTTGACAACCTTAGATCATTTGTGAACAAGCATGTCCTAGAAATTTCACCTTCACCATACGTCAACATAAGTCATAGTAACATAAGTCATGATGTAGACACAAATACAAAAAATGTTGAAATCGAAAGCCCTAAAGCTATGAAGCGAAAGGGTCGACCTAGGACAAAAAAGTTGAAATCTACATCTGAAAGACTAACAAGGAAGAAACCATTAGCAAAACGAAGTAGTCAAACATATATTGATATTGCTGTAAGTTATTATTTTATTATTTCTTAGCTTTATCAGTTGCAATAAACATTTGGTGGTGTTACAATTTCCAAACTAAAGCAATTTAAACTAACTTCATACCAATTACTCATAAAGAAAACTATGATGGACGAACTGAATACAACATTCAACAATAACATTGATGAGACACTAAACACACATTACACAAGAACCAACTCAATTGGACCGGTAATATGGTATTTGAATTTCATACTTCATTGATTTTCCATTTACTACGTCGTACATATATTTAAATGCCATGCATTGGATGTTGTGTCATGCAGGTATCAATTGTGCAATCCCCTGGGTTCATGTCACTGCTATTGCATCATTACACAATGACATGCAAAACACGCAATCGTTCACAACTAACATCAACAATGTTTTTGGATAAAAAATTTGACAATGACGTTTAACTTCTCTCACATTATGTAATGACATTTTTTTTGGTCAAGTCATTTGAAAGATGTGGTGAAAATGGATGTCATATTTAACCATATTCTACATCAATGTTATATTTATGTCATTTGTAAAACAACTTTGATACTCTGGCAGTTATATCCATTTGACCTGTTTTATTAGTGTACAAAATGACTGACAAAACCAACTACATACTTTCAATTAAATAACTAGTTACTGGAGGAAGAAATTTGACCACTTAAAATGACAAGTTTGTTATTCTGCATAATACGAGGCAAACTAACCACATAATGTGATGCACATTAACTGCTTACTAAACTATTGAAATCAAAGCACTTGAAATCAGGTTCATCAATTTATTGTTGTACAAAATCTGTATAATAACTAACCACATAAAGTTAATTGTATAACCACTTACTACACTAATGAATTTGACCAATTGTATGGTAACCTTTTTGTTCTAAAACAATCTGACCATTTCTATATGAAACATTTGTTTTGAAAGATGAATAATAATTTACACATACCAATTATTTATTTCATTGTGTGTACTGGTTATGAGTTATGAATATCAAGCGTTCTTCAAGACTCACTTTAATAATTTTTTTAGTTTTTGGGTTATCTGTTATGAAGCACATGGTTACATTACATTCTGGAAAATTAATTCAACCTGGAAAAATTGATTCAACCTAGAAAAATTAATAAAGTATTCCCAAATCAAATTGATTCAACCTGGAAAGTTAACAACTCAATAAAAATTAAAAATGGATTAAATATTCAACCTTTATTCATCAAAAAATATGAACAGTTTTGTTTCGTAACACAACATATTCAAATATTAAAATTTTGTTTCGTAACACAACATATTCAAATATTAAAATTTTGTTTCGTAACACAACATATTCATTCATACATATATTCAAAGAGAAAGAACTTCATCAACTATTCAATGCGACTGCAATTTTTCCTATCTAATCTTGTCTAAGGGGTTTTAAAAGAAACATTTTTCACACGCTTCCTAGGTTGAGCTTTTAAACGCGTGTACATGTCAGATTTTTGAATATCCATCTTTTCATCACCTAAAACATTACCAGCTTTTTCATTGTAAATATTCCCAACAACAACACGTATTATGTGAGAAGCCTTCTCCGAATTGGACTTCCCAACATCACCTTCCATGTCAAAATCTTTCTCTGAATTTGACTTCCCAACATCGTAAAGTACTATCTGATTATCTTTCTCTAAAATTCGGCTCCCAAAATCATCACCTAACATAGAATCTTGCTTTGAATTTGAGTTCCCAACATCATCAGCTGATATGTCATCATCTTTCTCTGATTTTGACTTCTTAAATGGAATAGTGACATCATAAACCTTTCGTTGCCTCTTTTCTATGCTTTGACTGCATGTCCATAAAATAAAAAAGTTATAGTTCAAGCCATAAAAGATTTAAATGGAAGACATATATACACACATGTCTCACAACAAAAAGTTTGCATTTAACCTTCATATGCAATTTCTAGTCAGAAATAACCCACGTACTGCTAGTCATAGTAAAGCAAAAGAAGTTTGCTTCATCCGTGCAAAAAACATAGTGGAATAAATTAATTGGTTGGGGTATAAGAAAGTATGACCTCTCTCTCAGACGATCTTGCAATAATATTAGTAGGGTTGGTTTCATTGTACTAGCAATGATAATAAACTCTAAGGGCATCATATATCACACAACTTCAACAGAGACGTATAGCAACACTTAGAGGCAGCCAAAATAACAAGTATATTTTTATAGTAAGAATTTTTGCGGGGTTTCAAAAAATAAAGCATGCATCTTAGCAGAAGATTAAATACAAGTAAGCATACAAGTTCTGTACTGAAAAAAATTGGATTAGCTCCCGTACCTGGATTCCTTTGTGTTCTCCTTCACAAAAGTTAGCAGCTCCAACTCTTCTACAAGATCTAAGGTAGCTCCTACTTGTCTAGATTTATAGAGTTTTGTCCAACCTCCTTACTTACTTCTTCCTATCTCCGACCAACCTCCTCTCTTATATTTTTTCTTACTATTTTCGTTCATTTTTATGAATGGGAAATTAAGGTTTTATTCTTGAAGATAGCAGTCCTATGTTTGGATGTTTCTAATAAAAGAAGAAACCAATTTCCTTAATCTAAGCTTAATTGTTTCCCATCGTTTCACTTAAAAGTCTTGTGTAAGTTTCGTTTTATTGGTTTCATGGAGAGAAATTTGGTGTCCAGCCAAAACAAATAAAGAATGTTACGTGGAAAGAGGGACAATACAAGGTGCGTGGGGACAATGAACAAATTTTCATGTCATAGAGGAAGGAAAGGATAAGCTTACGGGTCCCATCAATAAAAAAAACACTAAATAATGTAGTGTCTTAAAAATAACCTTCAACATTGGGCAATTGTCACAAGGTAGAATAACACATGTTCTGATTAATCTCTCTAGTTCTACACCTTCTCACTAGTGCAAGAAGGAATGAACAAATACTAACATACAACAAGAAATTCTTACTATACATCACTTGTGCAAGAAGAGAAATATTTATCATATTTATTTTGGGGTCTTATAGTATACAACTTATATACATAAATAACATCAAACATGACCAGTCCTAGGAAAGAAAATATACATTCGGTGGAGATATTTTATAGGAAAGAAGATGATTATGTACCATCTTTACTCTAAATAAAAATTATGGTTTATGCACTTGTCAACTTAAAAACTAGACAACTTTAAAATACTGTAATACAGTAGAGACATTTAGACAAAAATGTTAGGAAACAGGCTGGCTTTGTTTTACACCAAGAGGGGGAGGGGGTGAATTGGTGTTAGTTCAAAAACAAAATCTTTTCGCAATCTTGGTATGAAATTTCAAAGCTTTTGATCTTTCCTTGAAATGCAAGTAATGAAAAATTCAATGTAGCGGAAAAACGTAGTTGACTGTGAAACAATTGAAGTCGACTGAAATAAAGAGTGCAGGGATAGAAAAATCAAACACTGGTTTTTATACTAGTTCGGCCAACAATGGCTACATCCAGTGTCCTTCCATCCTTGGAAGCAAATGCACTATAATGGTTGTGGTTTTTACAACAAGGAATTTATAAAAGCACCACTCAAAAATATAAATCTCCTCTCTAACCCAAAACCAAATATAGCTGCACACACAAAACCAGAATTGCAGCAAGCATCCCCTTTTCTGCAATCTGAACCCACGTCGAACAATCCTCAACGTGTAACCAACACTCTTCACAGGATGCCAAGCCTATCACAGCACGCTTCACAGGTTGCCAAGCCTATCACAGCAGACTTCACAGGTTGCCAAGCCTTCAGTCAAATACAACAATCTTCACAGGATGCCAAGCCTATCAGGACCAAACCAGAAGCACCTTCTTTGTGCAGATGTTGATCAATCAGTGTGCGCAATTAACTCCTCAATCTGAATCTCTCTCAAGAATTATCACCACCGTCTTCTTAGAGAATTCTTGGAGCTTCCAAAACTGAGAACTTTCTCTGAAACAGGACAATGAAAATGTTAGATCACAAAAATCTTACAGAGCAATTCGTGCTCTGACTATTTATAGTTTTCATGTCATTCTCAGTCGAATAGCCTACTAATACAGTCGACTATATTAAAACAGTTATAATAGTCAATCAACACAAAGGCTACTCAGTCAACCAAATCAATGCACATTCATGACAGTTGACCCAGTCAGTCAATCCTAACTAACTTTTAAAAATATAGCCGTTGGAGCAAGTAGGCATAACAAAATTCCAAAAATAATAGCAGTACAGTCGAATAGGTGTTCCACACTGTCGATTGACACTTGAAAAAACACTTTGAAATTCTTTTCATCTTAAAATCTCATCAAGCACATGTTCACAAAATCTGTACAAAGATTTTAGCATAGTCGAATCCATTACCAGTGTATTCGACTGAACTAGACCTTTGTCACAACAAATATAAGTTCATAAAAGTGCTTGTGATCTTTTCTTCAGAGATGTGCAGAAATAATCAAAATCATTTTATCACACATTTCAATACAAGCATGTTCCAAACATATAACACATAATCATTCATAGGAACACACATTGCAAAGTAAGAAGACATGTTCAACAAAAGCATTTTTTAGAACAGTTTGGTATATCAGCTGAACATGTAACTGGAACTTATGTACTGTTATTAAGCATTGTGTTATCATAATCAAAAACCAGTTTGATATAAAGTTTGTGTTGTCAACAATCTCAACAATCTCCCCCTTTTTTGATGATGCACAACCATGATTAATAACTCAACCATGTTTGTACAGTTCCACATATAACAAAGTAAAGCAGATTGCAAAATCAAGAAAGACAGTTCAGTTAGTCTGCATATACAGCAAAAATATCATCAAGCAAATATAGTATGATACAACAATTCTCCCCATATAGACTTGCTCTCATACACTCATGAATACTCTCCCCCTTTGTGCATTAACAAAAAAGGAATGCTTTGATATTTATGCAGTTATGAAAACAGAGAAGCATCAAACAGATATGCAATTTCAAATTAAAAATGATGCTCTCAAAAGAAACACAAGTTCATCACAAAAATGTATGTAAACTCCCCCTGAAATATAGGTGTGTGTGATGAGATAATGTGTAAAAAGGTGATACTCCCCCTGTCATTATGCATGAATTTAAAAAAAGTTTTGTATGCACAATGCAGAATATCACAAATCAATCACCAATTCAAGCACAAATTTGTATCATTGGTTCACAATTAAATCACATATATATATGCAATGACACAAATATCAACAATCTCATAATATTATCTCAATTTAGATATAAAATCATGCAAAGCACAGAGATAATATCAGACTAGTAATGATTAAAGCAGTCAGTAAGGATAGAATAAAATTCCAAAATTGGAATTGTTAACCCAGTTTAGACGCAGTTGAATGCTTTAGATCATTAGTCGAATGCATTGCTTTTCCAAAGTGTTGAATCCTACATGTATATGTTCAAAGCAATGTCCTTCCTACAAAACCTTTCAAAAACCTTTCCTAGATCAAGTATAGTGGTTAAGCAAGAATAGAAACAAATCATAACAAAAGTCAATGTAAGAAAATGAATGACAGTTATAGCACAGTTGACTTCAATCATGGCACAGTTAAATCAATCAAACAGAGTATTTGATTTTATTTAACAGTTTAAAGAAAATGGATTGATTCAAACTAATAATTTTATTTCCTTGATAGAAAAGATATTACATTGATAGAGCAAACAAGGAAATACAAGACAAGACATTAAGAGCAACAAAAGATGACTTTATATGCCATTATACAAAAGAAACTTAGTCTAGTCTTGGACTTCTAGTTCATCTTTCTTTTCCTATTGAAGGACTTGAGAACCATGTCACTTGCATCATCCTCTGATCTTGTCTCTTCATTATCATCATTGCTTTTTTGGGATGATTTTTCAGAAGAACTTGCATTTTCATAATCTTCATGACCATGGCTGTTATTTTTCTGCTCATTTATCCATCTTTTAATCTCAGCTAATTCTTGCAGAACAATCCTTTCAAACTCATTTCTACCTCTGTACTGATTCGTCTTTTCTTACCAGAGCTTGAATCCATTTGATGGAGAGAAAGAGTAGAGCAAACGAAAACCTTTTTGAGAAGGATTGTGATGGTTGAAGATAGTGATTATGATGCAGTTCCAATGATACTTTAGACTTAATTTGATATGTGAAGTTGTGATTTTGAGGGAATATGTAAGTTTCATTTTCGCACCAAAATGAAATTTTAACTTTCAGACAAGTCAAAAATTTTCAACACCTAGTCGAATCTATTAATATACCAGTCGACTATGACATGTTGAAATTCACTTTTAGACAAGTTCAATTAGTAAAAAAATTTAAGCACACAATGCAAACAATCATACAACAACAATTAATCAGTATATGCGTGATGCAGCAGATAGATACAAATTTACCAGTTGTAGACATTCAATGTGTAGGATATGATCCATTGTAATTTCATCCTTGAGAGCAGTTCTGCATCAGCTGCATGTCCTACAAGTTGTTGGTACCCATTTGACTTTGGGTCCTTGATTGTCAGTTCTTGTCACATGTTCCTTTGGAATCCACACACATAATCCTTGAGGAACAGCAACATGTCTATAATAACAATTTCTAATAGTATGACCAACACATTTGCAGTAAAAACATGCATTTCTAACAGGTTTTCTTAATTCATTAAGCTTCCTAGTATTGGTTCTGTTAGAGTGACCTTTAAATCCAATTCCTTGCCTATTATTAATTCTGCTAGAGGAATTTAATACAACATCTAAACTGTCACTAGCTTGAGCAAACTTGGCTAACTTGCTAGTCAAGTAATCAATCTTTTCAACATGTATAGGACAATTTTCACAAGCTTTTTCAACAGTAACAGTTTTAATTTCACTATTCTTAGCAGACAATAAGGCTTCTTTTAACTCCTTTTCTAGTCTTTCATTTTCAGCAACAAGGTTATCAATTCTATATTCATAATCGCTTTTCTCAGAGTTCAATTAATTAACCTTGTATTCTAGTCGCATTGCTTCAGCATGTAATTCTCTGTATGTCTGAATCAGCTGCTGATATTTTTCTTCTATAGGCAGCTTATCAAATTCTTCATCATTGTCACTGTCACTATCACTCTTTGCAGTTCCAGCCATGTGACACATGTTGGATTTCTCCTCGTGGTCAGCATCATCATCACTTGAGCTTTCAGATTCTGAATTTTCCCAAGCAATGTAGGCTCCTTTCTTTCTCATATTTCTGCTTTGAGGAAATATTTTCTTCCCTTTCTGCTTTGGCTGTATTTCAGGACAGTCAGGCTTGATGTGACCTTTTTTACCACATCCATAGCACTGGACAGTGTTTGTGCTGAAGCTCTTCTTCTTGCTTTGACCGGCATGGTTAAACAGTTGACTATCATTTTGCATAAGTCGACTAAACTTTCTTACCATCAAGGTCATTAGCTCTTTGTCGTCCATCTCTGCTTTTGTGAGATTCTTGCTTGTAGCTTTCAGAGCAATGGACTTATTTTCTTCAATCTCCTCCTCATCCTTCAGTCTACCAAGTTCTAACTCATGTTCACGTAGCTTGCTAAACAAGGTAGCCATATTCATAGTTGTAAGATCTTTGGATTTAGAGATTGCAGTGACTTTTGGTTGCCAATTCATGTTCAGACTTTTCAGAATCTTGATATTGATCTCTTCTTTGTCAAAGACTTTGCCAAGAGCCATCAGGTGATTTACAATATGAGTGAATTGTTTCTGGACATCAAAGATGCTCTCACCAGCTTTCATTCAGAACAACTCATACTCTTGTATCAATGCATTCTTCCTGGCTCTCTTGACTTCATCCGTGCCTACATGTGTTACCTCTAGAACATCCTACATTTCCTTTGCAGACTTGCATTGGGATATCCTGAAAAATTCATCAATTGTTAGTGCAGAGGCAATAATATTTCTAGCTTTAACATCATACTGAACTTTTCAATTTTCATCAGCAGTCCACTCAGTAAAAGGTTTCATAACAGTTTCACTATCAACAGTTTTTGTAGGCACAAATGGACCATTTAAAGTGGCATCCAAGATTCCTTTATCTTGCGATTCAAGAAAGATCTGCATGTGAATTTTCCAAAAAGGATAGTTTTCACCAGTAAACAGAGGTGGTCTGTTTGTTGAAGCACCTTCACCAAAAGTTTGAAAATTTGAAGCCAGCCCCAGGATTTACAGTCGAATAGAATAAAAACAGAGTCGACTGAATTTTCAAATATTTTATGAAAACCAGCTCTAGTGCGCCAATTGTTAGGAAACAGGTTGGCTTCGTTTTACACCAAGAGGGGGGGGGTGAATTGGTGTTAGTTCAAAAACAAAATCTTTTCGCAATCTTGGTATGAAAATTCAAAGCTTTTGATCTTTCCTTGAAATGCAAGTAATGAAAAATTCAATGCAGCAAAAAAACGTAGTTGACTGTGAAACAACTAAAGTCGACTGAAATAAAGAGTGCAGGGATAGAGAAAATCAAACACTAGTTTTTATACTGGTTCGGCCAACAATGCCTACATCCAGTGTCCTTCCAACATTGGAAGAAAATGCACTATAATGGTTGCGGTTTTTACAACAAGGAATTTATAGAAGCACCACGCAAAAATATAAATCTCCTTTCTAACCCAAAACCAAATATAGTTGCACACACAAAACCAGAATTGCAGCAAGAATCCCCTCTTCTGCAATCTGAACCAACGTCGAACAATCCTCAACGTGTAACTAGCACTCTTCATAGGATGCCAAGCCTATCACAACACACTTCACAGGTTGCCAAGCCTATCACAGCAGACTTCACAGGTTGCCAAGCCTTCAGTCAAATACAACAATCTTCACAGGATGTCAAGCCTATCAGGATCAAACCAGAAGCACCTTCTTTGTGCAGATGTTGATCAATCAGTCTGCGCAATTAACTCCTCAATCTGAATCTCTCTCAAGAAAGATCACCACCGTCTTCTTGGAAAATTCTTGGAGCTTCCAAAACTGAGAACTTTCTCTAAAACAGGATAATGAAAATGTTAGATCACAAAAGTCTTACAGAGCAATTCGTGCTTTGACTATTTTAGTTTTCCTGTCATTCACAAAAGTCTTACAGAGCATTCTCACATCTCCTCTCTCAATATTATGTTCTTAATACAATAGCCTCAAAAATAATTAAAATCAAGCATCACGACACATCACTTGCATCTACTTAAATGCATTTGACTGTGTTTCTCTTTGCCAACCAAATTTAATCTTACATTGTACTTTGATCAATGGAAACCTAACCAAACAGGGAACCTAACCAAACAAACATCCCAAATTACACATTCAACAAAAATTTACAAATTACACAAACAGAGCTCATCAACCTTGCCCCCATTAGTCTACGGTTTTCGAAAATGAAGGAAAAAGAAAAGGAAAGATAGACAAATGTAGACAAAAGAACAAAGGAAAAAGAAGCATACAACTTTCTTACGATGTCGTCCACCCTCCGATGACGTCCACCCTCCGATGACATCCACCCTACGATGATGTCCACCCTTCGATTAAGTGGCACCCATGGACTCCTCGCGTTCTCTATAAAACCTTGCCCCCTTTAGTCTAGGGTTTTCAAAATCAAGCAAAAAGAAAACGAAGATGAACAACCAAATGAAGATAAAACAAGAAAGGAAGACGAAGCATACAACTTTCTTCCGATAATCACCACCCTCTAATGACGTCCACACGCCGATTAAGTTGTACTCGTGGAGTTCTCACGTTCTCGTTCACCCCTTGTCCTAGCACGAAGACTTCATGTTCCAAACTAAAATGCACAGTTTCATTTAATATGCTCCCATTCCAGCACAAATGACAAAATTAACCTTCGACACAGTCACAAAATGTGGACCCCATCGCTTGTCAAATGAGTGTCAAACTTCAAAAATGTGTCAAAGTATTCTTTTCATTTTTTTTCTTCAAACAGAAAAGATATAAATCATGCATGATTGTTGTCCATTTTATAAACGAAAACACTCTGTTAACACCCATTTTTTACACCAATTTGACACTGCCCACGTGTCGTGATGTGATCGGGCGATTTGAATTGAAAAAAAAAGTGTTTAGTGCTGAGGCAAGGGCATATTTGGAAGGGGAAAAACCAAAATTTGGTTTCGCGGTTTCTTCTCTCTTGTTCTGTGTCGTTGTCTCATCACTCTCTGAAGTCATTGCCTCTCTTGCTCTCATATCATCACTCTCTGTCGGCCCTCTTGCTTTCATCTACCATCGCTCATCACTTTCGCTTTCGCTGTCGTCAACCATTGGTGTGTCCTTTGTGTCGACGTTGAAGCCCTTTGTGTCGCCGTTGAAGCCATCACTCTCTGTTGCTCCACTTGCTTTCGTATACCACTGCTTTCAGTCATCACTTTGGCTTTCACTGTCGTCAACCATTGGTGTGCTTTTTCTCTCGACGTTGAAGCCCTTTGTGTCGCCGTTGAAGCCCTTTCTCTCGCCGTTGAAGCCCTTATTTGTTGTTGTGTGGTTTTTTTTAGTGCCCTTTTTCTCGCCTTCGTGCTCTGTGTCACTTTGTCGCTGTGGAACGTTGAACCCGTCTCACATTGTTGTGTTGTTGTGTGCCGTTGAAGCCCTGTTCTATCTCATCTTCGTTTATTTTGGTAAGTGGAACTGGACCATATCTCAGCATCTTCTCCATTTATTTTTTGTTCATTCGTGAACCCCAACAATGTTGTGGACAATCTTGTTTTGTGCATGTTATGAGCGCATGTCCAATGGCATCCCGAAAACCAAGTGTAAGATTGTATGAAAATTTTGTGCACATTTCGTATGGTTGATGTTTTGAGTTTTAGTATTTATTAAATTTTTGTTAATGTATTGTAGTGGTGCCTTCGTGTCTCCATGGAATCAGCGACCATTCTTGAAATGAATACCTTACTGCGAGACCCTCACATAGAGCGTATTAGGATGACCCTTTTTCATTGGTGTGTGCAAATTTTAAACCTTGTTGAGGTGAATTTAAAATTATTGAAGATTATGGTGAAACGGTGGGCTAACAATGATGTTAGTTTTCGAGTTAGTCAACAATTGGTTCCTTTTACTGATGTTGATGTCTTCATGGCTACCGGTTTAGGTATAGGTGGTCTACATGTTCCTTTTGATGAGTGTGTAGTTGGATTGGTTGGTGAGATATTTAATTCCAAAACCACTACAATGCAGGATTTGATTGACATGTTCCATTTGATTGTCAAAGATGAGGAGATACATGTTGATGTAGTTTGTAGGTTGTACATATTAGTTTGTTTGGTGACATTTTTTTTGCCTAGGAAATCTAAATATGTTGCTAGCATGCCTTGTGCAGTGTTAGACGACTTAGATACTTTATGTTTGTATGATTAGGCTTCATGTGTACATAAACACCTTGTACAAAATTTAAATAACTCAATGAAGAAGATTATGTTGGGACGAATCAAGAAGTCTCTCAGTTTTAGTGGGAATGTTGTTGTGTTGCAGGTAACATGATTGACTGAATAATGTATTTTGACAGCATTTTAGAATTTGGCTAACTGTTTTTTTTTATACTTGAAGGCTTAGGGGGTGGAAAGACTGTCTTTGCACCGTCATACTACTCATAGGAGGTCCCCCCGCATATGGTGTTGGTACCCTTATACGGAAAAGAAAGAAACAATTAAAAAAATATTTAAGACCGGAGATGTAAGTCTTTTAAAGTTTCTTTAAATTATTTGATGGATATATTTCACTAATGTTGTTCTTTGTGTTTGTTACAGTTACATCTTGATTGATACGTAAGTCAACAGGATCGTCATATAGCTGAACTTCGTATTGCATTGGGAATGGATGACATTGGGATGGGTCAGGGTGAGGAATCAATGGCTCAACCATCCAGGGTTCAGGATTCAGTTGACGATAGCACTGACACTGCCATGTGGCTAGAAGGTGTTGATGCCATATTGAAGAATACGAATTCTGAAATAGAGTCATTGCATGGCCACATTGCAAGGCTATCGAAGGAGTTAATGGACCTTCGTGAATTTCCAATTTATAACGAAGAAGCTGCATTTGGTGATCCTGAAAAAGGAGTTGGTGTAGGTGATGAAGAGTATGGCGGTGGAGATGATGACCACCCTGTAGGGGATGAAGAACCAGCATCTAAAGATGACAAACCTGCAGCATCTAAGCATCGTCCTGATTATGTTGATGTTGATGATGACAACGACGATGTTCCTGAAGGGGTGGTACCATTGGCAGTTCCCCCTCTCCGCAGTTTTTCTGGTAATCCTACCGCCGATGTCGACGTTGAGCAATTTTACAATGCAGTAAGCCTTAGAGACAGAGGATCTAGGTAATTGTTTTGAATTTCATATTTTTTTGGTGTTAGGCCATTGTGTGTCATTGAATAATATTTGAATATTTTCAGAGTTATTTGTGAAATAATGGGGCAGATGTTGGACACAACTTCTATGCACACTTTAGCACCACGTAAATATGTAGATAACATGGTAAGTATTATGTGACATTTGTTAATCTTTAGTTATCTTCTTTAGTGTTCATTGAAGTTTACCGGTGTTGTATTGTGTAGGTGGTGTTATTTGCGTCTACAATCTTTATGCATTACCAGAGAAAGTTGACCGGTGTTGTCAAGAGGCTTCATTTCAATTATATATACGCGGTACCTTATAATTTATTTGATATGATGATCCATTTCTTGCTAGAAATAATGTGCAATGCATTGATGCATTTGAAATTGTTGACAGGGCCATGTTCTCGGTGATTTTAGGAGACGTCCTGAAAATCAAAATGTGTACACCCTTCGTAGTTACATGGCCAATTTGAGGTCTAATCTATTTGGTCTTGGAGACATTCCAACATCTGACTTTGTGAGTTAGTGTAATATGTAATTATTATGTTTGGGAAATGTTGATTGTTCAAGTATTGACATTTGTTTTTCTTTGTTTGTAGTTGTTTATGCCTTTTATCCATGATCATCACTAGTGGTGTTATGGAGTGAAAATTAGAACATTAGAAATATATGCCATTGACTCAATGAGCAAGGGTGTTAGAGATAGGAAAAGGATTGACAAATTTGTGGTATGATATGATAGTTCAATTTTTTGAATAATTTTGTTCATGTGATTTATTGATGTTTTAATGAACTTGTGAATGAACTTCTATGGTAGGGTGAAAATATGGCCAAATTTTTTTGCATGTTGTACAATAGATCCGAAGGGAGTATTGGTCATTTGTATGTTCAACAATCAAATATCCCATCCCAACCGAACTTGTAAGTTGTTTTAATCATTCTATTTAAATATTTGGATATTTTGTTATTGTTTGTTGTAATAACTGATAAATGATTTAGTTCTATTATTTAAGATATGATTGTGAAGTTATCATGTTAAAAGTTATGGAAATTTGGGATGGAAAGGACAAATACAACGGCAAGAGCATGCTAAAGTACACGAATGTAAGTATCAATTTAATTTTTAGCAATATTTGATGATTTTGTCAATTATATCTAAAGTACAATATATTTTGTTTCAGGAGGAGTTGCTTGAAATTAGAAAGAACTATGTAAAGGACTGGATCCTAGACAACAAGAACATTTGAATATTGGAAGCGCTAGATGAATATGGGCTGTTTAAGGATTGAATAGATATGTACAAATTTTATATGTATTTAGACCAACAATGATATATGCATTCATATTATATTGTAATATGTAAAGATTGTTACAAACAATGATAAATGTATACCAATTTTTATTTGAATTCCATACGATTTATATCAATCAATATTATCTCCAATGTCTATTTATTTATGTTATTTGTGTATTGATCATAAATTAAAGCGCCATATTGATAAATCCTTTTAATAAAAGCAATAGTTTTCCAAATGAAGTGAATGTCTGAAAATTATGCATCATACAAGTGATTGGTAATCGTTTACTATGACTATTAATCGTTTACTGGTGAGGAAGTTGTTTGATTTCGTGTGAGTTGTGCTTCAGAGAACCAATTGGTAATCGTTTACAGCCCCTGGTAAACGATTACGTGAGTGAAAATGTGGATTCGTACATAAAGTTGAGTTGAAGGTGCCAATTTTGGTAACATAACGGACCAACCTTCATATTTGTTATTTTTTATGAATGAGTGCAATGCATCTTGGTGGATATTGTTGGTAAACTGTGTTTAGAGTATTGGAGTTCATGTTTGGGCAACCTAAGAGCAAGGAAATGATCCATGTTTGTGAGTTGGGCAAGTTAAGTGAAGTCATGAGTAATGCTTCAGAAAACCAAGTGGTAATCGTTTACAGGCCCTGGTAAACGATTACGCGTATGAATTTTAGGATTTGTACATAAAGTTGATTTGAAGGTGTGATAACGGTCTAAAAACCGTTATTTTCATGCTTAAATATGATATCAAAACACACCCTTTGTGGCTTAGAATGAGCTTAAAATCAAGTAAAACACTTGGTTGAATCATGTAAGAGTCAAAAGTTGGTTTTAGAGATATTATGCTTGTTTTTGCATTGTTTTGCAGGGTTTTGATGAGAATTGAAGATGAAAGTAAATCAAGGAGGACTTAGACTCGTGAAAGATGAAGAAAAAGGATGAAAAGAAGAGTCTGATAACGGTTGAAAAACCGTTATTTTCATATGCTAATTTGGACTAAATTATGCACTTTATTGCTTAGAATGAGCTTGAAATCTAAGAAAACTCAATAAATGAGTCAGTTGAGAGTCAAAAGTTGTTTTTAGCGATTTTATGCTTGTTTTGCAGCAAAATTGACAGAAGTGAAGATTGGGAATAAAGATGAAGGTCATAGACTCAAGAAAAGCGAAAGAAAATCAAAGAAAAGAAGAGTCTAGGCACAGCCCGGCGGTAGACCCCAGGCGCCGGGCGGTCAAACGGGAGGAGAAGACACCAGTATTGGGCGCGGGGCGGCAGACCCCTGCCGCCAGGCGGTTTTGCGGCACGAGGGAAACCGCCGGGCGGTGGTGCGTTTCAAGGTCCACCGCCGGGCGGCAAAGTGTGACGTCGGGCGGTGGTCAGCTGGGCTTGGGCCTATTTTTCTGCTGCGCTTCTAATCTATAAATAGCCCTATTACGAATTTCAATTCATTCTTTTGACAGAGGAGGGCGGCCAGACCTATTTTGCACTCTTTGGAGAGGATCTCTTAGATTCAAACAAGAGTTTGCTTTCCAGGGTTTGCTTTCCATATCTTCCATTATTTTCATCTTGGTTCACCGTGACTATGGTGAACTAAACCCTTTTTGTTGTTGGGGGAACAATGTAATCTTTTGATACTCTCTTTATTGAAACTCTTGTTTGAATTATATGTTTTTCATATGCGTTTATTATCAATTGTTGGATTCTCATACTGTGCTTAATGCCTATATCGTTTAACTCATTCGGTAATTGATCTTTGACTTTATTGATACGGGACGTACAATAATGGCATGAACTAGTGAGATTTTCCTTAGTTAAGCAATACCACCTAGGGATAGGGGAGTAGGACGACCAATTGTATTTGCTTTTGTTTGTAATGCGTTGCTAGTTGCTAGGGGAGGCTAGGGATAGCAAGCCGGTAATTAGTAATAGGCCCTTTTCGCCGAGGGATCGGGTTAAGGGGAGGCCAAGAAAGTTTGCATGCAATTAGATAATAACGCCGTTTAAACAAGAGGACTAAATAAAAGAGAGAGAATTAGATGAAATTGTAAACCCCCAACAACTCCATTCATCCATTGCCTAAATCTCGTCAATTGAATCACACATTGCATATTTATTTTCTGTCATTGCATCCACTACAATTAATGAATTTTTCTCCGCAAGTCTTACGATTTTGATTCACGCAAACGATAAGGCCTTTCGAGTCTCATGGGAAGAACGATAATAGGTTTTACCATTTTTATTACTTGATACAATTTGGTACACTTGCCAATCCGCTAACAGAGTCAAAGGGACAACTGAGCGTCAGAATGGACCGCTGAGCGGCCAATACGTTTGGAGGCAAACCGCTACCGCTGAGCGGTGGCGCGGCTAAGGGGGAAACCGTTGAGCGATTTAATTAGGCGTTGAACGGTTGTTAGTTTTTATTTGACTTAGATTCTTATAGATTATGTTATCTTTCTAGTCTATAAATAGACCCAGTGTGATTCAAATTGTAATCTTTTGGCCAGCAGAGACGTCCAAAGTTGTTCTACACACTTTGGAGGAGGATCCTTGGATGCTTAGGCTCCAATCTACCAAGTTTAGGGTTATTTCTTCCATTCTTTCATTATTTTTCATCTAGATTCACCATGTCCGTGGTAAACTAAACCCTGGGTTATTGGGGAACAATGTAATATTTTGAAACTCTCTTATATTGAAATTCTTATCTTCTTTATATGCTTGCATATTCTTATCTTTATCAATTGTTGGGTTCCTTACCTTTGCTTAATGCTTTTATCGTTTAACTCATTCGGTAAATGTTGTTTGTCTTTATTGATACGGAGACGTACAGTAATGTCATGAACTGGAGGGAATTCCTTGATTAAGCAATACTACCTAGAGATAAGGGTAAGACGATCAATTGTATTTTGCTTCCGTTTATCATGCATTATTAGTTACTAGGGGAGGCTAGAGATAGCAAGCCGATAATTAGTAATAGGCTCTTTTCGCCAAGAGATTGAGTTAAGGGTAGACTAAGAAAGTTTGTATGACAATATGATAATAAGCGAATTAGATAAGAAGAGTAGATATAAGAGGGTGGATAAGATTAAATTGTAAACCCCAACAACTTCATTCATCCATAGTCTTTTCTAGCCAATTGATTCACTGCATTTACATGTTTACTTTTATTTTCCATACAAAATCTAAATTTAATTCTTTTCTCAAGTCTTCAGCGATTGGTTTATACGAAAGTTAAGGCCTAAGAGTCCTTTGGGAAACGATACTTGGACTTACCCATTTTATATTACTTGATAACGATCTGGTACACTTGCCAGGGACTTAACAAGTTTTTGGCGCCGTTGTCGAGGACTCGTGGTTTAACTTTTCAAGTAGTGTAAACTGATTAAATTTGACTTTGTTTTATGTTTATTTTTATTTTTGTTCTAATAAATGTTTTCTAGGATTTTGTGTCTAATGTTTGTAGGACGTAGTTTGGACAAGAATTTGATTATATGGGCACTCAATTCTATCAAAATGATTTCAACTACTGGTGGGAACCTCACTCAAGCATTAATCAAGGTTGGAATGGAAAAGCAGGAGAACCACATCAACAATTAATATTAGGGCAATAGGTATCTGCTTTGAATGAGCAAATCAACAGATTGGACGAGACATTGGAACGACTTATCCAAATTACTCTCTCCTCTACAGAAGAGAGTGAAGCAAGGAATAAAAGGTTGGAGATACAGATTCGTCACTCCAATGAGATATTGAATTCTAGGGTTAATACTGAGGTTAACCTAGGGAGGAATGTCAAGCCACTAGTTTTGAAAGTAATAATGTTGTTGATGAGGAAAAGATAGAAAGAGATGATTAGAAGATAGAGGAGAAAAGGTTGAGTGAGGAAGAGAAGGAAGTAGTTGAGAGAAAAGAAAAAAAGAGAAAAAGTGTGAAAATAAAAAAAAAAAGAAATCAAGGAAAAATAAAAGGAGAAAGTTGAGGGAAGAAAAGATTGAGAAAAAGAGGAAGAGAGGAAAGAAGAAAAGATCATATGCAAAACCCCTTCCTTGTCAGAAGAAATATCATAAGAAGGAAAAGAAAGTCAAGTGCTTTATGGAGATCTTCAAGAAATTGGAGATTAAAGTTCCTATGGTTGAAACATGGAAACATGTGCTTGGTGTTCTCAACTTTATGAAGAAATTCAGCAGGAAGAAGAAAGAGAAAAGAATATCAAGCAAAGGGAGTATCAACACCTATTAATGGGTGTTTGAACTCTACCGAGTCAAGCTAGTGACATAAAAAGAGCGCTTACTGGGAGGCACCCTAGTGATCCAAGAACAATATTTTTGTAATTTAATTTTTAAATCTTGGTGATGTAATTATGAACAATTGTCAAATTTTTGTGTTTTGGGTAGCATTTACTGAGGGATGCTAAAATTTTATGTATCTACTGCAGGATACAGGTAGGCACACCTACTGAAGGGTGTTGGAAGGATAAGCACTTACTGATGAGTGCTAGGCAGGTTTGGGTCAGGCTCAAGACGTTAAACAAGTGCTACCTTGGAGGCAACCCAATTGATTATATCTGTTTTTTTTTTAACTTTGTGATAAGTGCATTGCATGTTTAAATGTTGCATCTGAGAGGGGAAGAACATGTGATTGAGAAATTGAAGGTCGAAATTGAGTGTTACAGGGTTAGATTACTCAAAAACAAGCAAAGAAGAGGAAGAGAAAATTACCGCAAACCGTTGAGCGGTCCATTTGACCACTAAGTGGTTGCGGTGGATGTTGCTCTCGGCTTTGTTAAAAGCTGAGCGGTTTTTGGTTTTGGCACTTTGAAACTTCTTCTTTGCAGTTCGCCTGAGCGGTCTCCCTAAGCCCTAGCACTCCTCTTTCACTTTCAAGAGCTTTTTAGAGAGATTTCCCCACTTTCTCATCACCCACTCACCAAAAATTTCAATTTTCTACCACTGTCTTGTCAAAGTTTGGGGTTTTTGGTTGAGAGTTGTGCATTAGTGAGGCATTAATCATCAATTAAGAGCAAGTTTAGCAAGCATCTCACATCTCCACTCAAGTAAGTTGTGCAATTTCATTTTTAAGGTTTCTAATTGGAATTTGTTGAAGAACATGCTTAGGAACATGATAAATTAGGGCTTTTGATTTCTATGCATCATTTGATGAAATAGAAACTGTTTGGACCGATTGAATTGCATGAAATTGATCTGGAATGGTAAAATAGGTGTTAGAGTGGAGATTAGGACTTTTGAAAAAGAGTTTTTGAAAAACCCAGTTGAAAACCGCTAAGCGGAATTCATCTGGTTTGTGGTTTTTGATTTTCTGAGCTGCTTGGATACTGAGGGGCCCTGTTTTTCTCTCGGTACTGGACTATGTGCGTTATGGGAATTAAATTGATGATGTACTAACCTCTAATGATGTTTCTATGATGTTACTGAATTCATTTGATACAGGAATGTCTACCTCAAGGAGAGTGAAGATTTTGGGCAACAAGAGGAAGGAGCCAGAGAGGCCAAGGAGATTTTATTCTTCTAGGTTCCTCTCTAGGAAGCATGAGGAGCATTATGCAACTGTGCAGGAAAGACGTTTGCTGATGGAGAGGAAGGCCATGTATATTCTTGACCTAGCTCCAAAGTTTGGACTGGAGATAGAGAGGCGAGGGTGGGAGAGATTGACTACATACCCTGCACCAGCTAGCATTGAGTTGGTGAAGGAATTCTATGCCAACGCCTTGTCCAGAGGAGGAGTATCAGCAGGAAGGTATATGAGCTATTTGAGGGGGCAGATTATCAGATACGACCCCGACACCATCAACACTTTCCTGGGGACTGAGTAGTCAGGAGAGCAGTGTAGGTATGCTGCTATTATAGGGGAGCACAGGGATTACGAAGACATCGAAAGGGTGATGTGTATCCCTAGGAGACACTTTCAGAGGAACCCTAATGGAGCACCAGTCAACATCCTTAGGGCGGACTTGACTCCCTTAGGAAGGTACTGGATGACATTCACTCATGCCAACATACAGCCATGTTCCCATGTCTCCGACATCACGATGCATCAGAGTCTTTCCATCTACTGCATGCTGAGGCAGATGGCTGTTAACGTCGGTAAGGTTATCGCCGACGAGATTCAGAGTTGTGCTACTACTATGAGTAGCAGGATAACACTGGGACATCCGTCCCTGATTACATACTTGTGCCAGCAAGCCGGAGTGGACACTGCAGTTCCACCCTATGAGAGGCCGAGGAGGGCTATTGATGCCTTATATTATCGTCAATACTGTGGAGGTGATGAGCTAGCCGGAGCAGTTCCTAGGAGACGTCCTAGGAGGGCAGTAGCACAGTAGGAGGATGAGCCTGCAGATGCACCGGCGCAACAGCTGAGCCTTTTCAGATGAGGGACATGTACATGTCCCTAATGGAGGCGAGGATGGAGTCTCTCCGCAGAGGGCAGGTGGCCACTGCTGAGATGATCATAGGAATGTATGACACGCCACCAGTGCACAGGTGGACTATGGATGAATTCCATAGTACGATGGCTTGGCCTCAGGAGTAGGCACAGGGTAGTGGGTCTGGAGCAACTGAAGCACCAGGCAGAGATGATGATGATGATGATGACGATTTTGAGGATGCACATGATGGGGATGAGTACAATTCAGATGAGGACTTGCGCTGAGGGCATCTACTGATGGATGCCAGCACTTGGACAAGGATTTTTCTTTTTCTTTTGTACTTTGGATTTGTAGTGTAGGTGAATTTTATTTTTTGTGCCTATGCTTGGTTGTACACTGGTTCTGATGATGGTTTGATATATAAAATGCATGATGACCTATATTGATGATGATTGAATGTGGATGATGGTTGAAATTGTTTTATATGTTGATATCCAGGTTAATGGTTCACTAATTGTGGGAACAGATGTGTAGTGATTTATGATTATGATTGTGATGCTAAGCAGGATGAATGAATGATGTGTGAGAAAGCATGATGTGTGAGGTATTGAGCTCCAGAGTATTCATTGATATATATATATATATATATATATATGTGTGTGTGTGTGTGTGTGTGTGTGTGTGTGTGTGTGTGTGTGTGTGTAATGTCCACAGGGAATCATGAATGATATTGCCTTAGTCTTGATAATTGATTGAATTGCATGTTTATGTCATATGATCAAGGCCATGTTTGGAAACCCTTACGTAGCCAAATTTTCACCCAAAGTGCTTAAAATATTATACCCTTTTTGAACCTTGGCCTTAAACAGGATGAAAACCCTTAATTTAAAATTATATACCTTGAGTTGGGTTAAGAATAATTGTATGTGTTGAAAAGGTTCAAGTTTGGGGTTTTTTGGGGAAAAAGAAAAATGCATGAGAAAAGAAAAGAGAAAGCATGTAAAATAAGCTCGATGTAAAAATAAAGGAAAAGGGAAGAAGTTGAAAATGAATAAAGGAAAAGGGAAGAAGTTGAAAATGAGTGAGATTGGTTTAAAAAAGAGTGGTGCTTGAACTTTGAATGATAATATAACTCTCTTAACTCAAGGATTTTGAATTCTAGAAAAACCAATTTTTATTGCTAGCCCAACCTCATTACAAGCCTTGGAAAAGTCCTTTTGATGGCATTTGCATATGAGGATCTTGATTGTTTTAGATGAATGGCAATATTGTTTTATGTGACATATGAATAGTAGAGAGTGGAGTGACCTCATAAACACTTGAGTGATTGAGTGAAACACTTGCTTGGTGAGAATTGTTGAAATCCATGTTTACATCTATGCTTAGTGGATTGATTATTCATGAATAAAACATCTGTTGAGAAATATTTGATTATGTGAACTGATTGAATTGAAAGCATGCATGCATCTTGATAGGATTCCACCGAAAATCTGAATTGAATAATAACTTGTCATGAGCAAATGAGTTTTGAAAATGTTGAACTATTTGATGAAGAAGTGGAAAACCAAGTTTTGTCTTGTTTGCTTGAGGACAAGCAAAGTTCTAAGTTTGGGATTGTGATAACAATCTAAAAACCGTTATTTTCATGCTTAAATATGATATCAAAACACACCCTTTGTGGCTTAGAATGAGCTTAAAATCCAGTAAAACACTTAGTTGAGTCATGTGAGAGTCAAAAGTTGATTTTAGAGATATTATGCTTGTTTTTGCATTGTTTTGCAGGGTTTTGATGAGAATTGAAGATGGAAGTAAATCAAGGAGGACTTAGACTCGTGAAAGATGAAGAAAAAGGATGAAAAGAAGAGTCAAAGGGACCGTTGAGCGTCAGAATGGACCGCTGAGCGGCCAATGTGATTTGAGGCAAACCACTCAGCAGTAAAACTGACCGCTGAGCGGTGGCGCGACTAAGGGGGAAACCGCTGAGCGGTTTAATTAGGCACTGAGCGGTTGTCAGTTTTTATTTGACTTAGATTTTCATAGATTCTGTTATCTTTCTAGTCTATAAATAGACCCAGTGCGATTCAAGTTGTAATCTTTTGGTCAGCAGAGACGTCCAGAGTTGTTCTACACACTTTGGAGGAGGTTCCTTGGATGCTTAGGCTCCAATCTACCAAGTTTAGGGTTATTTCTTCCATTCTTTCATTATTTTTCATCTAGATTCACCATGTCCATGGTGAACTAAACCCCAGGTTGTTGGGGAACAATGTAATATTTTGAAACTCTCTTTTATTGAAATTCTTATCTTCTTTATATGCTTTCATATGCTTATCTTTATCAATTGTTGGGTTCCTTACCTTTGCTTAATGCTTTTATCGTTTAACTCATTCGGTAAATGTTGTTTGTCTTTATTGATATGGAGACGTACAGTAATGTCATGAAATGAGGGGAATTCCTTGATTAAGTAATATCGCCTAAAGATAGGGGTAGGACGATCAATTGTATTTTGCTTCCGTTTATCATGCATTATTAGTTACTTGGGGAGGCTAGATATAGTAAGTCGGTAATTAGTAATAGGCTTTTTTCGCCGAGAGATTGGGTTAAGGGTACACTAAGAAAGTTTGCATGACAATATGATAAATAAGCGAATTAGATAAGAAGAGTAAATGTAAGAGAGTGGATAAGATGAAATTGTAAACCCCAACAACTTCATTCATCCATAGTCTTTTCTAGCCCATTGATTCACTGCATTTGCATGTTTACTTTTATTTTGCATACAAAACCTAAATTTAATTCTTTTCTCAAGTCTTAAGCGATTGTTTTATACGAAACTTAAGGCCTAAGAGTCCTTTGGGAAACGATACTTGGACTTACCCATTTTATATTACTTGATAACGATCTGGTACACTTACCAAGGACTTAACAAGGTGTCAGTTTTGGTAACATAGGGGACCAACCTTCATATTTGTTATTTTTTTGAATGAGTACAATGCATCTTGGTGGATATTGTTGGTAAACTATGTTTAAAGTGTTGGAGTTCATGTTTGGGCAACCCAGGAGCAAGGAAATGATCCATGTTTGTGAGTTGGGCAAGTTAAGTGAAGTCGTGTGATTAGTGCTTCAGAAAACCCAGTGGTAAACGTTTACAGGCCCTGGTAAACGATTACGCGTATGAATTTTAGGATTTGTACAGAAAGTTGTGCTTAAGGAGCCAGTTCTGGTAAGGCAGGGGACCAGCTATGACATATGTGATTTTTTTCCATGAGTGCAATGCATGTTGGTGGATATTGTTGCTAAACTGTGTTTAGAGTGTTGGAGTTCATGTTTAGGCAACCCAGGAGCAAGGAAATGATCCATGTTTGTGAGTTGGGCAAGTTAAGTGAAGTCGTGTGAGTAGTGCTTCAGAAAACCCAGTGGTGAACGTTTACAGGCCCTGGTAAACAATTACGCGTATGAATTTTAGGATTTGTTACAGAAAGTTGTGCTTAAGGAGCTAGTTCTGGTAAGGCAGGGGACCAGCTATGACATATGTGATTTTTTTCTGAGTGCAATGATGTTAGTGGATATTGTTGCTAAACTGTGTTTAGAGTGTTGGAGTTCATGTTGGGGCAATCCAGGAGCAAGGAAATGATCCATGTATGTGAGTTGAGCAAGTTAAGTGAAGTTGTGTGAGTAGTGCTTCAGAAAACCCAATGGTAATCGTTTACAGGCCCTAGTAAACGATTGTGCGTGTCAAAATGTTTATTTGTACATAAAGTTCAACTGAAGGAGCCAATTTTGCTAACATAGGGTACCACCATTCATATTTGTTATTTTTTTTGAATGAGTGCAGTGCATCTTGGTGGATATTCCTACCTATTCTAACTTTACGACTCAAATCTAAGAACCAACGAAAAGGAGTCTCTGAAATCACTGATCGGTGCTCATCTGTCAAGCATTCATTCAAACTTGAAATATACTTTGTTGAACATGAGTGGCGAACCGTCAAGTGCATCAACCACAAAAGTTCAAAACCCTAAAACAAAAACAACTGCAAACTTAAGAGAAAAGGGAAAAATCGAATGTTCGAAGGAAGATCCATTTTACCTTGGTCGTCGGAGAAACCTGGTTAATGGGACTCGTCATTTCGCACAACGACAGTGAATGACAGCGACAATGAATACGCGAAGGCGAGAGTGAACGACAGAGACAACGAAGACGCGACAGCGAGAGCAAATCCCAAACTTCACAACGCCACGACCAAGGTAGTCAGAACGAATATGGAGAACTGAATTGAAGATGGAGAAATGGGTATAGAGAAAGTGTTTAATTGGAATGAAAGAGGATAAGGGGAAACATGAAAATCCAAAATCCAAATGGCATCCTCATTCTTAACTTTATTTTTTGTAAGAAAACACCTAGTAGTGTCAAAATGGTATTAAATAAGTGGTGCCAAAATATAGGGCTTTTATAAAATCACTTAACCCTTCATTTTCCCCACACCTCATGTGGAATTTTTGCGTGTAGGTACAACATAAGCACTATTGATACAAACGTGAACGATGATATATGTCCACTAACTTAGACAACTTAATTCCAACCTACCCTCTCCTAAACTTTCTCAAAAATCTCATCAAATATATCAAATCAACTGTATTCTCCATAAATATAAACCCAACCCAAGAACATTCCTCATTGGAGCCCCGCCACCATGCAAATGGAGACCCTCTCTCTCTTCCTCACTCTAACAGCAACTCTCTCAGCTTATTTCCTCTGGTTTCTCCTCCTCGCCCGAACCCTAACCGGTCCAACACCCTTCCCCTTCCTCGGAAGCCTCCCCCAGCTTTTCCACAACCGCCACCGTGTCCACGACTGGATCGCCGCCAACCTACGCGCTGCTGGCTCCTCCGCCACCTACCAAACGTGTATAATCCCCTTCCCCTTCTTGGCACGTAGACAAGGTTTCTACACCGTGACATGCCACCCCAAGAACCTCGAGCACGTCCTCCGCACTCGCTTCGACAATTACCCAAAGGGCCCCAGGTGGCACGCCGCCTTCCACGACCTCCTCGGCCACGGCATCTTCAACAGCGACGGCGACACCTGGCTCATGCAGCGTAAAACCGCGGCTCTCGAGTTCACCACACGCACTCTGAAACATGCCATGTCTCGGTGGGTTAACCGCTCCATCAAGAACCGGTTGTGGTGCATCATGGACAAAGCTGAGAAAGATAGCGTCTCCGTGGACCTACAAGACCTTCTTCTGCGCTTGACCTTTGATAATATCTGTGGACTCACCTTCGGTAAAGACCCCGAAACTCTTTCGCCCGACCTTCCCGAAAACCCCTTCGCCGTTGCTTTTGACACCGCCACTGAAGCCACCATGCACAGGTTCGTAAGTTATACACTTTTCCAAATTTCGATATACAAGCAATTACAATATTTCCAATTCAATTTTCAAGACATTAATTTTGTTGTTCTAGGTTACAATACTCATAATGTTAAATGCACGTTTTGTTATGTTACAGGTTCCTCTACCCGGGTATAGTGTGGAGGTTCCAGAAGCTTCTGTGCATTGGATCCGAAAAGAGGTTAAAGGAGAGCCTCCGAGTGGTGGAAACCTACATGAACGACGCCGTTGCGGATCGCAGGGAAACTCCTTCCGACGACTTGCTCTCGCGTTTCATGAAGAAGCGTGACGCAGCCGGCAAGCCCTTCTCTTCCGCTGCGCTTCAACGCATCGTCCTTAACTTCGTCCTCGCGGGCAGGGACACCTCATCGGTTGCCCTCACCTGGTTCTTCTGGCTTCTCATGAACCACCCTCACGTGGAGGAAAGGCTCATGCAAGAGCTCACAACGGTTCTCTCCGGCACACGTGGTGGAGACCCCCGCCGGTGGACGGAGGACCCCCTTGACTTTGGTGAGGCGGATCGGCTGTTGTACCTAAAGGCGGCGCTGGCGGAGACGCTGCGTCTGTACCCGTCAGTGCCGCAGGACTTCAAGCAGGCCGTCGACGATGACGTGTTGCCGGACGGGACAGTGGTTCCGCGGGGTTCGACGGTGACGTACTCTATATACTCGGCTGGGAGGGTGGAGACGATTTGGGGCGAGGATTGCATGGACTTTAAACCAGAGAGGTGGCTTTCGGTTCGCGGGGAGCGATTCGAACCGCCAAAAGATGGGTTCAAGTTCGTGGCTTTCAACGCTGGACCGAGAACATGTTTGGGCAAGGACTTAGCATACCTCCAGATGAAATCAGTGGCCGCCGCTGTGCTCTTGCGTTACCGGCTATCGCTGGTTCCCGGTCACCGGGTGGAGCAGAAGATGTCACTCACTCTTTTCATGAAGAATGGGCTCAAGGTGTTCTTGCATCCACGTAAGCTCCAAGGTGGGTCAGGTGTTCCCACGTCATCATAAAAACGAGGTTGTTTTCGTCATTGTGCTGCATGTATCCACCGAGGTGGTGACATTGAATGTCTATATGTATTTATGTTTTTTATAATTGGAATTTGGGTTGTGTATTTATACGTTGCGTACTACTATATAGTGAGAAAATATGTGGGTCATTTATATTTCTTTTTTTGAGAAAATAATAATGTTCCAAAACTTACTTTCGTTGTCCGAATATATAGTAAAATTGTAGGAATACAAGTCTTAAATGTGAGTTTATGATTGGAAGATCATTTAGATAGAAATTTTAATTACATTTAACTAGAAAACAATTATTTCTAATATATTTGACAATATCTATAAAGTATATATAAAGGCAGATAATTGTTTCATATTGTGCTATATGTCAAGTTCTGAAAGTAAGATGTAGACAGGTTAAGTGTGAGAAGTAAGGACATCATGGTTAAAATCTTATAATTTGTTAATGACGTGATATTCTTGTGCCAAAGAAAAACTTGTAATATATTGCTTTTGAAAAATACTTTGAACTTGTAGTAGAACTTACGGTGAATTTTAAAAAAAGTAAGATGAGGGCTTAGAAGTAGAGAACAAAATTCACATATTTTTAACATTTCTAAATATCTGAGAATGAAAGAGTTCGCAATTTAAAGTTTGATTAATACGCATAGAACATGAAAGTGTATGAAAAGTTGAATGATAAGTTACAATTAAATCGTGATGATGTTTGATGTCTTATCCCTTTATGTATGTAGAAAAAACATTTACTCTTATAATTATTCTCTTCCAGTCTGCATTATTTTATATCAAAATCAAGCAGCTATCAAATATGGTTATATATTTCCTACGAAATCTTATACGTAGAAGAAAAGAAGAAAAAAACTTAAGCAACAAGGAGAATCAATGAATGCAACATAACAGAAAAAAAGGAGAAAATGCAAAGAGAAAACAGTAAATCCCATGCAAACGTTATTGCAATTAAGAAGTTGAAATGTTACCAAAAGATTAAGTTGTCATTGCTGTGACCTTATTTCAAACTATGAAGCTTTAACCAAGAATGAAAAAGCATTTGAACTATGAAGAAACAAACTCTACCACTCTCCTTTAACTTGATTTCCAAACCCAGATGCTACGTTGAACAAGGGAGAGACATAAAAATCCGAAGGAAGGTAATTAGATGGGGGATGGGTCTCTCTGGGGAAGAAACTATCATTGAAGTGCATATTATGTGGGTATTGCAGAGAATAGACAACCTCAGTGTCATCAACATCATCAACATTGATAATGTTCCAGTGATCCAAATTAGAGGGCTTAGAGGGTTGAAGATTGTCGGTGAAAATTTGTTGCATGAAGAGTGGTTGGTTAGGAAAAGGTTGATAGAAGAGATGGTTGAAAGGGTTAGGTGGATTGTTGTGGTGTGAGGGTGTTGGGGCAATAAGAGGTGTAGAATTTGTGGTGATGATGGTCTTGCTTCTGATGTAGTCTTCGAGTATGGAGGAATGAGGTTTTCCATTAGAAGTTTTTGTTTTCTTGTGCTTTCTCTTTGAATTCTGTCTCCTTTTGGTCGCATTCCAGTGGTTCTTTATGGCATTCTCTGATCTTCCTGGAAGGCATTTTGCCATCTCGCACCAACGATTTCCAAGCCGAGCATGCATGTCTACCAGTATTCTTTCTTCTTCTTCGCTCCAGCTATCTTTCTGATAAATATATATATATTTTTTTTTAAACATAATCTATTGTCATCAACTTAATTTCTCTATGGGAAAAAGGCTAACATGTACACTTTTTAAGTATATATATGGTCTTTGGGAAAACAAAATGATGTTGAAAGAAATATACTGACGTAATTAAGTACACTGCAGTGGTGAATTAATGAAATTTAACTAATAGGTTTCAATTACAAAAGCAAAAATTGATTAAATTTATAATTTATTATATAATAAATAGTTAGTAATTCATAATTTGTATTTATTATATAATTTATTATTTATTATATTGCTTATATGCTTATAATAATTTGAAGTTATATAGTTTACAAGTAAATAATTTACAATTAACTATATATAAATATATAAATAATAATATTATAACTTATGGCTATATAAAGTGAATTTTAAATTAAACTTCTTATATAATTTATAATTTATTATAAATTTAAATAATTATGATGTATAAATTCTAAAATATTTATCTGGTAAAACTTATATAATGTAAATGGATTATATATATATATATATATATATATATATATATATATATATATATATATATATATATATATATATTGCAAACTTGTGTGACATTAAAATAATACAATATGAAATTCAAATTAAAAGGCAAAAAAAAAGTACTAATCTCCCTAAACTCTATCCCTTTTATAAATAGGTACTTTATTCTGGATTTATTTTGATTGATATTCAAAATCCATCACATTTACTAATAGATAGCTTGAACTTCAATTTTGTTTCAATTGATCCTTGAAATCAATTGTTTTCTTTTAAATAAATACCTAAAGTTTTAATTTGATTATAACTAATCTTTAAAACTTATCCAACTTTCACAAATAGTTTTCATTTTTCTTTTTTTAATAAGTATAAGCAAAATATTTACATCAAATACCATTAATTTTTAATTTTTCTTATTCGGCTTGCTATGATTTATTTCTTTATAAATTAAAATTTATAAATAAAGAAAAAATATTTATAGATCTATTTTAATTTTACACCTATTTTTAAAGTTATTGTAATTTCTAATTGATTTTGTAAAAATATTTTACTTTATTTTATTTGATTATATTTACAATTGTTATCTTGAAAAGATTAATTTTACAAGTTTGAATCATAAGATTTAGAATCTATATATCCTATATTAATAGAAGTATCAACGGTATTCAAATTCAAAATTGTGAATATATTAATAGAAGTATCAACAGTATTCAAATTAAAAATTTTAAATAAATTAATAGAAGCATCAAATATTCAAACAAATAAATGTATTAATAACACAATTTTTTATACTATTCCTCATTTTAAATAATCTTTTTCAGATAATTTTCTTATAAAACATGATAAATTAAGGTTTAATATTAGAATATAATTATAAAGTTTGTTGTTTATTTTAGAATTACAGAATCAATTAAAAATGTCATAAGTCTGAAGGATTATGAGATGTATATAATTTAACTTAAACTTACAAAAGCAAAGCTATTTATAGAAGTTTGATAACTTCTTCTAAGGATTAATTAGAAAAAAATAAAATAAAATTTTAGATGTTCCCTATAGAAATGATAAAATTTAAGAAATAATTAGAATAAAATTCAAATTCAAAGATACTTATTATAAATGAAATGGAGATTGAAAATCAATTGAAAAAAAAAAATTAAGATACTTATTTGTAAAAGAGATCAAATTTGGTATGATAAAAATACTCTCTACAAAGTAACATGAAAAACCATTATAAAAAAAAAAATGAATCTCTTTGTATGATTATATTGATGCACCAAATCTGATGTGAATAAGAATAGTGCACATCTTGATAGATGTTTTGTGAGTAGTGCTATATACATAAACACATTCTTAATAAAAGTCATTAAGCACATTCTCTTTTTTTTTTCTCTTTGTTTTCTTATATTATATCTTCTATAACATATTTTCTTTTCTTTTCTTTTATCTAAATGTAGATCAACATTTTCGATGTGTATTAGTCAATATCTTAAAAGTTTATTCTCACTGAGGAGAATATCATCTCCTCACAACATTTTAAAATTTCAAAAGAATTTGAAGGATTTATAACTCATTCAAAAGAATTAGATTAAAAGTAACAGTATTATAACACATTTTTCCGTTCATTTAACACAAAATTAAAAAAAACATTTAGTTAAAGTGATTCTACCCTTGAACTAGTTTTGAACCTATTCTCATTTTACAATTGAATCCACTTTTGGAGATTCAAAAACATAACCAAGAAAATCCTAAACCATACTTATCAAGATGAAGAGGATGAGTGCAGATACTGATAAATAGCAGTGTTAAGATTCATTCACCCAAGAAAACAGCATAAACTAAGAGTCAAGTACAGAAAAAAAAAAAACATAAAAAATTATATTGAAATTCAGATTCACCAACCCTATTGTGTTATATAAGGTTAGCATGATTTATTCTAATACAAATAATCTTAGGATGTAATGTAACTAATAAGTTTTGCAGTAACAAACCTTAATATCAGGACGCAAATGATTGTTCCATCTTTCTCGGCATTGTTTGCCAACTCTTCCCTCCAACTTCTCAGCTATTTCAGCCCACTTTTTATCACCATGTTGTTTCACCAACCTTATCAGTTTCCTGCAGTTAGTTATACCAAATAAACTTCAATATTCAGACTAAAAAACATTTGAAAAACACAGCCTTGTCTTAATTTATTCAACCTGTCCTCTTCCTTATTCCACTGCCCTTTGATCCAAGACACAGAAGATTGTTTCTTCCTTCTCCTTCCCACCACTTTCGTGTTCTTACATGAAACTTGCATATCATCCAGACACAGTTTAAGGTTTTGGTTGATGTTTGTCCACTCAGAAAAAGCACAAGCATCATTGTTCTTTGTCTGTTGTTGTTGATGATGAAAAAAGTGGCCACATAAGAATTGATCTGTGTCTGTGGATGTCAAAGGAGGGTTCATAACATCACAACCATAAATTTGAAAGCCATTTTCACCATGACTTTCTCCTCTTAACACAATATCCATGAAGGGAGAATAAATCAAAAGGGAAAGTATTGTTTATTGTGGGGGAGGTATAGGGTTTTCTGTTAGGTGAAATTAGGGTTGACATATACTGAAGCTTAAGCCAAACACTGTAATAAGCAAGTGAATTATAATAGCCATTAATTGTGTGAAGGTCAGGAATGAATTTTTATACTGTAACTCCTAAAATTCATTATGGACTAATTAAAAGTTTGGGCAGAGGGATTAGTGGGTACTGATAGTCCATGCTCTTTATTTTTAATTTATTACATTTAACTCATATTTAATTGTTACTTAATACAATTTTAATTTACTAATTAATTGCATTTACATACATTTCAGTTAATTTTCAATTATGGGCCATTTATTGTATAAATGTTTTACATTTTTTTTCCGGTTTTTAAAATCTTTTAATGTGGCATATTATGGATTCTGGATAAATACAAGTATTTTGGAAGAAATAAATTACGAAAATTTCTTCTTCTTTCTTTCTCTATCATAATTCTCTTATGGTAGTTCTAAGGTCACTGAAAAGGGTTATATTATTAAAAATCATATACAAAATATAAAAAGTCTATTTATATGCATCGAATAATCTTTTTGTTTTTTATCACTTCAAACAGAGTCTTTAAAACCCAATTATATTTATTTTACACTTTCTTATATTTTTCTTAGGGTGGGTATCGAATGGAATTTATTTGTCAACATTACTCAGATTAATTATTGTCATCCATAATTTCATTTTCTATCCAAATAAAAATATTATAGTTAATTAAAAAAAAAAACATATACAACTTTCATTGTGCAATTGTTGGTAAAAATTCCAAAATAGACCGGGATCCAAAGCCATTCGATCTTTTGATGCTTGACAATCTAACAGAGAGTTTAAAGAAAAAGTTAAGATGATTTGGGAGAAGTACGAGATTAATGGAAGTAGTATGTTCACCATAAAAAGAAAAGCTAAAAAAAATTCTGAAACAAGATCTGCAAACCTGAAATAAAGATGTCTTTGGGATTTAAATATTAAGAGAAAAAATAGTTTAAATATATTTTTAAGTTATGAACTTATATATAAAATTAGAATTTGTTTTTCTTTTAAATTTTTATATATTTTGATCTCTAAATTAAAAAAATAAAAAGGAAATATGACCCTTTTAATATAATGCGTTAATTTTTTTGCAACATTAAATTAAAAATAATTATAATAAAATTTATTTTTTAAATTTGAAATTAAAATATATCTAAGTTTAAAATAAAAATAACTTTTACTTTTCAAAATATAGAATGAGTGGTGAGGAACCAATAACAATCAAAACAATGCTATTTTCAAAATAGATCGACTGAAATTTTAGGGATGAAAATCATTGGGCTGTTTTACCCCCCACCTCAAATTGTTTTATTAGATATTTCCAAAAATTTTAACCTTAATTAATATTTTTTTATTTTTTTTCTTGATAAAATTACTCTGTATTTCTCTAATTTTTTCTCTTTCTCATTAAAATCATCTTGTAATCTTATAATATTTTCTCTTTCTTGTTAAAATCACCTTATACTCTTTTAATAGATTTTGAAATTTGTACAAAATTTCTATTATTATAATAATTATATTAAAAGAATAAAAACAAAAGTAACTAAAATAAAAGTAATGATAATAAATATTAAAAAAATGTTTAAAAATACTATAAATAATATAAGAATTTTAAATTAAATTTTAAATAAAAAGAAAAATTTTAAAAAAGTTGTTTATTTTAACATATTGTGATATTATTTTAATTTTAAATATATTAAATATAATTTTATATAATTAATCTAATTTCATTTAAAATTTTAATATCATTTAATATACATTTATATTATAATAATTATTAAAATATAATTTCTATTATTATAATAGTTATATTAAAAACAAAATTAAAAAAAGTTCAAATAAAAATAGTAATAATGAAAATAAAAAGAATAAATAATAACAATAATATAAAATCTGATTTAATATATTTAAATATATTAAATTATATTAATTATTAAATTAAAATTAAATAATTATTATTTTTTAAATAATAAACAAAGTTTTAAAAAGATTTATTTATCGAATTTTGAAATTGCATAAACTCTTTTTTTTTAAATATTGTTTTTTAATTAAAATTTCATATTTATTTAATTTAATTAAAATTCTAATATTACTTAATATATTTTTATATTTTAATAATTATTAAAATATGATTTATATTAAAATAATAATTATATTAAAAAATAAAAGTAAAATAATTAAAATAAAAATAGTAATAATAAAAATGAAAAATAATAATATAACATTTGATTTAATATATTTAAATATATTAAATTATATTAAAATATTAAAGTAAATTAAATAATTATTAAATTTTAAATAAAAGAACTAAATTTTAAAAAGCTTGGTTTATCTAATATCAAAATCTCTTAAAATATGTTAACGGAATTTAAAATTACAATATTATTTATATTTTTTTAAACAATATTTTTTAATATTTAATATTACTACTTTTATTTTAATTATTTTGTTTTTATTTTTTAATATAACTATTATAATAGTAGAAATTATAATTTAATAATTATTAAGATATAAACGTATGTTAAATAATATTAAAATTTTAAATTCAATTAAATTATTATTAAATTTTAAATTTAAAAATAAAATTTAAAAAATTTATAAAAGAGATTTTAAAATCTGTTACACATTTCATAATCTATTAAAGGAGGTGTAAAATGACTTTATTAAGAAAGAGAAAAAAATTAGAGAGGTACATAGTGATTTTATCCTAAGAAAAAATTAAAAAAAGTATTGATTAAGGTTAAAATTAGAATTTTTGGAGGAGCTAGATGAAAGGTTGGAGATATAAAGTGAAACACTCAAATCATTGTGAATGATAATATAACATATTTCATGCTTAGTTATGATGATAATGTTAAGCTTACAACTTTAGTGAGCGTAACATTCATGTGGTTTTTGTATGACACTCATGCCTAAGCTTGGGTCATAACAACTTTAAGTGTGTTTCACCGTGTACCTCCAAACATGTCAACCTGCACCTCAAAATATTATTAGAATACCAAAACTTTCTTTTATTAAAACTGTATTAATATTTAATAATGGTCAAAGATATTTAATAATGGTTAAACGGTCATTTATTATTCTTATATTTGTACATTTTGAAAATGACATCTCACATTTTCTCTGTGGCATCTCACTTTCTCTCTCCCACTCTTACGTTCTTCCTGTGCACTGTTTTCTTTTCTTCCTCTCCTTTTCTTGCACCCAGCACTTCGGTCTCATAGACACCACAATTTTGCCTGAAGCTCACAGACACCACAATGTTGCTTCAACCTCACAGACATGCACCAGCTTCGTCTTGTTCCAGTGCTTCCAGGCACATTCGAGGTGCACACCACACCACATCTTCATCATCTTGTTGAAGTTGGTTTTCTCCCTACAACCACCCACCCAGTTCTCCCTGCAACCACCCATGTTGTCTGCAATCACTCACCCAGTTCTCCTATAGCCAACCGCATCGTCCTAAAGGTTGGTGGTCTTATTATTTTTTATAACTAGCATTAGTGTGTTCTGTAACAAGTGAATGAGATGTGGAGGGAAATGCAACTGATAGCACGGGACACGTGGAAGAAAGCACTATGAGAATGGACACATGTAAAGAAAGGAGAACACGTAAGGAGAATGTGGTATTAAAGGATTTTGTTTGGTGAGAAGAGCATGACTCTGGTATGATCTCTTTTCTGTTACTGCTGCAGAATCCTGATTTCATCTCTCCTTCTCTCTAAAACTAAATCTTCCTTTACCATTTCTTCTCTTCTTCTTCTTCTCAGGTTGAAGCAAACTCTTGGGGAATTATTGATTGAAGATTATTTGAATTTTTCAATACTGTTATTTGTTAAATTCTTGTTCCAGTTGTAAACTCAATTACAGAGATACTGTTGCCTTTTGTTTGAAATAAATTCCCCGTTACATTGGTGCTTTCATTGACGTCAATGGCTGAAAATACTCGGATGAAGGATATGCAAACCCAGCTTACTTCCATTTTGAATTGGATCGAAAAACAACCAGAGCGTGACAAAGGCAGTCATGATTTACTCATTCAATTTCAAACAGCTAACAATGACCGTATGGATCAGATGCAAAAATTGTTCAATTTGTTAACATCTGGCGACAATCGACACATTGATGCTTCAAACTCAACTGGTTTGCCGTTGCTGGTGACTCGCTCCGCTTCTGCGATGTCGGTACGCAACATATCCTTGGGTTTTCCTCACTTTGATGGCACAACACCAGTGTTGGAATGGATTTTCAAAGCAGAGCAGTTTTTTAATTATCATCATATTCTAGATCAAGACAGAGTTGAGATCGCTTATATACATTTTGGGAAGGATGTAATTCTGTGGTTTCAAATGTTGCACCGTATGGCGGTAGTTCGAACATGGTAAGAATTAACGAGAGCTTTGGAAAGTCATTTCGGACCTTCTCCTTTCAACTTGCCCACTGCAGAATTGTTCAAATTATATCAATCAGGAAAAGTATCGGAGTACTATCTCAAATTCATGGCTCTAGCTAATCGGTTTGAGGGTCTTACTGATGGCGCAGTGCTAAATTGTTTCTTAAGTGGTTTAAACCGTGATATTAGAAGGGATGCAGTGGCTCAATGCCCTACTACTCTTCTGCGAGCAGTATCGTTGGCCAAATTGTATGAAGAAAAGTATGCTCCAGTTACGCATCAGCGTTCTCGCACATATAATCATCCATATTCTCCTTTGTAATCTATCATTGCAAATCTTACTGTAGTAAAGAATAATGTGAAAACTTCATTACCTCCGCTGCTGCCCACACCTACCAGTCCACCAATACGTCATCCCAATGTTAAAAAAATTACTTCGGCGGAGATGCAATTGAGGAAAGAAAAAGGTTTATGTTATTTCTATGATGAGAAGTTTACCTTCAATCATAAGTGTGCTAATAGACAGTTGTTGATATTACAAGCGGAAGAGGAAGATTTCGATCATAATAATGAGAATTACAATCTCCAATCTATCACTCATACAACCAATGATGATGGATTAGACGATACTCATAATTTGTCTTTAAACGCTATGAGGGGAGGCTTAGGTGTTGGCATCATTAGTTTTGTGGCTCATATTAATTCTTTGCCAGTCACAGTATTGGTAGATGGAGGCAGTTCAGATAATTTTTTACAGCCACGGATTGCTAAGTTTCTTAAGTTGGACATTGAATCAACTCCCTTGTTCAAAGTTATGGTGGGCAATGGTAGTTATATGAAAGCTGAAGGATTGATTAGAGTGTTGCATATTCAAGTTCAAGGGGCTAGATTTGAATTACCTGTATTTTTGCTCCCTATTTCAGTTACTGATTTGATTTTGGGGGCTAATTGGTTAAAAACCATAGGATCCCATATTGTGGATTATGATGCCTTACAATTGAAGTTTTTACATGAAGGAAAATTTATAACTCTACAAGGCAATATTGATTCTTCCCCTACGCAAGCCCATTTACATCACATCCGACGAATGGTAAATACGGATTCTATTGCTGAGATTTTTAGTATGCAAATGTTCAAAGACAGTCTCCCACAGTCCCATACGTTTGACCTGCCTGTGGATATGGCACCAGAATTGGCCTTGTTGTTACGCAAGTATAGTTCAGTTTTCGGTGTTCCTACATCCTTGCCACCACCTCGTTTCCAGGATCATTCTATTCCTTTGTTGGAGGGCTCTCAACCTATTAAGGCTAAACCATACAGGTATCCACATAGTCAAAAAGCTTAAATTGAATAATTGGTGCAAGACATGCTTAAGGAAGGCATAATCCATCCAAGCAAAAGTTCCTTTTCTTCTCCAATCATTTTGGTCAAGAAGAAAAATGGCTCATGGAAGGTATGTACAGATTATAGAGCCTTGAATGCAATTACTATTAAAGATAATTTTCCCATTCCCATGGTGGATGAACTTATTGATGAGTTATTTGGAGCAATTTTCTTTTCCAAGCTCGACTTAAGGTCTGGTTATCACCAAATATTATTGAACCCAGATGATAGATATAAAACTGTTTTCAGAACCCACCATGGCCATTATGAATGGCTTGTAATGCCATTTGGCTTAAATAATGCCCCAGCTTCCTTTCAAAGTTTAATGAATGAGATTTTCAAAGCATATTTGAGGAAATTCGTGCTAGTCTTTTTTTATGATATTTTGGTGTTTAGTGCCACATGGGAAGATCACTTATATCATTTGGAATTAGTTCTGAAAACTCTGCAGCAGCAGCAATTATTCGCCAGACTCTCAAAATGCTCATTTGGAGTAAGGGAAATTGATTATTTGGGCCATACCTTATCAGGTACAGGTGTGGCTATGGAAAATGATAAATTAGAGGCTGTTAAAAAGTGGCCTATCCCAACCACAGTCAAACAGTTGCGGGGATTTTTAGGCTTCTCTGGTTACTATAGGAGATTTGTTAAGGGGTATGCCACAATCGCTGCACCTTTAACAGATTTGCTGAAAAAGGACTCATTCCAGTGTTCTCCAAATGCCTCTCTAGCATTTGACAAATTGAAGGATGCTTTGACCTCTGCCCCTGTGCTTGCCATTCCTAATTTCAGTGAGCCTTTTGTTTTGGAAACAAATGCTTCAGGGTCTAAATTAGAGTTGTTCTTAGCCAATCTCAACATCCAATTGCTTACTTTTCAAAGAAACTTTCTCCTCGAATGTAGAAACAATCTATGTATATCAGAGAATTTTATGTCATCACAGAGGCATTAGCTACGTTTAGACATTACATGCTGGGCCACAAGTTCATCAATAAAACAGATCAGAAAAGCTTAAAAGAATTGCTTGAGCAGTAGCAGTGGCTTCCTAAGTTTTTAGGCTATGATTTTACCATACATTATAAACCTGGAAAAGAGAACAGCCCAGCTGATGCCTTGTCTCGAAGTTGTTTGCTGGCTTAGTCTGAGTCAAATTTTAAATGGATGGAACAAATTGCTCTTATGACAAAGAAGGATGCAAAATTGAGCAAGTTACTACTGCAGCATAAACAAGGCACTTTATCTACTCAGAAGTTTGTGGACGATTAATGATACCAGCAGACATGAAATTAAAGAATCAAATTTTGCAGGAGTTTCATGATTCTAAAGTTGGGGGTCACGCTGGCACTATTAAGACTATAGCCCGAATCTGTAATCAGTTTTTGGCCAAATATGCAGGAAGATACAAAGTAGTATATTCGACAGTGCAATATTTGCCAACAAGCTAAAGTGGATCAAGCTTTATCGAATGGGTTATTACAACTGTTGCCTATACCTCAACAAATTTGGGAGGATATAGCTATGGATTTCATTACTAATCTACCTCCTTCACATGGTTTTTCTACCATCATGGTGGTAATTGATAGACTTTCCAAGTTTGGGCATTTCATTCCCTTGAAAGTGGAATATAACAGTAAGATAGTGGTAGAAGCGTTCATTAATAATGTGGCAAAGATTCATGGTTTCCCTAGAACCATTGTTTCAGGTCGAGATTGGATTTTTATCAGCTCTTTTTGGCAACATCTCTTCAAAGCTCAAGGCATTACTTTGGCAATGAGTTCGGCATATCACCCTCAAAGTGATGGCCAAACTAAGATCCTTAACATGACATTGGAGATGTATTTACGGTGCTACATTTTTTAGAATCCAAAGTTATGGTATTCTATGCTTCCGTGGGCACAATATTGGTATAACTCTTCTTACCATCACAGTTTAAAAATGAGTCCTTTTAAAGTTGTTTTTGGGAGGGAACCCCCTATGGTTATTCCTTATGAAGTTAATGTTAAAGATCCTCCTGATCTTCAAGAATCTCTAAGCAATAGGGACAAATGCTGCAACAGCTCAAGCACAATCTCATGAGAGCACAAAATTACATGAAAGTTCAAGCTGATAAGAAAAGAATACAGCTGCACTTGCAAGTTGGTGATCTCGCTTTAGTGAAATTACAGTCATATAGACAGAACTCGGTGGCTCTTAGAAAGAATCAGAAACTTAGCATGAGGTTCTTTGGTCCATTTGAAGTAGTGGAGAAGATCGGTGCAGTAGCCTACAAGTTAAAGCTGCCTCAGACAACTAAAATTCACCCTGTTTTTCACATTTCTTTGCTTAAAAAGTTTGTGGGAAATCAGTCCCAGCCATACTTACCCTTACCTTTGACCACTAATGAGTTTGGCCCTTTGATAAGTCCACTGAAAGTGCTAGATACAAGGGTAATACAACGTAATTCCTGTTGACTCCCTGACAAGCGTACCAGATCGTTCCAAGTAATATAATTTGTAAAGCCCGATGTCGTTCTTCCTTAGAGACTCGAAAGGCCTTATCTTTCGTGTGAACTAAAATCGTAAGACTTGTAGAGAGAAAAATTAATTGTGTGGAATGCAAAGACAGAAAATAAACATGCAATGTGTTGATTCAGTTGACGAAAAAGACTGTGGATGAATGGAGTTGTTGGGGGTTTACAATTTCATCTTATCCGCCCTCTCTTATCTACTCCTCTTGTTTAAATTGCTTTGTTATCTCATTGTTATGCAAACTTTCTTGGCCTACCCTAGCCCGATCCCTCGGCGAAAAGAGCCTATTACTAATTACCGGCTTGCTATCCCTAGCCTCCCTTAGTAATGATACACGGGGCCCAAGCCCAATAAATAAAGTCCATCAAAACCAAACCAATAAGAAGGACAAAAGAGCCATTTTACACATAGGGGGTGAGCTTAGCAAGGTGGGGGCTGCAACATGGAAGCACATGATTCACACTGTCACACGTAGAAGAATCAGCGTTGCAGCTGTTTTTCATTTTTCTGCACATTGAAGAAATGTTTAGCACGTGTGCTTCTAGAAATTAGCTTCCTGCCAGCACATTTTGCACATGTCACCACTTGTATACAGATCCCTGCATGATGGAAACTATAAGCACCGTTGGATTTATCTAGCTTGAAGGAGATAACACTATAAATCTCCTTCTGTTTGTATCAATACTTTTGAACCTTGAGAATGAATTCAGCTGAAATCTTTTCCAGCCTTTCTCTCTTCGAAAGTCACTTGCCTGTGCTTCCTTCATTTTCCCTCTAGCTTCTTTCCAATCTTGGAGAGCCTTCTGAGCTAGCTATCAGCCATATAAGCACTGCCTCCACACTTGTTTCCACATTCCTCTGGTGCCAATCAAACCAGATCCAAGAGTTTCATGGATTCTGCCGTTGCTTCCACGAACTGGACCGTATCATGTGGTATTCAGAGCCACAGTTGCTCCACGACACGATCCAGATGAGTCTAGTCTATATCATTTTACAATGTCATTGTTGTTCTTTCGTGTTTGTGAAGTTGTGTACTGTTTCATTGCCTTGCTCTGATTCATAGGTATCTATTTGAGTATTCGTTCGTTCCAGCTTTTCTTCGGTTTTTTTGTTCATCATTTTATTTGGTCACTTTATTGTTTGAGTCTTTCATTTTTGTAATCTCATCCAGTCTGTCTCGTCTTGTGTATGTTGTTTCAATTGTCAAATTTCAAAGTTCATCTTCAGTGCTTGGATAAATCTGCTGATCTGGATTGGATTTTCAATAGAAGCACATGATGCCTCTTGAATTCCACCAGGTTGCAGTACCAGTGGTGCACTAATTGAATCTGAATTGAGTTTTGGTTTTAAAACCGTGATTGAAAGTTTCATCTGCTGCATAATTTGGCTGATTCATCACTGGCTGCACGACTTATTACAATATTGAATAAGGACTTTAGTATATGAAAAATCAATTCAAACGTGCAGACATGTGAATGTTGTATTCTGTGATAGTAATTTTGTTAAACTACATTTGTAAGTGGAATGCATCAATTGATCTAGAGTGGATGCATCACTGAATCACTTCTGTGCCTTACTCTGCAGTTGGCCGAACTGTCGTTCCTTGTGTGTAGTCAATTTTTGGTATTTAAAATCTAATTCAGTACCTAGATCATTGCTGAATATCTTGTACTTCAATTCCAATATCTTTAATCAGTTTTTTAGTGCTGAAAATGGACATGAGTCAGTGTCTATAAGTCTTTTGAATCCGTGTATTAAAATCTGGATGGTGAAGTTGTTAAAATTTGCTGCATGATAGGAACCGAGCTAGTCAAATTTTGCTAGCTGCTGATTTTGCATCCAAAAGCTGTGCCAATAAGTTTGTTTTGGCAAATAAAATTTGGCTCTGCAAAGCATTGGTGAATTACTACAATTCTGCACTTTTTCACTCCTAACACCACCGGTTTTAATCAATTTTTTTTGAAAACGAGCTGCATAATTTTCTACTTGACTGGACAAATCGGTTTGATACATAATCATCAATTAAACTTGTAGCAAAAGTTTGGCCTGTGTACTGAATAGATCAAAAGGAAAAGAAAAGATGAAAACAATAAAATAGCATCACTTAAAAAGTTGATTGGCCAGTACAACTAAGATTACAGAAGTTAGTGCATCAAATTGATTTTTCTTTCAGTCAATTCATCAAACAGTTTTGGTTAAACTGTAGTAGCGTCTCATTTCGATTTTTGCTGCAGCTTGTTTGTGTTTATTGCATTTTTAATCTGCTCTAGCACCCTTCCTAAGATCACTTTGCTGTGCCAACGTGTTTGCTATCCATTTTCTTGCTTTATATGACTTTTTGACCTCTTTGCCTACCAACCATTTGATAAAAGGACGGTAGTGCAGTGGATTTGGTATAAATTCTGGGCAGCAACTTCTTTTGATATTACTGAATTAACTCTGTTTTTGAAGCTGTGTGAAGTGTGATTATATGGAAATGGTCAAGCCCGAGGCTCTTCATCTTTGGTAGCGTATTAAGAAGTGGGAAATTGGAGGAAACCATAAGGTGAGGAGGACTACCATACATCCAAATCCTTGCTGGACAACACCTAGCCGGGACAGCCAATGGCAGAATTCTTGATAACAGAAAATCCACCTTGCAGCTATGAGCTTTGTGAGATGCCAAAGTGCAGCATCAAATTTTGTTTTTTAGAAGCCAAAGCTGCCTTCATCATTCCACACTCTTTTTTTTTTACTTTTGTTTCATTTGATTTGTCAAATTGATTGTAAAATGGGCCACTAAACAAGTGATTTGGAAGAATTCTCAAGTGTTCTTCCATCACTTGTAACATTTGACTTTAATTGGAAAATTAAAATTGGTAGACGGTGAGTGTGTCTTGGTTCCAAAGTTCCAAGCCTCACCTAGGAGACCTCACCCTTTTACTTCTTTGCAAAAGCGTCTAGGAAATTCTTAGAGTCCGCCTTAGAATCATGGCTTTTATTTCTTTGTTTGCCTATTGTTTTTGTTGTGTCCTTTGATTGTAAAAGTGATTTTATTTTAAAGGGTAATTAGTAAGTAGCTTAAGACATATCTGGCTAAGGTAAGACTTAGTATTTAAGCAACCCTTGTGGTTCACCTCTCTTACTTGGGATTTGTCTAAAGTGAAAGCTTTTAATTCTTTAGATTAAGAAAACTTTTAAGAACAAAGATGTCTTGTTATTCATATAGTTCCTCTAGCTCATATAGTTCATCTAGGAACTTTAATTTTGATCAGCCCATTGGTCTTAAAGAAATTAAAAGAGAACATGATAAAGCTAGGAGGAAGACTTGTTCATTTCATGAGTTTGATAGGATTGAGAATACTTTGTATAAACAAGCTAGGGAAAATATTCCTTTCTTTGGTGAAGATATTGGTGTATTTACTTACTTAGCTTGGGAAAAGGAAATTGATGACATGCATTTCTTTATGGTTAGAAGAAGTCAATCTGAATCCTATTATTCTCGCGATTATGAATCATATATCAAGAGTCTTTACACTTCTAGATTTCAAAAACATGCAAGAGAGTGGTGGGATGAAAGAGCATATCATGTTAGGATAGGTAGAAAATCTCCCATTCATGATTGGAAAGAATTGAAAGTTTGTTTGAGAAGAAAGTTTGTGCCTCCAAATATTGAAAGAAACTTAGAACTTATGAGAGAGCTTATTACAGAAGGCAAGTTATTCATTCAAAATTTAAGTGGGTTCTCTCGTAGGGAAAGTGAGTTTTTAGAAAAACTTAAGAGGCAATGGGAAGAGTCAAATATATATAGGATAGAGAGATTTAAGAGAGAGCAAGAGAGAATAGAGGAAGAAAAAGAGAGAAGGGATGAGAAAGAAAAAAGAGAGCAAGAGGAAGAAAAAGAGAAAATAAGAAGAGAAAAAGAAAGAAAGGAAGAGGAAGAAAAGAGAGTAGAGGAAGAGAATATACAAAAGAAAGAGAAGGAAGAAATTGCAAGGAAGAAAATGGAAGAGAAGAGATTGATGGCAACATCTCCTACTTTTACAATAGAACCCAAACTTTTAAAGGGAGGTTTTCTATCTTCTCGCTTTCCATTTGTTATTAAATGTTCTAATTCTACCTTTTCTTCCCACGGAATTGCCATTAACCCTTTTCAAAAGTTACAATTTTTAACACATGGCAATCAAAAACTTGAGTTAGAGTTACCTTTTTGGTTCTCACTAACTCAAGACAAAAATAAACTTTCAAAAGAAGTAAGGTTTCTTTGTAATAAAATTTAAAATCTTAACTTTAGGAAACCTTCTTATAAACATATTCCTCTATATATCTTATTGGGTCAGATAAAACTAATTAGAGATATGTTTGACGATTATTGCAGATTAATTTTTGACCCAGGAGGAACTCATGTGAAGTCAACAAAAATAAGTCCTCATCATAAAGACGACCCACCAAATTTGAGGACAAATCCTTTCCAAGAGGGAGGGGATGATACGCGGGGCCCAAGCCCAATAAATAAAGTCCACCAAAACCAAACCAATAAGAAGGACAAAAGAGTCATTTTACACGTAGGGGGTGAGCTTAGCAAGGTGGGGGCTGCAACATGGAAGCACATGATTCACACTGTCACACGTAGAAGAATCAGCGTTGTAGCTGTTTTTCATTTTTCTGCACATTGAAGAAATGTTTAGCACGTGTGCTTCTAGAAATTAGCTTCCTGCCAGCACATTTTGCACATGTCACCACTTGTATACAGATCCCTGCATGATGGAAACTATAAGCACCGTTGGATTTATCTAGCTTGAAGGAGATAACACTATAAATCTCCTTCTTCTGTTTGTATCAGTACTTTTGAACCTTGAGAATGAATTCAGCTGAAATCTTTTCCAACCTTTCTCTCTTCGAAAGTCACTTGCCTGTACTTCCTTCATTTTCCCTCTAGGTTCTTTCCAATCTTGGAGACCCATCTGAGCTAGCTATCAGCCATATAAGCACTACCTCCACACTTGTTTCCACATTCCTCCGCTGCCAATCAAACCAGATCCAAGAGTTTCATGGATTCTGTCGTTGCTTCCACGGATTGGACCGTATCAAGTAACTAGCAATGCATTACCGAACAGAAGCAAAAACAATTGATCGTCCTACCTCCCTATCCCTAGGTGGTATTGCTTAACCAAGGAATTACTCACCAGTTCATGACATTATTGTACGTTCCCGTATCAATAGAGACAAACAACAGTTATCGAATGAGTTAAACGATAAAAGCTTTAAGTGTAGATGAGAACCCAACATTGATACTCAAAGCATAAGAAAATCATATAAATAAACAAGAGTTTCAATAAAAGAGAGTTTCAAAAGATTACATTGTTTCCCCCAACAACAAAAAGGGTTTAGTTCACCATTGTCATGGTGAACCAAGATGAAAATAATGGAAGAATGGAAGAGCAAACCCTAGATAGGATGAAAAGGAGCCTAAGCATCCAAGAAATCTTCTCCAAAGAGTGAGAATTAGGTCTGGCTGCCCTCTTCTGTTAAAAGAATGAGAAGGAAATCGCACTAGGACTATTTATAGCTGAGGAGCGTCACATAAAATAGGCCCAAGCCCAATAGGCAACCGCTTGGCGTCACACTTATGCGATCTCCTCGCATTTGGCCGCCCAACGGTGTATTTCTGCCGCTGCGCGATTCCTAGACTCTTCTTTTCTTGATTTTCTTCCTCTGTCTTGAGTCTAAGGTGTTTATCTTCACCTTCATTCTTCACTTCCATCAAAATTGCTACAAAACAAGCATAATATCGCTAAAAACAACTTTTGACTCTCAACTGACTCATTTATTGAGTTTTGCTTGATTCTTAGCTCATTCTAAGCAGTAAAGGGAGTAATTTGGTTTAAAATAACATATGAAAATAACGGTTTTTTAACCGTTATCACAACCCCAAACTTAAAACTTTGCTTGTCCTCAAGCAAACAAAACAAAACTATAAACAAAACAAAACTTGGCTTTCTACAATTTCATCCAATGGTTCAACAATCCTAAAGTACATTATGAGAACTACTCAATTTCAGATCATTAGTGGTAATCAAATCAAGATGTATGCATGCTTTCAATTCAGTTATCTCACACATTCCTCAACAGATGTTACATATTATGAATGACCAATCCACTAAGCAAAGATGCAATCATGAAATTTAGAAATTATCACCAAGCAAGTGTTTCACTCAATCACTCAAGTGTTTAGGGTGACACTGTGATGCCGGGCACTGAGAGGGCGGGGAGTGATCGCCGGTGCAAGAGGCACAGACAAGGAGCGGCTCCTGGCAGGCTTGTAGTGGAAGGGGCACATGGATGAATCGAACATACACCGAAATGAGAGGGATCTGGAGATTGTATAGGTATGGGACTATACAGTTGAAGGATAGCTTAAAGGAATTGATTTGGCTACTCATATCACCAAAATGCATTTGCTTTTCGGTAGCCTAAACCATAAGAACTCCATGGTTAAGCATGCTTAGCCTGGAGTAATTCTGGGATGGGTGACCTTCTGGGAAGTTTTCTCGGAAAGTGTGTGAGTGAGGACAAAGCACACTGGAAAGCCTCGTGGTGATGTGTGAGGGCAGTCAACAGTCCTTGTAAGTTGTCGGGGCGTTACAGATGGTATCAGAGCCAAGTTCTCCCAGCACGGTGTGGTTCGAGGACGAACCAAGCAGAAGCTGGTGGGCATGTGACACCCGGGCACTGACGAGGGCGGGGAGTGATCGCCTGTGCAAGAGGTACGCACAAGGAGCGGCTCCTAACAGGCTTCCAGTGGAAGGGGCACATGGACGAATCGAATATACACCAGAATGAGAGGGATCTGGAGACTGTATAGGTATGAGACTATACAGTTGAAGGATAGCTTAAAGGAATTGATTTGGCTACTCATATCACCAAAATGCATTTCCATAAGAACTCAGTCAACAGTCCTGTAAGTTGCTGGGGCGTTACAAATGGTATCAGAGCAAGTGTTCTGTCATTTCCTTAGAATTTTTGTCGAACCGGTGGTGTTCGTATTGCGATACGATAGTGTGTTGAGTTCTCTACGGAGACTGAGATTCTTGTGTCACCCTATTCTCGTGCGCGAGGACTAGAGAGGGTTGGATGTCTCGCCCAATGACTTCGGCTCGTGTGAGTATAGTGCTTGGCGGGTGCGCCTAACCGAAGTTTTTATTCGTAATTCCTTGAGAAGTCGGGGAGTTAGGCCTGAAGTTGCGATGGAAGGCGGCTCGAATCGCCCTGTTTTGCGAAACATGTTTGGTACGACAAAATTCAAGGAAACAACAGAAGCTTTTATAAATGATTTGAGTTGTGAATTTAATACTGTGATGTATTGTAATGCTATGACTATGATAGTCTGGGTGGTGATGATTTGAGTTATGAGTTGAATACTGAGATGTGTTGTGATGTAATGACTATATTAGTCTATGTTATGATGTTTTTTCTTTGAAATTGTATGCTATGTTATGTTCTTAGTTACTCACCCTTTCCTTTTGTGGTTGTGGTTCCACCTGCAATGATCGTACTTGTACGGGAGTAGATGGTGATGCAGAAATCGCAAGTCAGGAGTATCGCGACGAGAGAACGGGAAATTTTTACTGATGGGATTTATTTATGTTTTTTTAGAAGACATTTTAGATTTTCAAATAACGGATTTGAATATTTTTGTAAGGTTTGAATTTCAGTTCTAATACGTTTAGACGGTTAATGTTTTATTTGGTTCTGAGATTTTTTATAAACGTTTATAATCGATGGTATAAAAGAAAAAAAAAATTGGCGTAGATTTCAAAGTAAATAGATTTAGCACAAGGGTTTTCATTCTGTTTAGGGCCAAGGTTCAAAAAGGGTATAAAATTTCAAGCGCTTTGGGTGAAAATTTGGCTAAGTAAGGGCTTCCAAAAATGGCCTTGATCATATGACATATACATGTAATTCAATCAATTATCAGGACTTAGGCAATATCATTCATGCTTTCCTATGAATAATTTCATAAAACAATAAAACTCTGGAGCTCAATACCTCACACAACATGTTTTCTCACGCACATTCATTCATACACCTTGCTCAGCATCATAACCACAATCATAATTCCTCACACATTTATTTCACAGGATATCATCATGCAACACAACTTGCTCATCATTCACATCAGATCATCATCAAATAGACTCGTCATGCAAATTATTCAGTCAAACATCTTCAGAAAAGTATTCAAGCCAAGCATACATACTGAAAATAAAGTTCAACCTATTATAAGAATTTAAAATTCAAAAGTGAAAGAGAGAATCTAGGTTGCCTCCTAGTAGCGCTTGTTTAACGTCACGAGCTTGACCCAAACCTCGTGGATCCACCAACATCATAATTGAAGCAAATTGCTCCACATCTCCTCCCACATAATGTTTGAGTCTCTGTCCATTCACTATCCAGCTTCGCTGTTGATTCTCATCATTTGAATGCTCTAATTCCACTGCTCCATTTTGGAATACCTGCTTTACCACAAAAGGTCCTGACCATTTTGATTTCAACTTTCCAGGAAACAACTTCAACCTTGAGTTAAACAGTAACACCAACTCCCCTGGATGGAAAGTACTCTTGAGCAGGTTCTTGTCATGATACAATTTCACCTTATATTTGTAAATCCTTGATGAATCATATGCATGCAGCCGCATTTCTTCAAGTTCAAGCAACTGATCTCTTCATTTGCTTTGAGTTTCATTAGGATCAAAGTTCAAAAATTTTAAATCCCACAAAGCTTTATGCTCCATCTCTACTGGCAAATGGCATGCTTTTCCATAAACCAACTGAAAAGGTGAGAGTTCCATAGAAGTCTTCATAGCAGTTCTATATGCCCAGAGAGCATCATCTAGTTTCTGTGACCAATCTTTTCTTGAAAAAGTGATAGTCTTTTCCAGAATTCTTTTGATCTCCCGGTTTGAAACTTTAGCTTGCCCATTTGTTTGTGGATGATAAGGTGCAGCCACCTTATGTTTTACCCCATAATGTTTTAGCACCTTAGCCAGCTGATTATTACAAAAGCGAGATCCCCCATCACTGATGAGTACCCTGGGGGTGCCAAATCGTGAAAAGATTTGTCTCTTTAAGAATTTGATCACAATACTAGCATCATTCTTGGGACATGCTAAAGCTTCAACCCATTTGCTCACATGATCAACAACTACCAAAATATACTCATTATTAAATGATGGAGGAAAGGGTCCAACAAAACCAATACCCCAGCAGTCAAAAACTTCAACCTCCAGAATTCCTTGCAATGGCATCTTATGCCTCCTTGAAATAGTCCCCGTCCTTTAGCATTTGTCACAACTCCGAGCATGATTATGGGCATCTTTAAACACAGTTGGCCAATAAAATCCTGCTTGCAGGACTTTTGCGGCTGTGCGCTCACCATTATAATGACCTACATAAGGAGAATTATGACAATGCCACAAAATCCGTTCTGCTTCTTCCCTTCTTTCACATCTCCTCAGAAGATTGTCTGCTCCTATCTTGAACAAATACGGATCATCCCAAACGAATTGTTTGGCATCATGTAAAAACTTATTTTTCTGCTGCCAATTCAATTCTTCAGGAATAACGCCTGCAAATTTAAAGTTAGCCAAATCAGCAAACCATGGTCTTTGCTGGATATATAAGAGTGTTTCGTCTGGAAATGACTCCCATATTTCTTTCTCCTTGCTAGTTACTTCATCATTGCCCAACCGAGATAAGTGATTAGCTATTAGATTTTCACTTCCCTTTTTATCACGAATCTCTATTTCAAATTCTTGCAGCAACAACACCCATCTAATCAGTCGTGGTTTTGAGTCTGGTTTGTTCAATAAGTATTTTATAGCTGCATGATTCGTATAAACAATCACCTTAGATCCAACGAAATAGGATCTAAATTTCTCCAACGCATAGACTATAGCCAAAAACTTTTTTTCTGTAGTAGCATAATTTAATTGGGTTTCATTCAAGACTTTACTAGCATAGTAAATAACATGAAATACCTTTTCTCTTCTCTGACCCAACACAACACCTATAGCATAGTCACTAGCATCACACATGAGTTGAAACTCTTTATTCCAGTCTGGAGTTAGAATCACTGGAGCAGAGATCAACCTTTTCTTCAAAGTATCAAAAGCTTGCACACATTCCAGGCTCATTATAAATGGTGTCTCTTTAGCCAACAAATTACTCAAAGGCTTAGCAATCTTTGAAAAATCCTTGATGAATCTTCAATAAAACTCAGCATGTCCGAGGAAACTTCGAATTCTTTTCACATTTCTTGGAGGTGGAAGTTTTTCAATTACCTCCACTTTTGCCTTATCCACTTCAATCCCCCTTGCTGAAATTTTGAGCCCCAACATAATCCTTTCTGTAACCATAAAATGGCATTTTTCCCAATTTAGAACAAGATTTGTTTGAACACATCGTTTTAGAACAGCATCAAGATTGGTTAAGCACCTTTGAAATGAATCCCCAAAACTGAAAAATCGTCCATGAAAACTTCTATGCTTTTTTCCATGAAATCAGCAAAGATTGCTTGCATACACCTCTGAAATGTGGCTGGTGCATTACATAATCCGAATGGCATCTTTCTGTAAGCAAATATACCAAATGGACATGTAAAAGTTGTTTTCTCTTGGTCTTCAGGGTCAACCACAAGTTGATTATATCCAGAGTAGCCATCTAAAAGCAAAAATAAGCTTGTCTAGCCAATCTTTCTAACATCTGATCCATAAAAGGTAAGGGAAAATGATCTTTCCTGGTAGCTGCATTTAGTCTCCTGTAGTCGATGCACATGCGCCAACAAGTAATTGTCCTTGTGGGGATAAGTTTGTTCTTTTCGTTATAAATGACAGTCATCCTCCTTTCTTTGGTACAACTTGAACTGGACTAACCCATTTGCTATCAGAAATAGGGTAGATAATTCCTGCTTCCAGTAACTTCAATACTTCTTTTCTCACAACTTCTTTCATAGCAGGATTAAGTCTCCTTTGCGATTGAGCTACTGGTCTATAATCATCTTCCATAAGGATTCTATGCATATCATATGTGGGACTTATACCTTTGAGATCTGCAATTGACCATCCTATGACATCTTTGTTTGCTTTTAAGACTCCCACCAGCTTTCTCTCTTCTTCGGGAGATAATGAAGTACTGATAATGACTGGTTTTCCTCCATCATCTTCCAAAAACACATACTTCAAATGCGGTGGTAGCTCCTTCAATTCAACCTTACTTTCTGGAATTTTTGCTTTAGACTCAATCTTTTCAAAGAGAGCCTGTTCTGCTGGAATCTCTTTTGTTGCCTCCAACTCTTGAACACATTCATGCTTCATTTTATCCTCCTCTTCATTCAAATCCTCACATTCATCGATAAGAGTTCTCTCCAGCATGGATGCATTACGAACTCTATTCTCTTGTGTCATACAAAGTTCTTCTACAGCGTCGATCTGAAAGCATGACTTCTCGTCTTTAGGATGTCACATTGCTTGAAACACATCAAAATCCACCTCTTCATCTTGTACCTGAACTTTAAGCTTTCCTTTTTCAACGTCAATCACAATCCTGGCTGTCTTCATGAAGGGCCTTCCAAGAATCAAAGGAGCATCTCCATTTTCTTCCATCTCCATTATAACAAAGTCCACTGGAAATAGGAATTTGTCTACCTTGACTATCACATCTTCAGCAATTCCATAAGGATGTTTGAGAGATCTATCTACTAATTGAAGAACCATTCTTGTTGGTCTGATCTCCACTCCTCTAATATTTTTGAACATAGAGAGAGGCATCAGATTTATACTAGCTCCAAGATCAATCAAAGCTTTTCCAACATCTAACTCTCCAATAGTACAAGGAATAATGAAGCTCCCTGGATCTTGTAACTTAGGAGGTAGTGACCTTTGTAAAACTGCACTACAATTCCCTTGCACCTCAATTGTTTCCTCATCAAGGTACTTCCTTTTCTTTGTGATGAGTTCTTTTAAGAACTTTGCATAAGATGGTATTTGCTGGAGTGCCTCGGAGAACGGTATGGTTATTTCCAGTTTCCTTAAAAACTCCATAAAACGCTCAAACTGCTTCTCTCTCTCCTTTCTAGAATATATTTTTGGGTACGTCAGTGGTTTTTCGTACTCTTTCTCTTTGACTTTCACAACCTCCTCTTCCTGATCGTTACTCATCTTATTTTTCTTTATCTCACACTCCGCCCTGTGCTCACTCCTTTCTTCAACGCTCTCTTTTTTCTCATTGACTTCATCAACACTCATCATCTCCTCATTTTCTCCTTCATTGCCTTTAAAGTTAGTTGGTTCACCTTCTGCCTTCCTTTTTTTGCTTGTCAGAATAGCTTTGCATTCATCCTTAGGATTAACTTAAGTGTTAGCCCTAAACTGATTCTTTTCGATGATTTCTATCCTTTTAGACAGTTGGCTAATCTTTGATTCCAGTGATCTGAAGCTGGCTTGATTATTGTTTAAATGAGACTCATAAGCTTTGAAAAAATTATCAAATCGGTAACTAAGGGCTCTGACCGTCTCAGTCAAGCTGCTTACCTGCTGCCATAAAGGTGAAGGTTGTTGTTGCCAGAAGCCTCCTACTTGCCCAGAAGAAGTATTCTGATTCTGTCCAATACTGGGGTGGTTCTTCCAACTTTGGCTAGAATTGCCTTTGTTAAAATTACCTTGTTTGTACTGGAATTGGTTTCCCATGTAGTTCACTTCCTGCTGCATTTCTTCAGTAAAAGCACATTGACCATTGATGTGGTCACCACCGCATAAATCGTAAAGTTGTTAAGTCTGAGAAATATTCCTTAACCCTGTTGGAAATTCAGAAAGGACCTTTGTTAGCTTGTCCAGTTTTTGGTTAAGGAGATGATTTTGTGCAGCCATCGCATCATTAGCCGGGAGATGCAAGAGTCCTCCTTTTTGTACTCCCCTCTAACTTTGAGATACTTCATTCAGAGCCATCTCTTTAATCAATTCGTACGCCTCATCTTCAGTCTTTCTATTTATACTGCCTCCAACTGAAGCATCCAACATCATCTTAGACCGAGTATTTAGCCCTACAAGGAAAGCAAGTAAATATGAGGTCTTATCAAATCCATGGACTGGAGTTTTCCTCAACAGGCCTTTAAATATGTCCCAGGCCTGTCCGAGAGTTTCTTCCATTCCTTGCTTGAATGAAGAGATTTCCAGCTTCCCCTGATTGATCTTGGTCTATGGAAAGAATTTGGTAACAAACTGTCTTGCCAAAGCATCCCAAGTTCGAAAAGTACCTTCTGGGAATGAATGCAACCAATCTTTAGCGTTTCCTCCCAGAGAGAAAGAAAACAAACTGAGTCTGACCCTATCATCTGAAACTCCAGTCATTCTGACAATATTGCAAATTTCACCAAAGATTGGAAAAATGCTTATATGGATTCTCATTTGACAACCTGTGAAATTGGTTGTTCTGAATTAACTGGATGAGTGCAGGACTCATCACCATGTTGGTTGTATTGTCAGCTGGTATAACTATGCTGTTGAAGCTCAAAGGACCCACTGTGTTTGTTGAGTCCCCCAGTGTGCGTCTTGGAGGAGGTTGGTCCGCCATCTCCTCCGTATCTTGTGCCTCAAAAGAAGAGTGCAAAAGTTCCTCAGGAGAAGGAAAGTTTTCCCTTGCAGGATGTCTGACTTTCCTCTTTCTCCTGTCCGAGAGTCCTTCTAAAAGTGGTTACTGGTCTTTTCTGCTTCTAGTGTGTATTCCTTCCTGCATACACAAGAAACAACACCCCTAAAAGCACTTTTACAGAAAACAAAACAAAGTAAAATAAGAAAAACGAAAAACAAATAATTACAAACAAGTCAAATTTAGTCAATTCACACTACTTGAAAAAGTTCAACCTCGAGTCCCCGGCAACGGCGCCAAAAACTTATTGACTCCCTGGCAAGCGTACCAGATCGGTCTAAGTAATATAATCGGTAAAGCCCGATATTGTTCTTCCCTAGAGACTCGAAAGGCCTTATCTTTCGTGCGAACTAAATTCGTAAGACTTGTAGAGAGAAAAATTAATTGTGTGGAATGCAAAGATAGAAAATAAACATGCAATGTGTTGATTCAGTTGACGAAAAAAACTGTGGATGAATGGAGTTGTTGGGGGTTTACAATTTCATCTTATTAGCCCTCTCTTATCTACTCCTCTTGTTTAAATTGCTTTGTTATCTCATTGTTATGGAAACTTTCTTGGCCTACCCTTAGCCGGATCCCTCGGCGAAAAGAGCCTATTACTAATTACTGGCTTGCTATCCCTAGCCTCCCCTAGTAACTAGCAATGCATTACCGAACAGAAGTAAAAACAATTAATCGTCCTACCTCCCTATCCCTAGGTCGTATTGCTTAACCAAGGAATTACTCACCAGTTCATGACATTACTATACGTTCCCGTATCAATAGAGACAAACAACAGTTATCGAATGAGTTAAACGATAAAAGCTTTAAGCGCAGATGAGAACCCAACAATTGATAATCAAAGCATATGAAAATCATATGAGTAAACAAGAGTTTCAATAAAAGAGAGTTTCAAAAGATTACATTGTTTACCCCAACAACAAAAAGGGTTTAGTTCACCATTGTCATGGTGAACCAAGATGAAAAGAACGGAAGAATGGAAGAGCAAGCCCTAGATAGGATGAAAAGGAGCCTAAGCATCCAAGAAATCTTCTCCAGAGAGTGAGAATTAGGTTTGGCCGCCCTCTTCTGTCAAAAGAATGAGAAGGAAATCACACTAGGGCTATTTATAGCTGAGGAGCGTCACAGAAAACAGGCCCAAGCCCAACAAGCAACCGCCCGGCGTCACACTTATGCCATCTCCTTTCATTTGGCCGCCCAGCGATGTATTTCTGCCGCTGGGCGGTTCCTAGACTCTTCTTTTCTTGATTTTCTTCCTTTGTCTTGAGTCTAAGGCCTTTATCTTAACCTCCATTCTTCATTTCCATCAAAATTGTTACAAAACAATGCAAAACAATCATAATATCGCTAAAAACAACTTTTGACTCTCAACTGACTCATTTATTGAGTTTTGCTTGATTCTAAGCTCATTCTAAGCAGTAAAGGGAGTAATTTGGTCTAAAATAACATATGAAAATAACGGTTTTTCAACCGTCATCAATTCCAAAGACATCCAACAGGTGTTGGTTCAATGGCACTCTATTGCACCTAAGGAAGATATCTGGCAGGATATTACTGAGTTTCAACAATCTTATCCTCACTTCAACCTTGAGGACAAGGTTGCTAATAAAGGGAAGGGTATTGTAACAAGTGAAGGAGACGTGGAGGGAAATGCAACTGATAGCACGGGACATGTGGAAGAAAGCAATGTGAGAATGGACACATGTAAAGAAAGGAGAGCACGTAAGGAGAATGTGCTACTAAAGGATTTTGTTTGGTGAGAAGAACATGACTCTGGTATGATCTCTTTTCTGTTACTGTTGCAGAATCCTGATTTCATCTCTCCTTCTCTCTGAAATTGAATCTTCCTTTATCATTTCTTCTCTTCTTCTTCTCAGGTTGAAGCAAGCTCTTGGGAAATTATTGACGGAAGATTATTTGAATTTTTCAGTTATTTGTTAAATTCTGTTCCAGTTGTAAACTCAATTACAAAATACTGTTGGCTTTTGTTTGAAATAAATCCCCCCGTACCATGTTCTGACAATTTTTATAATATGATGATGATTCAAGAGTGGATTTACAATTTTATGGTGTGGATCGGATATGGAGAGGCGATTTCAACCCACATCGGATTTTGACATCATTATTTTTTCATTTTAATGTTTTTAAGTTTATATTTAATTTTTAGTAAACTGGTAGTTGTTATATTGGGTGGTTTTAAATAAATAATTATATTAATTAATTAATAATTTTTTTAAATATTTTGTTATCCTATTTTTGAATTTTATTTTAATTAAATTGTTATATTTTAATAATTTATTTATTTATATAAAGATTTGAATTAAATTTATTTAGTTTTAATGAAATAATAAATTTTATAGTTATTTCATTCATATTAAAAGAATAAAAACCAATTAATCAAATTATTAAAGAATAAAAACAAAATAACCAAATTATTAAAAAAAAATTAAAAATAAAAAATATATGTTTATATAAATATTTGAAAAACCGTAAAAAAAAAACTGTTAATACCCATACATTACTCCAACAATGAAATAAAAACAAATAAAATAAAAGAAACAGAAAAATAAAATATAGAAATTATTTAAAATGATATAAAAGGTTTAAAAGATAATTTAAAAGTACATTTTATTTTTTTAATTGTATTAAATTGTGTTTAAAAACTACGGATATGGATATCCGAACCTATATAAATCGGATATGCATATCCATCCGAACCTATATAAATCGGATACGCATATCCGATGGCGATTCTAATTTTTTTTAATCTAAATTACTTTTATTAATTTTAATAAATTCATAGAAATTAATTTATATTAATTAAAAATTATATTATTATTTATAAACTAATAAAAATCATATATAATTTTAAAAATAATTTTAAACTAATAAAATAATTAAAACAGTGATATAATTAAACTTTAATATATATATATATATATATATATATATATATATATATATATATATATATATATATATATATATATAACATTAAAAATATGCATGGATATTGATATATGAATTTTCATTGTCGGATCTTTGCATCCGATTCCTCCGGATGCATCAGCGCTCCACAGTCAATAAATTTAGTTTTAGTTTTTCATTTTTTCACAGTCAATAAGTTCAGTTTCATGCAAACAGATTTATCACAGAAAAAATATTATCAAAGAGTTACAATTCAAAGGTACAGAGAAGTGTAAGGTTTCTTTATAAAAATAAAATGAGGTGGAGGGGTGCATGATAAAGGGGTGAAGAGTTATAAGAATGCATGTTTGGGGATTTGAGGAAAATGGAGGTGGAGTCAATGATGGGTACAAAAATTTTCAATAATAAAAAAATTCAACTTTTAAACCACTTATTAATTAATTAGGGGCCTTTTAGGAAATTGGAGGTGTAGAGTGAAATGTTTGGAGGTGCACGGTGAAACACCCCAACTTTAGTGTCTTATTGGAATAATATCATACGCAACCATGAAAAGGATTGTGTCTGGCCAAAAAAATCGTCTAATGTCATGCACACACCCAATGTGTTTTTGTGCCTATAGTGCATTGAAAAACGAGAAAATGTGATTTTAGAATCATGTTGGAGCTTCATAAGTTTTGATAAAATAATTTTCATCATCATTATCTTTTAACGGTCTTACTAATTTGATATTTTTAAAGTTTTCTTAGTCCTTCAAAATACTTCCCTTCTTTACAAAATTTTATTATACAATTTTTTGAAGGGCTAAGAAAGGGGAGGAAACACTTGAAGAGAGAAGAAAGCGGGTGTAAGGTTTGGGAATATGAAACGCAGCAAGAGAATGGGCTTTTTAGAATGGATCAAATTAAAATAAAGTAGTAAAAGATTCTTCTCTTCTAACAGGGACATAATTGGAAAAATTTAAAAACAAGGAGGTGTAGGATGAGATACACGAGGTGTAGGGACAAGCACTCTCGTCCCTATCACAGATCCATCAATGCACAATCCAATCTCAGAAATGCATCATCAGTAACACAGAACAACAACAAAAACATCAACCACACTTCAACTATTATACAATCTATCAGATATGAGCTTAAAGAAATTGGAACTAACCTCGACACCCAAGAAAACTTGATGTGATCTATAAGAAGACACCACGACACCACCACGACAACCACTAAATGAAAATAAGGAGAGTTTTGTGAGAATGAAAGGTGCACTCTGAAACTGTGAGAACTCATATGAGGGAGGACGGGAGGAGAAGAGGCAACACTTGAAGAGAAGAGGAAGGGGGTGTAGGGTTTGGGAATATGAAATGTTTCAAGATAGAATGAGTTTTTGTACAATGAGTCAAATTAAAATAAAGCGGTCAAATATTTTTCTTTTCTAACAGGGGCACAGTTGGGAAAATTAAAAAATAGGGAGGTACAGGATGAGTTGTGTGGGGTGCACGGAGAAGCAATCTCGTCATTTTCACAGATCCATTAATGCAAAATCCAATCCCATAAGTGCATCATCAACAACATAGAACAACAACACAAACATCAACCACAGTTTAATTATCGTACAATCTATCATATTTGAGCTAAAGAAATGGGAACCAACCTGTATGCCTAGACAAACTTGATTGAACTATGAGAAGATGCCACCATCACCACGACACCACCACAACAGCCACTAAACGAGAATGAGGAGAGTTCTGTGAGAATGAAAGGAGCGCTACGAAACTATGTGAACTCAAATGAGGGAGGAGGGGAGGCAAAACTCGAAGAGAGGAGAGAGGGGATGTAGGTTTTGGGAATATGAAATGAGACAAGAGAGAATAAGTTTTTTTGCAAAGTGGGTCAAATTAAATTAAAGCAGTTAAAGATTTTTCTCTTCTGATAGAGGAACAGTTGGGAAAACTAAAATCCAAGAAGGTACAAGATGAGATACAAGAGGTGCAGGGAGAAGCACTCTCGTTCCTATAACATATCCATCAATGCACAATTCAATCCCAGAAATGCATCATCAACAGCACAAAACAACAACACAAACATCAACCACACTTTAACTATTATTCAATCTATTATATCTAAGTTTAAAGAAATGAGAATGAGTTTTTGTAGAATGGATCAAATTAAAAGAAAATAGTTAAAGATTCTTCTCTTCTGACAGAGGTACAGTTGGGAAAATTATAAAACAAATATGTGCAGGATGAGATACGTGAAATGAAGGGAGAAGTACTTTCGTCTCAATCACAGATGCCTCAATACACAATCAAATCCCATAAATGTATCATCAACAGCACCGAACAACAACACAATCTTCAACCACACTTCAACTATCATAAAATTTATCAGATCTGGCTTAAAGAAATTGGAACCACCCTGGACGCCCAAGCAATCTTGATGTGAACTGTGAGAAGACGCCACCACCACCATGACAACCACCAAACGAGAGTAAAGATAATACTGTAAGAATGAAAGGTGCACTCTAAAACTGTGAGAACTCAAATGAGGGAGGAGGGGAGGCAACACTCGAAGAGAGGAGAAAGAGAGCGTAGGGTTTTGAAATATGAAATGCAGCAAGAGGGAATGAATTTTGTAGAATGGATCGAATTAAAATAAAGCAATCAAAGATTCTTTTTTTCTGACAGGGACACATTTGGGAAAATTAAAAAACAAAGAGGTGTAGGATGAGATACTTGAAGTGCATGGAGAAACACTCTTGTCCCTATCACAGATCCATCAATACACAATCCAATCCCAGAAATGCATCATCAACAGCACAAAACAACAACACAACCATCAACCACACTTCAACTATCATAAAATCTATCAGATCTGAGCTTATAGAAAGGGGAACTAACCTGGATGCCCAAGCAAATTTGATGTGAGAAGACGCCACCACCACCACGACACCACCACGAAAACCACCAAACATGAATGAGGATACTTTTGTGACAATGAAAGCCACACTCTAAAACTATGGGAACTCAAATGAGCGAGGAGAGGAGGCAACACTCGAACAGAGGAGAAAGGGGGTGTAGGGTTTGGAAATATCAAATGCGGCAAGAGAGAATGAATTTTTTTAGAATGGGTCAAATTAAAATAAAGCAGTCAAAGATTCTTCTCTTTTGACAGGGGCACAGTTGGGAAAATTAAAAAACAGGGAGATGTAGGATGAGATACGTGAAATGCAGGGAGAAGCACTCTCATCCCTATCACAGATCCATCAATGCTCAATCCAATACCAGAAATGCATCATCAACAACACAAAACTACAACACAAAATTCAACCACACTTCAACTATCATACAATCTATCATATATGAGCTAGAGGAAGTGGGATCCAACCTAGACGCTCAAGCAAACTTGATATGAACTGTGAGAAGATGCCACCACCACCACGAAAATCACCAAACAAAAATGAGGAGAATTTTGTGAGAATGAAAGGCATACTCTGAAACTTCGAGAACTCGAATGAGGGAGGAGGGGAGACAACACTCGAAGAGAAAATAAAGGGGTGTAGGGTTTGACAATACGAAATGCGGCAAGAGAGAATGAGTTTTTTGTAAAATCGGTCAAATTAAAAGAAAGCAGTCAAATGTTCTTCTCTACTAACACGAGCATTGTTGGAAAAAAATACAAAAACAGGGAGGGATAGGAAGAGATACGTGAGGTGCAAGGAGAAGTACTCAATGCACAATTCAATCCCAAAAGTGCATCATCAACAACATAGAACAACAACACAAATATCAATCACACTTCAACTATCATACAGACTATCATATCTAAGTTTCAAGAAGTGGGAACCAACCTAGACGCCTAAGAAAACTTAATGTGAACTTTGAGAAGACGCCACCACCACCACTACAACCAACAAACGAGAATGAGGTGAGTTCAGTGAGAACGGAAGGCACAAGCTGAAACTGTGAGAACTCAAATGAGGGAGGAGGGGAGACAACACTCGAAGAGAGGAGAAAAAGGGTGTAGGATTGGGGAATATGAAATGCAATAAAAGGGAATGGGCTTTTGTAGAATGTGTAAAATTAAAATAAGGCAGTCAAAGATTCTTTTATTCTAACAAGGGCATAGTGAGGTGCAGGGAGAAGGACTTTCGTCCCTATCATAGATAAATCAATGTACAATCCAATGCTAGAAATGCATCATCAACAACATAAAACAACAACATAAACATCAACCACACTTGAACTATCATACAATCTATGAGATCTGAGCTTAAAGAAATAGGAACCAAGCTGAACGCCTAAACAAACTTGATGTGAACTATGAGAGGATGCCATCATCACCACGACAACCACCAAACGAGAATAAGGAGAGTTCTATGAGAACGAAAGACACACTATGAATTGTGAGAAATCAAATGAGGAAGGAGGGGGAGAGGGAAGGCAACACTCAAAGAGAGGAGAAAAGGGGTGTAGGGTTTGGGAATATGAAATGTGGCAAAAGAGAATGGGTTTTCGTAGATTGGGTCAAATTAAAATAAAGCAGTTAAAGATTTTTCTATTCTAACAGTAGCATAGTGGGGAAAATTAAAAAACAGGGAGGTGCAAAATGTGATGCCTCGGGTGCAGGGAGAAGCACTATCTTCCCTATCCCAGATCCATCAATGCACAATCTAATCATAGAAATGCATCATCAACAACACAGAACAACAACACAAACATCAACCGTACTTCAACTCTCATACAATCTATCAAATATGAGCTTAAAGAAATGGGAACCAACCTGAACACCCAATCACACTTGATGTGAACTGTGAGAAGACGCCACCATCACCACGACAGCCACCAAACGAGAATGAGGTGAATTCTGTGAGAATGAAATGCACACTCTAAAATTGTGAGAACACAAATGAAGGATTATGGGAGGAGGGGAGGCAAAACACGAAGAGAGAAGAAAGGGGGTGTAAGGTTTGAGAATATTAAATGCCGCAATAGAGAATGGGTTTTTGTAGAAAGTGTCAAAGTAAAATAAAGCAATCAATGATTCTTCTCTTCTGATAGGGCCACAGTTGGGAAGATTTAAAAACAGGGAGGTGTTGCTGAGATACGTGAGGTGCAGGGAAAAACACTCTCGTCCCTATCACATATCCATCAACACACATTCTAATCCTAGAAATGCATCTTCAACAGCACAAAACAACAACACAAACATCAACCACACTTCAACTATTATATAATCTATCAGATCTGAGCTTAAAGAAATGGGAACAAACCTATATGCCTAAGCAAACTTGATGTGAAATGTGAGAAGATGTCACCACCACCATGACAGCCACCAAACAAGAATGAGGAGAGTTATGTGAGAATGAAAGACACATTATGAAACTGTGAGAACTCAAATGAGGGAGGAGGGGAGGCAACACTAGAAGAGAGGGGAAAAGGGGTGTAGGGTTTGAAATATGAAATGCGGAAAGAGAGAATGGGTTTTGTAGAATTGTTCAAATTAAAATACAATAGTTAAAGATTCTTCTCTTCTGACAGGAGCATAGTTGGGAAAATTAAAAAATAGGGAGGTGTAGAATGAGATACGTGAGGTGTAGGGAGAAGCACTCTTGTCCCTATCACAGATCCATCAATGCACAATCCAATCCTAGAAATGCATCATCAATAGCACAGAACAATAGTAAAAACATCAACCACACTTCAACTATCATACAATCTATCAGATCTGAGCTTAAAGAAATGGGAACCAACCTAGACGTCCAAGCAAACTTGATGTGAACTGTGAGAAGACGCCACCGCCCCACAACACCACCACGACAACCACCAAACGAGAATGAGGAGAGTTTTGTGAGAATGAAAGACACACTTTGAAATTGTGAGAACTCAAATGAGGGAGGAGGGGAGACAACACTCAAAGAGAGGAGAAAGGGGATGTAGGGTTTGGGAATATTAAATGCGGCAAAGAGAGAATGAGTTTTTGTAGAATGGATCAAATTAAAATAAAGGAGTCAAGGATTCTTCTTTTCATACAAGGATACAATTGGAAAAATTAAAAAACAGAGAAGTGAGGATGAGATATAGGAAGAAACACTCCAATAATAAATTATGGGTGTGCAACCATTTAAACTGAAATCCATGATCATTGCCGCACAGGGTATTCGGTATATGATATTGGAAATGATTTCTAAATGCGTGTAATATTTTGAAAAATGTTATTATAATACTTGTTGATAGTTATCATTGTTAAATGACAATTTTCATTTTTTTTTATGTTACATTAAACGTATTACCAATATAATTAAATTACTTATTTGTAAAATTCGAAATACTAAATTTTCACTTAAAAAACTTAGAAAAATAACATAAAATGAATGAGCCATTATGTAAGAATTCAAATACAAAATCCCCCTAATTTTCAAGAGACATGTGTTTTCCCAAGTAACGAGTGTATTGCAACTTTGAGTTTGATTTGTGAAATTGTTTCGTAAATTTTATCCGCATTGTCCTTTTTTTCCGGTTACCCAAGTTGACAAGAAGCACAACACTGTTAAATTCCTAAATTAGAGGGCTCTATAAAATTCTCAACCAAAGGAAAAATTTCCTAAAAAGGAAAAAAATAAATAAATGGTTATAGTTTCAACGGCAAACCATTTGTTAGGGAGAGGGTAAAAAATATTTCCCACTGCTGACCGTAATTTATGATTCCCTTTACCTATTTTCACTTTATTATTCTTTCTTTAGTTTTTCGATTTTCAGAATGATTTGTATGGACTGAACTCAAAAATCACATCAATATTTTCATTTCCCATCATCGATATTCTCCCTCTTTGTTGCGTAGCTTAGAACATAAGTTACACATACATTTATTTTCCTCGTTCATGGCAACAGACCACATTTTCCTTTAAATGTTTCAATCGAAGTTTGCAACAAACATGTCAACCCAGTTTGAATATTACCATGATCATTATAATAACGACTTGTTTGGATATGGAATTGGCTAAAATGTGACACATAAGAGTTTTCCATTGTAGGGTTGTGAGAAATGAATGCATGCATGCATAAAAACAGGACCTTGAAAGCATCGTATAGTTACAGAGATTATTAGAACCTAGTTTGAAGGAAAGAAAAATGGGGTTGAATTCAAGGGATATTCAACTTCAATTGTCCAGAGTGCTTCATGTTTCAGCTGAGATTGGCTACAGTTTCATGAGAAAACATCCATTGGTTTCGGGTGCTTTGTTGGTGTTCTTCCTTTTGTATATATTTCTCTCTTACATTTACAACCTGCTGGTTTTCTTGTCCCCATTTTTTGTGTGCATCGCCATTTTTGTTAGAATATTTTGGAGTTCTGAGCAAAACCAACTTGAAGAAGATGTTAAAAAGGAAAAGGAGAAAAGGGTTGAGATAAAATCTCCACCAAAAGTGATCAAGAATGAGAGACGTGGAATGCTGTATAAGTGTCCATCACATAATGCAACAAGTAGAAGAAGAAATTTCACTGGGAAGAGATTGGAGGTGTATGGTGGTTTGGAAATAAGAGCCAAGGATTTATCATCAGTGTTTCGTAATGAATTCACTATCTCAAACAGAGATTTTAGCAGAAGGTTTAAACTTTATGATGAAGACACAGGTTTTGATTTCTCGGAGGCTCCGGAAAAGCAAACATTATTGTCTGAACCTTTTATGCTGGACCCGGTGATTCATGGTGATCATGGCCAACAGAAAAACACAGAAAACAAAGTGGATGTGGAAAAAACTCGATTAGAAGATGGCAATAAAAGTGTAGAACCGAAAGAGGATGATCAGAAGAATGCAATGGATCTTGGGACGTGTGCGTTTGAGAGACACAAAAGGCTAGAGAGTCTAATGGCAAGGAGAAAAGCAAGAAAACAATTGAAGTTGCAGATATCAAATGGTGTGATTGACATGAAATCCATGTCCTCAAATCAAATTGCTCCTTTGTTTATATCAAGACTCAACCATTTTGATTCTCCGAAAGATTTTGAGGGCATACAAATGCCTGGTTCTGCCCCATCTGCTTTGAGAAGCCCATTTGATATTCCATATGATCCTTTTGAAGAGAAACCCAATCTCACAGGGGACGGTTTTGATCAAGAACTGAAGAACTTGTTAACAGAACCAAGACAACAAGAAGAACATGAAGCCAAAGAGCACACATTGTTAACAGAACCACACCCAATAGACCAAAGGCTTCAAGGTATAATATTTATGATCACTTTCTTTTCTCCTCCCAATCATGTTGAAACTTATGCACATTCCTACAGGTACTGGAGATAATAATCCATTCGAACAATTATCATCCGAAGAAGCGAGTGAAAGTGAGTCCAAAGCTTTTGTTCCTTTAAGTAAAGAGAATGGCAAATGTGAAACTGAGAAAACGGTTGACATCAATGGTAAAGAAGTGGAAAATGCTGAAACAACAATAGATGATAATAGAGCTCAACTTTTAGAGAAGGTAGAAGAACCAACAGTTGTTGTTAAGCCTCAAGAGGGTGACAACAATTTACCATTAACAAGTGCTAATGCTACTAAAATAAATGAGTCTTTGTATGAAACTCTTCCACCATCTGTTGACAAGAACAAGCCAACAAGTTTCAATGGTGGACCAATCCGTCACACCCCTTCATGTTCTTTGGCTTCTGACTTACAAGTGGAGGTTTCTGAAATCGGTTCACCTACACTGACGGTTGATGAGAACAACGACACCACCACAACCACTGATGGAGAATCGATTATTTATGATGGGGACATTGACAAGGATGTTACTTCTGGCAGTGAAGACATGTGGGGAGCCTCACTCCATTCAAGAGAAGTTCGTAGAGTAAGTGAGCAAGATATTTCGGAATTAAACAGCTGGAGGGACATTTCTTCACCTCTTTCTTTGCAAAACATAGATGAAGAAAATGCAGCAGATGTGAGCTCCATGTCTTCTGACATACCTGATGACACTCCGACTTTTTCGATGACCAATGACCAACATAACATCTTTGGGGTGAAAGACTTTGTCATGGAACCTTCTCATTCTTCAGTTGTGGCAGCACGTTGGAAGCGGTTGATGCGATTGATGGATAATCGTGCTAACCATTCATCACATTCAGAAAAACCAAGGGTGAGTCAAATTTCCTGTTGTTCCATGGAAGAAGATGTTCTTGTTTTTTCATCATTTTAATGTTTGGTGTTGTTCAACAGGAAGTGTTCAACATCTCAGAGAATTCAAGTAAGGCACAAGTCACGAATGATGGGAATAGCTCGACAACCTCTGAGCAAGATAACACGCATAACTCACAAGGTAATGAAGCGTTAAATTCAGACGTTCAACAAGAAATAACTGATGAAGTCTCCATCAACTCTAATTCATCATCTTCAGGGGCAGAACCATAGAGTCCGCAATTTAACATATCATAGCTTCAAAAAGAACCATTAAATTTTGATACTAATGATGTATGTAAGAAATTTAACATATTTTTTCTAATGCACATATATGTAATATATAATTTTATTCATCATGTGATACTAACTAACAATCGCAAGTAGTTCATAAGTGAAATAACCTATGGTGACGACAAGATGATAGAAGAAAGTAGAAAAATAATAGCAGCAATCATCTCAAAGCAAATAAAAAAATTAAAATAAACATCCTTTTGTTATTTTCAGAAGAGACTAAACCGGTAGCATATAACATCACCAACAAAGTACTTATCTTTTAATAATATCAATATCAATTTAGCGAATTTGTAAAGAATTTAAGAAAAGTCTAGAGTGAATAAACTCTAGAAGTTGGTGTCTTTGGTACAACATATTGGTAATGTTGTAATTCACATTCTAACCGAAGAGTATAAATGTCTCCCAAAATTATAAAATTACGTGTACCAATAGTTGAATATAAAAAAAAATAACAACTTGCTGTTTCGTAAGTAAAAATTATACATTAATGAATATTCAAAACTCATTGATAGAAATAAAAAAATAGATTATTATAAGAATGAAAATCTATTAATTTATTATCATAAAATTTTAGATTGAAACTGAATTTATGTTTTATTGAGTAAATTCCTTCTCCTAATAAAATTAATATTTATTAAAGTTATTTATTATTTAGAGGAAGATAAAAATCATAACATTTATTTTTTATGAAGATTAATTTGTACAGATTAAACTTTCAGATTTCTAAAACTTTTTTTTCAATACTCACTACTTCTTTAAAGCGTGTTTGTCTTTATTAGTTTGAAGTGATAATGATTACACTTAAAATTTCTTTGGTTCAATCAAAATTCAAACCGAACATTGTAACCAATGCTAAAGTCGCTTGCAAATGGAATTATTTCTAATGGAATTATTAATCAGAAATCATGGCTAAAGGCTGCTAGAGAAGTTGGCATATATATTTCTCTATGGTGTTAATGATTCCCAGCAAAGAAATAAATGAAGGTCTAGTCTAAAATATATTTTTTATAGCAATTTTTTTTATCAGTTGAATTTCATGAGGTATAGAAGGTGCACTATGCCCAAAAGCTTTTTATACCTGTCTAAAAAATGTTCTTATACAGGTTTCGAACAGGTATAAAAGCATATAGAGAAAGTTTTTCACTTTTTATAGAGTTATAGAACTGGTATAAAAAAATTTAACTTTTTACATCAATTCTGTATATAATAAGTATAAAGAGCCTGATGCTTATATTTGATAATTTGAGAACATGTATAAAAAGCTCCTTTATTGATAAAGAAAAGCTCAAATTTTATACATGTTTGCGTTATAACATGTATAAAAAGTCTCATTTTTTATATGTAGGGATACAAACAAAGTCTCACATCGAATAAAAGAAGGGTTCGACATGGGGGAGGTAGAAGAACCATAGTCCTTTGTTTGAGGGAGGATGTTGGGATACAAAGAAAGTCCCACATCGGACAAAAGAAGAGTTCAACATGGATTTATATACACTTAAGATACTTCCATTGATAAGAGGTCTTTTGGAGTGATGCCAAAAACAAATCCGTGAGGCCTTAGCCCAAAGCGGTCGTTTTTACGTTGCAGGCCATGGAGGTAGATGAAGAACATAACCTAGAACGAAGGTGTCTCGCCAGAGAGGGCGTGTAGGAGGAATATAAATATTAACCATTTAAATAGAAGGAGGAAGTATAATATTTGTTTTTTCTTCTTATAATAAATTTATAATTATATATAATATAAATAATTATCAAATCATACCATATAAATTATATCACAAAAAATATTAAATTTAAAAATAATTTGATTTTACTAAATTATAATTTTTTTTTACATTTTTAAAATTAATTTTATTAATTAAAGTTAATTTTTACTCTTTATAAACATTTTTACAATTAAATATAACATTAACAATTATCATTTTATATTATTTTAATAACTAGGGATATTTTGGTAATATTTAATTTCTACTAATTAAACAATTTTTTTAAAACTGTCACATCAATCAAATCCTACACTAATTCTCACAAATTTTACCTTTAAATCTACTCTCAATTACCTTCAAATCTACTCAAGTAAACACAAAAAAATTTACCCTCAAATCCCCTCAAATTTATTCAATCACTCTCCTCCAAATCATCTCTCACAATCACCCCCTAAGTGAACACAACATAAACGATGGACTTAGGTACTCCATAATACCCAAGTTCCTTTCATATACAATCATAACTACTAGAAAAAGATAAAGCTGATATTTTGAAAAACGTGCATTGAACATCTCAAACTAATGTCAGCATATAGAGAACAAATCATATTATATATTTTTGTGAAATTTGGACTCATTGACTAAGCCTTTACCATATAAAATGAATTTGACACACTATTGTTTACAATAGCATAATGAATTCTAAGGATAGTCCATAGTAACTGAATTTGACACACTATTGTATCGGGTTCTCTTTAACTGCACAATGAATAAAGAAGTACTTAGTTCCCTTTAAGGGATTATAAAAAAGGATGAACTACGTGCCTACATGAACCGCGTGTTATGTTATGTTCTTGGTAATACGGGGATAATCTATCTAGTTTTAAATTTTTTATTTATCTTCACATCCCCTAAATTTGTCAAAAGGAGATATGCAATGACAATGGGAGAGAGATGTTCTCCTCAGACTAGGGATACATAAATTGTAATTAATTTTTTATTTTCTTTTCGCATACTCAGTAATTTTGGCTTCACATGTTTCCTAAAATAGCACTCTCCTAGAATTTCAAAATATAAAATTATTGTTCTGATAGATAATTACTGAGCTGGTGGTTATGATGTTGGCTTATAAGCTCAATACAAGTTTTTGTAATATTTATTCACTTCTCTTATGTATATTATGTGAGAGCGGCTGTAGTGGAATGATTAACATGGAATAATAAACCAAGAGGAGTTTTAATATAAACATGTGTCTTTTTAATTTCTACTCAATTAACGCAAATAATAAAGATAAATAACAAGAGTAAAGTTGAAAGAAATTTGCACAAATGATTTTATACTAGTTCAGATCTTACCAATTTTACGTCCAGTCGCTTATCTCAAACCAAGATAAACAGTTCACTAAGCACAAAACAATTACAAACTACATTCATAAAGAAACAATTTCTAAAAGTTTAGAAACCACCTCTCTTGATACCCAAGAGATGAACCTGCACCTCCTTTGAGTCTTCACAAAGGATGAAGCACCTCCTCCAAATACTTCACGAAGGATGAAACACCTCCTTCGAATACTAAACGAAGGATGATCATCTTCCAAACACCTCCTCAGACGCACCAAGGATGAATCAATTATTCCCCCGTCACCGTAGTAGCAATTTACCAGCTCCATAGACAAGAGTTTCCTTAGTTAAGCAAGAGCACACAATTCTCAAAGAGTTCTGAGTATTTGAGCACAAGGGAAGAGTTGTTGTTGATTGATAAAGGGAGCCTATATATAGACTCAAGCAAATACTCTTTTATTCTTCGTAACTGGTCATTTAACGCTTTTAATCGATTAATATTACTGTTAATTGATTAAATTGAGTGCAACGACTAGTTTTAAAAAACCAGAAAACTCCAACGGCTAATTTTAATCAATTATTCTAAGGATTAATCGTTTAATTAATCAATTAAAAAAGGTATTAATCGATTATTTCCTTGCTAGTTGAGTTTTCATCACCTGTAACGTTTTAATCGATTAAAACCGTGCGTTTTTTATTCTGAACAGCAAATGTAAAGTATGAAAGTACAAGAATCAAAACCTACTACAAATCTAAGTCCTAAACAATAAAATACAATTATTGCAAAAGCTTTTAATATAAAAAATAACTCTTCAAAGGATCTTCTTGAATCTTGATATATCTTGACTTGATTTGGGCATCATCAAAACTTCACCTTCACTATTTTGCTAACACTCTCTCCCTTTCTGATGATGATCAAAAAATCGTTTGATTTAAAGCTTTTGGTAATAATCTGGATAAAAACACAACTTATGGAGGAAAAGAGCATTAGTGGATAATAATAAGCTTTAAGCAATTTCTTCCCCTTTTTTATCATACTTAAAAAGTTGTGTTTCATGTTCTTCCCCTAAGATAATACTCCCCCTTAATAAAAGCATGTATTCATGAGCTAAATATATTTCAAATTTAAAGATTCATTCAAAGATACACAATAGGAGATTTTAAAATATATAATTTTAGGATAAAGAACTTTAAATAAATCATACATCGAACCATATAAAACAAGAATTTTAAAGCATACAAAAACATGGTTAGTTTTTCAAATTTTCACAAAAATGCACAAAATGAATAAAAAATGCAATCCTAAGAGATTTCTAAAATTCCTAGATCTCTTCTAATGTTTACTCCTTTGGATTATCGCCAATAATGTTGTGTAATGATATTTTGTTGAGATCTTTGTCTTGAGGATTGACATCATTCTTTGCTTCATTCGTTGTCTTCTGCAAGTCTTCATTATTACCTGCATCTAAATCAACTGACTCATGAGGTTTTGCCTCAAGGTCCACAGTTTTATCAAAGACAACATGCTTAGAGTAAATTTTCTCAAATTTTGTTTTTTTTTTTTTAAAAATAAAAGTTAAACACTATCCTTTGGGTTATATTAAAAAAATTGAAATCATTTTACAACCCAAACATATCTACCACTTGGAACACCATAATGCTTAATTTTACATTTATTTGAAGTATGACCCTTTTTCATACAATAAAAGCATGATATAACATTTGTGTTCCTATAAGTTGTTCCTTTTTCTATCCAAATACTACGAATTCTATTATTATGTTTATTTTTAATTTTAGGAACATACTTATTTTTCACAACCTTATTTTCAGTATTTTTACTACATTCTCCCAAGGTTGTGTGTTCTAGTAGTTTCTTAAAATTTTCTCAAGATGCACATTCATCACTACTAGTAAATTTACCCTTTTCAAAAAATAGAACTTTATTTTTCAAATCTTTATTTTCTTCAAGAATATTTTCAAATTCTGATTTTAAATTTTTATTTTCTTCTGAAATATTTTCAAAATTCAATTGTAATTATTTGAAATCCTTTTTCAATTTCTTATGAGCTTTATCTAATTTTTCAGATTCTACTAAAGCAGCATAAGTTTCATGCAATTCACTTTCACTATATTGACTATAATTATCAGAATCGCTAGATGTACTTACTTGGCTTCCAGCATCGTCGTCTGCCACTAAACAGATGTTTGCCTCTTCATCAGATTCACTCGAATCAAAAATTGTTTCATTGTCATCGTCCCATGCCATGTAGGCTTTCTTTTTCTTGAAGAACTACTTTTCTTTTATTTCTTCACTCTTCTTTTGATTTAGGCAGACAACTTTTAAGTGCCCCCTTTCTCCGCAACCATAACATCTATACTTTGAGGAGGATTCTTGATTTTCTTTCTTCTCGACTTTGAATCTTCCTTTATCTTTTGATTCCATGAACCTGTTAACAATTTTTATCATGAGTCTCAGATTTTCTTCATCTTCTGAGTCTTCATCTTCCATTTTGTTCTTGCTCCTTTCTACCTCAGATTTTAAGGATAAATTCTTTTTCTTGGTTTTGGCTTTTACTTCTTCTTCATCAAGTCTTCCAAGATCAAGCTCATGCTCCCTCAACTTTCCGAATAGTGCCGCCATAATCATTGTGTTGAGGTTTCGTGACTCAGAAATTGCAGTCACTTTTGGTTGCCATGACCTGTCTAAAGATTTCAAAATTTTTATATTGAGTTCATCATTTTCGAAAGACTTACCTAGTCCAATTAGATGATTAACGATATTGGTGAAGCGTTTCTGAATGTCTGATATTGTTTCTCCTTGCTTCATCCTGAACATTTCGTATTCCTAGATCAAGGAGGCACGGCTAAGAACGACAACGAGCAATGGCAGGTGTGAGCATTGGCAAGAAAGAGGCCGGCGAGACCACTGGCGGCACAGGGAGAAGAAGAATGGGAGAGCATCGACAAGGATGGAAGAGTGTGGATGAAACCCCATAGAGGGGAAGAATGATAGAGAACGAGAAAGAAGAAGCGTGTGTAGGTTAAGATTAAAGAAATGAAGTGGTGACAGGTGTATAGGCAGCGGTTGCTTGGCAACCCGAGGCAATAGCCCTTTTCAAAAATTTGTTAGACAGAGGGACTGAGGTATAGGTACCGGGTCTTGTTCTAACCGAGGCAATATCACTATTCTGCTTTGGGTCAACGTCTAACCGAGGTATATAGCCTTTTACGCTTCAGGTTTTACATAACCGAAGCCTATATGACGCGTTTGAATCCCTTTTTTTACTAGTGTATATTACTTTCAAATACTACTTTCACATTCTACTACAATTTTCATCATCTTATCAACTTTTCTTTTACAATCTTAAAATACTAACAAGAACAATAACAAATAGGTTAGATATTAAGTAGATACAAAGTTATTCGATAATAAAAAAAAGGAAGAAATAGAAAATTATATATAAAAACAAAAAGGGTTGAATAAGTCTTGTTACCACATTTAAATAAGGTTTTTTAGATGTATGAAAAACTTGAACATGTCTTTAGAAAATTTGTAATTTGTTCTAGAAAATTATAAGAAAAGGTTTACAAGAAATTGTGTAGTCTCTTAATTCTGTACATTTACAAAATATTAGTATTGATGATTGAAGAAATATTAGTGCTGATAATTTTTTTAATTATATAATGAATTTGTTGATATATGTATGGTAGGTCTAGTTTAGTCAATAGTGTTGGTGATAGATTTTACTATTCTTGAGTTACAAACAACAATGTAAATCACCATGCTAAGAGAGATTCAAGCAAATATGTTAGTAGCGTGCCAAAGTTTGTTTTAGAGCATATGAAAATTTTGGTTGATGAGAATAACATGATGAATGTAAAGCCTGGGAAATTTTTCAAAATGGAAAAGAGACAAGTGGCAATCAAGTGGAAAGGGGAAAACTATTTAAAAAAAAAAATTCAGATTTTTATTCTTTTATTTTCACTTAGAAGATTTCAGCTCCTTTCACGTTTCTCTTCTCTGTGCAAACCCCCAAGTTCTTTTTCCTTTCATTGCAATCTTCCCCTAATTCTATAAAATTGAACAGTAAAATCTTCCTCCTGTAGATACCTAGAACATCTTGGCAACCCAAAAGCTTTCATCTCCACCAATTTCATTCTGCTGCCCAGAAAAGGTAAATTGTTCTTCCACCTCTTCGCTGTATAAATTCCAGAACATGCAATCTGCAGATTGCATGTGATCTTAGTATTCTTTCCTTCAATTTTCTTTTAAATTCTGCATGTGAAAGTTATTCTGATCACAAATTCGTGATCCATAGGGTGAGGGCTAAAGTTTGAAGAGTTGGAAGGATCGTAGTAGAAACTTTGAACTGTTTTGGGCAAAATCCAGGTAAGGGAAGCTAGGATCTCTTCTTTGTTCGGTTTGATAATTAGAATTTGGTGAAAATTTTGGGATAAATATATATATAGAAAACTGATTTTTGTGTGTTTATTTCTGTTGACTGAAATAAAATTGATTTTTGTGTATGAAATTGTATGTATATTGAGTTCCATGTTGTGATGCTGTGAATTTGTTAATCATAAATTTGTATGAGGATGATGAAATGTTGAGTTTAATTGATTTGATGATTGGAATGATGTTGTACCATATGCTAGAATAAAAGTTAAGGGAATTGAGGCAAGTTAGGCCAAATTGAGGGAAGTGAGGTAGTGAAATTAGGAATTATGAGTTAGAAGCTAATTTAGGTAGTTGAGTCAGTTTAGGTAGGTTAATTCTAACTTGTTTGAAGTGTTAATTTGGTTAAAAATTGTATGAAATGAAAATGATAGTTTATAGGGGCTATTTTCAAGCATTTTTGGTGTAAAAAGAGAGTGTTGAGTAGTGAAATAGTGAGGTAAGAGGTCTGCACTGTTTTGGAAGGTTGGGGGTATGTTATCACACCTATTAGGACTTGTCTAGATGATTAAACCAATAAAAAATATGTTCTAAAATGGAAAAGGGCTTCATAGGTTGAGTTTTAGCCCATTTTAGGGGTTTTAAAGGGTGAAAATGAGAAGTAGAATTACTAGAAGTATTCTGTGATTTTGGAGAGTCATAGCAAGTGCAATTGGACTTGTTGATGCAGGTTGCAAACTAGTTTGAGAGTTTTAAAGGATAGAAATGAAATTGGGCAACTTGTAGAAGTGAAATTGGATTTTTAAAGTGTCAAAAGTTGTTTGATACACCTATTCTTGGATCTAGTGATCAAATAGATGTTTGTTCTAACTTATAAACGTGTTTTCCCATCAATACAAGTGTGTAAGAACCCCTTTAGTCATTAGAATAGATTCCAAGTGCATCAAAAGCCAATTTTTATGGTTGCTGTCAACTGGTGTAGCGCCCGAGCGCCCCTGGGTTGAAGCTCGAGCGCTCTTGAGCGTATCAGCATGCTGTTGTTTTTGTTTTTGATAGTTTGGGGGGTTTCGAATGTCCGTTTTGGACGTTCTTTAGGTCGTTCTGGGGGTTTTTGACACTTCCGGAGCCATTGGTGAGGGTTTCCAAGCTATTTGAAGTACCTAAGTAGTGGTAATTTAAGATTATAAAGATATTTGTATTAATAAATGATGTTTCTGTGAAGATATGTAATGTATGAGTTATATATGTTTATTTTGCTTCTGAATGAGATTGTATGATTAATTGAATGAGGTTGGTGAAGTGAAACAAGATGAGTGGTATGAATCATGGGCTTTGAGAATCAAATCAAGATCTCTAGGTGAGATCATTGTTAATGTTGAGAATAAATATAGGAAGCTCAGTCTTGGGTGTCTCCATTTTATATGGGCCAAGATATGGGTGATATCAAGTTAAGTTCTGGAATGAATATAGGTAGCTCAGTCTTGGGGGTTTCCCTTAAAGCTCTAATGACTATTCAGTCTCACTTAGAGAAGATTAGTTCATGTGGTGAAGAGCAGTAGGGGGTCCTAGTCTTGGTTGTCTCCATTGTATATGGGCCAAGGTGAGTGATAACGGACTAACCTTGTGTGTGGTAGGGTGAAACCCATTGGCAATGGCTTTGCAAAGCAGTAGAGGCCACCACAAGTGCATAACCCGCCATAGCTCGATATTCATTCCGGGTCCGGACGAGTCTAAGTCTAACACTACCTAATAAAACTACAACTCATAATCTATAAAAGTCGTCCTTCTATGATTGCAATTGCTTGTATGTCTCTTTTACTTTGTTTAATTTTAAATTGATTTGTATTCTTTTGAATTCTAGCTTACCCTTGCTTTGTTTGTTGTTTGTCTTGTTTGTGCTTGTTTTCTTTTGCAATGATCATCCTAATTGGATGTGAGCAGAAGTTTCAGAGGCCCACTAGAGCAGCTACTAGACGTTCCAGATGTTCCTGATACTGCTGATGCTGCAGAGTAGTGTAGCTCAGTTCTTTCGTTGTGTATAACTTATTCTTCTTTACTCTTTTCCCTTTTGAAAGACTCTATGCTGATATGTAGAGCTTATATCATATTTTGGATGACTGTATTATAGACACTTCATCTGCTACTACTCTTAACTGCTTTCTATTATTATAATATGTTGCATTCCACTTGATATGAATTATACACATATTTTGGGATGTTACAATGAAAGAAAAAGTGAAAAATTATTTTAAAATTAAGGATTAATTTAAGTATTGTCACACAAAAAAAGTATGTTAGATATATATATATATATACGAGACTTTGGTTAATTATATATCACAATAGAATTTGTAATTTTGGCTAGAAAAAAGTTGCATAAGAAGATTTGTAATTTTTGTGAAAAAAAAAATATCATACAATAAGATTTTACCAAGGATTAAATATTGGTCACTATGAAAATAAAAAATTATTGATGGATGAATTTCATTAATAAATCCAAATTACCTATAAAAAATGACGATAAAAAATTTGGTATAGAAAAAATCTGTTAATAATTATTAACAGATTTTAATCATTGGCTCATTCTCCTTCATCACTTTTTAATTTGGATCCTCTCCTCTTTCTATATAGGTTTCTTCTTTATCGACAATTCATTTTTTTTTTCTTATTTTCGTCTTATTTTTAGGACTACTTTTTAATTAAATAGTTTTATTTTTCATTAAATTAAAATAATTCTATTATTGATAAAATATACCGTCGTTTAATTTTTTACTCAAAATTAATTACATGATTTCTAATAAAAAAAATAATTACATAATTTTTAACTTTTTTATAATTTTTTTTTATTGTTGAAAGTTATTTTGGTGTATAATTAAAGAAGTGGTAATCAAATATTCTAACACTAGCCTGAACTTAGCAGGCTTTAGATGAATATTAATTTGTTATGATTGATATTAAAAAGGTGAAAGTTTGTAGATACTCATAATAAAAAAAGTAAGGAGAAGGAAGAATAAAGTTTTCAAAAGTTTGTAAGGTTTGGTTTTGGAGGCGAACTCTGCATGAAATTGCAGAGAGGAAGTTTGGGATTAACATTACATTCCATGGATTGTGTCTACATGAATCCCCATGAAGCCATTGAAGCACGTGTGAAACACCTTCTTTCTCTTATGACATTGAAGGAGAAGATTGGTCAGATGACACAAATTGAGCGCTCAGTTGCTACCCCTTCTGCCATCAAACACTTCTCGATTGGTAAATGCTACCATTCACACATTTATATATATAATCTGTGTGTTTTGAATGAATCATGGAAGTTGGTCAGCTGGGGTGGAATAAAGATTGTGTTTTTTTATAGTTGAAATCTCTGCTGTGATCTTATTTATTACTTTCATTTTGGTGAGTTGTGTGTGTTTTTTGGTTTGAGCAAAGGGAGTGTATTTAGTGCTCCACACAATGGAGTGAATGGACCTTTTGAGAAGGCACTATCATCTGATTGGGCTGATATGGTGGATGGGTTTCAGAAGTCAGCACTTGAATCACGGTTAGGCATACCAATCATTTATGGGGTTGATGCAGTTCATGGTAATAACAGTGTGTGTGGAGCTACTATATTCCCTCACAATACCAGGTTGGTATACATTTTGTTTCAATCATTGTTATTTTCTAGGGTGAGGTTTGGTTCACTTTGTTATGATCTATTTATTTTATGGTGTAGAATGCTCGCACTATTCCATCTTTCCGATTCTAGCCAATTATCCCTGCCTGAATTTTCCAATTGATTTTGATTTGCTTGTAGGAAAAAGAATAAAAGTCTTCAGATTGATCTTCTTATAGTTTTTATTAGTGCTTCTTCTTATACTTTTAGATCTTTCAGGTACTAATTTGGTGACATTTGACAAAAACTTTTAAAGAACCAGACCAATGTAGTGACATGATAATTTTTTGTATACCAATTTAGGCTTTAGTGCAGAAAAGTTCCTGCTTGGTTTACGGAAATTTTAAAATATAATATTACAAAAATAGCAAGTAGTTACTGAGACGTTTCAATGTTGACAAGAACTGAAAGTTGAGGGGTATTTTGCATTTTATATGAAACAGTTGGATGATTTTTTATGTTCTTGATTTTTAAGAGCAAGTCATATGCTGATTTGACCAGAGATTGCTCTTATTCTCAAGTACAATTGTGCTTGTCTTGACAAACCATTCTTGCTCTTAGAGAAATAAACAAACTCTGAATATCAAATTTATGTGGTAGATTTCTCATTTGATTGCTACTATAGACGTTGTGTGAATCCTATCTCGTTTGTAAAAAGGAATATTATAATGCCTTCCAGAAACAAATGGAACTTCTTATTGAGAATCATTTGAATTTAAAGGGATATCAAATGGAACTTGTTTAAAAAAATGTTGAAATACTTCTTCCATGATCATCTGGGTAAAGTTTTTCCATAAGGATCATTTAAGCAAGTAGTGCGTAATGTGACTCTACAACAACCCTTAATGTATATTGAACAAAAACAAATCAAATCAAATTCCGTATGTGGACTGCATAGCTAAGGGAGTTTCTACCATTATGGTCTCGTATTCTAGCTGGAATATAAATAAACTCCATGGTCACCATTTTCTACTTACTGAAATTTTGAAAGAGAAGCAAGGTTTCAAGGTAGATCTTTTAGTCAATAACCAACATAATCAAATTGCCTTGTAACTATGTTCATTTATCATCTTCCAGTATATTATTAGTTACTGCTATATGAAGAAAACGCATGCCAAATAGTTTGAACGTTTTTTTCTATGTTCAAGAGAGGAGGGTAAAGCGTAACAAGATACTACAAAGCATGATTGAATCTGTTCTCCACTGTAGGGATTTTTTATTTCTGACTGGGAGGGAATTGATGAATTATGCCCACATTATGGTCAGATTATCAATATTGCATCTCCACTGCCATTAATGCTGGGATTGACATGGTAAAAATCTTCAATTCCCATAAAAATAATTACCACAGATTGCCTGATTTCATTATATATATTCAATTAAATATGCAGGTGATGGTTCCTTTCAAATATGAAATATTTATACAAGAGTTGATGTCTCTAGTTCAATCAGGGGAAATACCAATAGCCAGAATTGATGATGCTGTTGAGCGCATTTTGAGAGTAAAGTTTGCGGCCAAACTTTTTGAGTTTCCTTTGACAAAAGTTTGCTAGATGTTGTTGGTTGCAAGGTAAGCAAAATTCATTTCATAGTGAATGTTAGGATTAATAACCCAGTACCTCTCAAAAATACTATGGATTCTGTTGATGTAATTACTGAGACAATTGAAGGCCATCCACAAGACTCAGCTGAGGTCACAACACATGAAGGAAGGCCACATAGAACATCACGATTGCTTCAACGATTTTCGGATTTTGTTGTGACCGTGTCATGGTCCCAGCACAAAGGGAAATTCTGTTAAGAGGACATGATGGGGAGGAAATCTTATTTGATTGCTCTTTTTATTTTTCTTCCCTGTAAAAAAACCTTTATTCCAAAAGTGCATATATATTGCACATTGTGAATGAAAGAGGACAACCAGATTTTATGCAGAAATTCCCTTCTCTGAAAATTCTCTTTCTTTCTCTGTATTACTGTTAAACTTTCTTTTGACAGTACCTTTCATTGGTGCTTTCATTCGGCTTACTCCATGACGTCTCTTCCTTCTCACGCTGAAGAACTCTCTAAAAATGAATCTGTTTATCATAAAATCCGTGAAGGCTTGACCCAAAATGGATAATATCTTATCAAATGTGGAGATTTATGTGTATGTGTGAGTGTTGAACCTCCCTACAGGAACAATGTGTATTGGAAAAGATAGTTGCTCTTGTTGCTGCATGGTTGCCAGGTACTGAAGCACAGGGAATCACAGATGTTATATTTGGAGATCATGACTTCAAAGGTCAACTACCAATGACTTGGTTCAGGAGAGTTGGGCAGCTTGATCAAACAGATGTAGGAGTTGGTTCATCTGACCCTTTATTCCCTCTTGGTTATGGACTAACATGATAAGGGCAATTTACATGACTAAAGACTTACTCAGATATCAACAGAAGGATTTTCTGAACAATTTTTCCCTAGGCACCAATCTTTTATGCTGTCATCTACCATCCATTTTATGTCCATGGCATTTTTCAGTAATGAACTTCAAGGATGACGATAATTAAATGTATGTATGTATTTGATTGTTTATGTACAGGATAGGACCGAGATGATACACTCCCTCTTAACGGAGATCATCTCAGCCTGCCATTAAGAATAGCATTAAAATAATCAAAAGATTAATATTAGAATAATGTAAGAGTTGTTTATGAGATAAAACTATTCATTTATTATATATTGGTTAAAGACTGACCAACAAGAAAGAAATGATTTTGAGGCATAGGAGAAGAAGTAGATCTTTGCAAGAACATCTTATTTTGTGTATAATGTTGTGTAAATATTTCAAGAATCTTGACTGGCATAGTTGATCTTGTAATAATGTTGAGAGGACATGTCCTTTACCTTTGTAGTTCTCCACAAATGCCTTTGTGCCTATATTCTGGTTTATTCCCATTGGTCTGAATCTTTTGGGAGACAATTGCAATGACCCAATGGGATATGATGTTCCCACTATCACTCGTTTTGGTACATAAGCCCCACTAGTGTAGATTCATAGATTATGGCCTTATAAAAAGCACCATAGAAAATTATACCCACTTTTCTAGCAGCCTTTAGACATGATTTCTGATTAATATTTCCATTTCCAATGTTTTTTGTTTGAATTTTGATTCACCCAAAGCAATTTAAGTGCAATCAGGATTCACTTCAATCTGATAAAGGAGAGTCAAAGACAAATATGCTTTAAATAAGTGGTGAGTGTTGAAGAAAAAGTTCTTGAAAGCTGAAATTTGGTTTCTCCAAATGATTCTTTATCAGAAAAAAAAATGTTATGTTTTATATCTTGCACTGACCATAAAATTAATATATATCATATCATAGTGTGAAGAATGTGTAGAAAAAAGAATACGGAACCACAAAATAATGTGTATAAAAATTAATTTAGGTTTCAAATATTTTATATAAAGTAGAAGTGTTTTTTGTTACAATTACAATAATTTTACATTAAAAATCAAATATTTAAACTGATTTTTCAGAATAAAAACAATTTTCATGAAATAAAAACTGAAATAACCAAATGCTCTAAATAATTTCTATGATTTAAAGGGAAGGTAAATGATAAGTTCAGTGAATCGTTTTGATAATCATTCTCATAAATTTTCCTGTAAAAGTTATGTCAGTTATTTCATCTTTATTTCTTTTTTCTTATTCCCCAAAACTTTTGGCATTTGGCAATAAATAAAGAAGAAATTATGGAGTTTATAATTGATACAAGTTGCCAAAAAAAAAAAAAACAAAAGAATGGCTTTGAGAAAAAGTTGGTGATTTGTCTCGTCAAACCATGCTGGCTCATTTGGCTTGTACTCTTTTTCATTCTTGATTTCAGAGGTAAAATGATGAAATTTACTTTATATCATTGTTTTATTAGGCTCAGTTTAATTCCAGAGATTGCCAAAAAAACACTCTCATTACCATCACAATTATGTTAATTGTGAATATTGAGGATTTGTTCATGTCATTTCCGTAACTTTCAACTAAGTTTGTATGAATGAAGTTTCTTTAAAATTTAACATTAATTTTAGTACAACTTAATGAAATTAAGTATTTCTTTTTAATTGAATTTTTATTAATAAACTTATTTTAGTATCTAAAATATTAATTTTATTTAAATATTTTATAATTTGATTTTTCTTTAAATGGGTGGTACGGTCATTTTGTGTATTTTTTTATTGGTAAAAAAAAGCACATAATAAAACAAATTTCTAATAGTGTGTGTGTAGTCCTGAAAATTTAATTAAGTTTTATAATTTCAAAAGATAACAGTTTGTTTAATTCTTTTTTTACCAAACATAGCATGTATATTTAAATAAATGTTTAGTGTATTTGTCAATACCAATAAACCAAATATTAGCCAATTTAATTAACTTATAAGCTAGTTTAATGGATATAAAAGTATTTATTAAATATATCAAATTAGTTTATTTTAGTGATTTCCAACTTATAAGATATAATAAGCTAGTTTAAAGTAACATCTCATTTTTAACATCTTATTACTGATATAATAAAATATTATAAGATTGATAAAACAAAACAAATTATATATATATATATATATATATATATATATATATATATATAATATATAATTAATATAGTTATCTTTCAAAGTAAATAATTAGAAAAATAAAATATATATTAAGGATGTCTTAGATATTTGGAAACTCTTATACAACATAACTATTACAAATCAAATAAAAATACTTCATATTTTCACCGTTTTCCATCAAAGATGCATTAATACTTAGTCTTCATATTCTCATTCCATGAAATGATTATTGCAAAAGAGATAAACCAACATAAGGAAACATAAAAGAAGCAACATGGTAAGCTAATATACAAAAAAGAGCATTCATAAAGTAAACATAATTTATCATCACACATCATTCATTCATTCATAATAGCAAACATAACTCACATAAAGACTCAACCTAGACTCAATTATTCTGATACATGTACTGATATTCGACTTTGGTGGTTATGCACTTATGGTGGTGGAATAACTCGCCCACCCAAGCTACAACACACAAGGCTAGTCTGTCAACCATTTTTGACCAAGGTAAAGCCCATATACTAGAACCTCCTACATCTCTCACCATATATATCACCCTTCTCTACCTGAGATTAGATGGTTATTAAAGCAATATGACTACTCCCATTACTGAATCCATATATCAATATATACATTAATGAAATGTCATCATAGAATCTCCTCACGAGACCTATGGAATTATGCCGAACACATATACATTATCATCACAATATAATACATGAATAAACACCATAATTCCCTTAGACATGCATAAGGTACATTGCATTATATCTCAAATGGCCAAAGAAGAAGAAAATTTCAAACATACACATTATGCTTATAGGTGGTGCCTAGAGCTAGACTTCTCACAAAAGATGGCACTCCGCACCACTCATGGTGTTCAATGTCATTCTTCTTGCAAAAAATGATGCTTGGTGACACACTTCCAACGCCCATCATCTTGGAACTACATTGCTCCAGACCTGTAGTGCAAGACGATGCTCAATGACACCTTGGTGTTGTTCAGTGTCAAACCTTTCGCAGGAGGAGGTTTACCAGGGAGACACAATGCTTTACTTTCTTATTTTTATCTAATGTGGGACTTGGACTCACACTTGGATTCCCAACAATTTCCCCTCAAGGGTGAGTTACTTCCACATTGGTATAGTATTGCCCCTCCAACGGAAGCATTCCCAACCAACCATAACCACGAGTAGCCCTTCGTACCACCGTTCATCTTAACGAGACACGCTTACCTGAAACTCTTCGCCAGGAAGATTTTCGATATAGGAACCATTGTACTCGTCTAAGCCGGTCACTAAGACAAATTAAGGAGGAGGTTCATTGGGGAGACGCAATACCAATGAGATATGAAATCAACCATCTAAGGGATTGACACCACTCTTTACCCAAAACCTTAAGGCAATGGGTTAATGAGTCTTTCACCTTTATATAGTGCTTTACTTTCTCAATTTTATCCATTGTTGGACTTGGACTCACACTTGGATGCCCAACAATTAGACGTATGTTTTGTACCTTTTAAGTGAACTTATACTTGTTTAATTAATCAAATGGGTACTCTTTTATAACGGAATCAGTTCAAAACAATTTTAAATACCACTTAACCAATTGCTCAGATTTTAACTTTCCTAAACGCAAAAAAATCAAATCCAAACCAACAAATTCATGAATCAAACATTTAAACCACAAATTCCAATTCATCAAATTTCATCATATAATTCAATCATTCAATATAAGATCCTATCCTTAGTTCAACACGTCATACTCACCACATAGATCAATCATCCAATCAATTCACCATGTAATCATACAATTAGAAGTTTCAAGGTATCTATAACTTTAAGAACAATGCAATTAGCTTCCTTTACCTGACTCAATTGCTCAGAAGACCCTAACTAGCGAAGCTTCTCCCAACTTACAATGCTCTATCTGCATATAGAAACATCACAGGAACGATCGGGATTTATTGTTATAATCACTTATCTACAAAAACTCATATAAATGACTAAAAAGGTGCATGCAAGTGAAAGAAGACTCACATGTAATAAATAATAGAAAAGACCAAGAAAAAAATATTGAAACTCAACTTAGCGAACATAGAAACTAATCAAGTCAAATCTAAGAGTTCATCACAAGGATAAATCATACGGTCTCGGTTCTTCAATCAGACAAGCAAAGAGTAAGAAACCTTAAGAATAAGTTAGACAACTCTAGAAAAGTAATTTATAGAGAAATAGTGTTTTGAAATAATAAAACTCATTCATAAAAAAATTATTTATATTAAAATTTTTTAATGTTAATAATCGAGTCTCGCTATTTTTAAACCTTTTATCAAATGCTATTTTTAGTTCTTTACAATTAACTTAACTTATAGCTTATTTAATTTTTTTAGATTATTATCTCTTATATTGTAATATATTTTCTTATTATCCTTTGTCTTTTACCTCTTATTATTTATTTCAAGTTTATAAAAAAAAATTAATTATTTAACTATGTTTAATATTTGTTTAGTTAAATACTTTCTAACTTTTTTATGTGATTTAAACATATAAAGATTTAACATTATAAATTGTAGTAACTATTATTTCATTACATGATGATGTATGAAAGTTATATATACTGAAGGTTAGAAAAAACAAATTAAATATATTTGTATTACATATAACGTATCTTTGTCTAAAAAACACAAACTTCATTTATATTATAAAACCTATGTAATTATATTTTTTTATAGTCAGATTACATCTATAAACTAGTTTGTAAGCTAGTTTATCAAACACTTATTAAATTAGTTTATCAGTTCGGAATTTACAAGTTAAGAAGTTATCACGATTGTTTACCAATTTGAAGGTAGTTTATCCGTTAGTTTGCCAAAGAGATCCGCTATCAAAATGAATATTTTGAAGAAAAAATAACATCTAATTAAGTATTTGATGATAAAAATGAGAATTTGAAATAAATTATTATATAAATAATATACAGTTATTATTAATTATATTAAAAAAATCTTTAAACATGTGACAAAAATTAAAACAAAAGTTCTATAAATCACGAGAACTAAAAAATTAAGTTTAAATTTTGTTTAAAGAATAAAGTTGTTTTTATTGAAGATTTGAAAAATAAATAAATAAACAACCTAAATTTAAACTTGAAATTATTTGAAATTGTAATAATCTGAAAATTTTAAATTAAGAATTATATTTAAATTTTTTTTAAGAGGAACCAAAACTCTATAAGCTACCACATTGACATTAGAAAACCCTACTTTTACAAACCTCAAGCCATTTTCCACACTTTCATTTTCTCTCTAGAAAAATCCAACTTCCATCCTCTGCATTCTCTCTAACCTCAAGCTTCATTGCTCCATAAAATCTTCAATTGGATGACACCTCAGTGATTTCGACTCAAAGAGCTCCATTTTCAACCGATTAGTTTTCCCTTTCTCCGCCGGTAAGTCCTCTTCCATGTCCCACATAATATTAGGGTTGTAATCATGTAACAAAACCCTGTTGCATGTAGTTGATTGTGCCTTCCTCCAAATTCTGACTTAAATTAGGTTCTAAAAGTTATTTCTTGTTTCCAATTTAAGGTCTGTAGGTTTTTCTAGAAATTCCGTGAAGTGCAAGCTTGAACCGGATTTAGTTGGGCTATATTGTGAAATTCCCAGGTAAGGGAAGCTAGGTTATGATTCTGTGTTGTGTGATGTATATGCATGAATTGTGGCCTGTCGATGTTGTAAAATAATGCATGTGTCGGTTGTATATTGCGGAGTATTGTGTTTGAGCTTAAATTAGATGATTTTGTGTATGAGAGTACGAAACCCTTGTTTTCTAAAATGTATAAAGTTGTGAATGGATGCATATGAAGTGAATTGTATAAGGTAGGGTACTGGATTGAGTATTAGAAGAGATGAAAACTGTTATACATGTTAATAGAGTTAAAGTTAGGTGGATTATGTTGTTTTTAGGTCGTCTTAGAGGAAAAGAGAGGGTGATTTTGAGAATTATGGGTTAAAGGTCGAATTAGGCTCTTAGAATGGTTTAGTTAAGTCAAAAGTGACTTGTTAGGAGTGTTAGAGTGGTCAAATATACTCTCCAAATGGTAAATTTAGTTTTGAGTCCATAGGTTGATGAAAATGAGGTTTTGAATTAGAAATCCTTGCATAATCATTGGAGAATGATGTTAGGAAGACTTAAAGTTACTTAGACAAGTTTAATTTCATCTATACTTCGAATTAGGACTGTTAGAAGTTCACCAAAAGACCTAAAACGAAACTTAGGGGTGTGAGTTCTTCCTGAGGGGGGCTGAGCGCCCTTTGATTCGGCTTTTTGCTAGAATTATGGTGCCCGGGCGCCCCTAAAGGGCGCTGGGCGCCCTTTTCTGCTGTTGCTTTTATTTTTTATAGTTTGGGGGGTTCCGGATGTCTGTTTTGGACGTTCTTTAGGTCGTTCTGGGGGTTTTTGACCCTTCCGAAGCTATTGGTGAGGGTCTCCAAGCCATTTGAATTACTTAAGTATTGATAATTAAATATTATAAAGATATTTGTGTTAATAAGTGATGTTTTTGTGAAAATATGTAATGTATGAGTTGTTTTTATGACATGATTGATGTAGTATGATGGTGTATGAGTTTGGTACGAGACAATATAGTAAGAATGTACTTGAATGACTATGAAATTTTATGTTTGATGAATCAAAGTGGTTTATGAGGTACATTATTGATTCAAGAGGAATATCATGTGATTTAAAGTGGTCGGATTGAATATGAAATTAAGATCTCTCGGTGAGATCAGTTAGTGTATTGAATGTATGTAAGAGGCTTCCACTATCGAGGGTTATCCCTAACACTCTAATGGTCTTTCATTCTCACTTAGAGAGGATTGACGCGTGTGGTGAGAGTAGTGGGAGGTCCTAGGGTAGGCGCTATCATTGGAGGTCTATTCCGCGGTAACGGACCAGCCTTGTGTGTGGTCAGGTGAAACCCCTCGGCAATGGCTTTGCAAAGCAGTAGAGGCCACCACAAGTGCACAATCCGCCCCAGCTCTATATACATTCTTAGTCCGGACAAGTCTATGTTAATTAGGGTTTTATCTCATGCCTGAATTGATTATTAATTGTATGTTCTTCTTGATTAATTGTATTAACCATGTGCATGTTTTGAATACTAGCTTACCCTTAGAATTGTGTGTTTTGTATGTGGGTGATTTTCCCCTTGCGATGATCATCCAAATCCTTGGATGTGAGCAGAGCTGATGAGGATACCTCTTTGGAACAAGCACTAGACAGTGGATATGCAGCTCCCAGTTCCTAGATTTCCATTTAGTTTCTTCTCTTTTATTTCATTTTGAAAGACTTTATATGTATGTAAAGCTTTTAAATTACCCCTTTTGGATGACTGTATATCTAATACTGTCCTCTATTAGCTCCTAACTACTTTCTCGTACTATAATAGATGAATCCTATTATATGTATGTCTATATAATATTTGAGATGTCACAGAAATAATAATTGAAATATGTATTATTTCCTTTTAGTTCATCATAAATATTTTTGTAGTATTGTTCTTTTTTTCTTTTCTATTTCAGCGAATTACTAATGTGAATAAAATGTAAGTTATTATAGTTATAAATAATAAGGAGAAATGGATAAAATTTTAAATATTTATAGCCCTTCTATCTACATTGAAGTGAAAATTCAATAAATGTTTTCATTCACTATCCACTAAATTATAATTTATGAACTATGTTAAAGTTGATCATGTGCACAACAGAACAAAGTGAATTTTGGAGACTAAAGTATTTAGGAACCTTTAAAAATTTATTTTGTACAAGGAAAAAAATGTAATGAAGTAGTAGTTTAATGAATAATTGATTTTAATTCAATTTTAATTCAACAAAAACATTTTATAGATTGATAAAACGATAGATATTTGGAAAGATTTTAAATCAAGATATCCATAAGGAGATTTATTGTGAATTTAAAAGAAGTTTAAACTATGAGGGAAGGTGATTTTTCTTCAATAATGATTATCATGCTTCTAAATAATTTTATTTATTATATGTTGACATAAATAGACTATGTGCCACACTTTTTTATGTATCGACATAAATAATTTTTAACAATAGTAGATAATCACACTATATTCACTTGTTTGTTCTCACTTAACAATCACTTTAAGATTTTTGCATTCCTTTCTTTTAAAGTGTTGTACTTTATAACGGTAACCTCCATATTATTGTCAAATCCATTTTTCATGAACGAACAAATCTCATAAAAATTTTCTATCACATTATGAGAGAAAATCTTAGTTTTTATTTTTATTTTTTAAATTATTACATGCTTATTTCTCAAATAAACTTCTTAACATATGCATTAAAGTACCATTGTGACATTCCAATTATATAGAAAAACATATATAATCAAGACATCATCATATATAATAATGAAAAGCAGTTAGAATATAATAGAGGCAATTAGGATTACAGTCATCCTTAAAACAGTATTAGAATGTGAAAGTGGAGTACTAAAGTTTCTCCCTGAAAATACAAGGAATTAAAAACTTAGAACATGACAAAGTTCTTCTATAAAAACAAGGCTAAACGAGTTAAGCCTAGTGAACTACACTGTAGCACTGCCATCACCATCCAAAGCTGTCTCCAAAGTGACCTCCACGCCATCTGCTCCCACCCAAGAGGATCATCATCACAAGAGAAAACACGCAGACATAGCACAAACACAAACAATTGTAAGGGTGAGCTAACTATATAAAACGGCATACAATTAAGAGCATGTACATACAAGAGATTAATTGAAAGCAAACAACATAAACATCCATCCTATCGTGTTAATTACTAGACTTGACTCGTCCGGACTTTAGAATGATAGTCGAGGTATGGTGGGCCATGCACCCGTGGTGGCTTTTGATACTTGGGCTACCCCTCCCTGGGCTCCCCCGCTGTGCCACACTCATGAGGTTAGTCTGTTCCGCGCCCTAGAGCATGATGGAAGCCTTCAAAACTAAGACCTCCTTCTACTTCTCACCACATGGTCAGCCTTCTCTACATGAGAAGAAAGACCATTGGAGCATCAGGAAGACCCCCAAGACTGAGCTCCTACTTTCATTCTAAAACACTAAGAATCTCACTGAGAGATTTTACAATTACATCACCACCAATAACCTTGAAACCATGTTTTATTCCTTACCAAGTCATATACCTTTGAACCACAATTCACAATCATATTCCTTCTAACCACACAAGGTCTATATATATAAACATACAATACACTCTTTAGTCATGTCATAAAAACAACTCATACATACTCAGACATTACATATTTTCACAGAAACATCACTTATTAACACAAATTTCTTTATAGCATATTATTACCAACACTTACGTAATTTAAAAGGCTTGGAGACCCTCACCAATGACTCCGGAAGGGTCAAAATCCCCCAGAACGACCTAAAGAACGTCCAAAACTGACGTCCAAAACTCCCAAAGCGTCAAAAACATAAAAAATACTCAATCTGCCACACTTAATTCGCTCAGCGCACCCCCCCTGTGAGCTGAGCGAATTTTGTCTGCAGGGAAAGCTAATTCTGTAGATTTTGATAACCCAACACCCCGAAATTCGTTCTAGACCTCTTCCCCAACTTCTAATACCCCTAATTTGTGATATGAACTCATTTAATCGTGTCTAAATGGATTTTACACATTCCTATACTGATTTTTGAAGGGATTAAGGCTTGTACCTATCTCTAATTTACCAATTTCCAGGATTGAGGGACTCTGTTTCTGACTTACCAATTCTAGCAACTTTTGGCTCAGTTTCATGTGCTTAACAAGTTTAAATAGACTCACTCATATTGCCTGAACAGACCAACTATACCCAGAATCCCGGAGACTCAAAATCGCTCCCTCACTCCCTTTAACTCGACCCATAATGGTTCCTGTTTGCCAAACTATCTAGCTGGACTACATCACAATGAGACACTCCCCCCCCCCCCCAACACTCCCTTACTACCCAATTGGTCACTAGAGAGGGTTCAAATGTCTAACGCATCAGACTCACCTTCGACGCCAACACATATGACTAGTCACAACGTACTAGACCAAGCCAGGGCTGCTCTATGATCAGGGATGTGCCAGCTAAGGTTTTAAGTCCCCTCTATCCTACCAATGAAGTGTTCTCACAATCCCCATTTGATTTATCTGAGTTATCCACACTGTCATATTTTGCTCTAAACCTCAAATGCAGAATTCCACTACTCAACTTGTTATAAACAGGACATGTTTACTACCCAACACTAGGTTTTCAACCTAAGATTGACTTCAACAGAATCTCTAATGCAAACACTCCAATCAAGGACCAATTCAGCAAATCAATTTCAACAGAAGCAATTCATAGGCATCAATTTCCACATGCATCAGTTCAACGATAGAGCACAACTATTTAAGCACAACAACAAAAAATTCAAGCCCATAAATATACATATTTAAGTTACTGGAATTTAACTCAAACACAATCACATACTCATCATACAAATTAATATACAGAAATATAATTAGCTCCCCTTAACTGGGTTCTCACAATACTGCTAACTAGAGACTGCAACAGTACCTCTCGCAGCAACATGAGCTCTACCTAACCTTACAAGCCACCAATTTGGTGTAGCGTATAGCTCTTAGAGCCAAAAGGTACAGAGAAATGGAAGGAAAACATACGAGGCACATGGAACCAGCAAAGTGGCATGCCCTAGCTCAAGAATAGTGAAGAGAAAGGGGGGAAAATGACTTACCAGTCAGAATGGAGAAATGTTCGGTTTGAACATAAGCTCTTTATGCCAGGAATGATTTGGCAGCACCAAATCAAAAATTTAACGGTTCGAGATTCTGGAAATGTAAAGAGAAGGCAGAGGATTTAGGGCACAAAAGTTTTAGAGAGAGAAAGGGTCTGAGTAAAAGTGAATCAAACTTCTGAGAAGCCTTCCCCCAAGACTCTATTGTCCTGAGTTTATGGGCTGGGCAGCCTTAACAATAGGCCCAATAGCTTTTTTGTATTTTTAAGGCCCTTACATTCTCCCCAACAATAAAAATTTTCGTCCCTGAAAATTAAACTTACTAGGAAATAGATGAGGGTAGGACTTTTGCATCTCTTCCTCTAACTCCTACGTGGAATCGCCTGTTCTATCATCCCAAACGACCTTGATGAGTTTGACCGTCTTCCCCCTAGGTTGTTTGGTTTGGATCTCTTCAACTCTAACTGGTTGCACTTCTACAGATAGGTCTTCTCGGACCTGGACATCTTCCACTTCTAGTACATGAGAGGGATCAGGTACATACTTCCTCAACTGTGATACATGAAACACTGGATGAAGGTTTGCAGGTTGAGGCGACATAGCTATCTCTTAGGCAACTGATCCTATACGCCTCAGAATCTAGTAAGGGCCGAGGTACCTAGGAGATAATTTCCTAGCACGAGTGACTCTTCCTACACCATTAGTAGGAGTCACTCGTAGGAACACATGATCCCCGACTGCAAACTCCAAAGGTCTGCGCCTCTTATCAGCATAGGTTTTGTCTACTCTGAGACGCCTTCATCCTTTCTTGAATGAGCTTCACTTTCTCAGTGGCCTGTTGTATTAACTCTGGCCTCGTCAACACGACTTCCCCATCTTGAACCAACACAACGGTGTTCTGCAGCGCCTCCCATAAAATGCCTCAAACGGCGCCATACCAATACTAGCCTGGTAGCTGTTGTTATAGGTGGAATCCACCAATGGCAACACCTCGTCCTAGACTCCTAAGTGATCCAAGACACACGTCCTCAGCAAGTCCTCAAGTGACTGGATCGTTCTCTCTGACTAGCCATTAGTCTGGGATGATAGGCTAAACGCATCTGCAATCTACTGCCCATCTCACTCTGAAGTGTCTGCCACACTGATAACCACTCATGTATTCTCTGTTATTCCTTATAAATTTCCTCTAAAATTTCCGCTAGTCTTAACTGATACTCTTTTACCTCTTTTTGCTTCCTTAGAAAACCATCATACCACTAAATTGATCACTAGCACTTCTGATTTAACTACCAACTGTTATACTCTTGATCATCTACTACCACACTCATTCTGAGGACTTCACATCACCTTACTGATCTCCACTTTTGAGTAGCGTAGTTTCTAACTATATTATCTCATTACCAAAGTAAAACTCTTCTCCTTACCAACGTCAAGATTAATTTGAGCAATCCAACTTCACTTCGTTATTTTACTGACCTGAACCATATGTAATCCTTGACTCACTAGCATGTAATTCATACTTAGATCTACAACCTCCTCGACTTGAGATCACTAGCTTGATCAGCATCAAGTCAACTTATGATACATCTCAAACTAGGATTGTCCAGACTGCACTTTCTCAACCATTTTGAGAAACCCACTAGTTATAGTGTTCAACTACACTAAGGAAATCACTTTAAAGCTTCACTAGAGACCCCAACCTTCATTTTCTTCAACCAACTCTCACTCAATCCTAATCAAACCAAGAACCTGAATCTTCACTTTGTTCAAACCATATGTTAACATTCCTTACCTCTAGATTGACACCATAACTCGAAATCATATCTCAACTCATCTTTCTTTATCCCCTGACCCACTTACTCTATTCAACATCCGCTAATATTTTCTCACTTTAAGGTTGACGTTGTAGCTTGAAACCATAGGCTAACTTTGTCTTCTCTATCTCTTACGTTTTTCCTGCATGCATAAACTCGCTTCTGACTTTAGAAGATCACTACACACTCTCAACTCATTCCCAGATAAAGACATCACTACCCAAACTACCAACACTTGATTAAAACAACTCTTCATGCATACTTATTTATGACAATAGGATGCTCACCATCATCTGTTGCGCTACTATGATCCTCAAACTCCCTTGCTCGCTAGTTGACTCAAAGAACACTTTTTCATGACAATTGTAACCCGGAAATGATCGCCCTTGACAAACCTTTTTCAAACATCTATGATCTTGCAAAAACCCTGAGAACTCTTCTCTTCCACGATAACCTTGTCATTCCATTTCTTCAGCATTATTTCTACTCCTCGAAAAACGTACATGCTTGAACTCACTCCGAATTGCTAAGACATAACTAGAATATTCCAACCGGCCTTCTACTTCTCTTTTGAGATTCTTCAACCATTGTAGTTCTCCCTATGATTACACTGAGTCCAAACACTACTGCTCTAACTAATCCACCACTCTAATGTGGAAGTCCTAGTACCTGCTTCAGAACACCAACTGAAAACTCTTACATCAAAAAGATTTATTCTTCATTTCCACCCTTATCCTCATTTCTGACTTGATCCACGCTTGACGCATACCCACTGGCTATTCTTCTTGAAACACTACACTTCTCTTGAATATCAACACCACTAGCAAAGAGATTGAAGCCCAACCATACCATCCTTGGGATCACACTCCTATCTTATAAAAGAAACAACTCCATCTTTCCTTCACTTGTGGTTGCCAAACTTCCTTGATTCACATAACACTAATTGCCAACTAAATCTTAACCCATCCTTGATGTATCACAATTTTTTTCTTCTATAAAAACAATAAATTCCCTTGGAAGACTAAAACTCCCTTAGAACAAGGGTTATAAGCAACTCATTCTCTCATAAGGTCAAGCTTCAAACTTGCAGGGAAACTGCTTCACATAAACCTCCAACTTAAGTACTTTGATCACCTCTTCAAGTACCACATAACATAGAATCTTCATCGAACCCCTACCATAACGAACATTATCAACTTACCCTCAAATGATTTTTACACATTCATATAGTGATTTTTAAAGGGATTTAGGCTTGTACCTATCTCTAATTTACCAATTTCCAGGACTTAGGGACTCTGTTTATGACTTACCAATTCTAGCAAGTTTTGACGCAGTTTCATGTGCTTAACAAGTTTAAATAAACTCACTCATACTGCCTGAAGAAACCAACTATACCCAGAACCCCAAAGACTCAAATTCGCTCCCTCACTCCCTTTAACCCAACCCATAATGCTTCCTATTTTCCAAAGTATCTAGCTGGACTACATCACAATGAGACACTTCCCTCCCCCCAACACTCCCTTACTACCCAATTGGTCACCGAAGAGGGTTCAGATGTCTGACACATCAGACTCATCTTCGATGCCAACACATATGACTAGTCACAACATACTGGACCAAGCCAGGGCTACTCTATGATCAGGGATGTGCATGCTCATGTTTTTTAGTCCCCTTTATCCTACCAACGAAGTGTTCTCACAATCCTCATTTGATTTATCTGAGTTATCCAAACTGTCCTATTTTGCTCTAAACCTCAAATGCCCAATTCCACTACTCAACTTGTTATAAATAAGACGTGTTTACTACCCAACACTAGGTTCCCAACCTAAGATTGATTTCAACAGAATCTCTAATGCAACCACTCCAATCAAGGACCAATTTAGCAAATCAATTTCAACAGATGCAATTCATAGGCATCAATTTCCACATGCATCAGTTCAACGATAGAGCACAACTATTTAAGCACAACAACAAAAAATTCAAGCCCATATATATACATATTTAAGTTACTAGAATTTAACTCAAACACAATAACATACTCATCATGCAAATTAATATACAAAAATATAATTAGCTCCCCTTACCTGGGTTCTCACAGTATTGCTAACTAAAGACTTCAACAGTACCTCTCGCAGCAACAGGAGCTCTACCCAACCCTACAAGGCACTAATTTGGTGTAGCGTACAGCTCTTAGAGCCAGAAGGTACAGAGAAACGGAAGGAAAACATACAAGGCATGGAGAAAGGGAGAAAAATGACTTACCAGTCGGAATGGAGAAATGTTCATTTTGAATAGGGGTAAAAACGTAACACCACCCTAACACAATATTTCTGATATTTTAAACATGTACCCGTGACCTAGAGAGAGAGAAAGATGAGACACGAAATTTCTAGAGAGAAGGGCAGCGAGAGAGAGCTCTGCTAGGGTTTTCACACCACCGGCAACAACACACAGCAAGGCCACCGCACACAGGAACAGAAACACAGAGAACACCACCACAGCACTCACAAGGCAACTCTTAGGTACAAAATAACTCTCAAAAAAAAATTTATTAAGTCAGAATGTATGACTTACATCAATTTATAGTGAACAAAGTTTGTAACAGAAAAACTCAAACTGTTTTTGTTTATTTCAACACTCCTCCTAAACAAAAACATTAAAAGAACATGATTCTAACGAAAACCCTCTGTTTCACCGATTGATCGGTGAGAAACTCCATCTCCACCGTATCTGCGCCTTTTTCACCGATTACTAATCGGTGAAAGCACTTCCTTTCACTTTGAAAAATGTTTTTCACCGATTAAAAACGTAAAAGCCCCTTTCTTTGAGCCGATCTCCACTCTGAGACGAAAAACCCTAGGTTTTCTTGACCTCTTTCTACTGATCTGCCCCGATCTCCGCCTTTCTCACTCCTATCTGCTTTCTAAGAGTTAGAAAGTGTTCACCTATCAATGCCTTAGTGAGTATATCTGCAATCTGGTCTTCGGATCTGCAGTATACCACTTTGATCTTCCCTTTGTTGACTTGTTCCCTGATGAAGTGGAACCTCGTCTCAATGTGTTTACTCTTACCATGAGATGTAGGATGGTTAGTTAAGTTTATGGCTGACTTGTTGTCAAGAAGCAGTCTGACCTTCCCTTCTACTTCAATCTTCAATTCCCTCATCAATGAACATAGCCAAGCTGCTTGACAAGTGGCTTCACAGGCAGAAATGTACTCATCCTCACAGGACGACAGAGCCACTACAGGTTCCTTAGTAGAGCTCCAAGAAATTGGTGCTCCTCCCACGAAAAACACATACCCTACAGTACTCTTCCTATTAACCTTATCTCCACACCAATCTGAGTCTGAGTAAGCAGTAACTCGTACCTCTCCTCCTGGTTCACCTCTTGTCAACAATATTCCAAACTTGTAAGTACCTTTTAGGTACCTCAGAATTCTCTTAACAAATCAGAGACTCTGGGATTCTGCATGAATCTGCTAATCAAGTTGTTAAGTCACTAGCAAGTATACCAGATCGTTATCAAGTAATATAAAATGGGTAAGTCCAAGTATCGTTTCCCAAAGGACTCTTAGGCCTTAACTTTCGTGTAACCAAATTGCGTTAAGACTTGAGAAAAGAATTAAATTTAGGTTTTTGAATGCAAGAACAAAAGTAAACATGCAAATGCAATGAATCAATTGGAAAGGGAAAAACTATGAATGAATGGTGTTGTTGGGGTTTACAATTTCATCTTATCCACTCTCTTATATCTACTCTTCTTATTTAATTTGCTTATTTATCATATTGTCATGCAAACTTTCTTGGTCTACCTTAACCCAATCTCTTGGCGAAAAGAGCCTATTACTAATTACCGGCTTGGAATCTCTAGCCTCCCCTAGTAACTAATAATGCATGATAAACGGAAGCAAAATATAATTGATCGTCCTACCCCTATCTCTAGGCGGTATTAACTTAATCAAGGAATTCCCCTCAGTTCATCACATTACTGTACGTCTCCGTATCAATAAAGACAAACAACATTTATCGAATGAGTTAAAAGATAAAAGCATTAAGCAAAGGTAAGGAACCCAACAATTGATAAATCAAACATATGCAAGCATATAAAATAAATAAGAATTTGATATAAGAAAGTTTAGAGGTTACATCTTTTCCCAGCAACAATTAAGATTAGTTCTCCATCGTCATGGAGAAACTAGGTGAATGATGAAATGAAAGAGATAGAAACCCTAAAAAGGAGAAAAGGAGAGTTGTCACCATCTCCCAATCTACCCCAAAGGGGTGCAAAGTGTGTTTCTGTGCCTAAGCCATCAAAAGATACAAAACCTAAGATGTTCTGGCCTTTAAATAAGACATAAAAATAATAGAAAACAGGTCGAAGCCTAAACAAATTATAAAAATCGCACAAAATATATCAAATCACGCTCTAGTTGACTTTTTCTAGATTCTGGTTGACTTTTTAGCAATCTAGTCAACTCTGGTCAACTTTTCAGCATTTTGGTTGATTGGTTGACTTTTCTGGTTGACTAGTTGACTTTTCTGCATTCTGTTTGACTTTTCTGCACTCCAACCATTTGATACTTCAACCTTTCTTTCAATTCATTCCAAAAACCTACAAAATCACGGGAATTTAATGATAAAATCATAAAACATGTCCTCAACACTTTTATTCACAAAACTAAAGAAAAATCATGAGTCAAAGCAAGTTTCTAAGTCAACAAGGGTGCATTTGATATCAAAATTAAGTATAAAAATAATGGTTTTTCAATCGTTATCACAACCCCAAACTTGAAACTTTACTTGTCCTCAAGCAAACAAGATGAAACTTAGTCTTCCACAAATCATCACAATGATTCAATCACATTCAAAAGAACTTTCTTTTCAAGATAAGTAATCACTCAAATCAACTTATCAATAGAATTTAGTCAAGATGTGCACATGCTTTGATTCAATTAACTCATCATGGTGTTCACACAATCACATAATATCCAACATATGTTATTCTCATGAATGATTAGTTATCTAAGCATAGACGTAATCATGAATTCATGGAATCATTCCTCACCAGATAAAGTGTTTCACTCAAGCACTCAAAAGTGTTTCACTCAAAGGTGTATAAAGGTCATTCCTTCCCTCAACTATCCACATGTCACATAAAACAAAATTGCCTTTCATTTACCATAATCAAACATCATCACATACACATGTCATCACAAGGACTTTTTCAAGGCTTATAATGTGGTTGGGCTAACAAGAAAAATTGGTTTTTCTAGATCACAAAACCCTTGAGTTAAGAGAGTTATTTGTATATTCATATTTCAAGCACAAACTCTCTTTAACCAATCAATCTCATTTAGTCCCAACTTTTCCCCTTTTTCTGCATTGAGCTTATCTTTTTCATTCTATCTTTTCTATCTTTTTCACTTTTGCTCAACACATTAGCTCAATGCTTTCTCTTTCTTTTTCAACTTTCCCAACAACCCCAAACTTGAACCTTTATCAATACCATGCAATAATTCTCAACTTAACTCAAGGTAAAGATTTTTCTCAAAAGGATTTTCTGTTTCAGGCTTAGGTTCAAAGAGGGTAGAACATAGAATATTCTTTTTCATTGGGACGAACTTTTATGCATTGGCTAAGAAAGGGCTAAATCAAAAACGGCCTTGATCATATGACACATTCATGCAATTCAATCAATCACAGAAACTTAGGCAAAATCATTCATGCTTTCAAGTAGATAGCAAATATATCAATAAGAACTCTGGAGCTCAAACCTCACTCATAAGCTTATTTCAATCATTCAAACAAACACCCAGCTTAGCCTCATAATCACAATCACAAAATCACAATGCATCTGTTCGCACAGCTTGTGAACCACCATCAGCATATCAGCATATTGTGCAATCTGAACATCATCAATATCAAAGCATCGTGCAGCAATACCCATCATGCAAAAATATCAATATCAAACCACTGTATTAGATATAGTGTCCAACCAAGTTCATCAATCCTACACTACTAAACAGAAACAAATAAATATAAAAACAAAAGATAGAAAATCATGTTCTAGTGTAGATAGAATCCATCAGTAAATGTTATCTCATCTCTTTTTTCAAAATCGTCATCCTCAACATCTTCCTCCATAGCTGGAGCTTTAGCTGCTCCAACTCTGATTCCTTCCTCTTCTTCCCCACAGTCTTGATCCTCTTTTCTGATGAAGAGGTCATCCCTGCATCAAGTACAATTTACAAAACCACAAGAAATCACATTTAAGCGTTAGTAAAATACAAAATTTCTTCCAATGAATGTGGAGGAATCAACCCCAAATAACTGTACTCTCACAAAACCCCAAACTTGGATGCAAAAAGTGAAGGGTTTCCTAGAACTAGGATGATAGGAGAAGTGTTGGGAAATCTTTCAAAAAGTGTTTGAAAGTGAAAAAGAGCTTATCGGTCTATTAGAGAGTGCTTAGGCGAACCCTAAGGGGTAGAAAAAAATCAAATAATCTTTTTAAAACACATATACACCCAATGACGCCATCGCCCAGCGGTGAGTTCACCGCCTGGCGATGCGCGGTTTACACCCCTCTCCTTTTTTTTCTTTTTAAAACATTTTAACCCTTTAAACCTTCAAACTCAACTTTCAAAATTTAAATTTTATGCAATTCCCAATCACTTATCTCACATATGCGACTAGAAAAAGAATTAAATCATGTAAAAATAAATCAATCAACTGGGTTGCCTCCCAGGTAGCGCTTGTTTAACGTCACGAGCCTGACCCAAACCTTTCTAGCACCCATCAGTAGGTGCAAATCTTACCATCACCCATCAGTAGGTGCACCTTCCTGGTATCCTTTAGTAGATACCTAAATCTTCTAGCATCCCTCAGTAGATGTTATCACAGTGCATTCATCAGTAAATGTTGTCAGTGACATCCATCAGTAGATGTCTAATCATATAGCATCCATCACTAGATGTTAATCTTTCTTATCTTCATTAGCATCCATCAGTAGATGCCAAATCACCTAACATCCATCACTAGATGTTGTAGAAGCATCCATCAGTAGATGTTATCATCACTGCCATCAGAAGCAGCATATAACCTAAAAAACTTAAACACACAAAGAAAAATAAAATCCAAATCACATAAATAAATAAAAATAAAAAGTTAAAAACTGGGTTGCCTCCCAGCAAGCGCTTCTTTAACTTCATTAGCTTGACCCGGTAAAGCCCAAACACCCATCAGTAGGTGTTGATATTTTATGTTGGTGTTCTTCCTTCCTCCATGACACCAACAAAATTTTTGGAAATTTCCTTGTCACCAACTCTAAGGATCCTTAATCTCAATAATTTTGTTTGCTTTGGTCGTCTTGACAACCCATAACCTATTCTTGAATTTCATTGTTGTGCCAAGTTTGGGTTTGTCATTTTTCACATCAAGGTGTTGGTGAACCAATTCTCCTTCCTTATCTGCCTCCTAATGATCTTGTGCTCCTAGTACCAAAATTTTTATCCTGCATAAACTAAAGAACACTGCACTAGAGAACAGAATTAACCCAAAAATAAAAACAGTAAAAGAATTTTTTTTTCGTTTTTTTTTTTAGAAAAGATAAAGATAGAAAGATAAAAAGTAAATAGATAAAAAGAAAAATAAATAGATAGAAAGACGGAAAGATAAGGAGAAGAATGAGGAAAAGATTGAGGACAAGAATAAGGAGAAGATATTATTTTATTTTATTTTCGTTTTTTTTTATAAAAACAGAAAAAAATATATTATTATTTTTTTTAAAGATAGAAGAATAAAAACAAAAAGATAAAAACAGAAAAAAGATATATATATATATATATATATATATATATATATTCGTTTTTTTTTCAAAATAAAGATTAAAAAATAAAAACAAAAAGATATTTTATTTTACTTTTTTTTCATTTTTTTTAGAAAGATAAAGAATAAAAGCAAAAAGATAAAAACAGAAAGAGATATTATTTTATTTTTTTTTTTATTTTCGGTTTTTTTAATAAAGACAGAAAAATAAAAACAGACAGATAAAAACAGAAAGGTAGATAGAAAGAAAGAAAGATAGAAAGATAGAAAGATAAAAAGATAGAAAGAAAGAGAGATAGAAAGAGAGAAAGATAAAAAGTCTAATCAGTTAAGAATCACACACATAGAATAGTTATACCATGAGTCCCCGACAACGGCGCCAAAAACTTGTTTAGTCCCTGGCAAGTGTACCAGATTGTTATCAAGTAATATAAAATGGGTAAGTCCAAGTATCGTTTCCCAAAGGACTCTTAGGCTTTAACTTTCGTGTAACCTAATTGCGTAAGACTTGAGAAAAGAATTAAATTTAGGTTTTTGAATGCAAGAACAAAAGTAAACATGCAAATGTAGTGAATCAATTGGCAAGGGAAAAACTATGAATGAATGGTGTTGTTGGGGTTTACAATTTCATCTTATTCACTCTCTTATATCCACTCTTCTTATTTAATTCTCTTATTTATCATATTGTCATGCAAACTTTCTTGGTCTACCCTTAACCCAATCTCTTGGCGAAAAGAGCCTATTACTAATTATCGGCTTGCTATCTCTAGCCTCCCCTAGTAACTAATAATGCATGACAAACGGAAGCAAAATACAATTGATCGTCCTACCTCTATCTCTAGGCGGTATTAGCTTAATCAAGGAATTCCCCCCAGTTCATGACATTATTGTACGTCTCTGTATCAATAAAGACAAACAACATTTACCGAATGAGTTAAACGATAAAAGCATTAAGCAAAGGTAAGGAATCTTGATAAATCAAGCATATGCAAGCATATAAAATAAATAAGAATTTGATATAAGAGAGTTTAGAGGTTACATCTTTTCCCAACAACAATTAAGATTAGTTCTCATCGTCATGGAGAAACTAGGCGAATGATGGAATGAAAGAGATAGAAACCCTAAAAAGGAGAACAAGAGAGTTATCACCATCTCCAAATCCACCCCAAAGGGGTGAAAAGTGCGTTTATATGCCTAAGTCATCAAAAGATACAAACCCTAAGATGTTCTGGCCTTTAAATAGAACATAAAAATAATAGAAAATAGGTCCAAGCCCAAACAGATCATAAAAATCGCACAGAATATATCAAATCATGTTCTATTGACTTTTTCTGGATTCTGGTTGACTTTTCAGCAATCTGGTCAACTTTTCAACATTCTGGTTGACTGATTGACTTTTCTGCACTCTGTTTGACTTTTCTGCACTCCAACCATTTGATACTTCAACCTTTCTTTCAATTCATTCAAAAAACCTACAAAATCATAGGAATTTAATGATAAAATCATAAAACATGTCCTCAACTCTTTTATTCACAAACCTAAAGAAAAATCATGAGTCAAAGCAAGTTTCTAAGTCAACAAGGGTGCATTTGATATCAAAATTAAGTATATAAATAACAGTTTTTCAACCATTATCACAAGCCCACACTGAAACTAACATATTGCCTAGTATTACACAAATACCTTAGGCTTCCAACCATTCTTCTGTACTCTGTAGGATCAACAACCTCTTCCTCAAGATCTTTCTCAAGTTTCAAACCAACTTCTGCTGGAGTATTGGCAGGGTTGCAATGAAGCATGTTAAACTTAGTTAACATGTCCAAAGCATATATGGACTGATGCATCAACATAACCTCATCAGTCTTGGTGAATTCAATCCCAAGAAAGTAATTAAGCTGACCCAAATCACTCATTTCAAACTCCTATAACATTTGAACTTTGAAATTAGCAATTTTCTCAACACTACTTTCTATAATCAGCAGATCATCCATATACAAGCACACAATCAACATATCTTCTCTCCCATTCTGCTTATAATATTGAACATACACTAAATGTTCAGAAACACACTTCTCAAACCCGATACTACTCATGAAACCATCTATCCTTTGATTCCAGGCCCTTGGAGCCTGCTTAAGCCCATATAGAGCCTTCTTCAACCTGTACACCTTGTCAAGATGCCTCTTGACTTCAAATCCTTAAGGCTGGACAACATACACTTCTTCCTCCAAGTTCCCATTTAGAAAAGCAGACTTTACATCTAATTGATGAAAGGCCTAGTTGTTTTGTACAGCCAAGGAAACCACCAGTCTCACTGTCTCCATTCTGGCCACAGGTGCAAACACCTCTCCATAGTCAATTCTAGCCTGTTGCAAAAATCCTTTGGCCACTAATCTGGCCTTGTACTTAGTCACCACACCTTGAGGATTTATTTTGGACTTATAAATCCACTTTAGTGTTATCGGTTTCTTGTTAGGAGCAACTCTGTTAACTCCTAGGTCTGGTTCTTCTCAATTGAACCAAGCTCTTCTAGCATAGCCTTGTACCACCTCTCATCCTTCACTACCTGTTCAAATTCAACTGGATCTGATTCTGCTATCAATGCAAAATGAACAAAATTTCCCTCTAATGAGATCGTTGCATCATAGGCTAGGTCATAGTCTCTCAGATGTGTTGGCAATTGAGTGACTCTAGAGGATCTCCTAACACTCTCCTCCCTCCTGCATGCCTCTAATTCTGCTGCAAGTTCACTTTCCAACTCAATGGTTGGTCCTTCTTTCTCTTTTAATTCCCACTGCCATTCTCCAGCTTCATCAACTTTCACATCCTTGCTAATTGAAGCTGCACCTGTTACAGGGTCATATAACTTGTACCCACTTGTAACATGATACCCTATCAGAATCAATGGAATTCCCCTGTCATCCAACTTCTTTCTCAACTGTTCTGGAACACGTTTATAGCATAGGGAACCAAAAACTTTCATATGCTTAACATCTGGCTTCACTCCTATCCAAGCCTCCTCTAGTGTGACACCATTATGTCTCTTTGTTGGAGACAAATTAAAAACATAGGTAGTTGTCATCACAACCTCACCCCATAAGAAACTAGACAGCCCCTTACTCTTCAACATGCACCTTACCATATTTAGAATTATTCTGTTTTTCCTCTCTGCTGCCTCATTGTGTTGAGGTGTGTAGGGAGGAGTGACTTCATGAACAATTCCCTCCTTTTCACAATAATCTTTGAAATCAATGGAGATATACTCTCCTCCTCCATCTATTCTCAGGATTTTCAACTTCTTTTCACTCTGACTTTCAACCAAATTTTTGAATTTCTAAAACTGTTGCAGCACCTCCCCTTTTCTCTTCAAAAGATAGACCCAACATTTTCTGGTCCATTCATCTATGAATAATAGAAAATACCTGCTGCCATCAGGTGTTTCTATTTGCATAGGGCCACACACATCTGAATACACAACTCCAAGCTTCTCTGTAGATTTCTGAGGTAAAATCCTTTGAAAACTGCCTCGGATCTGTTTGCATTGAACACATTCCTTGCAAACTGTTCCTGGAATGTCTACCTTTGGTAAGCCAATCACCATTTTCTTCTGGCTTAACATTGATAGATCCTGGAAATTCAGGTGTCCAAATCTGAGATGCCACAACCATTCCTCTTCCCTTTCTGTTGTAGTAAAACAGTGATGATTTACTGCCTCCATCACCATCTTGAATGTCCTGTTCTGTGATAATTTGGCCTGTATTATCTCTTCTCCATTTTGATTGAAGATGCTGAGACAATTTTTCTCCATCTTCATCATGTAGCCCTTCTGAAGCAAATGTCCAAGACTAAGTAAATTAATCTTCAACCCAGGAACATCCAGTACCTCTTCAATGACCACTTCGCTGTCATCTTCGCCTCTCAACACTACTTTTCTAGAACCCTCTGCCTCTAAACTACTGTTGTCAGGAAATCTGGTTTTCCCATGCTCTACTCCCTGCATTCTCACAAACCAATCTTTTCTCCCGGTCATGCGAGTGGAATAGCCAGAGTCAAGGTACCAAATCAGTGTTTTCTAATTGTTTCTCATCATCATGGCCATCAAAATCACTGCCTCTGAATCTGATTCTTTTTCTTGGGCCAGATTAGTCCTCTTCTTAGGTTTATTCTTAGCCCCTTCACCTTTCCAACACTTCTTGGCATAATGACCCAGTTTCTGGCAGTTTTAGCATTTCACCTTTTTCTTATCAAACTTCCATTCTCCACTAGTATTCTCTGATTTCTTTTCTTTTCCAGACTCAGTGGACTCTTCTCCTTGCTAGTCTTGAGAGTTTTTCCCTTTCTTGCCTCCTTTACCTCCTTTCTTGAAGCCTTTTTTCCCCTTTCCCTGTGATCTGGCCTGCAGGGCCTACTCTTGACATTGTCTGCGCTCATTGAGGCGTAACTCATGAGCTTCTAATGAGTGCAGCAGTTCCTCACTATCAATATCCTCCTTCCTTCGAGTTTCTTCAATGGCAGCCACCACATAGTCAAATATGGGGATTAGAGTCCTCAGAATTTTATCTACAATATACTCACCTGTCATATTATCACGACAAGCCCTCATTTTCTTCACTAATTCATGTACCTTATCAAAGTACTCAGCCACGGTTTTGCTCTCCTCCATGATCAGAGTTTCAAACTGCCTCCTTAATGCCTGCAGTTTCACCTTTGCATTTCTGTCTCCATCACCATAGGTCTTCACAAGAATGCCCTAAATCTCCTTTGCAGTACCAACATTTGAGATTTTGTTGAAAATCTTCTGACTGACACATTGATACATCAAGAATCTGGCCTTACTATCCAGTTTCTCCAGCATCTTGTGTTCTTTCTTCTGTTCTTGGGTTGCCTTTTCACTTAATTCAGGCACTCCTTCCTCAATAATCTCCAAGACATCCTGAAAACCAAACACAGCCCGCATCTTGATGCGCCAATCATTAAATTGCTTGCCATCAAACATGGGTAATGGTCCATGTATTCCCCAATTCCAACCATCCTTTCTTGCAACAATTTTGCAAATTTTTTTATTTTCACGCAGCCAAAGAACCCTTCTTTCTTCTCTTCTGGATACACACACCTCCAGATGCAGATCACGCACCCACTTCACCCACCCACCAAAAAAACAGCCTAAGCTTTTGATACCATATTAGAATAGGGGCAAAAACGTAACACCATCCTAACACAATATTTCTGATGTTTTAAACATGTACAGTGACCTGGAGAGAGAGAAAGATGAGACACGAAATTTCTAGAGAGAATGGCAGTGGGAGAGAGCTCTGCTAAGGTTTTCACACCACCGGCAACCACACACAGCAAGGCCACTGCACACAAGAACAGAAACACAGAGAACAACACTACAGCACTCACAAGGCAACTCTCAAGTACTCAATAACTCTAAAAAAAAAATATTAACTCAGAATGTATGATTTACATCAATTTATATTGAACAAAGTCTGTAACAGAAAAACTCAAACTGTTTTTGTTTATTTCAACATTATTCAATACATCAACCACTAGTAAAAAATAGAGTTTTTACCGCACACATTATGCCATGGTTCATCAGAAACCGCAGGATAATACTGTGCGGTGGCATTTTTGAAAATAAATTAAACGTATAGGTCTCGGTTCAGAGGGGAACCGCAACCTATTCCCCTGGCAAATTTCTGACTTTGACGCCACGTTAGAACAATAATAAATTGCTGGGGGAATAGGCCGCGGTTCTTAGAGCAACTGCGGCCTATTCCCCCTGCAACTTCTGACATTCCCCCTGGTCAGCCCCTGTAATAAATTGGCAGGGGAATAAGCTGTGGTTGCTCACAGCACCACGGCCTATTCCCCTGCCAATTTATTACAATGGCTGACATGGCGGGGAATTTCAGAAGTTGCAGGGGTTATAGGCCGTGGTTGCTCTGAGAACCGCGGCCTATTCCCCCTACAAACTTCTGACATACCCCAAAAGGCAGTTGGGGGGATTCATAACATTACGGAATAGGCCGTGGTTATGTGGGGAACTGCGGCCTATTCCCTGATCTAAATAAATTTTAAATATTTAAGGGAACAGGCCGCGGTTGGGCGTTAAACCGCGGCATATAGTTTGAAAAAAATTTTGAAAATGCCATTTTGATTTATTTTTTTCATGACAATAGGCCACGGTTAAGTGTTGAACCGCGACATATTCACCTTTATTGTTGCGGTTAAGTTTTGAACAGCGGCATATTCCCCTCTAGGTTAAACAAATAAAACACATTGGAACAGTATCGTCTCCTTCGCCCAAACAATTTCAGAGCATTGCTTCCCGTCGACGACGCCATTCTGCTTCCGTTTTCAATCATTTTGCACAGTTTAAATTAAAATTTGTGTGGTGCAATCGCCATTTTCAACGTTGGGGAAGAGTTTTGACCGATCAAAATCGTCAACTTCTACCGTGCCATTCCTCGCCGCCTTGCCCTTCCTCTCTTTCGCGCCCTCCTTTTCGCCACGCCCATTCCAGGTATTGTCTTTGATGCCCTTCGTCGTTTTTGCTTTCTTCAACATGATTTGTTCGTTCGTTTTTGCATAATAATATTGTTTTGGTAATGTAGAAATAGAAAATATGTAGACATAGAAAATTTAAAATTATTAGAATTTTCATAATAACAATTACTATTAGAATTATTAGAATTTAATCCTTAATTGAATTCCTAAACCTTATAATATTTGAGTAATCTAGGTGAAATTAATGTTTGAATGGTATGTATGAAATTGCAAGTTTGATTTTCAGTACCTTATCTTTTTATTTAATATTTAGGAATGGATCGAAATTGTATTAATTTACCACGCATTAGTGTTGAGTATGAGAGAGGGGTAGAGGAATTTATACAATTTACACAACGTAATGCGGGTACAAGTGATGATGAAGTGAAGTTTAGATGTCCTTACGTGAACTGTTTGAATGGGAGAAAGTTGAACTCAACCAAAATTAGAGAACATCTTATATGCGATGGTTTCCTAAGATGTTATACAACATGGATATGGCACGACGAAGAAATGCACTTTCCGACTAACTCCAAAACTGAAAATGTTATTGATTCCACCGTGGAAGAAGATCGACCGGATGAAGACAAATTAGAGGACATGATCCGCGATGTTGGCGTTGAAAATTTTGTCAAAGCTCATGCATATGAGACTATGTCGACTGATGTGGAATCACCTTTGTATGTCGATTCAACTAAGTTCACACATTTGTCAGCGGTGTTAAGGCTCATGAATTTGAAGGCGAGCAATGGATGGACTAATAAGAGTTTTATATAATTGTTGACGTTGTTGAATGAAATGCTGTCAGATGGAAATACACTAACCACTCGTAATTATGATGCAAAAAATATTCTTTGTCCAATGGGTATGGAGTATAAAAGGATACATGTTTGTCCCAATGACTGCATTTTATAAGGAAAGAGTTTGAATTTTTGACAAAATGTCCAAAATGTGGGTTATCATGATACAAGTTAAAAAACAATAGTGAAGATAATGGTCAGATAGAAAAAAATGGATCTGCTTTGAAAGTAGTTTGGTACCTTCCAATAGTGCCTAGACTTAAGCGTTTGTTTGTGAATCCCAAAGATGCTAAACCTTAGATGGCATGCAGATGAGAGAAAAATTAACGGACTGCTTCGGAAACCAGCTGATTCAAAGTAATGGAAAAATATTGATCAACAATTCCCCCAATTTGGTAAAGAGTGTAGAAATCTTAGGTTTGGTTTAGCCACTGATGGAATGAACCCATTTGGTAATCTGAGTACCAATCACAGTTGTTGGCCAGTTGTATTGATAATTTACAACTTATATCCTGTATTGTGCATGAAGAGGAAGTACATGATGTTGTCTATGACGATATCTGGTCCAAAGTAGCCTGGAAATGACATAGATGTTTATCTAAGCCCACTAGTTGAGGACTTGAAGTTTTTGTGCGTTGATGGGGTTGAAATATTTGATGCATTCGCTTCTGAAACTTTTGTTATGCATGAAATGTTATTTTGCACCATTAATGACTTTCCAGCTTATGGCAATTTGTCAGGATATAGTGTCAAGGGTCATAAAGCATGTCCTATTTGTGAAGAAAACACTGCAACTCATCAATTGAAACACGGAAGAAAGACGGTGTATTTGCGTCATCGGAGATTTCTAAAATTTAATCATCCATATCGAAGGTTAAAAAAAGCATTCAATGGATATCAAGAGAGGGACGAAGCACCAAATCCACTTACTGGCCTTCAAATTCTTGAAAAAGTTAATAAAATATCTCATGTATTTGGGAAAACATCCAAGAAGTCATCTATAACGACCCCCTGGAAGAAGAAATCAATATTCTTTGATCTTTCATACTGGTCAAAGTTAGATGTTAGACATTGCATAGATGTGATGCATAGAGAAGAATGTGTGTGATAGTTTGATTGGTACACTACTCAACATTCAAGGAAAGACAAAAGATGGATTGAATGCTCGTTTGGATTTGGTTGACATGAATATCCGAGAAGAGTTGGCACCAAGGGAGATTGGTAAACGTATTTATTTGCCTCCTGCATGTTACACAATGTCTAGACAAGAAAAGATAAGTTATTGCCTTTGTTTAAAGAGTATCAAAGTACCACAAGGATACTCTTCAAATATGAAGAGTTTAGTGTCGATGCAGGACTTAAAGCTTGTTGGCATGAAGTCTCACGATTGCCACGTCTTAATGCAACAATTGTTACCGGTGGCTATTCGTGGAATTTTTCCCAAAAATGTTAAGCAGACCATAAACAGGTTGTGTTCATTTTTCTCGTCAATTTATAGTAAAGTCATCGATCCTACAAAGTTAGATGAACTTCAAAGCGAGATTGTTATCATCTTGTGTCAACTAGAGATGTTTTTCCCTCCATCTTTTTTTGACATCATGGTACATTTACTTGTTCATTTGGTTAGAGAAACCGAGTTGTGGTGACCGGTATACTTAAGATGGATGTATCCTATTGAGCGTTATATGAAGATTTTGAAAGGGTACATTAAAAATCCATATCGTCCCGAAGGTTCAATGATTGAATGGTATATTGCTAAAGAAAGTATCGAGTTTTGTTTATATTACATGACATCAACAAATCCAATAGGAGTTCATCGCACATCATGGTTGAATAAATGTTCTACAAGTAAAAGCATCCGAGGTGTGAATGTGGTGACAAAAGATCGCAAAAAATTGTTGCAAGCACATCTTTATATATTGAATAACACAGATGAGGTGATCCTTTCTTGGAAGCACACAGAGCCATTGTGAAGAATAAAAATCCAAGACAATCAGAGAAATGGCAATTGATGGAGCATAACAAAACATTTATGTCTTGATTCAAATCTGAAATTGACAAAGAGCCACATTCTTCTCAGACTTTGTTATGGCTTGCAAATGGTTTAAAGTTTGATGTCGTATGTTGTACAGGTTATGAAGTCAATAATTGCACATTTTATACGAAGACTTTGGATGATAAAAGCACAGTACAAAATAGTGGAGTCAGTTTAGAGGCTGAGTCGCTTCAATTTTCCACATCAAAAGATCAATCTTCTGTACTTGGATCAATGAGATATTATGGTATAATAGAAGAGATATGGGAGGTTGATTACACCCAGGTTTTTGTTTCATTGTTCAAATGTAAGTGATTTGACAATAAGAGTGGTGTGAAAATAGATGAATCAGGTATGACACTGGTTGATTTTTGAAAGGTGGGTTATCGAGACGAACCGTTTATCATGGTACATCAAGCGTCTCAGGTCTTTTATGTCAAAGATCTTGTGTCTGACCATTGGTATGTCGCTCTTCAAGGCAAAAAACAAATTAACGAAAACAATCTGATTAATATTCATATTGCTGACAACCATTCATTTCAAACTATCACAAATTTGGATGACCAACCTCTACTTGACGATGTACATGCAATTTGGTTAGATCATAATGAGGGAATATACATATGATGAATCCATATCTTTATGTATGGATTTCAAATTTGTGTATAAGTTTTTTATTAATATTACATAAGTCTTTTATTAATATTTCCTATGATTATCATTACATGTTTTGTTAAATTATATGATATTACATATAAGTTTTTTACTAATATTATATGCTGTTATTTATTTTGCAGATATATGGTTGATCATCCACATTCTTCAGGGGATGAGGCTCCCCCTTCTAGATCCACTAGAGGACCCACCAGGATGAAACAACTTTTGATAAGAAAAAATAGTGGTGAAAGAACACCGGTGAATGTTAACGTGATCACGGGTGTGGCAACTGGCCCTTATGCAAATGACTTCCAATCATACCTTGGAGTAGTGGCACGTGACGGGATTAGTATTCTTACTCCATCTTTTGATCATGTGTCCGAGGTTGATCGGAACATTATATGGAATGATATATTGGTAAGATAGTTAATATCATTTGAATTACAGTTTGTTTATATTGATAATTTTGTACTGATACAACTTTATTATGTTTATTTCAGCTGACATTTGACATTCCAAATGTCGCAACACTTAGAAATAAGTGTTTATCAACTATTGCTGAAAACTTCAGAAACTTTAAAAGTAAGTTGACCTCGAGATATATTTTTGGAAGCAAAAAAAAAATAAGTCTCTATGTACTACTTATAAGTCCATTGATGAGGAGACTTGGCGGCTCTTTGTATAGAGTCGAACATTAGAGGAATGGCAGGTTAGTATAGTTGATATTATTCAATTCGTCATTAACAAATATATATCATATGAACTAATTAATTAAATATATGTGACAGGCAATTAGAAGCAAAGCACAAGAAACAAGTGCTCAAAACAAAAACCCCCACCTATTATCTCGTGGTGGGTATAGGAAGCTTGAGGAGAAAATCCCCAAGCAAAAGGCAGATGTTAGACCACCATCTGAGGGTGGTAGTCCTCAGCCTCCTTCTCCACCTTCTCAGCATGAGAAATGGAAGTTGGCTCGTATGAAACCATCGGGCACCAACTCTTCTGACACTGCACGGGAAATTTCTGAAAGAATTATAAGTTATTATTGTTCCTAAAATAATAATAATTTCATTATACATACTACATTGAACTTTTTAAAGAATAATGGTGTTTTGTAATGTTACAAGACTCCTTGGTTTAGCAAAGCTCCCAAGGTCAATTCACTCCAAAGGGTCGCCAGGATATTCTTACAGCTGCAATTGGACGACCTGAGCACCCTGGACGTGTACGTGCTACTGGAACTGGAGTAGGCATTCAAAATTATTTTGGGAGCTCTTCTCGTTAGACTTCATATGCATACAGCGAAGCACAACAACAAAGGCTAACACAAGAGATCACAAAAAAGCTTCGAGTGGACCTTAGGGAGGAGCTCAGGACAGAGCTTAGGACAGAGCTCATGGATGAATTATATAACGAGGTCTGCGCCATGTTCTAGCAGTAGTTTGAGAGATATGGCATGCGCTCGATGCCATCTCCTGTACAGGAACATGAACATGTTGTGCCTCCCACAGGTAAAATTAATAAACATTTATGTGCAATTATTTCTATCTTTTGTATAATCTAACATTTACTCTGACAGGGAGAAGCGGGAAAGGAAGTTGTTCAACACCAGTCATCCTAGGGGATGACATGGACAATGTTAGTCCATGTCTGCTATACATTTTAGACGGTACCGAGACGGTGCTGGTAGCTCGTGGAATAGTGTTTGAGGCAACGACTGTTGTTCATGGTATGGAGCTATCAGAGGATGAGGTGAAGACCTCAGTAGACGACACTATCATACCAGATGCCTCAGTTCCTCTGCCCACAGATGAGATTTTCACTGTGGCACATGCATTCTAGTCTTTTATCGCGTGGCCTAAACATTTGGTTGGTTCAGTTTCTGACCCCTCGGTATGGAATTCTACTTTACACTTCTCAATTTTAAAGTTTACATGTTATTGATGTCAAAACTTGTCTTATTTTTTCCATGTAACAACAGACGCATGCACAGGAGAAGATTCTTCTATTTGAGGACGATCCTCTTGGTTCATTGGAGCTACTTGCTGACACCACTGCAGATTGGATGTTGAATATGATGTTAATGTATTTGGGAGAGGCTTTGAGGTCCCAATATACCTGCATAGCCAAGATGTCAGAGAGCTTATGTCGGGAACAGAAGAGTTGAATATTACAATTGTTCAGTTATGGATGATGTAAGTATATGAGCAATTATTTATATATAAAATTGATTTATATATCAAGTATACTTATATCAATGTTAATTTTTGATTTCAGGTATATGTTTGGGATTAGTAACAACTTGGATACTCTGATGATTATGGGTTCATTGATCCCCAATCCATTCACGAAACAAATGATTTTGATGAGATCACAACACATCTCACAAGAAGATTTGCAAGCGGCAAGAAAATATATTTTTTGCCTTATATATCTGGGTAAGTGAACTTTGTTAACATAATAAAGTTCCATATGAGATTTTAATATATAATAATTAAATTATTATGAATTTTAGGCGTCACTGACAGCTTCTTGTTATTTCTATACAAGAGAGTTATGCTTTGCGGTTCTGCTCATTGCACAAGTCTCCTCCCACACATCTCAGACAAGCAATTGATTAGTTAAGAACCTCAATGTTTGGACTTTCTTTGTTATATAAATGAATGCTAAATCCTTATATATATATATATATATATATATATATATATATATATATATATATATATATATATAGTTATATTCCAGCAAGTATGATGATGGTTGGGAGATCAATTGCTAACAGTAGAAAGATTGCATGGATTTCTCTCAAGGTTTGACATATGCTAAAGCCATACTTTCTTATAGTTGTTTTGTTTTAATGTTTTTCACTAACTATTTACAACTATGATGATATATTGTAGTGTAACAGACAGAAGGGGTCGTATGAGTGCGGATACTATGTAATGTATTGGATGGCCCACATTGTTCGTTCCCATATCACAAGAGATTGGGAAGCAGTAATATTTAAATTTAACAAATTGATTTTTTCCAACATTTGGAATTCATATACACTAATTAATATCAATTGTCTTGTGCAGAGATTCAAGACTACCACAACAATTCCTGAGAAGCCACTATCATTCCTGAGGAAAACTGCTGCAAAATATTTAGTTAGATTATATAATAGTTCTTAGTTATTAGATTTAAAATACATTTGAACATGTTGATTTATAGTTATTAGACTTTGTACTTTATGTGATGTTAAAATACATTTGAACATGTTTGATCTGTTGAAATTGAATCTGTGTACATATTTTGATATGTAGGTTTGTTTTTGTGATAGTGGATATCACAAAAATATACCTGCTATTAAAAAAACATTCTAGGAGAATATGTCACGGTTGTGACCACAACCGCGGTAGAAAGCTACTTTTTTATTTTTTATTTTTTAAAATAAAGACTTTTGGTCGAAGTTGTAACACGAACCACAGTCTATTCTTAGCTTTTTACCGCGGTTCAAACCGCGACCTATATTGGACGAATTTTTTTAAAAAAAAAAAGGTTTTGACAGTAATTCCTACTACAACCGCGATCTATTCTCTAGCTTTTTACTGTAATTGGGACCGCGGCCTGAAGTTCCAGACTTTTTACTGCGCTTGAATATGTTGCGACTCGTAAATTGCAACGTACAGTGAGAAACAACCTAAGACTTATTCGATTTTACCATAACTGCTCTCAACACATAGACTTGTCCACTTTATTAAAAATATAAGATTAAGAAAAAGGTGAATATTACCTATGGGGTAGGCTTCCTCCATAAATGAGATCAAGAGAAGGTTTTTTAGTTAGAAAATGTGATAAACGATTTGAACGAAGATGTTGAGAACAGTGAAACGTTTCATTTGTTTAATGGCCATGTTCCGTACATTTAGGATCACAAGGAGGACTATGATGCTTTCTTTGGATTAAGTGTATACAGTATTACTACACTACATCAACAAAATCCACTTTTCTTAAGAATATATTGCTGTCTAATCACTCTTTATACCATCTTTCACTCTAATTAAATAATTAATACTCCACCTGTAAGGAATCTTTCTCTTCATCTAGGATTCTTAAGAACAATTTTAAAACTTATCAACAATAAACAAACTCAGCACCACTTGAAGTACGTGAATCTTGAATTACTGCATGCACATTATGTTAATGTGAGAGAACTAGAAAAACAACCAGTTCATCCAATGAGAGTGCAATGTCAGGCCTTAAAACATAAACTTAGATATCTTAGTAGCCACCTAGACATAGGATTTGTTTATTGTTAAAACAATCTTTTGGCTGCAATCATATCTCCAAATCAAATTGAACAACTTTTGTCTGAAACTGGTTTCTCGAATAAAATCATATATCACTATAAACTTTGATATCTTACAGATGCTTTTTTAAGTCTTCAGTAAGGGTTGGCAAGCCCTTCAAGCAGTGATGCATAATAATTTGCTTAATCTTACCCTCCAAATAACCATTGCCAAGTATCAGATTATGATTTCTGAAATAATATTTTGCTTTCATTTCAATACCAATAATAGGATACTCCATACACATATGTGCCTATAGATAGTTATCTACTTTGAAATGTCTCTTTTCCTCTCTAAGTTGGCATTCCATTGTAGACTTGGCTTGAAATCCATTATTATTAGACAACATAGAAAACCAACAAAGACTCAACGTTGTGGACTTGGTTGCCTGCCACTCTCCTTACAAGAAGTGTTTATTTGCTGAAGAAACAAATGTATGTACCTTCCTTCAAGTTCATTGCTAACCAACATTCTAGGATATATTCACATGAAACTCGAGGAAAAAGCTCAACTCAAGCACTGTACTTATTGAAATGGACAGAAGATTCTGGTTCCATCGATTAATAATTCACTACAACAAGAGCTAAATGGTGCATGGGACTAGTGTTGTGAGGACTGTTGCATTTGGAAAACCATGTTCTGTGTCTGAGGTCCCAAGTAAGCAGATTCGTTATGCAGATTCCGTGCTTCCATTTTAACCCCGAAGGAGTTAGCACCATAAGGAGACATGAAGACTCTTTCATGAGCAGGGTTGAAAGTCATAGCTATTCCTGTGCTTGACTGATTACTCCACTGAAAATGAGTTGTGGGTGTAGTTGGAGTAGAATTTGGCTGCTGTTGCTGCTGCTGTGAGAGCACATGTGGTGAGGTGGATCTGTTGGTGTCTTCTGAAGAAGTTGTGGATGTTTCTGTCAGATTCACTGTTGTTATGTCATGTATGCTAGCCCTTCTCTTGTCTTTGCCTCCTGAAAGTTGCCTTATGAAGTACTTCTGAGCATGACTAGCCACTTGTGTTGGGGTTCTAGAGATCACAAAATTGCGAGAAATATTTCTCCAATCACCTTTCCCATATTTCTTCAGACCCAGTAAAAACAATCTGCAGGGAACATCCATAGGATGTTTAAATTCCAAAACTTTAAAGTAAAGAAAACAACTTTTTCACCTAACAAACCCCCCAAAATGACATGGCTATCAATTGAGAAAAGTAAAATCCAACCCTTTAATATCTACACTGAATTCTTGTCCCTACCCCTCTTGCTTTAATTAACATTAAATTCTATCCACCAATTCTGGCTTTTTCACACCATGCTTTGAAACAGATATACATTCCAAGCGATCATGATATCATATATTAAAATCTCTACATGTACAGTTAGCACCATAAAAAAACAGTATGTGTGAAAACAAATGCAAAAGGTGAAAAAAATTACTTATGTTCCTCTTCAGTCCAAGGCACTCCTTTCTTCCTTTCCTGCTCATGAGGTCTCACTGAGGATGATCTCTTTCCACTTCCTTTAAATCCATCATAACCAGGAGTGTTCACCCAATCTAAGGTGAAGGGTGAAGTGGCAGTGCTATAACCAGGAACTGGGATTAACCCAGCTTCTATATTGCTAACATCAATTTCAAGTTCTTTGTACTGCTTGATCACATCAAGTACTGTCTTTCCAGGAATCATTTCAGCCACTTTGTGCCACCGATCTGGAGTATCTGTATCATGCACTGCAAGAGCATTTTCAAAGAGTTTGTTCTCTTCAGGAGTCCATTTCGTGCTCCTGTTATTTTCCACCAACCAACTGGTGTTGGAGTTTGGAGAACAAGGTGTAGGAGAAAGGGCTACAGTTTCCCACTTCATCAGTTCAGTTTACAAGTTCATACAATCAAATTTGGGCTTATTGACAGGAAAATTGAAAACTAAGCAAGATAAATCAAAGAGAAATGAAAACAGAAGTTGAAGTTTTACCAGAACAATATCAAGGATAATAAACCCACAAACATTTTGAAGGAAATCAGAATACCTTTCTCTAAGAGTAGAAGACTCGTCAGGAATCTAGAAAAGACCCAATTGATCAAAAGGATCACAGAGAATGCTCCAAATTGATGATGAATGAAAACTATTATCGGTGACTCAATTGGTCTAAATTCTAACAAGATCACAAAAAGCAACAATGACCCAGAAAAAAAAAATGGAACTTCTCAGTGAGAAAACAAATGGAAAAGCAAACACAATGAATGTGATAAGTGTTAACCCAATTAGGAAACAAGAGAGAGAGTCAAGAGTTTGAGAGCAACAGATAACAGAGAAAGACTTATTCAGATGGAGAGGGAAAAAAAAATAAACTTGTTCTTTCTCCCTTTTTCCTTGTCTGTGTAACAAGGAAAGGAGAAGAAATAATAATAAAGAAAGCAACTCAGCAGAAAAAATAATTATAGAATCCTGAAGCAAGAAAGAGGTGTTGCTGAAAAGCAAGTGAGCATGGTTGAAGAAATGAATTTAAACAAAATTCCAAGATTTTTCAGCCTAAAATAAAGTGAAGTTGATGTTGTTGAGTTGTGATTGGATATAATGTGATTGTGGGGACTGTGTCTGCAACTATAGCAAGAAAGAAAGTTTCTCTCTTCCTATATAATGGACACCATTGCTTCTGCAGTGACATTTTCATACAAATAATAATTATTACTTCATAGCTTTGCAAATTGCAATGCCTTTCTTTATTCATTTATATTTTTATTATTCTGAATTTTCTTGTCTTCCATTGGTTGGAATTGCGACAAGAAATGGGGATTGGCAGCTCATCATAAATGATGGAAGAGCCAACTGCTACGCACTAGTCAATCACACTCTGCTAAGATCATTTCTTAATTCTTTATTTATGGCATGCAAACACTTAAGCCAACTGTTTAATTCCTTTTTAAAACTAATTTTATTTTTTTAATTACTTTTTCTCTTATATGTCTTATTTTCATAATATGCTTTCTTTTATAGTTTTAATTAGTGGTGTCAAAACAGGTCATTTGTTATAATATGTAATGGGTTGGTCATTTAGTGACTCAATTCAATTCGATTTATTTATTAGTGAGTGAAAAAAATTCGAATCCAGGATTACTTAATTACAATTTTTTTTAAATAAAAAAATTACAAACTTAAATATCACTCCTAAAATGATATTAAACTCAAAACAATTCAAAATAATAAAAAAAAATACAAAATAATCTTTCTTGGTAGGTAAGTAAGGAGAGTATTTTCTAGAATTTCATAAGATAATAACTTAATAAAATAAAATTAGGTGTATTAATGAGCGAACTCGACTTATCACGAGTTCAACCCGAATGAGTCAAATTAAAAATTGACCCATATAAAAAAATATATTTTTTTCAAACTCAAACCTGTGATGAATGGATCATATTCATTCACAAATTATAATCCATTTTGAGAATTTTAATCTTAATATAACCACCTAACATGAAATCACTTATATAGTAAACTTGATTAGACATATGATAATTAAATTTCTCTTAAATTAAAAATTAAATTGTTAGTTTGACTTAAGAAAAAAAAAGAAACATGAGTTGATTTATGAACTAGGTCTAGTTAGACTAGCTAGACTCGGGTACTAACCCATAACTTTTTTAAACAAATTTGTCAGCACTAATAAATTTAGCTATTATGTATTATTTTTCGTGCAATATTAGTAATTGAGTATAATAGTAGATTATTTAGATATTATATTTTAATAGAGTAAAAGTTCAGGAATTAAAAAAAGTGATAGTTGATAAAGTAATTAAAATATGTTACATCCTCATAAGGTAGAATTATATATTTTTGTACAAGAGACAATAATTTATGCCTATAGATTTCATCAAATTTCTAATATTTAAGATATTTATAAGGTTACAACTGAGTTTTATTTTTCTAGAACTGAACGGATATAACAATTGTAATTCACATTAATTTTAAATTATACACATTAAATATGTTTTTTATTTTTAAATTTTAACTTCAAATTAGAATTTAATTATTTTTTAATTTTAATATATTTTAATCTTTAAACTTTATAAATAAATTAATATATTATTTTTAATCTAATTATATTAAATTTTTAAAATAATATTATATATTAAGTTGAAATGTGTCAAGTAACTTTAAATTAAAAAAAATATTTTTAAAAGTTAAAAACTAAAATATATCAAAATTTTAAATAAAAAATAAATGTAATTTTACGTAAAGTTAGAGATTAAAATATCTTTAATTCTAATAAAATTAAATATATATGACATTATCCGATCTTGAAAATATTCTACATTTATTTGTAGAATTTAACATAACCCATTATTTATTAAAATGAAAAGGAAGAATATATAAGTGTCCAAGTAAAAATTAGAAATCAATAAATTAAGAGAATTTTCTATAATGGTATTTAACATTTTTTATCCATGTGAACTGGAGGTATTAAAGAGTGGTGTTAATGGTATTTTATGAAGGAGAGAAACTAATAAGATTTTTTTTTTCTTTTATAAACATAAAACTTTGATTTATTAACATCACAATATAAAAAAGAACAAATACTAACGAGTGACTTTAGGTATTAATTAATAAAACCTAAATAGAACAATTCAGTATTAATGTAAATTTACAGTAACTTTTAATCTTTAGTACAATTTTAATTAAAAAAAAGTCACTAATATCCCAATTATAGAAATTTCGAAGAGAATTCTCCGTTTATATTTGTAAGATCATTTTCAAAAAAAGAAAATATTTTTCATAAGTTCCTCTGTAATTGAATAACGTATTAATATTTTTCCGGGCTAATTAACATCTTTTTATTGTTAAAAATAATAAAATATTTAAAATGAATAAGATAATATTTTTTTTCCTTATCCGAATTTCAGAACATAAATACTCAAAAGCATCAAAGTTTTATTCATTTTAAATACAATAAAAATAATTTTGAAATATTAGTATAAATTATTAACCAATTTCTTATTTTCAACTAAATTTTTAGAATACTATGGATTGTTTAAAACGATGTTATAATAGGAATAGACGGAGTTATTAAGAAAGGGAATAAATATAATTAATTATGAAGAATCTAATTAAAATAGATAAAAATGTGAAAATAAAAGAAAAAAGCAATATTTGAATTTAAAAAAATTAGACAATACTTAAAGTATATAATATTGTCTAAAAAAGTTGGGAAGCCCGAGGTAGCCGCCAAAGCAACGGTTGAGATGTATGGGTGGTAAATGACACGAAACAGCAAGTTGATGCGGTGGGTCCCACAAATGGTTACAACATAACTCACGTCGTTTTCTCATTCGGTGTCTTCCCAAAATAATTGTAGCATATTTAGAATCTCTAGGCGGTGGGCCCCATCCTTTGAGATTGCAACACGTGTGGTTCTTTGATTGGCTCTGAGCACCGTTGTACCAACCAACCAATGACCTCCCTTTACGGTAACCAGGTACAGTAAGCTATAAAAGAAGGTTTTTTGTGTATTTACTTTTGGCTATGCATCGATACCACTGTAACAATACTAGTTTCTCAATTCTCCTTCTTCTCTTGTGTAAAAACATTAAATAAATTAGTGAGATATTCAATATAACTTTCTCAATTTAGTGAGATAGGTATTTCAGGATTAGGCTTAATTAACTTCATGTTCTTTGCTGTAAATTTCTACGTTTTAATTGATCTTTTATTAATTTTTTTTAATCAGTATTAAAAACTTTACATTTTTCAATTAAATCTTTAATTTGTTAGTTATTTGAGTTATATGATTTATCTTGAGTCATCATCTTAACTTGTTTTAATGTTTTAAGATATGTTGGATAAATAATTTTATCATTATTATTATTATTAGTGTATCTTACTATTTAATACATTTTCAGTTAAACCAATAAAAGTTATTTTATATTAAGAATAATATCATTTTATATTAAATAATTAAATAATAGATGTATTACATGATCGATTAACCACTCGAGACACGTATGTTTGGATCCGTCGATTACTACGAGTCACATTGACAAACACCGGTTTTAGTAATGAACCTATAAGATTTCACACTAATGATTGTTCTTGTCTTTGTTAAATGGAAAATATATTATTGATTAAATTAAAAGGTTTAATTTTAATTAATTAATATATTTTCTCTAAAAATTAATTAAGAATCTATAAAATTAATAAAAGTTTAAGAATCTATAAAATTAATTAAGACTTAATTTAAAAAATTGATAAATCAAAATTTAAATGTAATTTAATAAGATTTATTTTGTTATTGAGAATAAAAATTGAATTTAGACAAAAACAAAAGGCAAATGTGAGCTTGAGTGGTTTTCTATAAGATAGAATAAAACCAACTTAAAAAAAACACGTCAAAAAGTGAGATGTTTATTCTAAAACCCTATGACCGTTTTTACTTGGAGTGATGAATTTGAGGAAGAGGAAATGGAGGGATTTGAGAATATTTGAGAGTAAATTGAATGTCATTTTTTTTTAAGAATTTGAAGATGAGTGAAAATGAATTTAGAAGTAAAGTTTTTTAAAGTTAGTGTAGGATTTGACCGATGTGAGAGATAAAAAAATGTTTAAATTGATAGAAAATAAAGATTACTAAAATGTTCTTAGTAGTACAAGTAATATAAATAATATTTATTAATAATATATTTATTGGTAAAAAATATTATAAGAAGGAAAAAAATAAAAATTATTTCTTAAAATAAAATAATTAAAACAATATATATTTTAGGATTATTATTATTATTATTAGAAGCATGAATGATTTGGGCATGAATATCTGAATGGAGTCCATCAAGAATCTATACTCAACAATTAAATGTAGAAGTGGAATAGAAGTAAAATGTTTAAATGAAAAAAAAATGGAACATAAGTAGAAAAAGTTTTGTGAAAGAAGTAAAAGTGTGTATTTGGTAAGTGTACATTGTTCTAGTTCAGCAAAGACAAGATGTATGGCAATGACATATGAAAGGGATGTGTAAATTCTTTTGGGACAAAAGAGACATTTTGATTACAATCCCTTCAAATCGCACTTTATATGAGAGGATGAAAAAAGTAATTATCCTGTAATTACTCGCTTCTTCATTACTTCTTAATCACTTAAATCAAATACTATTTAATTTCAAAATCTATCCGCATAAATTAATGTAAACAGTAAATTCACCCAAAACGAACACAATATAAAAGAGAAGGTGCGACAATTTTAAGAAAAATAAGCTCTTTCTTTAGCTTTCAATAGTTTTTCAGTGACTAGAGAATTTGATTTCATGAATCAAAGTTTGACACAATAAAGATTAGTCTTAGTGTAGATATTCGTGTAAGAAGGTAAGATTGATGACAAAATAGTGTAAGTCAGAATTAAGTCATGATTGGACCTTAATTAACAACAAAAGCAATATCAAACCTACTTTAAAATACAATAATTAGTAAGTATACTAAGTTAGTTGCTAGCACTCATCCTTTGATTGATCTCTTATAACGATAAATCACAAGATATTGATTTAAACATTATGGTGTTTATTCTATAGGTATTACTCCCTTATGATCGAAAATTAAAGACTGAGAACCAAGACCCAAAAATTCAAGTGAAATGATTATAGTGGATCTATAAAATACAATAAAAACTTATTTATAAAATTAAAATTTTAAATACTCATTAAACCATTTTTTAATTAATATTCAATCAAATATATCTATATGAAAATCTTAAATTTTAATTATTTTAGTATGATAAAAGGGATGCCAGAAACTATAACATATTTTTCTTGAATATAATTTACCATAAAGATATTTAAGAAAATAAATATTTGTTTTTCTATGAAATTATAAACATTATTTGCTTTAGTTTCGACTTTTTCTAGAGAGGATGCGTAGTCTTTTTATATTTATGTTATTAGGACTAAGTTGTTAATTTTGTCATAGAGTAGTTGGCCATATATAGACGATGAGATTTATCCTTTTTTTTATTGCGCTTTTTCTTCATCCATAAATTTGAATATGATACCTTAGTATCACTTGACTAAGGATAAATTTACAATTATTTTGTTTCTACTTTGAGAAAATATTTATTTTTTATTTTATAATAATTAACAATTAACGATAATTTAATATGAAAAAATATAAATATATTATACCAAATTTAAACACTAATTTAAGAGTCTACTAACTTTTATTTCGTATTTATTGTTCTACTTACTTCAAGGACAGAAAAATATGCACGAATAGTTCCAAAATTAAAATCGTTTATCATAAGGTGACCTAATTTCGTGAAATATTATTTTTAAGCTGAACCTATCTCTGTTCAAGTTACCAGACCAAATGGTGATACTGCAAAAAGATATAGAGCGACCAAATTAAAAATAGATTAAAGATAAAATTTGAGATACTAAAATATCTTATGTTAAACATAAATATAATATGATGAACAAAACTTCTTTAATGGATTATAATATAATTTCTACATTTTATAATTTTTTATTTCCAATTAATTTTACAAACAAATCAGAAAAAATATGTATCATTTGTTATTTTTCACTCCACCCTATTTTCCCTTTCTAATTTAGCGTTGTTGGGATCACTCATTAAACGTGTGGGCCACCGTGTGCGTTGTTGCTCGGGGTTGTTATTTACCGGAGGGTGGAAGGCACGCGCCGCTGCCTTCATTTACTCACATGCTGTGATTTCATAGCTAACAATTACAATATTATACATTATTAATTAAATTTTATTTAAAAAAATACAAAATGAGTAGAGAGATGTATTAATTATGAAGTGTTTCACTAAAATTTTTAAATAGATTTTTCTCAATAATAAATAACTTGGTAAACAAAATATGTTAAACGAAATATTTTTAATACCTTTTTCAGAAATCAACACTTATAAGTTCTATGCTTCTACGTCTTCGTTTGAGGACTCTCACTATCACATGACCCCTTTTATTTAATTTGTTTGTATAAAAATATATTTTAATTCAACCAACGTTAATCCATTTCTTGGACCATTATCCCAAATTTGTTTCATCTAATCCATCCAAAATTGCTCATGATTGGATTAGAGAGAGTTTAACATCACATGAATTTAGTTTAATATTTTAATTAGATTGGTATTTTAATTATAGTTTAGAAACAATAATTAGTTATGACTAAGCCTATCTAAGAACCCATTTTAAGCCAAATTTATACTTATTTAACACGGTTTTCTTTTTCAATTATGATGAAGATGAGGAAACAAAAAAAATAAAATTGCCACCTTTTGATATTCAATATTAAGAAGAAAAAAAATCGTTTTCACGTAGAAGGCTTTAAAAAAAGTATCTAGCGACAATCTCTTCCATATTATTAGTCGATGACTTTTATTATATTTGTTTTTTGTTGGGTTCTTGGAGCGTTTCGCGAAAACCCTAGAACCAGAGAAAAATAAGAGAGAGAGAGAGCGGAGCGAGAGAATGAATACTGAATATTATTGAATGAAAAGTTATTATTGAGGAGCGGGGTTGGTTACTATTTATAACCAACGTAAACGCGCAACAGGCAAAACCGGCAAACAAAACAAGCCCAAAACGCGCAACCGGTAAACCACACAAAGCAAACAACCAGACCGACCGGACCAACCGGTCAACAGACAAAAGAAGCAGCTAAGTCTAAATAACAATTCTCCACCTAGACTTGCTTCAAAAACAAAACAAAAAAAAAACAAAACACGGACACGGCCGGTCAAACAATTAGTGACCGACCGGTAGACACCCAATCCTGGACAACAACAAGAGAAACCTCTCCTTAGCGAGCGGCTTTGTCAACATATCTGCAGGGTTCTCTTCGGATGCAATTTTGCAGATTTGAACGTCACCGGATTCAACAATGCTTCTGACAAAGTGCAGCTTGACGTCAATATGCTTGGTTCTGGAATGATAAATCTGATGATTGGCCAAATGAATAGCACTCTGGCTGTCGCAATGAACACATACAGATTTTTTATCAAAACCAAGTTCCCGAACCAAACCTTTCAACCACAGTGCCTCCTTAACTCCTTCAGCAAGAGCATAGTACTCAGCTTCCGTAGTTGACAAAGCCACAACCGACTGTAGTGTAGACCTCCAGCTAACAGCAGTCCCAAACAGTGTAAACACATATCCCGACCGGGATTTCCTAGTGTCCATGCATCCGGCAAAGTCAGAATCAACAAAACCTTCAATATAACCTCCACCTTGAAAGTTATTCTGGAAAGACAATCCAGTACCGAGAGACCCCCGTATATATATGAGCATCCACTTCAACGCTTCCCAGTGTGTTGGTCCAGGATTAACCATGAACTGACTGAGAACACTAACACCGTGCGCCACGTTCGGTCTTGTGCAGACCATGCCGTACATAATGCTCCCAATCCCATTTGAAAATGGAACAGATTTCATCTTCTTTCTTTCCTCCTCGGTCTTTGGGCATTGTTCCTTGGTAAGTTTCAAGTGTTGACCGACCGGCGTGCTGACCATTTTAGATTCAGCCATCCGATACCTTGAAATTACCTTCTGCAAATAACACTCCTGAGACAGAAAAAGGTTACCGCCCGATCTATCCCTTTTAATGTCTATGCCCAAAATCCGCCTTGCTTCCCCTAGCTCTTTCATTTCGAAAGCATCCGCCAACCTTGCTTTCGTCTCACCGATCATGCCCCTGTCACTGCTAGCAATTAGGATATCATCCACATAAAGCAGGAGATATAACATTTCACCGTCATGATTCAGAGTGTAAACACAGTCATCATAATTACACCGCTTGAAGTTCAGCTTTATCAGAAAGTCATCAAATTTCCTGTACCACTGCCTTGGGCTTTGCTTCAAGCCATAAAGTGACTTCTGCAACAGACACACCCTATCATCCACAGCGAAACCGTCTGGTTGCTTCATATAGATGGTTTCCTCCAAATCGCCGTGCAGAAAAGCTGTCCGAACGTCCAACTGTTCAAGATGCAAATTGCAATGCGCAACTATTGCCATCAGAACTATGACCGAACAATGCTTAACCACTGGAGCAAAGATCTCATGATAGTCTACGCCTTCAATCTGAGTAAAGCCTTTGGCAACAAGCCTAGCTTTGTACCTCGCTTTCTCACCGCCCGGTGTAGCTTCCTTTTTCTTGAAAATCCATTTCGAACCTATGACCTTCTTACCCTTCGGCAGATCCACCAATCTCCAGGTGCTATTCTTTTTCAAAGCCTCCAACTCTTCTTCCATAGCACCCTGCCAAAGATGCCGGTCGCTGCTGTCAAGGGCCTCCTTATAACTTCTCGGTTCATCCGATCGGTTAAGATCTTCAACAACATTCAGGGCGTAGCAGATTAGATCCGCCTCTCCAAACCGTTTGGTTGGCTTGGAGATCCTTCTTTCTCTGTCACGAACAAGCTGATAGTTTCTCAAATCAACACCACCAGCTTTTCCATGATTTCCCTCGCCAGACATACCATCTGTATCATCACCAAGGTCTGTTCGAAATTCATCCGATCGGTTCTCCTCTATCGTCCGACCGTTTTCAACTTGCCCTTCACCGTTTGGTTTTCCTCAGTCCCACCGGGCGTGCCAACTCTATTAGTAGTATGCTCCACCTCCACGAGAATCTTCTTCTCACTTCCAGAGTTTTCAGGGTGCATCGCCATCCTTGTTTCATCAAAAATGACATCCCTACTAATGATTAGTTTTGAAGGTGAATCTAACCTCCATAACCTGTATCCCTTAACTCCTTCGGCGTATCCAAGAAAGATACATTTCGCCGCCCGGGAATCCAGCTTATCACCCCTGACATGAGCAAACGCCAAAGAACCAAACACTCTCAAGTGTGAGTAATCAGCCGGTCGTCCACTCCACACTTCCATTGGCGTTTTAAAATTGAGAGTTGAAGACGGACTCCTGTTAATCAGATAGACGGCCGTATTGGCAGCCTCTCCCCAGAAAGCCTTTGACAACCCTGATCCCAGCAACATGCACCGGACCCTCTCCAGAATGGTTTTATTCATCCATTCGGCCAAGCCATTCTGTTGCGGAGTTCCAACGACCGTTCTGTTCCTCCTGATTCTTTTCTCTTTGCAAAAACCATTAAACTCCTCTGAAACGAACTCCAACCCATTATCGGTTCTTAGGCATTTCAGCCTACACCCCAATTGGTTCTCAATCTGTGTGTGCCACTCTTTGAACTTCTGAAACGTTTCAGACTTATTTTTTAGAACGTAAATCCACACTCTCCTTGAGAAATCATCAATTATACTTAAGAAATACGCTCCTCCACCATGAGTTAAGGTTCTTGCCGGTCCCCATAAGTCAGCATGGACATATTCAAAGGGGCGTTCGGTTGAGTGTTTCCCTTTTCCGAACGGTATCCTGTGTGATTTCCCTAAGACACAATGTTCACAGAAATCCAGCTTCTGCAGTTTGTCTCCCAGAAGCAAGCCTTGCTTTTCCAATTCTTCAAGACCCTTCTCACTGATGTGTCCCATCCTCAAGTGCCATAACCGGGCGGTATTCTCGGTCCCACTTGCTACTGAGACATGACCAATGACAGTTGATCCCTCCAGAATGTACAAGCCGTTCCTCCTTCTGCCTTTGGCAACCACAAAATCTCCAGAACAGACCCTCATTACTCCATCTTCAACTTTAGTGGTGTAACCTCCAAGATGAAATGCACTAATAGAAATCAAATTTCTCTTTAGTTCGGGCACATACCTAACAGCCTGCAACACCATCTCACGATTGTCAAACATCTTCAGCCTCACCGACCCCACACCTTGCACTCGGCAAGCTTTGTTATTTCCGAGCAGTACATTTCCATGCTCTTTCTGATCAAGATTCTCAAAAAACTCCTTCACCGGGCACATGTGATAGGAGCAGCCAGAATCCATGACCCAGCTCCTTTGAGGATCTTCAGACGAAGCCACCAGCACTCCAGCCGATTCATATCCCTCAGACGCCTCTGCCACATAAGCGGTTTCTTGTGGCCGACCGGCCTTTCCTTTCTCCGGGCAGAACTTCTTGGTATGACCCATCTTCTGGCACTTGAAGCAACGCACCTGCTTCGTACTGTCCGGATTCAGCTTCTTCTCTTTTCCAGACTGCTTCTTCCCTTTCCCTTTCACCGAGATCAATCCGGACGCTCCTTCCTCGGTTGTCTTCGAATCTTGAAGTTTTTGGAACTCCTTGGTTCGAATTGACGTCAAAACCTCCTCTAACGTGATCACTTGATCTTTCCCGTAGAGTAACGCATCCCTGAAATGCTCGAAGGTTCTTGGAAGCGCATTCAACAGGATGACAGCTTTATCTTCATCCTCCAACTTCACTTCAATATTCTCCAGATCATCAACTATCTTGCTGAATTCTGCAATCTGCTCCTCTATCGTTCTTGATTCTGACATCTTGAACGAAAAGAGTTGCTGCTTCAGGCACAACCTATGAGCCAACGATCTCGTCATGTACAGAGACTCCAGTTTTGCCCAGATTTCAGCGGCAGTCTTCTCCTTCGCAACCTCCCTCAGTACCTTATCACCAAGGCACAAGATGATTGCACTCCTTGCCTTATCTCCCATCTTCTTCTTCTCTTCTTGAGTCATGGCATCACCCATCCTCGACTCACCCTTCAACGCTTCATCACATCCCTGCTGTATCAAGATTGCCTCCATCTTGATCTTCCACAGCCCGAAGTCATTAGCGCCGTTGAACTTCTCTACGTCGAACTTGGTTGCCATTGCTCCTTGGGAATTCTTGAATCCTTGCCCCACGGTGGGCGCCAATTGTTGGGTTCTTGGAGCGTTTCGCGAAAACCCTAGAACCAGAGAAAAATAAGAGAGAGAGAGAGCGGAGCGAGAGAATGAATACTGAATATTATTGAATGAAAAGTTATTATTGAGGAGCGGGGTTGGTTACTATTTATAACCAACGTAAACGCGCAACAGGAAAAACCGGCAAACAAAACAAGCCCAAAACAAGCCCAAAACGCGCAACCGGTAAACCACACAAAGCAAACAACCAGACCGACCGAACCGACCGGACCAACCGGTCAACAGACAAAAGAAGCTAAGTCTAAATAACAGTTTTACTTATTTTTTATTCTTAAATTATGAGTATGATTCTGATCATTCAAATAATCAAAATTAGGGGTCAAAAGCGATTGATTTGATTCCTCTAATCTATATATTTTACTGTAATATGTGTAGTTAAAAATGATATTTTTTATTTTAATATTTTGCGTTGAAGTTGATGGAAGAAAATATATAAGAAATACGATCGAGAACCATGAAACTATTTAATTACTGTTGTTTATTAAGGATGTCAAATTACGAACTGTGGGAGGAACCATTATTGTGACACCATGATTGGCTTGGGAGGAACATGAAAAAATCTTACACTTGGATGTGATAGATGAGAGTGCTAATTAAAGAAAGAAAGAGGTTGTTTAATCAAACAGTATAACTCGGTTAAGTAACAATATATGAATTTGTGATAATTTTGATTTTTTCTTATAAAATTAAATATGTATATGCAAAACTTTTTTAAATTAATTTATCTATAAACTAGTCTTTTTATCTTCTAAAAATACTCAAACATAATTTCTCAAAATATACTATCCATTACATTTTTTTTTATACACATGGTACTTAATTGCTTTTGCAAATTCTAAAAAAAATAAAACTTAATTATTCGAATGGTCTTTACTTTGGAAGAGTGTGTTAACTTGATATTTTCTTTTAAAAAAAAGCTTCAATTTTATTCTTAAATTTGTTAATGTGTATAAATCAAGTTATTGTCGATAATTTTTCGAAAACAACATTAAGAGTATGGTAACATGACAAAGAACAATGTATAAGTGTAAAAAATTGTAATTATACAATGGAGAGGTCGAGAGGTAGCAAGAGACATGCAAAGAGTTCATCTAACACAGCATGGAGAACTCAAATAGTTTAGCAAAACATTCGGATAGTTCAACTAAGTGTATGAAGAACTCAAATAGCTCGACAAACATCCAAAGAGCTTAGTAAAGTGAATGAAGGAGTCAGATAACTAGAAAAGACATTTGGAGAACTCGATAAAGTGCATGGAGAAGTCAGATAACTTGACCAGACATCTAAAGAGCTCGACAAGTCAGATTGAGCTATTTGGAATTTCCACTAAGCCGTATGAGTTCTCTATGCAACTTACTGAGTTGACTGGACTTCTTATAAGTTATCTAACTTCTTGATGCACCTTACCGAGCTCTAAGATTTCTTACCAAGCTATCTGACTTCTCTATGCACTTTATCGAGCTCCTCGTATGTCTATCCGAGCTATTTTAGTTCTTCATACACTTAGTCGAGTTCTCTGGATGTCTTGTTGAGTTGTTTGAGTTCTCTATGTGCTTAGCCGAAGTCTTCTACTGTCTTGCCGACTATGCTAAAGTTGCCAAGATTTTCGTTTTTTGTTTTTCTTACCAACCCAAATTTCCACATCACAAAATCCTTATGTATGATGTGTGCATAAATTATCATGAAAGCATGTCTAATCCGTCAACGTTAACGATTTAAACAATGTCAACAAAAGGGACTTAATCGATGTACATTAATGAATGTGGGGATAAAATTGAAGCTATTTTAAAAGCGAGGACCAAGTTGATACACTAACTTAAAGTAGGGATCATTTGAGTAATTAAACATTTAAAAAATTATAATAAATTAAGATCCATTCTTTTATATTTTGGAGTTTTGTTAGTATTAAAAAAACACTAATATAATTATATACCTTTCATGTAAAATAAATTTATAACCTTCATTAAAATAATCACGTAAAACCATATGCAAAGTATACTAAATTTGTAACAAAATTACAATAAAGAATTTGTAATAAAGTATTTGAAGTTCGATCACCTCTCTACACTTTTACTTTCATAATTTATTTTTTGTAGAATATGAATACACTTTACATTAACTTAGAGATAAGAAAATACTTTTAATCAATCAAATTTTTAAGCAGAGTAAATTTTTATTTATTTTTTATGATTTTGTCATTAATATTAAGATCATTTGAAAAAAAAGTGATAATTTCAACTTGTTTTATCATATACTAAAATTTGGTTATGTTTGTATACATTGTTTTAGGCTCTTAGATTTTGAGTAAGTTTACATTTGAACATGAGATATAATTGGAATAAAGGATTAGAGATAGAAAGTTATTTATGTGTTTGACATGCAAAAGTGACTTAACAAGTAGAATTTGGTTTATGTATAGGTATTGTGGTCAAATTAAAAACTATTTGAATGTTTGTATTTGAGATGTTGAACATTGTTTAAATGATTGTTTAAAAATATTTTGAATTAGATATTCTTATTGAGAAGTTGAAATAGTGATTAATTTATGCATGTTAGAGGTATAAAGTTAATTTTTGTAACTTTCATTAAGGCATTTTATGATTTTGATGTGAATATAAATACTTATACCATGAGTTTGAATGATCACGGTAATTGAAACGAGTGAAGAAAGGGGCTTAAATTGATCACTTAAATTGTTTAGAAGTTGTATTTTTAAAGCGCTTTTGAAGATATCTTTGAAACTTATTGATTTTGATGTTGAGACTAGTATTTTAGATACATTACATATAATCCTAATCAATAGAGAGTTTAGTTATTCTTACACATTTGGAACTCAAAAATACATCAAAAGAGTGCAATGAAATAAGGAAAATGAAGTTCTTTAGCTTTGGTTGTGCCTTTATCGTTGCTATCATCTTTGGTTGTGTTCTCACACAAAAAACTACTCATTTCATTCCAAAAGTTGACTTTTCAACCACTACTAAAAAGCATCTTCTTGTTGGACGAGCATAACCTAGAATGACATCTAACAACCAAAGAATTGAATCATGAAAGCTCACACAGAGGTAATGTTTCATTCTTCACACATGTGCTTATTAGTGACAAACTCACAATTAGCATGTTATAAATTACTTCATCAACCTTTGCATATCATCTCATTCGCACACATTGGTTTAAATCATAAGGTTTTTTAATGGTTGTAACTTGACTTGGCTAAAAGAAATTGGTTTTTTAGAAATTAAAAAAAACACTTGAGGAGAGGAGAACAAATATATGCAACCTTTTCTCATTTTTTTTTTCACTTTGAGAGATTTTAAGAGATATACAATCATCAAACTTAGAAGATTTTCAAATAATTCACTCCTTTCTCTCTTACAATTGTTAGGAAACATGTAAGCTTCGTTTTACACCAAGAGGGGGGGGGGGTGAATTGATGTTAGTTCAAAAACAAAATCTTTTCGCAATCTTTAAACAAAAGTATAAAGCTTTTTTATCTTTCTTGAAATGCAAGTAATGAAAATTTCAATGTAGCGGAAAAACGTAGTTGACTGCGTAACAAGTATATTCGACTGAAATAAAAAGCGCAGGGATAGAGAAAATCAAACACTGGTTTTTATACTAGTTCAGCCAACAATTCCTACATCCAGTGTCCTTCCAACCCAGGAAGCAAATGCACTATAATGGTTGCGGTTTTTACAACAAGGAATTTATAGAAGACCTCACGTCAAAAATATATATCTCCTCTCTAACCCAAAACCAAAATATAGCTGCAATAACCAAAACCAGACTTGCAGCAAGAATCCCCTCTTCTGCAATCTGAACCTACGTCGAACAATCCTCAACGTGTAACCCCTGTATCATAACAGGTCAATTCCAGCACTCTTCACAGGATGCCAAGCCTTCAATCAACGCAGCAGTCTTCACAGGATGTCAAGCCTTCAATGATCAATCAAGAAGCACCTTCTTTGTGCAGATAATAATCGCACAGTCAGCGCATAAGCCTTCTCCCTTTGAATCTCTCTCAAGATATATCACCACCGTCTTCTTGGAGAATTCTTGGAGCTGTTAACACAGAGAATTCAATCTGAAACAAGAAATGAAAATGTCAGAGCGTCAAAAGTCTCTGAACGAATCGCGTTTAGCCAATTTATAGTTTTCTTTTAGTCAGATTGTTTCTCAATCGAATAGCCTACTAATTCAGTCGACTGTATTATTACAGTTATAACAGACAGTCAACATAGAGACTCTCAGTCAACAAAAATCAACACACATTCAATACAATTGACCAAGTCATCAATGCTTAACTAACTTTTAAAAATATAGCCGTTGGAGCGTGTAAGCATTACAGAATTCCAAAACAGATCAAAGATACAGTCAAATGTACACTGGACAAAGTCGACTGACACATGTAAAAACATTTTGAAATTCTTTTCAATCCAAAACATCACAGAGCACTGATTCTCAAAATCTGTACAAAGATTTTAGAATAGTCGAATCCATTACATATGTATTCGACTGGACTAGAACTTTGTCACACAATTATAAGTTCATAAACGTGCTTGTGATTTTTCACTTCCAAAAATGTGCAGTAAAATATTTTTGATAAAGCAGTTCATATTGCACATAATCATACAAACATGTTCCACAAATATATCACACAATCAACACAGGAACATACATCACAGTACATCAAAACATGTTCAACAGATATGATAATTAGTTCAGAATAAGAACATGTAATACAACAACATGTGTACTGTTATTAAGCATAGTGTTGTCATCATCAAAAACTAGATTGTATAGAGTTTGTGTTGTCAACAATCTCAACAACAATTATCTTCGTTCTCCCTAAAACTTAATCTCATCTCATACCCTTGTTCTCATTAACATATTACTTGTTCTCTTCTTCTTCAGTGTGGCACAAAATTGTTTTTCTTTGTAAACTCAAGGATAAAGAAAGAAAGAACAATTGGGCTAAAGAAGGTTCACAAGAAATTCATTGCATGCTTTAGGGTTGAATATTTGGTCAAATGGTTTATTTACCTACATCACAACAAACAAATGTCTTTCTTCTTTCTAACCAATGTGTGTTTGTGATTATAAGAATCATGCAAAATTCAAATCCATATCAATAATAACTCGCTCTAAAAGCTCTCTCCACTTGCTCACAAACATTCTGATATTCAAGCTCTTGTGTCATCCTCAATTACAAATCAATGAATGAAAAACATCACAACCACGCCAACATGTCTCAACATTAATATTTGCAAACAATTTACTCAATGTTCATGCAAGGCTATTATGAACTAATACCTATGTGTTGTTATTTATAACACCAGATTTCATAGTATGACACTTTGTGACCATATTTCTATGTGACCATATTTGCAAATAATTTACTCAAAGTTCATTCCATAAGAAATAAGGTCATAGTGTCATACTAATATTTGCAACTAATACTTAAGAAACAAAAGAAACTAGTGTTCAAGCAGAAGATAAAGTGCTAAAATTTAAAGATAGCAACTTAAAATAAACAGAGTAAAACATAACAAAAATATTGATTAATCACTATCAAGGTCTCCATCATGTAGTTGTCTTCTCGTGGCCCCCATTCTCTATTTTTGACCTGTCACCTCTGAGTCGATCATCCCACTCGATGGAGTTAGGCTTGTCCCCAAGCTAAGGGACATGTGTCTCATATTGAACTCTTATCATAATGTAATCATCAGAAACATGCAAGGACAACAATGACAAGCACAACTTATTGTCCATGAGTCAAACTTGACCTTAACTAGTAACATCCTACCTTACAACTCTCTAAGCCACATTTGCATGAAATATGTCATGTGTGACATACGAGGATGAGTTTCGGGGTTGGCAAGAAAGGTTAACACTATTAGGGTAGGCTCTTAAGGGTGGATAACTTGTCCTGTTAATGTAGTTCTTCATGATAAACTTTTTATCAATTGCGGGTTGGAGGATGTGCTCGAAAAGCCTAACTTGGACAAGTGACTATCAACAATGAGGAAAATCTCGCACAAGATTTGGGCCCTGACATCCATCTCCACACCAGTTATTTTCTCGTAGATGAGATAGGATACTTTAAGTAAATGCTCGAGGTATGGTGTTGGGCTGAGGTTAGAGAAGGAAATGCATTCCACATTTGATAATGAGCTCAAAAGCTTCCTCAAGATCTTGATGAACTCACTAATAAACCTCAACGTACAAGTGTAGTTAAGAACATAATATAAACTATTTATATGTGATCCTTGTAGTCACTTAAAAAAATATTCTAAAGGATAATTTATCTAGATGAGATGAAAGCAATTCTTAAAAACCTATTTATCCTAATAAATCATTACTATCATATAAAAAAACATATATATCAAGCTTCACATACAAACTAACTCACATACTACTTTTTTTTTTCACATATCTAAACAACCATGTTATTAGTTAATATGAATATAACTTCCATTAACTAGTTAAACATAAAGGTTCCCGTAAACCAACTATATCCTAATAACATTTTCCATTTTCAAACAACTCCCAAAAAAAAAGAATATATAAGATCTTTTGTAGAAATTGAACTACTTAAATTAACATATACTACTCTCTTATAATAATAAAAATGATCCATTAAAATTAATTCGTCCAACGTATAGTATAAAATACTTGTATACAATAAGGGCCAAATTATTTCAAAATAACTTTAAAAATATTATTCATCAACTCTACTTTTGTTTTGGGTTAATATATAGTTTTTATTAGGTTAAATAGATTTAGTGGTCCCTATTTTTGCTGGTTTTCTTCAAGTAGGTCCCTGTATTTTCAAAATGATCAATTTGGTCCCTGATTTTAAAAAATTAGAGCAATTAAGTCCATTCCGTTAACTTTTCTAGACGGCGTCAAAAATTGTGTCTGCTGGCAAAGGATGTGTCATTTTTCAAACACGTGGCACATAACCACTTTATGATGTGGCACATGATCTATTTAACCTTCTAGTAGGTCCCCGATTTTACTAAAGTAACTGTTAAGCAAAATCATCCCCTTCATATTTCTGACATCAGTTACCATCATAGAAAGAAAATTTCCAATTCAACTTTTTCTATCAGAACAATAATTGACACCAAAAGAAGAAAGTAAAGGGGGTTTAATTCATACCCTGATAAGAACACCTCAAAAGAAGAGTAAAAACCTCTTCAGAACTCTTGGAATCGTTGTCACACAACAAAATCCTCACTTTGCTTCTGGCAATAAAGCCATCCGCCACTCTTACCATTATTTCCACCACAGTTACTTGCTTTATTGTTCAAATTAATAAGTTCCTCAGCCTCAGTATCAGCATCCCGTAACCCCTCTTCCCTGTACTAGAAAAAACAACTACTCAAGACTAAACCCTCCCCCAAAATCAAATCTTGCAACCACAACCCCAATCAAGACACATGATATTCAAAGCTCATTTGTTCATATCAGCTTATCGTTGCGGCACCGGCAAAATTCAAAGCTTAGGAGAAGCGGTGACGATGGCGGTTGCCGACAATGTCTCCAGCATCGGTAACAGCTGATCTCGTTAGTAGTTGTGAGAATGTGTCACAGGAAGTGAAGAGGAACGAGAAAGGAGGCTTGGCGATGTGACCAGCGATGACTATGGCGATGAACGGTGTCGCTGGCGACGCACTGGTCGAAGGGAAGGGCCCCATGGTGGTTGGCCCGATGGTGGCAACAACACCCATTGCTGATTGCAGAAACTTTAGGTTTTTTGCTCACGGGATGGGCAAACCCCTTTTCATTTTTCTTTGATTTTAAAACCTAAATAATTTAAGTCCACGTGTTATCTGCCATGCCTTTCCAAATGATAGCTCATCTAGCCAGCAATTAAAAGAAGTTAATGGAATGGACTTATTTGCTATAATTTTTCAAAATCAGGAACCGAATTAATCATTTTAAAAATACAAGGACCTATTTGAAGAAAACCGGCAAAAATAGGACCAATAAATCTATTTAACCTTTTTATTAAGTAATCAATTTTAACCATTAAATTAAAAAAAAATAAAAGGTCAACTTATTTCAAGAGTAATTAAGAACAGTTATTTCTCATTTTTTATTATGGTAATTTAGAAAAGAAAAAAAATCTTTAACTTAAGAGGAATATTATTTATGGAATAATTTAGTCACTTTTATCATAAATGTCACGTTTAATTCACACTAGGATGATTTAAAAAATATATATAGAAATGAAACCAAGAAAATGTGGGATTTGACATATATTATGAATTTTAATTGCACTAATTTATTGTGTCTGTATCAGCACATGTTGTATTGTTGTCTCTTAGAGGTCATGTAGGGACGGGCATGGGCAGTTGTTGGAAAGAAAGTGTCTCCATATGAATAAATATAACATTAATATAATTATCTTTAAAAAATATTCACAACCAATTTAATGTTAAATATTAATTATAAATAAATTAACATATGTATTATTTTTTTTTATAAAGTCACCACTAAATCGTTTCCATAAAAGGAAAGATTCCAATGTAAAAGTCAAAAGAAAAGTCAGAAAATGTGATTGAGGCTGCATTAAATTAATTTGCTTTTAATCTTTTGGAGGTCCTTTCCACTAGGAAATATAAATAAAAATATTGATGCAAACTAGTTTTAAATAATTTTTGTTTTATTTAAATTAAACTTTAAAGTTATATAATTAATATTTAATAATTTTTAAAAAATGGAACATTATTTTTCAGAAACGTCCAATAAGATTATTCTCACGTGCAAGTGTGCAAAGTATGAAAATCCAGCCAAGAAGGATCCATAGACATAAGTTGTCTAAACCTAACTCAATAATGCTTATCTTTTCACAAACTCTTTTTTTTATATCAAATAATTGGAGATAATGACATAGAAATTATTAGAAAAAAAAAAGCCTCTTTTTTGTTTTATTTTAACGATTGAGGAAGAAATAACGTAATCATACATATTTTAAATTAAAGTGAAGTAAATAATTCATTTTTTAAAGCTTTTATGAGGCATTTATGTCCACATTCAAGCACATTTTCTTTTGGTGGAATTATTCAAACATTCACTTTGGTGATGGGTTTGGGATTTATTTTATTGCTAGGTTTCCATTATAAGAATTGTTGTTTTACTAATGTGTAGGATTTAATAAAATACTATAGTATATATTATTATATTTATATTTTAAAACATGATTCTCTAAATTAGATTCACACGAGTAAGAGTAATTAATATATTTCATAATTATATTCAATTTATTGGTTACCTAATTAACCTTACACGTAACACGTTTTCTTATCCGCATTTTAGTTAATTATGTAATATTAAAAAGTTATTAAAATATTATTGAAACTTGACAACTGTACAGTATTGCATGTAGAGATATGGGCCCATGGCCCATTTTTTCTCTTTCTTCATTAACTGTCTTTTGTTTTTTCTTTTTTTTTTTCTTCTTCCCTTTTTCCTTCCCTTCCACGTCTTCTTGTTTCTTTATTTTTAATTAAATTTTTATTAAAAAATTGATTCTGAGTTCAAAATATATTTTTTATTATTATTATTTAAATATTGTGTGTTAAACTTAAATATTTTTAATTAAATTTTTATTAAAAAATTGATTCGAGTTCAAAATATATTTTCATTATTATTTAAATATTGTGGGTTAAATTTAAATATTTTTAATTAAATTTTTATTAAAAATTGATTCGAGTTCAAAATATATTTTTTATTATTATTTAAATATTGTGTGTTAAATTTTTGTTATCAACGAAACAATTGATCGATAATTTTATCTTTTTTCTCTAATTCATTAGACAATTCACAATTTTTTTGTTTGTATTTTTTAACTCATTAGTCAGCTTTAGAGAAGAAAAAAGTAAACTGATCGAAAAGTTAAAAAAGATTGAAGGATAAATGAGCAATTTTATTGGTAAGTTAGACATAAAATTACAAAATTAATGGTCACATCATTCCATTAATAATAAAAATTGAAATTGTAACAATCCAAAATTTGATGAGGAAACCTAAGTTATTAGGTCATTAGTAAAAGGTAAACATATTTTCAGAGATACTTATCCCAACTTCTAAGTATAATCATAATACATTAAAATTGTATTTCAAAAAGATATATTTAAAAGAAAAAAAAATCCAAGGCACTTCAAAGACTATAATATAGTTTTTCAAAAGATTATTACTTTCATTTATTCTTATCTGTACTCAGGGATTAATATTCAATCAGTGTACAAAGATAAAATCAAACATGTAAAAAGAAAGAAAATGAAAGATATACATTTAAGATAAAAAAAACAATATAAAAGACATAATAATTCATCATAAATATCATGAAAACAAATATCTCAAATAAAAATCAATTATTAGCTTAGTGTTTTTTATTTTTTTTTCCTTATTGTCACTATAATCCATGTACAATGCTTAAATAGTCTAAAAGATCAATATACTTAAATTCAACCTTCGCACATCACTATCTTTATAAAAAAAATTAAATATATGTTTTTGTCCTTAAACTTTCAGTGAAAATTGAAATTAGTTTTTCTTCAAAATTTTGTCCTAAATTAGTCCCTCAGCTTTAGAAATGTATGAATATAGTCCTTTTAACTAAATTTTGTTAGGTTTATTTGATATTTGAAGCATGTTTCATTGATAACATTTAGGTTGTTTACACTGTATGACACATTTTTGCTTTAATATTAACTGAGAAACGCGTTTGAAATATCAAATAAAGTTAACTAAATTTGGCTAAAAGGACTAAATTCATACATTTCTAAAAGTTAAGAGACTAAATTAGGCCAAAGTTTTGAAGAGAGACTAATTCCAATTTTCATTTAAAGTTAAGGGACCAAAAACATATTTAGCCCATAAAAAATAGTCTTCAAAAATCAATTTACTCAAATTCAACCTTCATACTACAGCCCACAAGACTTTAAACAAAATCTTTAGCAACTTCATTTAACAAAATGTTTCAAATTTATGGACTACGTTTAGACAGGCAGAAGATTAATGTATTGAATAAAGTTGTGAAACTTTATACATGCCATTCTACCAAATTTAGTTCATATTATAATCATATCCAATTACCAATGTTCTTTCTCAAGTTATGACATGGTTAACTTCAATGGCTATATGAGTATGATATTCTTTCATATTATCATGTTTGCTTTGTGAAATCTCCTTTGACTTTCAACATTCAGTCAAACTCAACCCTCTTCATACAAAAAATGGGTCATAACTAATCTACTCATCACTCCAAAACATAATTTCCTTCCAATCTTAAACAATGACACAATTCCAATTATATAAAATATCTTTATAAATCAACTTCATAAAAGAGTTTGTATCTACTTAGTTTTATTTTTCTTATCAAATCATAGTCAACTAGTGCGAAAAAATTCTACAACGAATTATTATACCTATTATAATCCACCTAAGATAATAACTTTTGTGATAGTAGTTTCGTAATTAAGGGAAAATTTTCTATTATGGTCATTACTAAAACCAATATAGAAAGTTGTACAAAGTAATTAAGTGGACAATTTTCCGTACCGGTTATAGATTTAACCAATATAATAAATCAAAATTTCATATTCACCATGCTTCACTTTCCTTTTTTGTCTTCTGATATTTCCTTCATTTCCTTCACTTTTCTTTCTTCCCTGCATTTCTTCCCTACACCCCATTCACATTTCTTCCTCGCATTTCAATTTCATTTCTTTCCTTTCGCATCCACACCCATTCTCGTGGGTTTGTTTGGTTGCCCTCGTCGTTTGCCTCATTCGTGTTCGCGTTCGTTTTCGCTGGGTTGCCTCGTCATTTGACATTATCGTTGTTGTCGCTCTGGTTCGTCCTTGTCATCACGTAAGTTTAATATTTCTCTTGTTCTTTTCTTTGTTCATGTGCTTAGGTTAAATTTTGGGTTAGACCTTTTATTTAGGGAACAATTTGTGAAAGTTTTGTTATTGTTGAGGGAGTGATAGTTTCATCACGCATAAGGCTGTTTGTGATGTGTTGGTAGAGGAAAGTGCGAGATAGTGCGAGATCTCAACCTCAGACTGTTGCAAAGGCTAGCTTTGAGTTAGATTCAAAGGTTGTGACTGGTGATTCGTTGCCTTCAACATTTGCAACTATGTCTCCACTGCCTCCTACATAGCTCGCTAGTTCTAAGTCAAACAGTATTGTTATATCATTGTCTGTTTTTCAAACACAAAATCCCGATAGATAATATCTGAATATGGAAAACATTGAAATCTATTGGGTCATTTCTTTTCTTTTAACTTGTTAAAACTAGACCCGACAAAGCATTTTTTTTCTTATGCGAGTGGTATTTTTCTTTTTCTCTCTCTGTGATCCTAGAGCTTACTAGTCTTTGTCTGCGATTACGTGTTTTTATGTATTCATAACATCATAGTAAGTGATATGGGATTTAGAGAGTAAGAGTTAGTGACTTCAAATAAAAAGATGATAATGACATTTTCTATATCGATTATGATCTACTTTATATACCGATTCTAGAACCGATATAAAAAGTTCAATCTCTCTATACCCACTATTTTTATACCAATTCAAGAATCGATATAAAAAGCTGTTTTTTAACTTGTATAAAAAAACTTTTTTACATTAGCGGTCCTAAATTTTATCTAAAATTCACAATTCAAAATTTTCATTCATCATAAATTTTCCATTCAAGCATTTATAATTAAAATCAAAACTACCATATGATTATCTTCTCTTACCTTAAAGAAGATTTCTAGCACTACACTCTCCATAGAGAGTTCAAAATGTATAATAACTCTATCTATACAACAAAATCTCGATCAATAATCTTAACATGGTTTTGAGACCACAAAGAAAATGGAGGTTTATCTAGAAAGTATAATTTGAAAAGAAATTACTTAAATAAAAAAGAGAGTATAATTTGAACTTACTTAAAAAGATAAAATTAATAGGCAGGTTTGATAGCTGTTTTTGCCCGAATCACTTCTATGATTTTAAATGTTAAAAAAGATGAGAAATGAAGTCAAATTTTAAGAAAATAGAAAGAGAAAACTCATAAAACCTTTGATTATAAATATTGAAATTTATAAAAGTGAACTCGTATTTTGTAATATCTCTGAATCAAAACTTTTAATAATAAAATAATAAAATATCATTTTAAAATACACTACCCTTAGAATTATTTGTTAAATCTTCACATAAATTACCTAAATCTATGAAATACTTAAAGTTTAACTAAATATATTATATTTTTTATGATAAGATCATACTAATTGAGTATAAAATCACTCATATACATTTATAGTTTATAATTCAGTTTAGAGTAAGTATTCTTTTTTATATAATCTCTCTATCCTAAATTCTTTCACTTTATATATGAATTTTGAAATTTATTGAAAAATAACATGTTTTCAATTAGTTCATTCTTTAATTTATATTTTTGTCATTAAGTCAATAAACATTACTATAATGTAGTATTTTACAACCTCCAAAATTGATCACTCTTTAGGTTATTTCGGTTATTAAATTAATTAACAATCAAATCAAATCTATCACGCCAAAAGTTTACTGTCTGATAATTAGCGACTAATTTTAGAAAGACCACTATTTAACTGTTGTATTTTTCATTTGTCACAATTAATTTATAAGTACTAAAATATTCGTCGATGTTTAAGTTTGACTATTGTTTTTGACTGAAAATGTGGTTACAATTTTATTATAAAAAAATGTTTATAAATCAATTGCAAATTCTATAGAAATATTAAAAAATCAGGATAAATTTTCATCGCTAATTTCGTTGAGAGCTATTTGTCAAAATTGATTATTACAGTCGTTATTTCGGTAACCATTGTTATTAATTATTTTATTTCTTTTATAAAATTATTCATGCTAGTAATTATTGCAAAACTGATAGGAATTTGATTACCTAATTTAAAGTACAAAAGGATTTGTAATCCATCATAATAACATTCACACTAATATATACACACACAAAAAATATATAATAAAAGTTAAATAAATTATTACATCAATTTAATTTGAATTCAGAAAAGTTCACAAGATAACCTAATTAAAAGTAAAAACTTAAACAAAATAAGTAAAATAAATAAAACAAAAGTTAAATTACTTCCACACTCCCTATTTTTGTTCAATTTTTTTAAATAAATCCCTTTTTTTATATTTTTTTCCAATTGAATCCTTAAAAGTGAAAAATTAAAGTAATTAGCTCTTTGCCGTTAAATTGAGTTAACAAAATTAAGTTTTTGATGACCTGATAACTTAGCGTAGTAAATTTTTAATACATGAAACAGACTACATAAAATATATAATTAAAAAATAAAAAAAAAAGTTTCTGAAAATTGAAACCCAAATTAGGATTCATCATCTTCAATAACTCCTTCATCATCTTCAACCCTAGCAAAATTAGGATTCATTCACCCAGGCGGCAATAACAGATATGGTTGAATGTGGATGGCTATCGGAGGGTCTAAAGGCTATTGTAAAATTTTCCAATCATGGCTAGGCTAGAACTACGAAAACCAGAGCACTTTTGAATGGCTAAAGATCGAAGTGACTCACAAGGAGAAAGTTAAAACTGTCAAAATAGGTCACAATCCATGCGCCAACCCAGTCCACCACGAGTTCAGGTCAGGTTGGGTTTGAAAAAGTTGTATCTTTTTATGTGGATTAGAGCTCATTTAAACTCGACTCATCCGAGTTTAACCCGTGGTGGGCTAGGTTGGTAATCCACCTACCTAATTAGAATTGTCAAAATGGGTCACAACCCGCAGGCCAACCCGGCCCACCACGGGTTCGGAGCGGGTTGAGTTTGAAAAAATTGTATTTTTTTTTATGTGGGTCATATTTCAACCCGACTCATTTAAACCTGACTTATCTGGGATGAACCCGTGGTGGGTCGGGTTGGCCCACCAATCCACCCACCTAATTTTATTTTATTAGAATTTAATTTTAATTTTATAAAAAACATTTATTATTTTTTTTCGCTTGAAAAAATTATATAAGTTTTTTATTTTCAAAACTAATTAAACACCTCATGTTGGGAGCGAAATTTGGGAGTGAAATTTGTTTAGATTTGAATTATATAAAGTTTGTAATTTTTCTATTTTAAAAAAATTGTAATTAAATTAGCTAGCGAGGTAACCCGTTTACCTATCAATCTATAGTGGATCGAACTGAGTTCGAATTTTTCTAGTTCACTAATAAATGAATTGAGTTGAGTTGACTCACTAAATGATCAACGCGGGCCAGATGACCCGTTTTGACCCATTAATAAGAAAAATATCACTATCTAAGATAAAATAGATTCTCAACATAATTTTCTCATTAGTGAAACACAAACAACTAAAGTTCTAGAAAAGGGGTGAGGAAAAATCACATAACTGGGCGAAGATTATACCAATACAAAATTAACAATTAATTCAAGTTTATCTTAATCCATTTGAACTTGAAAAGAAGTATTTATTTGAAGATTTTTCTCTTGGAAACATAATTTTTATCTTAACAGTGAAAAAACAAATTTCATGCTCTTCAACATAACCAGTGTTGAAATTTTTGCAGAACCAATAAACAACTTAACAGAACTATTGACGCAAACACATCAGACAAGGCATTTAGGAAATCCTTTAAATTTAGATTCATTCTGTATACATAATTATATAAAACCCAAGTTATTTTTCAAGAAGGAGATGAGAAATACAAATAATGCAAAAAAAAAAAAAAAATGAAAAAATTACAGGGAAAAGACACAGAAACTGAAGACATGTTAATTGGTCTTATTTTCCTATTTTCAACTTGTTCTTTTCATTTGCTTCAAGAAAATCTTGTTATTAGCTTTGATGGTTGAATCCATTCGGAAAGTATATTTTTTTTACATGTTTCCCTCTCTTCCTCTTTAAGCAAAGATTGTTCATTTGTCCTCTTCTCAACATTTGGGAAGATCACCTGGAGGTGGTAGCAATGACTCATTTGGTCCTTCACCATTGTCCACCAGAAATGCCATCTTTAGTCCCCATGTAGTGTGAATTTCCAAATGACAGTGCATAAACCAGACACCTAACCAAACAAAGAAAAACATGTGAGAAAAGAATGTGACAAGCAATGCAAAATCTCTAATCTTTCTATGAACATTGAAGCCTCATAGTTTTATCAAACAGTTAAAAATTGACTACTTCACCTGGATTATCAGCCCTGAATCTGATAGCAGTCCACCCCCCAGATGGAACACCAACTGTGTTTCTCTCCACAGGATCAACAAGGTTAAACTTTTTGGTGTCCCTTTTGGGGTTGAAATTCCCTTGTCCTCTACCAACCACGAAGAAGTTGAATCCATGGAGATGAATAGGATGGTTCTCAGGCGTAATCATTCCAGTATCTTGCAACACTAACTGAACAGTGGAGTTGTAGGGTAGTCTGTAGACCCTTGTCCCTCTGTTGGTCCTCAAATTTGCAGGCTGTTGTGTTCCTGTGAAGTCATAAACCACCGTAGGCTTTCTGGGAAAATCATCAGTGAAAACTCCACTTATGTTGAAGAAATGTGCTTGGAGGAGAGAGACTTTTGGCATAACAAAGGTCACATTGTTAATGGCTGCAACCACCCTACTACCGTTGACACAAGTGGGACAAGGGTTGACTCCAAGGCTGACAGTGAAGAACAAGGAATGGTCAACCTTTATAGGGACTCTAGCAGGATAGTTTTTGGAGTTTAGGCTTCTGAGTGAGTCAGTGAAGGTGGTAGCAACTGGGGTGGCATTTTTGGGAGGTAAGGAAGTGAGGGTTGTGATGGTGGAACTGAGTGAGCCTGCATAGTGCAATGTTGCAGTGGCAGTCACATTGTCCACTGCAATAGGAGAGTCCATGAAGGGAGTGGCTGCTACTAAGTATTTGCCTGTGGCACGGTTGGCTTTCAGAAGCACATTTGTGGTTTGACCAGGTGCAATAACTATGGTGTTGGTTTTAAAAGGTTTTGTGTAGACTGCATCAACCTCAACAACAGTGAGTTCATGACCTGCAATTTTAAAGAACAACTCTTCATTCAGTGCAGCGTTGATTATTCTCAGCAAGTAGGTGTTTCCAGCATGAACTTCAAGTTTGTGCCCTCCTGCATGGTGGAAGTTACTATATATATTCAGTCTTTCCCATTTCTGTAATTGTCAAAAGGAAAATAGACAATATTATCTTGAAAGAAATTATTTCCATCTTATAGTAAGTTTCACCTTGAGAGGCACACTGTTGAACAGATCCTGGATGACCATTAATGGTGTGGGCATCAGACACATTTGGGGCCAACCCAGATTTCAATGCTTCCTTTATTATAGCCTCTGTATCTGATTTCCACCATTCACCTGAACAAGAATGAAACATGTCCATATAAGACAAAATGTGTTATTAAGGTATTCTTTTCTCTAATCTGTTTTGAATATCTTAACTGGTTAGCAAAATCTTATTTCTTTTCTCTAATTCAATGAAACAGTATGAAAATAATAGAGGAAAATGCAGAAAAACTGACTCAATAGGATAACTTTCTCTGCATTGGGTTTGGGAAAAGGGTAAGGAACTCCAAGCTTGGGCAAAATGACCAATGCACCATGCAAAGTTGACCTAAGCCAGAGGATATGTGCATGCCACCAAAGTGTCCCTCTCTGCCCTGTGAGGGTGAAGTTGTACACAAACACCTGACCCGGTTGAATTGGACATTGGGTTATGTATGCAGGCCCATCGGCCCAGCCCGTCCTCAATTGTCTCACCCCATGCCTGTTCAATTTTAATTCACCATCAAATTAGTAAAAAAAAAAAAGTCAAAGTTTGACTTTAAAGTATATAGTAATTCTAACACACCCACCAGTGGATGCTAACATTGTACTTCACATGGTTAACCACCTTCACCAAAACAGTATCATCTTCCCTAGCATAGATGGTAGGCCCTGGAAACTTTCCATTTACTGTTACTATTGGCTTGGTTGAACACAATCTTGTGACATTTTTCACCACCACCTGGACATAACATAAACCAGTTAAGGTTTGATCAACAAGCATAATAAAGTGTAACTGCATGTCTCAGACATCCACCAAACTTGAGTGCCTTGCATTGCTCAACAATATATATGTCTCTACCAAAGATATGAATGGCTATACATGTTTTTCTAACCAGATATAGGTTTAGTTGATGTAAAAAGTTAAAACCTCAATACTAAGAAACAGTATAATAGTAAACACTTTTTACATGAAATAAGACTTGAACTGATGGAGAAAGCAAGTTATATGATGATAACTAAAATGAGAGTGAAATGCTATATATATGCAATGCACCTACGTTGAACTTGTAATGGCGAACCATGGCTTCCACTGAAAGAGGAAGCATGCAAGCCGCTAACAGAAGAATGATTCTGATCCACATGATGATGGGCATGAACAGCTTGAACTCTCTCTCTCTCTCTCTCTGCCTAGCTTTTTGTCTTTGTGGAATGACAATGCAAAGGAAGTAAGAGGAGGCATGCTTATAAAGAGGTATAGATCTCTGTTGTAATGTCCTTATAATCAGTTGGTTGAAGAAATAGTTAAGACGGAATAAGCAGAATTAGTAAAATATTATTATATAGAGCAGAAGACAAAAAGAAGATGGGCAGAAAGTTGTATTATTTATCTTGTATATCACATAAAGTAGGAAGTTATCCATCAACTAAGACAACTTTTGAAGCTAAGAAAGTTGAGTTTTGTGGGTGATGTTTTTTTATTATGTTTATTTGTTTGTGATGGACTAGGTGGTCACATCAGATACTGGGTTTGGTCTAACCATATTGGGTGAAGTACAACGATTCTCAGCTAACATGGCAATTGGTGGAATGGATACACGATTTCATCTGATCAAGTCAAGGAGATGACAGATACACCACAACAAATTATCAAATCTTTAACTATGGAGTTTTTGGTTTGGTTGTTTGTTTGTTTGAATAACGATTAAGTGGGTGGAAACTTCAATTTATAAGAGGTTAAATTAAGTTTAATGTATTTTCTAATATTGTTATAAACTAAATTTCTAATAAAGAGGTTCCACTTCTTCAAAATAAAATCATTTATGTTCGGAATGCAAATTATTAACTTGTTGTAATTAATTATTCGCTTTCTTCCATATGGAAAACGTGAATTTGGTATAATTCATTATAATTAAAACTTTGTTTGAATAAATTTATTGAAAAGTTGTTTTTTTATGGGCAAAATTTTTAATCCAAAGATCTAATTGAATAATATATGTAGAGAACTATATAGACTGGCGAAAAATATTTGTATAGTGATATAAGAATTTGTTTTTCTTAAAAAGAGAAAATGTTAAGAGTAAAGTGAGGGAAAATTACAAATAGAAATTCTGCTATGATTTAATTTTAATAAAATATTATATTAATGGTAAAAATATATTAAAAATGAAGTTTCTAACAGATTCTTCCATATGACATCATGGTAAGAAAAGAATTATCGTAAAAAATTGAAACTGTGAATCATAAATTGTTTTTAATAACTTAAAAGTTTATCTGTTTGAAATTTTTTTGCCAACTCAAATCAATTCGAATTAGGCACACTTGCCAAACCACTTTTATTTGAATCAAGCTTTAATTCCTTTCACTTTGCGTTGAAATGTTTTAGACGAACATCAAAGATTTTAAATGAATACATTTTAGATAATATTTAAAAAGAAAAATACTTTTTAATTTAACTCAATCACCAAAAATTTGTTTATAAAATGAGTTTTACATTTTCCTAATTTCACACGTAAGATGTTAATAACTTAGTGTGAGAATGATGTAATAACATGATAAATTTCAATAATTTTTTGTTAAAATGATAGTAATTTTAGCCTTATTCATCTTCACAAAATTTAATTGCAATATAAAAATTATTTTCATTTATATAAGTGCAAATTAGTCTAATGTGAGTCAAAACAGAGAATCTCTAATAACATAATTTTTTTTTAATATTTATTGTTTATATTCATTAATAGTGCTAATAATGATTAAGTATTGATAATATAAAATAATTTTTATTAGGCTTAAATATGTTTTTAGTCCTTATATTTTCTCAAGTGATTTTAGTTTTAGTCTCTCTTTAAGGTACTTTTTAGTCCTCCATCTTAAGAAAACTTTGATTTTAGTCCTCCAAAACTAACACTGTTAAAAATTTGTTGATGTGTCTAACGTCTGTCCATGTGGGATGACATGTATCCTTTGTAACGTCTGTCCACTTTGATTTTAGTGATCCTTCAACCGTTCGGCTCAGGTCCTTCCTTGCTTCCCATCGTTCGGCCTGGTCGCCCCACGCCTCCCACCATTCAGCCTAGTCGCTCCCTGTTGTCCACCGTTCGGTCTGACCCTTCCCCTTTTTGTCCACCGTTCGGCCTTTCCTCTCCATGCCTTCCACCATTCGGCCTTTACGGTCAATACCGTTCGGCCTCACTTCCCTCCTACTGAAGGCCTGAACATGTGGCAAACGTTACAAAAGGATACATGTCATCTCACGTGGACAAACGTTAGAAACATCAGCAGATTTTTAACGGTTTTAGTTTTGAAAGACTAAAATCAAAGTTTCCTTAAAATGGAGGACTAAAAAGTACCTTACTTTGAAAGAGTGACTAAAACCAAAATCGGTTGAAAGTATAGAAACTAAAAACATATTTAATCCTATTTTTTACCATAATCTCATCAGAATTTATTATTGACATAATTTTTAAGATAATTATGATAAAAATAATAATAAGATAATAAGATGACACCTTGTGATTCGATAAGCATGTTGCTTTTTTACATTAGCAAAAGCAAAGAGTTGAACAAATGCTATTGATTATACTATTGTGGATGAACTAAGATTTTTCTATGGATGTTACATTTTTAACCTTTAACGGGGGTGATATAAGTATTAATGGTAGCCCAACAAAAAGAAGAATGGTTTTCAAGAATAGCTGACAGTGGGATATTAATATTTCAGATGAAAATTACAAGTTTGTTTTCTTGAAAAGCAGATATTGGAGGAGTTGGTAGCAGTTCATCTCATTAAACAACTCTTATAATCACATTCATCAATTTAATAATTAATTCAAAATTGTACACATTTTTCTAACTCCTGCCGTCTTTGTACCTGTTTTTCTAAGCATTTTAAGCCTAAATATTAGTGAATTTAAGTAATATTATTTTAAGCTTTCAGCATTTTAACAGCAAACAACTTATAGAACAAAAAATAAAAATTAAAAAATTAAAAAAACTTGATTTTGGTTACCCTTGCATACCTTCAGAAACATATAAATTTGCTTCTGATAACTAATTTCTTTTGTAGTAGATATTTCAAAGCATCACAAAGTAGAGTGACATAATTTTGTTATGATTAATTTATTTTTCTTCTATAATAAATGAATGTCGATATAGACATGCAAACGTGGTAATATCTGTGTTTGTCTTGATTGAATTTAAATGAGTGAATGTGATGGTGTATGAAACTATTTACAAATAAGAAGTATGTACTATGTGGTGCAATTGTTGACGTACATTGTAAACACAAATTCATAGTTGGTTAGGTTTATACACGTAAGGTTTTATTTTATTTTTCTTTTCAAAAGTTAAATAATTGTATTGTAATGTATGACATAATGTTTGATGTATTCACCTAAAACAATCATGTAGATAAATTCTTCTCTATCCCTCTCAATCATAATGCACAATGGTGTTTGGATCACTCTGATGGTGATGTAATTAGCAGGTTTGATTCCTTAAATTCTAATTTTATAAAAAAAAATTTATATAGATAACTTTTTTTTTAACATAAATAACGTTTTTATTGATTTAGCAATCGATAACATCTCTAAAAAATGGTTATCTATTTATTTATGTTTAATACTATATAACACTTATTTAAATAAGTCAAACATTAATACATAGTACTTATTTAAAAAAGTGCTATCTATTTATCTAATTTTTTAAAAATATAATAATAATTTTTTTCATAATATATTTCGAAAAATATAAAATATATTTTTAAAAGAAAATATAAAATATTGATTTTACTATATATAAATCTATCCTATTTATTGGTTCTATTATATGATAAAATATGACAAAGACAAAAATCTAAAAAAAACTACTGGTACAATAATATTTCAAAATATAATTGTTGAGTTATCCAATATGTTTCATTATATGATATTGCTTTATAAAATAATATATACAATGATAACATATATATCCTATATGCAAAGTCCTTTATGGCCTTTTCACTCTTCATTCGTCTCTCTTTTTCACTCTTCAATCGTCTTCCTCTCTAGATGATTTTCTTCATTCTCCTTCTTTAATTCATCTCTAAGTCTCTCTAGATGTTTTTCCATAATCTAGCAATCAGAAATAACAATTAAAATTAAGACAAATTAAGTTGTTCATCACAAAACAAGTAAAATTATGACAGTGAGTTAAAACAAAACTACTGTTTCAAATGAACCTGGTTTCTTGTGTCCTTTTCTTCCTTCATCACTTGTTCAGGTGTTGACTTTTTTCCTAATATACACCATGAAATTTTAACAAGAAATTCCAACGACAATAGCATTTTAGAAACAAATATAAACACGAACAACAAAGTAATAGAGATTGGAAACATTTCTTTATTATTGTAACTTACTGGTTCATGACTATGCTTCTAACGGGTAATTTTTTGTTATAAAAATGCTTACAAAATCTCATATCGTAATTTCCTGAGGCGTGTAAATCACTGTTCTTAAGGACTTATCCGCGGTATATTGCGCAAGTGCCCCAGGATACAACATGAACTTCTCGAAAATATTCGAGGATCACAGAACTAGCAAGAAAACTCTGATAGAGTTTATACCTAGGATAAAAGAGAATAAAACTAAGAAAAGAGAGAAGAATGGGAAAGACTCAACTTCGTGTGTTTTGGAATGGGGAATATCTCTCTCTATTTATAGAGCAAGGAAATAATAAAATAAATAAAGAAATTGACATTGAAAATTTGAATGATGGAATATTACCGTTGAACAACGTTTCTTTTGCAATAATCTGATATTATTCAATCCCCCACTTATTGCAAAAGAAAGTTGAGAAAAAAGAAGAAAAACTTTTATCCTGGGTCTCATAGGATGTAATGCATCAGAGTTGGTATAGCAAGCTATATGAACCAATTTTAGATTGAGAAACTTAACACACAATGTAGTTGGTATAACAAACTATATGAACCAAAGACACTTAACGTGTGTTAGAGGTTTATCAATCACAATACACCCCCACAATTCTTGTTGTTATCGCTGTGATGCACTAAATAGGCCATGCGCGTGCCCGGTATTCATGAGTGCTCTAGAAATCATGCCAAGATCTCATGCAAGCGGCCCTACTCGACACTCATATAGGTGATTTCATCAAGTGCATGCTGCAAATCATACACCACCCATAAGGGATATGAAAATCATTAAAAACTTTGTTTAAGCTAAAATTCTTTCACCACATATAATTTTAATGACAAAGTTTAACTTCTCAATAATGCAGTCTATAACACTTTCACACACACCATAGGAAGGGACATAATTGATTAAAATCAATTTACTGCTATCAGAACTAACAAGTGACTTGTTTTTACCCATATGAACCTTATTCATGGGATCACTAATAAAAAAGGTTGGATTACCATCACTTGTGTGTTTGCAAGTGGCATAAGTCCCATTTTTCTCGATGTTTCTAATATCATTTGTCTTCCCAGGGATTTTGTCAAAGGATCCGCTAGATTCCGTTTTGACTTCACATAGTCAATGGAAATAGTTCCACTCTTTAGCAGCTGCTTCACAAAATTGTGTCTCAATTGTATATGTCTATTCTTTCCATTGTAATTCTTCTTTTTAGCTATAGCTATTGCTGATTGACAATCACAGTGTATTGATACCGATGGGGTACTGGTTTCATTCCTAGTGGAATGTTTGCTAAGAAGTGTTTCAACCACTCAGTCTCATTATCAGTCATCTCAAGAGCAACAAACTCAGATTCCATTTTGATCTTGCAATAATTGTTTGCCTGACTGATCTCCATGTAATCGCACCACCCCCAAGCGGCATAAGTCCCATTTTCCTAGATGTTTCTAATATCATTTGTCTTCCTAGGGATTTTGTCAGAGGATCCGCTAGATTCCGTTCTGACTTCACATAGTTAATGGAAATAGTTCCACTCTTTAGCAGCTGCTTCACAAAATTGTGTCTCAATTGTATATGTCTATTCTTTCCATTGTAATTCTTGTTTTAGCTATAGCTATTGCCGATTGACAATCACAATGTATTGATACCGATGAGGTATTGGTTTCATTCCTAGTGGAATGTTTGCTAAGAAGTTTTTCAACCACTCAGTCTTATTATCAGTCATCTCAAGAGCAACAAACTCATATTCCATTTTGATCTTGCAATAATTGTTTGCCTGACTGATCTCTATGTAATCGCACCACCCCCAAGTGTGAATACATAATCACTAGTGGATTTTGTCTCGTCTGAATTAGAGATCCAGTTAGCATCACTATACCCTTCTAGTACAACGAGAAATCCACTATATTCAATGACATAATCCATTGAATCTCTTAAGTATCTCATAAGCCTAGCAAGTGCATCCCAATGTTCTTGATTTGGACATTGAGTGTACCTACTCAGTCTACCTACTGCATAAGCAATATCAAGATCTATAAAAACTCATTAAATGCAATAAGCTCCCAATTATCTGGGCATAAGGGGTATTCACAGGTTTGAAATCATAATACTCAAACTTCTAAAGAAGTTTCTTAATGTATTGTTCTTGGGATAATAATATACTATCTCTCCTTTCCTTATGATTCTAACACCCAAAATTACATTAGTTTCACTCATGTCTTTCATTTCAAAATTTGATCATAGAAATAGTTTATTTCCATAATTCATTGTTATCTAAAGTCTCATTCAAAATACAATGTGCTCAATAAATTATACTCACAAACAATAGATAACAAACAATAAATAAATTTTATTCCAAAATAATAAATCATTTATCATCAAATTCCCAATTAATTAAAATCTCAATGAAATTAATTTCTCTTTCCAATTTCTATTTAAATTAATTTGATTGTCAATTAATAATTAATAATAATTTTCCTTATCATAAAAGTCTCTCTCCAATTACAAATATTTGTTTCATTTACAATTTATTGTTATTAATTAAAACAATATATTATGATCTCCAAACCCAATCCTGCACCCACGTCCAACTGGCCGAAAAATAATCCAAATTCTGGGTTTGCAATTAAAGTAGGTTCAAACTGAACCAATAACACCAACGTGGTCACTGCAGCCCAAATAGGTCCAAACTGACCAAACACAGTCTGACATGGCCGGAGCCACCGCGACACCCACTGGCTGCAACCTACCATCACCTTCACTACCTTGTCTCGCACAACCATCATCGACTACCACAAGAATCAAACATCACGAGAAAGACCCTTCATGCGCGAAATCAAACGCAGAAAGGAAGAATCTCAAAAACCAGAAAAGAAAACGAGAACGCCAGAAATTCCCATAACTTAATTTCAGATTCCAACTCGAAAACCCCTTAAAATGAGAGAACGGGTGGAACCCTAAGTCGCAGGATCAAGAATCCCAAAATTCCCAATTTCAGAACAAGTTCAGGAACCCTAAAAAGTCGAATCGGATTGCGATTCACTCCGCTGCTGCGCCGGCTACCCTCACAATGAGTCACCGCCGCTTTCGCTCGCAACATCGTTAGCATCGCCGCACTATCGCTAAGTCATCGCCGCTCCTCCACCGCGCCATTGCCGCGCTATTACCGCCGTACCAGTACCGTCGCTGGCCACTCACCTCCATCACACACCCTCGCTAACCGTGCCCACGAGAAAGGGGGAAAAGAAAGGGAAGAAGCTTCGAGCTTCTGGCCAACGCGTTCAAGGGAAAAGGAGAAGGTCCATCAGCACAATGAAGGACCCTAGAAGTCCATCGCGAACCGCCACCGAAGGCGAGAAAGAGCTTGAGTCGCGCCTCCGTAGTGTCGTCGATTCTCGCCGCCACCAGACCATCTTCCTTGCACGAGAGGGAAAAACAAACGAAGAAGGAGAAGAAAGCTCTCCTATTTCCTAACGCGAGAGGAGGAACCCTAGATGGGCTGGATTGGATGCGTGAGAAAAAGAGAAACTCTCCCTAGTGGCACCACAGAGTTTGTGAAAGCCCAAAATCAATTTGGGGGCAAAGTATCAATTAGGTTGTCTAAACCGAGTAATCAACTAATACCTCTGAATTATAATTTTCATTAGGTTTAGTTTATCACAATTAAAATCGTCACTTTAAAAAATTTCCTAATATGGTTTCAAAAGGAAAACCTTACTTTCATGGTATTTAAGTTTTATTTAAACTTCTGCTAAAAGCTGTATAGAATAAAGCTCTACGATACCTAAAACGCAAATCCACCATTAATATTAAAAGGCTACAAAACCTAATATAATTCAATAAGGTATTCATGAGCATTTAATCACGTATTCATGAGTATTTAATCACATATTCATATTTATACTAATTATATATAAAATCACACATAAGACAATCACACATATAATCACATATCAAGTTAGCTTCTCATAAGTATAATTAAAAGGAATCTTAACCGTAATTTGTTTATAATCTTAATTAAATATATGTCTTCTTAAAAATTTCTCTATTCAAATTTGTTTTAAAAAGAATCATTAATTATCCAATTAGAACATAGACATAACATTGTTTTTTAGAGTATTTAAAATTAACAACTACAATTATCAATACTAAAATAGGGTTAGATTCACGTACCTTTTTGACTTTTGACGGTAATGAGATTGAAATATAAGTTCTTAAGGACTTATCCGCGGTGTATTGCGCAAGTTCTCCAGGATACAACAGGATATTCAAGGATCACAAAACTACCAAGAAAAACTATGATAGAGTTTATACACACAGGATAAAAGAGAATAAAACTAAGAAGAGAGAGAAGAATGAGAAAGACTCAACTTCCTGTGTTTTGGAATGGGGAAGAGCTCTTAATTTATAGAGCAAGGAAAGAATAAAATAAATAAAAGAAATTAAAACCAATAAATGATTTTAACGTTGTAAAATTAATTGACATTAAAAATTTGAATGATAGAATATTACTCGTTGAGCAACGTTTTTTTTGCAATAATATGATATTATTACAACATTTTTCACGTTTTTCTCTCCATCACTTTTTCTTGTCTTTTACTTCCCATACCTCAAAGGACTACAAAAGTTGCAGAGTATCCCCTCGTTTATGCTGAAATGACTTAAGTAATGTTTGAAACGATGGACTTACACATGATACACTAATTTATTTATATGAAAGAATTTATTTATACACTAGTTTTCATGAATGTGTTAAGGTACTCAAGGAAGCATAAAGAAAAAAAAAAGAGTAGATAGGTATATATATAAGCATTTATCCAATCCAGTAACATCTTTATTTTTATATCTATCTTGTAATTAGTTTGTTACTAAAAAGAGAAATAGCTTTTTCATAAATAAAAATTGTCTTTTGTTGATATAGGATAACTTCGTCAACATGTCTCAAATATAAGCTATACATATTTATCCTATCTAAACAGTCATTTTCACATGACAGAACCTAGAATGCATACAACTAAGTCTTTATGTAATGCTAGAGTTACTAGACTATTATTCCAAACTTACCTTTGACTTATTGCTGTCACTACTCCAAAAACATACCCTTTACTATATTATTCCTAACTCTGGAGAATCCTATTTCGACCAATACTAGTTATCAGAAGAGAACACTGGTTTTATCTTAATCAAACAGTTAATCTTGCACTCAAAGCTTATATCAATTGACCTATAATCATCATATTAATAACCTTAGGTATTAAATATCAAAATTCTACACTACCCGTGGTTGTACCAGTAACTACAAGTCTTCCTTTATTAGAAAAAACATATCACAAACGCTCCTATCCAAAATTGATTCTGTGCCAACACAACAGCATGATAAAACCAACTATCATGAAATGATTCTTCCAAGGAAAAAAAAATACAGCACCATTGTATTTTCCACACACTTGAATTGGAACAACAACATTAATGCCATTGCAACTAAGAATTTAATATAGAGCTTAATTTGTTACACTGTTACTGTAAACCAATGTCATCACTTGCAGACTGTGAAACATGAGAGAAAGCTGATAATCCAATATATTATACAGCAGATAACATTGCAGACATATGGCATAAGTCACATAACAGTTTATATGTATGGTATATATGAAATCTATATGCACTAAAAATTAAGTATACAAGGAAAAACAAAAAACATAAAAATTGACATTATATTGACTCAAGTTTAATTAGTTGAAGGCTTATCAAAGATGACAAAAGGATGCAGGACACATTTCACAACCACAACAATGACAGCAACAATAGCACTATATCAAAATAAAAAGGGTTAAATATGCTTTTAGTCCCTGAAGTTTCACTGATTTTTGGTTTTAGTCCCTGCATGAAACATTGATGGCATTTCATCCTCTTAGTATGAAAACTCGTATTTTTAGTCCCTAAAAACAGACGCCGTTAGATTTTGTGTGATGTGGCTAACGGCACAACCACGTATTCTTCCACATCCATTGACCATTGCTTGACACGTTGGTGGCTTTTAGCATTTGGATTAACAAAGTTTAATTAGGTTCAAGCCATAATTAATACTTTTGTTGTTGAAGCATCTGCACCAGATGTTTCTTTTCTTCTCCCAATGAGAAAACTATTCTAAGTTTTCTTCTTTCTCGTGAAAGTGAACCCTAAGTAGAAAATTGGGTTCTTTTTCTTCGCATCTTAACCAGAAGCTTTGAGCTTCTTTTCCATCTGCATTCTCGCGGACCACCCAGCCTTGGGGAAAGACAGCTATGGCGCGGCGATATCAGTGAGGGGAAGGCGACTGCGGGTAGAGGCGCGTTGAGGGCGTGGTGTTTCCTTCGTGACAGCGTAGGTTGTAGTGGCGGCTTTCCGCGGCGCATGGACGGAGGCTGTATTCTTCTTCTCCTCCTCTTCCGTTTTGCGATTTAGGGTTTCGGGTGCTCACCAAATTCTTGGGTTGTTGTTTCACATTTGGGGTTGGTCTTGATCTTCTCTGCACGTCTGGTTTTCCTTAATTGGGATTAGGGTTCCGATTGAAAGATTAGGGTTTTGTTGAGATTGAGGAATTATGAATTTCTGATGTAATTGAGTTTTCATTAATTGGTATTGGGGTTTTGTTCTTGTTTTGATTTTGCGATTAGAGATTTTGGAGTTTCAATTTAGAGTTGTTGTTGATTGCGCGTTTGGGAGATCCACAATTCTCTGGTGGCTGTTGTCGGAAATGTGAGTGGCAGCAATGAAGGTACTGGGCAGGCTGCCATGGAGTCGCGGTGACCGGCAGTAACTCTTTTCTGACCGAGGAACCCCTGGATGTTTGGGCTTGGGCTGGACTAATTGACCCATTGTAATAAATTATTATTTTGTAGTTTGAACTGTCTAATAATATGACAGAAAAGAGTATCCACACACGTGCAAAATTAAATTTTGTTAATCCAAATGCTAAAAAACACCGTGGCAAGCAATGATTAATGGATGTGGAAGAATACGTGGTTGTGCCGTTAGCCACTTCACAAAAAATCTAACAGCGTCTGTTTTTAGGGACTAAAAATACGAGTTTTCATACTAAGAGGATGAAATGCCATCAATATTTCATGCAGGGACTAAAACCAAAAATCAATGAAACTTCAGGGACTAAAAGCATATTTAACCCAAATAAAAATAAAAATAATAGCATTATATACTTTGAAGACGACAAATAAAACCATTCTGCTTATCCTCACTTCTTCTCAATGTTACTAAAACCGAATATAGTATTGAACCTGTGGAATTATTGAGACGATAAATCCCTAATTGAATTAAATACAAGAACTAATATAAATTTTGAATGTGCATAAATACATGCAATAACACTATAGTGACTATTTAAAAAACACTGGTGTAATTGAAATATATATTAGTAAATTAAAATCACCTTGGATGTAAAAGCAATTATAACAAAACAACTATTTCCAATTATGTGGAAATCAAGACATGAATGACAATGTAATTTTTTTTTTTTACAAAATCAGTGTGTTTCCAAGTAAATTCACTTAACATATAGAGACTTACTTTATGCACAAATACTTTAGAGATGATTAACTGCAATAGAACAAGTATTAAATCAATCCCTATATAAAATAACCAAATCTTTCTTTTTATCTGGTGTACTCAAGCCATCCATACAAAATCGAAACTGAAAAAAATATATTATTGACAATGCTGAGAACAATTCAATCCAAACAAAGAACTCATCCTAAAATGCTCCTCAAAATCAAGAATATGCCATTTGACAACCATATGATAAAGGATCAAACTAATAAGAATTCAAACAGTTTTCTGGAAGAAAAATAGTGTAATCCTGCTATAAAAGGCATATGACAAAGATGTGTCTAAGGAATTAAATCAATATACAGAGGAGGCAACCTCTCTTTGATTGTGTCACGCTTTGGACACACCTTTTCATACTGACATAACACACCTTTAGCACTTTATTAATAACTAACAAGGGAGAATCTGAGTCTTACCATTGGCTAAGAGAATTCCATACATCCCAAAGACTGGGCCAAGTATGTCCATGACCTGAAATAAATTGTTTTACTCTAGACAATAAAGAGAAAATCAATATATGCTGATATAGGAGACCACAAACTATATCTTACCAAAATGTAAAAATCTCATTGTCAACCCTTATAATGAACCCAAAGGATTCCATAACAACCATTCAAAGTACTTTCCAATGTAAAAAATATAAAAGAGAGAACTACATAACTATCATTAGATCAATTGAAGCTAAAAGTCACCAGTGCACCGAAGGGAAACAACCGCGGTTGTTTTTCACTATACGTTGCGGTTTATGAACCGTGACATATCCAACCGCGGTAAAAAGTCTGGGACTTTGGGCTACGGTTCCAACCATGGTAAAAAGTGGGGGAATAGACCGCGGTTGTAGTAGAAACCGCGGCCTAAACTCTTTTTTTTTAAAACAAAAAAAATCGTTGCACTATAGGCTGCGGTTTGAACCACGGTAAAAGGCCAGAAATAGACCGCGGTTCGTGCCACAACCGCGGCCAAAAGGCTTTTTAAAAAAATAATTAAAAAACGCACACTTTCTACCGCGGTTGTTATTGTGGTAACAACCGCGACATATTCTCCTACAATTTTTTTTAATAGTAGGTCTGCTTTTGTGATATCCACTATCACAAAAACAGACCTGCATATCAAAACATGTACACAGATTCAATTTCAACAGATTAAACATGTTCAAATGTATTTTAACATCACATAAAGTACAAAGTCTAATAACTATAAATCAACATGTTCAAATGTATTTTAAATCTAATAACTAAGAACTATTATATAATCTAACTAAATATTTTGCAGCAGCTTTCCTCAAGAATGACAATGGCTTCTTTGGAATTGCTGCAGTACTCTTGAATCTCTACACAAGACAATTGATATTAATTAGTGTATATGAATTTCAAATGTTGGAGAAAATAAAAATTTGTTAAATTTAAATATTATCGTTTCCCAACCTCTTGTGATATGAGAACAAACAATGTGGGCCATCCAATACATTACATAGTATCCGCACTCATATGACCCCTTCTGTCTGTTACACTACAATATATCATCACAGTTGTAAATAGTTAGTGAAAAACATTAAAACAAAACAACTATAAGAAAGCATGGCTTTAACATATGTTAAACCTTGAGAGAAATCCATGCAAGCTTTCTACTGTTAGCAATTGATCTCTCAACCATCATCATACTTGCTGGAATATAACTATATATATAAAAAAAGGTTTTAGCATTCATTTATATAAGGTTTAATCATTCTGATAGTCCCTATTTTCGGTGACTTTTTTTAATTAGGTCCCTCATTTTTTCTTTTTCTTAATTGGGTCCCTATTTTTGAAAAATTGAAGCAATTAGGTCACTGTCGTTAGTTCCGTACTAACACCGTTAAAAAGGGTGAGACGTGTCAGCTCGTGATTTTTTTGAATTTTTTAAATATATTTTTAATTATTTTTATTTTTTTTCTTTTAAAAATAAAATTTGCCACGTGTCAAGTTGACATTGTGCCACGTAGCAATGACAGTGTGAGGTGGCACTGACAGTGCCACGTGTCTTTGCGTTTGTTTCAATTTGGTCCCTGTATTTTTATTTTGTTCCAATTTGGTCCTTGTATTTTTAATTTGTCTCAATTTAGTCCTAATTTTTTTAAAAATTTAAAAAAAATTCCTTCCCAAATAAAATACGGTATGTACATTTTCCAAATTTTTGTCTTTAAATTTGTTTATGTTAAGCAAATTATTAGTAATGATGTATTTCAAATCGAAATATTTAACTCTAGCAAATTTGTCTTTTATAGGTTACTTATTCATATTATTTAGGTTAAATGATTTCTTTACTACTATATAAATACAAATGTGTCATATGTTAGTTTGTAATTCTTTTATTTTTCTAATAAAGAAATTAATTTGTATAAATTTCTTTGTAAAGATTTATATACAAATAAAATTTTGTTTGAACTTGGAGAGAAACAAAATTGTTTAGTTTTTTAAAAAAATAGGACTAAATTAAGACAAAATAAGAATACAGGGACCAAATTGAGACAAATTAAAAATATAGGGACCAAATTGAGACAAATCTAATGACACGTGGTCTGATAGTGACACGTGGCACTATCAGTGCCACCTCACTTTGTCATTGCCACGTGGCTCAATGTCAACTTGACACGTGGCAATTTTTTTTAAATAAATAAAAAATAAAAAATAAAAATAAAAATAATTAAAAATATATTTAAAATATTCAAAAAAATCACGAGTTGACACGTGTCACCCTTTTTAACGGTGTTAGTACGGAAGTACAATAGTAACCTAATTGCTTCAACTTTTCAAAAATAGGGACCCAATTGTGAAAAAGAAAAAATGAGGGACCTAATTGAAAACAATCACCGAAAATAGAGACTATCAGAATGATTAAACCTTTATATAACAAAGAAAGTCCAAACATTGAGGTTCTTACCAATCAACTTCTTATCTGAGATGTGTGGGAGGAGACTTGTGCAATGAGCAAAACCTCAAAGCATAGCTCTCTTGTATAAAAATAACAAGAAGCTGCCAATGGCGCTTGAAATTCATAATAACTTAATTATTATATATTAAAATCACATATGGAACTTTATTATGATAACAAAGTTCACTTACCCAGATATATAAGGCAAAAAATATATTTTCTTGCCGCTTGCAAATCTTCTTGTGAGATGTGTTGTGATCTCATCAAAATCATTTGATTCGTGAATGGATTGGGGATCAATGAAACCATAATCATAAGAGTACCCCAAGTTGTTACTGATCCCAAACATATACCTAAAATAAAAAGTTAACATTGATATAAGTATACTTGATATATAAATCAATCTTATATAAAAATAATTGCTCATATACTTACATCGTCCATAGCTGAACAATAGTAATATTCAACTCTTCTGTTCCCGACGCAAGCTCTCTGACATCTTGGCTATGCAGGTATATTGGGAACTCAGAGCCTCTCCCAAATACATTAGCATCATATTCAATCTCTAAAGGGTTATCTATGTTGCCAATAAGGAGTATTGGTAAATCTTGCAGAAAATTGTTTTGATGATGCTGCAAAAAGTTTTACTTGAAGAAGATATTAAAATTATTTAAAAGCACCTTGTAGAATTTAAATGTAGTAGGAATGTCTTTAAATTTTGTAAAACTTTTATTATTTTAGAAAATGTTCTGAAATAATCGATTATGTGAAGCAATAATCGATTATCATGAGTATGACTGAGATAATCGATTATCACTTCACATAATCGATTATCACAAGTCTGTTTTTGAAAAATTATTTTGAAAAATCCATAACGAACTTGGATAATCGATTATCACTTACAATAATCGATTATTACTGGCAGTTGGGACTTGACCTTTGATATTCAGAGCAGCTGTTGCTTAATTGTTGTTTTTACTAAATTAGTGTGCTTTGTTGCTTAATTGTTGTTTTTACTTCCATGTTATATTTCCTTCTTTTATGTTTCTCATTATGATGTTAATGTAATCCTTCCTTTTATGAGTAAGATGATCTCTTGTTTTTATGCATACATTGTTTAATTGAGGGGGAGATCATATTTAGAGGGAGCTTTTTACATTGATCTTTTTGCTTATGATAAAAAAGGGGGAGAAGTATATTTGTATACTTTTAGGGGGAGAAGTATAAGTATATTTTTAGGTGGAGAAGTATAATATAAGGGGAGAATTATAATTTAAATTGATACAGGTATTACTAACTTTGTTGTTTGTTGTAGCTTGTATATTTTGCAAGGAAGTCAAAGTTGCTTTTAAAACTTGAATTTTTGATCATCATCGAAAAGGGGGAGATTGTTACCACTAAGGAGTATTGGTAAATCTTGAAGAAAATTGTTTTGATGATGCTGCAAGAAATTTTACTTGAAGAAGATATTACTATTATTTAAAAGCACCTTGTAGAATTTAAATGTAGTAGGAATGTTTTTAAATTCTGTAAAACTTGTATTATTTTAGAAAATGTTCTGAAATAATCGATTATGTGAAGCAATAATCGATTATCATGCATATGATTGAGATAATCGATTATCACTTCACATAATCGATTATCACAAGTCTGTTTTTGCAAAATTATTTTGAAAAATCCATAACGGACTTGGATAATCGATTATCACTTACAATAATCGATTATTACTGGCAGTTGGGACTTGACCTTTGATATTCAGAGCAGCTGGCTATATATTGGGTTTCTGTGAAGTTCAGAAGCAACGTTTGAACAGAGAGCTTTTGTAGAATACAGTTTGTCTGAGGAAGTTCTCAAAAGCTAGTTTAGTTCCCTTGCCTGGTCTCGTGAATAGGAGAAGCTCGCATTTCGTGTCTCGATAGTCGGAGCGATTCTCTTCGAGTTGGTAAGGTGCTCTGCCTGGTGTCGTGAATAGGAGAAGCTCACGTTTCGTGTGTCGAAAGTCGGAGCGGTTCTCTTCGAGTTGACAGAGTGGTTGCTTCCAGTTCGTCTGTCTAAGGAAGCTCTTCCGGTTCGTTTGTCGAAGGAAGGTGTTTTCTATCCCTTACTCATTTCATTATCTTGTAATCTGTACAACTATATTTTTAGTGAAAAAGGTTAATCACTCTTTATAGTGATTAACAACTGGACGTAAAATCTTTTGATTCGAACCAGTATAAAAATCATCTGTGTAATTTTTCTCTTCTCTACATTTTTTAAACTTTTAGTAGTCCAACTGTTTGATAAAAGTTCTCTAAGAAAATCAATTTTCTAAAACGACTTGATTTGTGACCGAACACGTTTTTCGCTAACCTTATTTTTATTCCGCCGTGTTATACTCTCTGGTTAATACCAACAATTGGTATCAAAGCTTGCTTTGATAGTTTTTCAAATTTTTCGAAAATGGGCGGTCATAACCAAATGTATTTAGAGGGTGCTTCTATTGATAGACCTCTTTTGTTTATGGGGGAAAATTATGCGTTTTGGAAAATAAGAATGCAAATATTTTTAGAATCAATTGATAGGGGTATTTGGGAAGTTGTTTTAAATGGTCCTTTTATTCCTACTGTAAATTTAAATGGTGTAGAGGAAGAAAAACCATATTTGCAATAGACTGCTGAAGAGAATAGATGAGCCGAATTTGATATAAAGGCTCGCAATATAATATCCTCTGCTTTGGTATTAGATGAATTTTATAGGATCTCAGTGTGCAAAACGGCTGAGGAGATGTGGGAAGTTCTTCAAGTAACCCATGAAGGAACCGATGATGTGAAACGTGCTAGGAAGAACACCCTGATACAAGAGTATGAGATGTTCAGGATGCAACAGGGTGAAACCATCGCTGATGTGCAAAAACGCTTCACACATATCATTAACCATCTTTTTGGTTTAGGTAAGAAATTTGACATTGACGAATTAAATGTTAAAATTTTGAAATCTTTGAACAGGACGTGGCAGCCAAAGGTTACTGCGATAACTGAGTCTCAAGATTTGACGTCCATGTCTATGGCTGTGCTTTTTGGAAAGTTGAGAGAGCACGAGCTCGAGTTGAATAGACTGAGCATTGAGGAAGCCCAAGGAAAGAAGAAAATGTTGGCCTTCAAAACTGAAAATTCAAAAGGCATGAGTTCAGGAAAGGATGAGGAATCTAAAGATGAAGAAGACTCACACGACGAAAATATGATTCACATGTTCAGAAAATTCAACAAGTTCATCAAATTGAAAGGCAAGGAACAAATTAAAAAGGATCGAAAGAAGAAACAGTGATCTTCTTCAAATTACAGGTGTTATGGTTGCAGAGAAAAAGGACACGTTAATGCGGATTGTCAAAATCTCAAAAAGGGTGAAGAAAAGAAGTCTTTCAAGAAGAAGAATGTTTACATTGCTTGGGAAGATAATGCATCAAGCACTTCTAGTTCAAGTAATTCTATTGAAGAAGCAAACTTGTGTTTGACAGCTAATGCTGATGACACTGCAAGCCAAGTAAGTTGCTCTAGCCTTGACACTAGTGAATTTGATGTACAAAAAGCTTTCCTTGAATTGCTTGATGAATCTGAAAAATTAAATTCTGCTCATAAAAATTTGAAAAAGGAGTTTAAAGAATTACAAATTAAATATGAGAAGGCATTATATGAGGAAGTAATTTTAAGAAATAAAATTTGCAACTTAGAAATGAAAGAGTCTTCAAATGTTGAACATTTTGTTGAATGTCTTTCATGTAAGAGTCATATGCTTGATATTGATATTCTGGAAAATTATTTTGAAAAATCCATAACGGACTTGGATAATCGATTATCACTTACAATAATCGATTATTACTGGCAGTTGGGACTTGACCTTTGATATTCAGAGCAGCTGGCTATATATTGGGTTTCTGTGAAGTTCAGAAGCAACGTTTGAACAGAGAGCTTTTGTAGAATACAGTTTGTCTGAGGAAGTTCTCAAAAGCTAGTTTAGTTCCCTTGCCTGGTCTCGTGAATAGGAGAAGCTCGCATTTCGTGTCTCGATAGTCGGAGCGATTCTCTTCGAGTTGGTAAGGTGCTCTGCCTGGTGTCGTGAATAGGAGAAGCTCACGTTTCGTGTGTCGAAAGTCGGAGCGGTTCTCTTCGAGTTGACAGAGTGGTTGCTTCCAGTTCGTCTGTCTAAGGAAGCTCTTCCGGTTCGTTTGTCGAAGGAAGGTGTTTTCTATCCCTTACTCATTTCATTATCTTGTAATCTGTACAACTATATTTTTAGTGAAAAAGGTTAATCACTCTTTATAGTGATTAACAACTGGACGTAAAATCTTTTGATTCGAACCAGTATAAAAATCATCTGTGTAATTTTTCTCTTCTCTACATTTTTTAAACTTTTAGTAGTCCAACTGTTTGATAAAAGTTCTCTAAGAAAATCAATTTTCTAAAACGACTTGATTTGTGACCGAACACGTTTTTCGCTAACCTTATTTTTATTCCGCCGTGTTATACTCTCTGGTTAATACCAACAATTGGTATCAAAGCTTGCTTTGATAGTTTTTCAAATTTTTCGAAAATGGGCGGTCATAACCAAATGTATTTAGAGGGTGCTTCTATTGATAGACCTCTTTTGTTTATGGGGGAAAATTATGCGTTTTGGAAAATAAGAATGCAAATATTTTTAGAATCAATTGATAGGGGTATTTGGGAAGTTGTTTTAAATGGTCCTTTTATTCCTACTGTAAATTTAAATGGTGTAGAGGAAGAAAAACCATATTTGCAATAGACTGCTGAAGAGAATAGATGAGCCGAATTTGATATAAAGGCTCGCAATATAATATCCTCTGCTTTGGTATTAGATGAATTTTATAGGATCTCAGTGTGCAAAACGGCTGAGGAGATGTGGGAAGTTCTTCAAGTAACCCATGAAGGAACCGATGATGTGAAACGTGCTAGGAAGAACACCCTGATACAAGAGTATGAGATGTTCAGGATGCAACAGGGTGAAACCATCGCTGATGTGCAAAAACGCTTCACACATATCATTAACCATCTTTTTGGTTTAGGTAAGAAATTTGACATTGACGAATTAAATGTTAAAATTTTGAAATCTTTGAACAGGACGTGGCAGCCAAAGGTTACTGCGATAACTGAGTCTCAAGATTTGACGTCCATGTCTATGGCTGTGCTTTTTGGAAAGTTGAGAGAGCACGAGCTCGAGTTGAATAGACTGAGCATTGAGGAAGCCCAAGGAAAGAAGAAAATGTTGGCCTTCAAAACTGAAAATTCAAAAGGCATGAGTTCAGGAAAGGATGAGGAATCTAAAGATGAAGAAGACTCACACGACGAAAATATGATTCACATGTTCAGAAAATTCAACAAGTTCATCAAATTGAAAGGCAAGGAACAAATTAAAAAGGATCGAAAGAAGAAACAGTGATCTTCTTCAAATTACAGGTGTTATGGTTGCAGAGAAAAAGGACACGTTAATGCGGATTGTCAAAATCTCAAAAAGGGTGAAGAAAAGAAGTCTTTCAAGAAGAAGAATGTTTACATTGCTTGGGAAGATAATGCATCAAGCACTTCTAGTTCAAGTAATTCTATTGAAGAAGCAAACTTGTGTTTGACAGCTAATGCTGATGACACTGCAAGCCAAGTAAGTTGCTCTAGCCTTGACACTAGTGAATTTGATGTACAAAAAGCTTTCCTTGAATTGCTTGATGAATCTGAAAAATTAAATTCTGCTCATAAAAATTTGAAAAAGGAGTTTAAAGAATTACAAATTAAATATGAGAAGGCATTATATGAGGAAGTAATTTTAAGAAATAAAATTTGCAACTTAGAAATGAAAGAGTCTTCAAATGTTGAACATTTTGTTGAATGTCTTTCATGTAAGAGTCATATGCTTGATATTGATATTCTGGAAAATTATTTTGAAAAATCCATAACGGACTTGGATAATCGATTATCACTTACAATAATCGATTATTACTGGCAGTTGGGACTTGACCTTTGATATTCAGAGCAGCTGGCTATATATTGGGTTTCTGTGAAGTTCAGAAGCAACGTTTGAACAGAGAGCTTTTGTAGAATACAGTTTGTCTGAGGAAGTTCTCAAAAGCTAGTTTAGTTCCCTTGCCTGGTCTCGTGAATAGGAGAAGCTCGCATTTCGTGTCTCGATAGTCGGAGCGATTCTCTTCGAGTTGGTAAGGTGCTCTGCCTGGTGTCGTGAATAGGAGAAGCTCACGTTTCGTGTGTCGAAAGTCGGAGCGGTTCTCTTCGAGTTGACAGAGTGGTTGCTTCCAGTTCGTCTGTCTAAGGAAGCTCTTCCGGTTCGTTTGTCGAAGGAAGGTGTTTTCTATCCCTTACTAATTTCATTATCTTGTAATCTGTACAACTATATTTTTAGTGAAAAAGGTTAATCACTCTTTATAGTGATTAACAACTGGACGTAGAATCTTTTGATTCGAACCAGTATAAAAGTCATCTGTGTGATTTTTCTCTTCGCTACACTCTTTAAACTTTTAGCACTCCAAGTGTTTGATAAAAGTTCTCTAAGAAAATCAATTTTCTAAAACGACTTGATTTGTGACCGAACACGCTTTCCGCTAACGTTATTTTTATTCCGCTGCGTTATACTCTCTGCTTTATACCAACAATCTATAATGGTGTCAGCAAGTAGCTGCAATGAACCAAGAGGATCGTCCTCAGATAGAGGAGTCTTCTCTTGTGCATGCGTGTGTTGCTACATGGGAAAATAAGACAAGTTTTGACATCAATAACATGTAAACTTTAAAATTGAGAAGTGTAAACTCGAATGCCTACTCCAGGTCTAGTAGCACATACACATCCAGGGTGCTCAGCTTGTCCAATTGCAACGATAAGAATATCCTGGCGACCCTCTGGAGTAATTTGACCTTGGGAGCTCTGGTCAACCAAGGAGTCTTGTAACATTACAAAACACCATTGTTCTTTAAAAAGTTGAATGAGTATGTATAATGAAATTATTATTATTTTAGAAACATTGATAACTTATAATTCTTTCAGAAATTTCCCATGTAGTGTCAGAAGAGTAGGTGCCTAATGGTTTCATACGAGCCAACTTCCATTTCTCATGCCGAGAAGGTGGAGAAGGAGGCTGGGGGCTACCACCCTCAGATGGTGGTCTAGCATCTGCCTTTTGCTTGAGGATTTTCTCCTCAAGCTTCCTATGCCCACCACGAGATAATAGGTGGGGTTTTTTTTTTTGAGCACTTGTTTCTTGTGCTTTGCTTCTAATTTCCTATCACATATGTTTAATTAATTAGTTCATATGATATATATTTGTTAATGAGGAATTGAATAATATCAACTATACTAACATGTCATTCCTCTGATGCCCGACTCTCTACAAAGAGCCGCCAAGTCTCCTCATCAATGGACTTATATGTAGTACATGGAGACTTATTTTTATGGCTTCCAAAAATATATCTTGAGGTCAACTTACTTTTAAAATTTCTGAAGTTTTCAGCAACAGTTGATAAACACTTGTTTCTAAGTGTTGCGACATTTGGAATGTCAAATGTCAGCTGAAATAAACATAATAAAGTTGTATCAGTACAAAATTATCATTATAAACAAACTGTAATTCAAATGATATTAACTAACTTACCAATATATTGTTCCATATAATGTTCCGATCAACCTCAGACACATGGTCAAAAGATGGAGTAAAAATACTAATCCTGTAACGTGCCACTACTCCAAGGAATTAACTAACTTGAGACACTTGATGTACCATGATAAACGGTTTGTCTCGATAACCCACCTTTCGAAAATCAACCAGTGTCATACCTGATTCATCAATTTTCACACCACTCTTATTCTCAAACCACTTACATTTGAACAATGGAACAAAAAACTAGGTGTAATCAACCTCCCATATCTCTTCTATTATACCATAATATCTCATTGATCCAAGTTCAGAAGATTGATCTTTTGATGTGGAAAATTGAAGCGACTCAGCCTCTAAACTGACTCCACTATTTTGTACTGTGCTCTTATCATCCAAAGTCTTCATATAGAATATGCAATTATTGACTTCATAACCTGTACAACATACGACATCAAACTTTAAACCATTTGCAAGCCAGAACAAAGTCTGAGAAGAATGTGGCTATTTGGCAATTTCAGATTTGAACCAAGGCATAAATGTTTTGTTATGCTCCATCAACTACAATTTCTCTGATTATCTTGGATTTTTATTCTTCACAATGGCTTTGTGTGCTTCCAAGAAAGGGATCACCTCATCTATGTTGTTCAATATATAAAGATGTGCTTGCAACAATTCTTCGCGATCTCTTGTCACCACATTCACACCTCGGATACTTTTACTTGTAGAACATTTGTTCAACCATGATGTGCGAGGAACTGCTATTGGATTTGTTGATGTCATGTAATCTGAACAAAACTCGATACTTTCTTCAGCACTATACCTTTCAATCATTGAACCTTCGGGACGATATGAATTTTTAACGTACCCTTTCAAAATCTTCATATAACGCTCAATAGGATACATCCATCTTAAGTATACCGGTCCGCACAACTTGATTTCTCTAACCAAATGAACAAGTAAATACCACGATGTCAAAAAAAGATGGAGGGAAAAACATCTCTAGTTGACACAAGATGATAACAATCTCGCCTTGAAGTTCATCTAACTTTGTATGATCGATGGCTTTACTACATATTGACGAGAAAAATGAACACAACCTGTTTATGGTCTGCCTAACATTTTTGGGCAAAATTCCACGAATAGCCAGCGATAACAATTGTTGCACTAAGACGTGGCAATCGTGAGACTTCATGCCAACAAGCTGTTGAGATTATTGACAACACAAACTCTATATCAATCTAGTTTTTGACGATGACAACACAATTCTTAATAACAGTACACATGTTGTTGCATTACATGTTCTTATTCTGAATTGATTGACATATATGCTGAACATGTTTTGATGTACTGTGATGTATGTTCCTATGTTGATTGTGTGATATATTTATGGAACATGCTTGTATGATAATATGCAGTAAAATAAGTGATAACGGTTGAAAAACCGTTATTTTCATGTGCTATTTTAGACCAAATTACTCCCTTTACTGCTTAGAATGAGCTTGAAATCAAACAAAACTCAATAAATGAGTTAGTCGAGAGTCAAAAGCTGTTTTTAGCGATATTATGCTTGTTTTGCATTGTTTTGCAGCAATTTTGATGGAAGTGAAGAATGAAGGTGAAGATAAAGGCCTTAGACTCAAGATAGAGGAAGAAAATCAAGAAAAGAAGAGTCTAGAAATCGCCCAACGGCAAAATTGCACCGCTGGGCGGCCAAATGCGAGGAGTTGGCACCAAGGCAGCGATGCCTGGTGGTTTTGCGATAAGAGGGAAACCGCTGGGCGGTGGACCCCTGAGACCGGGCGATAGTGCGATAAGAGGCAAACCGCCGAGCGGCATAAGTGTGACGCTGGGGGGTTGCCTGTTGGGCTCGGGCCTGTTTTCTGTAGCGCTCCTCAGCTATAAATAGCCCTAGTGTGATTTCATTCTCATTCTTTTGACAAAAGAGGGTGGCCATACCTACTTTTCACTCTTTGGAGAGGATCTCTTGGATGCTTAGGCTCCTTTTCATCTTTTCTAGGGTTTGCTTTCCATATCTTCCATTATTTTCATCTTGGTTCACCATGAAAATGGTGAACTAAACCCTTTTGTTGTTGGGGGAACAATGTAATCTTTTGATACTCTCTTTTATTGAAACTCTTGTTTAAATTATATGATTTTCATATGCGTTTATTATAAATTGTTGGGTTCTCATACTGTGCTTAAAGCTTTTATCGTTTAACTCATTCGGTAACTGTTATTTGCCTTTGTTGATACGGGAATGTACAGTAATGTCACGAACTGGTGAGTAATTCCTTGGTTAAGCAATACCACCTAGGGATAGGGGGGTAGGACGACCAATTGTTTTTGCTTCTGTTTGTAATGCGTTGCTAGTTGCTAGGGGAGGCTAGGGATAGCAAGCCGGTAATTAGTAATAGGCCCTTTTTGTCGAGGGATCGGGTTAAGGGGAGGCCAAGAAAGTTTGCATAACAATTAGATAATAAAGCAATTTAAACAAGAGGAGTAAATAAGAGAGATCAAATTAGATGAAATTGTAAACCCCCAACAACTCCATTCATTCATACTCTTTTCTCGTCAAATTGAATCACTCATTGCATGTTTATTTTCTGCTTTTACATTCACCACAACAATTAATTTTTCTTTCACAAGTCTTACAATTTTGATTCATACGAATAATAAGGCCTTTCAAGTCTCATGGGAAGAGCGATAATGAGTTTTACCATTTTCATTACTTGAAACGATACGGTACACTTGCCATTCAGTTAACAATAAGCTTTGATAACAATACACATTTTATGGCACATTTTTGTGAAAAATCACAAGCACGTTTATGAACTTATAGTTGTGTGACAAAGTTCTAGTCCAGTCGAATACACCTATAATGGATTCGACTATTCTAAAACCTTTATAGATTTTGAGAATCAGTGCTCTGTGATGTTTTGAGTTGAAAAGAATTTCAAAGTGTTTTTACATGTATCAGTCGACATTGTCTAGTGCATATTCGATTGTGTTATTGATCTGTTTGGAATTCTGTTATGCTTACATGCTCCAACGACTATATTTTTCAGAAGTTAGTTAAGCATTGATGACTTGGTCAACTGTAATAAATGTGTGTTGATTTTGGTTGATTGAGAGCCTATATGTTGACTGTCTGTTATAACTGTATTAATACAGTTGACTGAATTAGTAGGTCATTCAACTGAGAAACAATATGTCTAACAGAAAATTATAAATTGGCTGAACACGAGTTGTTCAGAGACTTTTGATGATCTGACATTTTCATTTCTTGTTTCAGATTGAATTCCCTGTTTTAACAGGTCCAAGAATTCTCCAAGAAGACGGTGGTGATCTATCTTGAGATAGATTCAAAGGGAGGAGGCTATTGCGCTGACTGTGTGATCATTATCTGCATAAAGAAGGTGTTTCTTGATTGATCTTTGAAGGCTTGACATCTTGTGAAGACTGCTGCTTTGATTGAAGGCTTGACATCCTATGAAGTCTGCTGCGTTAAGGTTGGCATCCTGTGAAGAGTGCTGTGTTAAGGCTTGACATCCTATGAACTATCACAATTCATCCCCCCACTTGGTGTAAAACGAAGCCTACCTGATTTCTCAATAGTTTGCATCAGAGCTGGTTTTCATAAGATGTTTGAAAATTTAGTCGACTCTGTTTTTATCCTATTCGACTATAAAACTTGGGGATGGATTCCTATTTTCAAACTTTTGGTGAAGGTGCTTCAACAAATAGACCACCTCTGTTTGCTGGTGACAATTATCCTTTTTGGAAAATTCGAATGCAAATCTTTCTTGAATCGCAAGATAAGGGAATTTTGGATGCATGTTTTCATTGCAATTGTATTGGTCATACTGTTGTAAACTGTTATTATAGAAATGTTGTTATTCCTAAAGGATTATGTGTTTGGATACCAAAGGAACATGTAACAAGGATTAACAATCAAGGACCCAAAATCAAATGGGTACCAACAACCAAAAGTTAGTTGTTTTGCAGGATACACAGCTGATGCAGAGTAATCTCAAGAATGAATCGTCTATGGAATACATCAAAGATCTTGAGTATCTACAACTGGTAAAACTGTATCTATCTGCTGCATCATGCTTATATTGATTGGTTGTTGCTGTATGATTGTCTGTGTTGTATGCTTAATTGATTGATTGATTGAATATGAAACTTCGTTTTTCATGAGTGTTAGTCGACTATGTTATAAATACAGTCAACTATGTTCCTATCTTCAGTCATCTACATTCAATATAATTTCTTTCGCGCCATTTTTCTTTATGATGTCATTGTTGCTCCTTCTCTGACACTAACACACACTGTATTTGTGCATCCAATGACCCTTGACTAAACTCTGGATGTATGAAACAAATTGAAAAATGTCTTCCAAAACTCATCTCTCAAAAAGTGAAAAAGGGAAATCCATTGCATTGTTCATGGAAACAGTTGTTGAAGACTTAATCGGTGGTAATGTTTCTGAAGAGAAAATACACATGGGGTTTGCAAAAGAAGTCTCTCCACCAAGGCACCTGGATCTGAGGCTCTTTGAAAAAGAAAGCTTTATGTTCCCTGAGTGGATTGAGAAACAAAATTTGACTACACTAGTGGAAATGAAAGGAAAATGGTTTCCTGATCTTGTCAGGGTCTTCTATCATCATCTGAAAGTTGTTGATGGAATCATTACTTCAAGAGTCAAAGGTGTTGATATTATCATCAACAACGATATTTGGAGACAAACAACTGGTCTCAGATCAAATGGTTTCCTCTCGCATAAACCTGATTCTCAGGTAAATCACTGGCTAAACAAAAAGGATGTGTTTAGAAGTTGGCTCAAGGTCCCTGTTAGTGAAACAAGAGAAAATATGTTACTCCACAAAGATCTTAAGATTGAGGAGATGTTGCTGGCACATATTTTAGCTTAAGTAATTCTGCCAGGGAGACTACTATTGGACGAAATGACTACTGAAGATGTATATCTCTTATATGCCATAAAGAACAACATTCCTATAAACTGGATTGAAGTACTCAAGAACCACATGATCAAGGCTACTCAATTTTTTGCTCGAATTCTGCCATATCCTTGTTAGCAACATATTGATACTTCATGGAGTAAATGTAGCTAGAGAAAGGATATGCTCAAGCAAAAATGATAATGCCATAAACTTCAACGCTCTTAGGTCACTTGGACTTGTCTGGGGTGAAAAAGGCTGGCACTATGATGAAGATAATTACTAGAAAAATCTGTTTGAAGGAGTTCCTTCACTTGAAATCCCCAAACTTGACTCTGTGTCAAACAATCCATATGAGAAGTACTTTGATGATCTACTTCAACTATTTGGTGATAGGTTTGATCAACTGGAGGCAAAGATAAACTTCATTTCACAAATCCTGAAGGATAAAAGCCTAAAAGAAAATATATCCATGAGAACAGTCGATGAAGGAGAGGAATGATTAATGCACATCACTCTTCTACCATTAAAATGTTTTTTTTTTGTGAATGACTTAGTATGCCATTTTTTGTTGCTCTTTTGTTTGCTTTCCCTTGTATGATCTTATCATTGTAATATCTTTATCAAGGAAATGAAATCAGTATTTTGAATCAATCAAGTTACTTTTAATCTGTTTGAATAATATACTGATTGATTGATTCGACTATGTCCTGTTTGAAGTCAACTGTGCTTATTTTGTCATACATCTTTACATATTGACTTCTGTTGTAATCTGATTATAATTCTTGCTTAACCATTATGCTTGATCTAGAAAAGGTTGTTGAAAGCTTTTGCAGGAAGGACATTGCTTTGGAATCTACAATTGGAATTCAACATTTGCAAAAGTAAAGCATTCGATTGATCATTTAAAGCATTCGACTGCTTACAAATGGGTTAACAATTCCATTTCTGGAATCTGGTTCTATCTTTACTATTTGCTTAAATCATACATAATTTGCTATTATCTCTGCTTTTATCTGTGAAAATATTTGAATTGAGATAATATTGTGAGATTGTTGAATTTTGTATCATTGCATATCTATATGGTTTGATATTCTAACTTTGATAAACTTTGTGCTTAAACTGTTGTTAAATCTGTGATACACTACATTGTGTACTTAAATTGATTTTGTTACTCATGCATAATGACAGGGGGAGTATAATGTTTTACACATTTTTCATCACACACCTACATTTTCGGGGGAGTTAACATTGTTTTGTGATGAAATTGTGATTTTGAGAGCATCATTGTTTTTTTTTTAAATTCCATATCTTTCTGATGCATCTCTGTTTTTCAAAATCTCCATAAATATCTGAAACATTCCTTTTTTGTTAATGCACAAAGGGGGATAGATATATATGTGAGTATGAGAGCAAGTATAAATGCTTTATGAAAGGGGAAGAATAGATTGTCTCATACTTTATCTGCTTGATATTTTTGCTGAATATACAGAGTAATTGAACTGATTGAACTGTTGCTTATATGCTATTACTCTGCCATGTGTTGAATTGTACAAACATGGTTGAGTTATTAATCATGGTTGTGCATCATCAAAAAAGGGGGAGATTGTTGAGATTGTTGACAACACAAACTCTATATCAATATAGTTTTTGATGATGAAAACATAATGCTTAATAACAGTACACATGTTGCTGCATTACATGTTCTTATTCTGAATTGATTAACATATCTGCTGAACATGTTTTGATGTACTGTGATGTATGTTCCTATGTTGATTGTGTGATATATTTGTGGAACATGCTTGTATGATAATCTGCAGTAAAATAAGCTTTGATAATAGTACACATTTTATGGCACATTTTTGTGAAAAATCACAAGCACGTTTATGAACTTATAATTGTGTGACAAAGTTCTAGTCCAGTCGAATACACCTATAATGGATTCGACTATTCTAAAACCTTTGTACAGATTTTGAGAATCAATGCTCTATGATGTTTTGAATTGAAAAGAATTTCAAAGTGTTTTTACATGTGTCAGTCGACATTGTCTAGTGCATATTCGACCGTGTTATTGATCTGTTTTGAATTCTGTTATGCTTACACGCTCCAACGACTATATTTTTCAGAAGTTAGTTAAGCATTGATGACTTGGTCAACTGTAATAAATGTGTGTTGATTTTGGTTGACTGAGAGCCTATATGTTGACTGTCTGTTATAATTATATTAATACAGTCGACTGAATTAGTAGGCTATTCGACTGAGAAACAACCTGTCTAACAGAAAACTATAAATTGGCTGAACACGAGTTGTTCAGAGACTTTTTATGATCTGACATTTTCATTTGTTGTTTCAGATTGAATTCTCTGTTTTAACAACTCCAAGAATTCTTCAAGAAAATGGTGGTGATCTATCTTGAGAGAGATTCAAAGGGAGGAGGCTATTGCGCTGACAGTGTGATCATTATCTGCACAAAGAAGGTGCTTCTTGATTGATCTTTGAAGGCTTGGCATCTTGTGAAGACTGCTACGTTGATTGAAGGCTTGGCATCCTATGAAGTTTGTTGTGTTAAGGCTTGGCATCCTGTGAAGAGTGCTGGTTACACGTTGAGGATTGTTCAACGTGGGTTCAGATTGCAGAAGAGGGGATTCTTGCTGCAAGTCTGGTTTTGGTTTCTACAACTATATTTTGGTTTTGGGTTAGAGAGGAAATTTATATTTCTGACGTGAGGTCTTCTATAAATTCCTTGTTGTAAAATACGCCACCATTATAGTGCATTTGCTTCCTGGGTTGGAAGGACACTGGATGTAGGCATTGTTGGCCGAACCAGTATAAAAACCAGTGTTTGATTTTCTCTATCCCTGCACTCTTTATTTCTAGTCGACTTTATCTGTTTAGTAGTCAACTACGTTTTTCAACTGCATAGAAATTTTCATTACTTGCATTGCAAGAAAGATAAAAAGGCTTTACATTTTTTATTAAAGATTGCGAAATGATTTTGATTTGGAACTATCACCAATTCACCCCCTCCCTCTTGGTGTAAAATGAAGCCTACCTGATTTCTCAACACAAGCTTTAAGTCCTGCATCGACACTAAACTCTTCATATTTGAAGATTTTCCTTGTGGTACTTTGATACTCTTTAAACAAAGGCAAAAACTTATCTTCTCTTGTCTAGACATTGTGTAACATGGAGGATGCAAATAAGTACGTTTACCAATCTCCTTTGGTGCCATCTCTTCTCGGATATTCATGTCAACCAAATCCAAATGAGCATTCACTCCATCTTTTGTCTTTCCCTTAATGTTGAGTAGTGTACCAATCAAGCTATCACACACATTCTTCTCTACATGCATCACATCTCTGCAATGTCTAACATCTAACTTTGACTAGTATGGAAGATCAAAGAATATTGATTTCTTCTTCCAAGGGGTCATTACAGATGACGTCTTTGATGTTTTCCCAAATACATGAGGTATTTTATTAATTTTTTCAAGAATTTGAAGGCCAGTAAGTGGATTTGGTGCTTCATCCCTCTCTTAATATCCATTTAATGCTTTTTTTAACCTTCGATATGGATGATTACATTTTAGAATTCTCCGATGATGCAAATACACCGTTTTTCTTCCGTGTTTCAATTGATGAGCTGCAGTGTTTTCTTCCCAGATAAGACATGCTTTATCACCCTTGACACTATATCCTTACAAATTGCCATAAGCTGGAAAGTCATTAATGGTGGAAAATAACATTGCACGCATCACAAAAGTTTCAGAAGAGAATGCATCAAATATTTCAACCCTATCAACCCACAAAAGCTTCAAGTCTTCAACTAGTGGGCTTAGATAAACATCTATGTCATTTCCAGGCTGCTTTGGACCAGATATCATCATAGACAACATCATGTACTTTGATACGGCAAGCCTTGGTGTGGATCTGCTGAACCGAGAGAGAAGTCTCGTGAAGCTGAAGAAATTGAGTGAAACCGAGAATCCACCGTCAATCAGCAAGCTGTGTGCTCGGTGTGATTCCAGCGAAGGTGCAATAAGCATAAACAAATGGTAATGGCAGCGGAAGAAGATGCATATGGTGGCTGTTTGGAGTGGAGGATGTGCTTAAAGGAGGTGGCTACAACTCAGGCAGCCTTCCATACAAGGAAGGAAGTTGTAGGGAAGAGATAAGCAAAGAATGACTTTCGGTTGCAGAGAAAGCTGGCTCAATAGCTTCAGCAAATTCTATAATCATCCAAAAGTGAAGATACAATTATGCCAAGAGGTTTTATAGAGCAACCTCTCGTTCAAGCATGGAAAAAGCCTATAGCCATGTCAGCATACATGTGCTAAATGTGTGGTTTTCTAGAAGCTCTTATTTCTACACGTGAATCTAAACAAGAAATGAAATCTGCACATGTGGAGGGAGATCTCTTGATGCAGCCCCTATGTGATGTTCACACCCCTCCTTATGTGGCAATGACCATTTTATCCTTCTTCATGCTTTTGGGTTATTCTTTATTTGGTGGGCTTGGGCCCCGCGTATCATCCCCTCCTCTCATATGTTCTAAGTTACTTGAATGAATGACTTGCCTTCTCTAATAAGCTCTCTTCTCTAATAAGCTCTCTTCTCTAATAAGCTCTCTCATATGTTCTAAGTTACTTGGAATATTTGGAGGCACAAACTTTCTTCTCATGCATGATCTCAATTCATACCAATTTTCAATGGTGGATTTTCTACCTTTATGAACCCAATATTGCCTTTCATCCCACCACTCTAATGCATGCTTTTCTAATCTAGAGAGATATAAACTAAGAACTCGAGATTCACACTCTCTAGAAAGAACAATTGTACTATAAGACTCAAGTTCACTTTGCTTAAGAAGATCAGGATGCATTTGATTAATTTCTTTTTCCCAAACTAGGTATGTTAAAACATTTGTATCTTTACCAAAGAAGGGAATTTTTCTAGCTTTAGTACACAAATCATCCTTAATGTATGAACTAGACATCCTAGATGAATAAAAAGACATTTCTAAAAATTGTTTTGTGTTGCAACTACTTAAATTTCACCCAAAAACAATTTCCAGGTAAGGGAGGTGAATCACTAGGATTACTTAAGTACCAAGCCTTGTCCTTGCCAAAATTGTTCTAGGCTACTTACTTAGTTGTTGTTACTTGCAAGATTACTTTCAAAATCACAAAAGAAGACTCAAAAGCAAATCAAAACAAAGGAAAACAACAAATTGGGACTTTAAAGCCGGACTCTAATGTAACTCCTAAACGGGTAACACAAATTTAAACACATAAGAAAAGTTTTGCCAAGAGTTGAAAGAAAGAGCACCAAGAACTCTTCCCACACCACTTGGACTTTGAATGCCCGTTTACAAAGAAGAAATCAAAGCAATCCTATTACAAATCAAAAAATGAACAAACTGTTACTAGACAAAGGCTGCTGTCACGATTTTGTTTTTATCCAAATTCTTGCAATTCTGCTGCGCTGATTTTTCCAAGGCTAATAAATCCAATTATGCACAGATTCCAGATTGAACAAGTCATATAATACAAGAAATGGCAACTCATATCAGACACAGTTAAACAAATACTCCCTTGGTGCATTCATGGGCTGTTTTCCCAACAAATTAAGAAGTCTGCACTTTTGTACATCTACTGTGACAATGTTTGGAATTGGTACAGATTCTTCAAATCCTCTCTCATTCTTAGCTTCAGTAATCTTGCTGATATGCTGGTCACAAATCTGGTTTACACTTCTTTCCAAGTCCAACCTGCATAATTCTAATCAAGCCAAAACAGCAAATACTTCCATGCACTATTACTTGCAATTGTAATGGTTAAGTGACAAAAGAAATCAGAATTTGGAAACGGTAACAGTAACCACAAGCAAGTTTTTGAATCAAGCAATACTGGACAAAATATGTATTAAATTGATTAAAATCAATGGTTCAATCTGCCAAGGAATTGCCTGATGAAATGGGTGTTGGATGTTGTGTGCAGCTTTGGTTTCTCACAAGGAAGGGTGAATTTAACCAATTCACACTAATCTCACAGCTGCAAAGTAAGGAAATGTCTACGATGTGTCCGCAAGCAAGCAGAAAAGTCTGCTGCAAACTGCACTTAGAATTAACTGTTGCGGCAGTGCCAATTCTACCAATCTGTCAGCCTATCCTCTTTGCTTGTGTACTCAATCTCCTCACTTCCTTTGATGCGTCCTTGCATGTATGGAGTCTGATTTATAGCACACCTACACAGCAAGCCAATTAACCACAGAAAATACCACCACAATTGCTAGAAAAGTCGCAACCAAAAGACAGCAACACAAGGATTTACATCAAACAGTTGGTGTGCAGAGTGTTCAAAAAACTCGAAATCAAGCAATTAAGAGGGATTCAAACACGGAGGCACTTCAAATGGAGCCTAAGAATAGCTCTAGATCAGATTTAAAACACAAGAAAAGACCAGAAACCAGAATCAAGCACGAAATAGCTATGCAATGAAAGTGTACCAAACTGTTTGATGAATTGTCTCAATGAACTTGCATAAATTTGACAGCAAAGCTTAATGTGCAACACTGGTTTTCGAAACTTAAGATGTACTGGTCCTTTTTGCCTTTTAATGTTTTAATCACTCTTTTTAAATTGATCTTTTGATATTTTATGGACCAAAGGCTTTTGATACATCCACTATGATTGAATTCAAACAGCAAAGCATTGAAAATTTGGACTCAAAAAGTTGCTGCATAGCTCTCGGCAGCCAGCAAATTCGACTCAGAAAATGACCAAATGCACAGTACAGTTTATATGCTCATTCCAATGACTCAAACATGTTTAAATGATGAATTAGGACTTGCATAAACAGATAGGATGAGCTAAATCATGTGTAACAGAATTGGAATACTGCAGTGGTCATTTTCAACTCAAATTCACAACGACAAAGGTCAAAATGTAGATTGGCTTTGATTCTGGATTAAAAACAGCAAAAAGAGTTTGAAATTGGTATTTGAAAGTTGCTCAAAGCAGCAGAATCAACTTAAGAATGATTGGCAATGATCTAGTACCAATCCAACTCAAATTATGCAGAATTTTTAACTCAAAGACACCTTGCAGATCGGCTACTGCCTTTTGATGCTTGCAACATTACAAAACACTTGGAATCAAATCATTTCATGTTCCAAATGATTCAGACATTAACTCATTCAAATGTTGTTCAATAAAACAGAGCACAATGTACCATATGAACAGTAAAATTCATTGCAGCAGAGAAAAATTTTCTGGAAAACAGAATCTGAATTCAAAGCAGATCTGGATTTTGATTGGCAAATTAAACACCCGAGCTCAATTCTAGATTGTTCATTGCTCTTAATTGGTGTAGCCTCATCCAAAAAATTTAGGTTTTGGTAAAACTTGGTTGAAAAACCAGATGCAATGACAGAAAAACAATCAAACTGACATGACTTCAACAAAACTGGAATGATGCTTAAATCATAAAAAATGACTCAAAATCAGCAAGGAAAACCGAATGAAAATGATAAAGACTCAAGCAAACACAGATGGTATCAATAAAACTCAAAACATAGAAGCCTAAACACATCATAGATGCTGAAACAGAAACAGAATTCAGAAGAACCACAAGACATAACAGGAATTGAATGACAGTTTGGAAATGAAAGATGAAACCACTTATCTCACGGTTCATGTTAGAACCTATGCTCTGAATACCAAATGATACGGCAAGCCTTGGTGTGGATCTGCTGAACCGAGAGAGAAGTCTCGTGAAGCTGAAGAAATTGAGTGAAACCGAGAATCCACCGTCAATCAGCAAGCTGTGTGCTCGGTGTGATTCCAGCGAAGGTGCAATAAGCGTAAACAAATGGTAATGGCAGCGGAAGAAGATGCATATGGTGGCTGTTTGGAGTGGAGGATGTGCTTAAAGGAGGTGGCTACAACTCAGGCAGCCTTCCATACAAGGAAGGAAGTTGTAGGGAAGAGATAAGCAAAGAATGACTTTCGGTTGCAGAGAAAGCTGGCTCAATAGCTTCAGCAAATTCTATAATCATCCAAAAGTGAAGATACAATTATGCCAAGAGGTTTTATAGAGCAACCTCTCGTTCAAGCATGGAAAAAGCCTATAGCCATGTCAGCATACATGTGCTAAATGTGTGGTTTTCTAGAAGCTCTTATTTCTACACGTGAATCTAAACAAGAAATGAAATCTGCACATGTGGAGGGAGATCTCTTGATGCAGCCCCTATGTGATGTTCACACCCCTCCTTATGTGGCAATGACCATTTTATCCTTCTTCATGCTTTTGGGTTATTCTTTATTTGGTGGGCTTGGGCCCCGCGTATCATACTTCCTCTTCATGCACAATGCAGGAGATAAGTTGTAAATTATCAATATAACTGGCCAATAACTGTGATTGGAACTCAGATTACCAAATGGGTTCGTTCCAATAGTGGTTAAACCAAGCCTGAGACTTCTACACTCTTTACCAAATTCGGGGAATTGTTGATCAATATTTTTCCATTGCTTTGAATCAGCTGGATGATGAAGCAGCCCGTCAATTTTTCTCTCATCTGCATGCCATATAAAGTTTTTAGCATCTTTGGGATTTGCAAACAAACACTTAAGGCTGGGCACTATTGGAAGGTACCAAACTACTTTCAAAGCATATCCTTTTTTTTTCTATCTGACCATTAGCTTCATTATTGTTTTTTGACTTGTATCGTGATAACCCACATTTTGGGCACTTTGTCAAAAATTCAAACTATTTCCTATATAAAATGCAGTCATTGAGACAAATATGTATCCTTATATACTCCATACCCATTGGACAAAGAATTTTCTTCGCATCATAATTACGAGTGGGTAGTGTATTTCCATCTGGCAGCATTTCATTCAATAACGTCAAAAATTCTGTAAAACTCTTACCAATCCATCCATTGCTCGCAACTCATGAGCCTTAACACTGCTGACAAACGCATGAACTTAGTTGAACCGACATACAAAGGTGTTTCCGCATCAGTCAACATCGTTTGATACACATGAGCTTTGGCAAAATTTTTTGCTCCAACATCGCGGATCATGTCGTCTAATTTGTCTTCATCTGGTCGATCTTCTTCCATGGTGGAATCAATAACATTTTCAGTTTGGGAGTCAGTCGGAAAGTGCATTTCTTCGCTGCGCCATATCCATGTTGTATAGCATCTTAAGAAACCATCACATATAAGATGTTCTCTAATTTGGGTTGCGTTCAACTTTCTCCCATTCAAACAGTTCACACAAGGACATCTAAACTTTACTTCATCATCACTTGTACCCTCATTACGTTGTGCAAATTGTATAAATTTCTCTACCCATCTCTCATACTCAGCACTAATGCGTGGTAAATTAATCCAATTTCGATCCATTCCTAAATATTACAAAATTACAATTATACAATTTTCTATATTAAATCAATTCAGTCATACAATCATACATATTATATTAGAAAATAAATTTTAAACTTAATTTTGTAAAACCTAATTATAAAATGAATAAATTAAAGATTTTATTTCTAATTTATTTTAAAGAAGTTCTTTTTTTTACTATAACTTTTCTACTATGCCATTATTTAACTTATGTGATTAATGCAGATTAACTTGGTCACAAAACGGATGGATGCATCATTCCGAGGTATAATGTTCAAAAAATTCGAAGAGTAGTAACAAAAGCACAGCAAAAACGAATGGATGCAGATTTTATTTCATAGTTTTAAATGCAATGAACACAACAAAACTCACAACAAATTCGAAGAGTAGTAACAAAACCACAGCAAAAACGATCAAAAAATAAAGACGATAAAATTTACCTGTTTGACGCGGCGACTACGACGAACACGAGCAGGACAAGAATGACGCAAATGATGGCACGATAGATAGCAGAGAAAGAATGGTGCGGTAGAGAGTTCAGATAGAATGGTGGCATGCCAGAGAGAAGAGCAGAGGAATGGCACGACGGTGACAACGCACAAAGTACACGAGAAAGGGTTTGCGGTGGCGGAGAGGAGAGTGTGAGAGTTGCAGTTTCAGAGACTTCGTGAGGAAGAAGAAACTGTTCACTATCTTTTTTTTAACCTATTTACATGATACTACCGCGGTTGTTAGGGAGAACCGCGGTCTATTCCCATTAAAAAATATAAAAAATTAAACAAAAATGTCAATTTTAAAAATTTTCACCAAACTTTATGCCACGGTTGGAGGGGAAATCGCGGCCTATTGTCCAAAATAAGGGAATAGACAGTGGTTCCTCACACAACCGCGGTCTATTCCCTGACCCTTTACCTGCCCATTTAATGCATGAGTGACACGTGGGAGAAGTCAGGGAAGGTTTATGCCGCCGTTCTTAAAGCAACCGCAGTTTATTATTTTAAGAATAACGTTCAAGTGCCCATTAATTGCAAGTTTGCCTCCCAACTGCCTTTTGGGGAATGTCAGAAGGTTGCAGGGGGAATAGGCCGCGATTCTCAGAGCAACCGCAGCCTATTCCCCCTGTAACTTCTGATATTCCTCGCCATGTCAGCTCCTGTAATAAATTGGCAGGGGAATAGGCTGCGGTTCTCAGAGCAACCGCGGCATATTCCCCTGCCAATTTATTGCAAAAGCTGATAAAGGGTTGACCAGGGGGAATGTCAGGAGTTGTAGGGGGAATAGGCCGCGGTTCTCAGTGCAACCGGGGCCTATTCCCCCTGCAATAAATTGGCAGGGGAATAGGCCGCTGTTGCACTGAGAACCTCGGCCTATTCCCCCAGCAATTTATTGTTGTTCTGACGTGGCGTCAAAGGGATAAAGTTCACTATGGCCTATAAGTTCGATTTATTTTCAAAAATGCCACTGTGCAGTATTATGCTGCGGTTTCTGGTGAACCGTGGCATAATGTGCGCTATAAAAACTCAATTTTTTTACTAGTGAGTATATTTTCTTAATAATCATGTTGAAACACGAAAGGAAGATTACTCACTTGTAAACTTGCCACTCATAAGGAAGCCCTTAATTGCAACCCTTCAACCAATTTTTTGTTTCTACAAAGAAGCAAGGAATATTTAGCATCTAAATACAAATGCAACACAGAAAGAATGACAATCCCAAAATATTAAAATTAATAGTTTATACATATAATTATAAAACAAAAAAAAACTCATAGTGCAAGAGCCAATTTCTAGTGGAAAACTAAGTACTCTGAATTTACAGAAAAATCATGAGAAGTACAAATTTCAATTCTAAGTTTAAAATGTGAGAGTATACCTTTGCTACTACTTTTGCTAGATTACATGAAATTGCAAAGTGGTTTTGAATCAACATTAAAATCCATCCTTTTCTAAATAAAATATCCACAAATTCACATATTAAAAATGCAATAAAAAAATGTATATCACCCAAAATCAGAGAATCCAAAATGACATATCTGCAATGCAAAATTGATCAAGAAAAAATGAATATCGTGGATTCATGAAAATTGAAATATAAAGGAATCCAAAATTTTATATGTACCGAGGCATGACCGTTTCAATGACAATGAGTCCTGTCAAAGCCCTAGAAGTAGAGCAAGCTATCAAACTCGTGAAAGGAGAAAAAGCTTAAATCCCTACAAAAAAAATATTAAAATAATAATAATAAGAGGAATGAATGAAGTTAGTAACCTGAGCTTGATGTTCTAGATCAAAAGGGTGAAAAATCAAAACAATCAGCGATTAAAACAAAGGCAATGTGCCAATAGCACGGAAGTGTCTGGATTCCATAACAGAGGTATTATATGATAGTCTAATTTGATCTTTAACTATTATTGAGTAAATATTAATTTAATATCAAGGACAAAAACGTGAATGGGTAAAAGGATTGGGGAAAATGTGAACATCCCACTCAGATTTATGTTATAAGAAACGCAACTGGCAAAAGAAATTGGGGAAAATGACCCCTTCAACCCAACAAGGCAGCAAATGTGGAGACCAGTGTTCAATGATGGCAACGTCACGGCAGCAGGCTCTTTAGAGGGTTGTGTCCCGACGATGACAGGTTTTACTTATGGTTGGTTTTGCTCACGACGAAGGATGCACAAGAAACGTGTGTTCAGAGTTAGTGCTGAAAAAATAAGGAGAGAAGAGAAGCAGAGAAAGAAGTGAATGGGTGAAAACTTTCGGGGTAAGCACACGAAATGAAATTTGGAGGCAAGTACAATTCGATTGGAAATTTGGAGGCAAGTACGATTCAATTTGAAATTTCGAGGGAAATTAAAAGTTAAATTTGAACGTATTAGGTTTCATGAATAAGTGAAATTAAAAATCTAGGAAGGTAAAATGAAACTTGAAGAAGAACGATAAACAAAAACACTTCTTTGACACCAAACTTTTGACACTTCCACGTGTCGTTTCTCAATTGGCCGATTTTGAAAAGTAAGAAATGAGGTTTTAATAATTAGGCAGGAGCATATTTGGAAGGTGGAAAAAATGAAATTTTGTTTCGCGGTTTCTGTCATTCGCATCCTTTCGTTCATGCGCTCTTCACTCTCGTATCTCTCTCTCGTTCTCTCCTCGCCAGTCTCTCTCTCGTTTCTCGTATCACTCTCTCTCGTTCTCTCATTGCCGCTCTATCTCATTCTCTGAGTTATCTGTCTCTTTCATTTGCCTGAGCATTGTTGTAGGTTTCTCGCATTGTTTTTCACGATTTTCCTTGAACTCTTGCATTGGCGCTTTTCCTTGAACTCTTTCTCGTGTTACCCTCTTACCTTCCTTTTTTTGTTCGTCTCTTTGGCATTCACCATTGTTGCTCTTCGAAGGTTGATGATTTTGTAAGGTTGGGCCTTTTCGAAGGTTGAGACTTTTCAAAGGGAACTTTTCGAAGGTTGGGGCTTTTCGTCTTCCCACACTGTCTTTCCCGCATGCCATGAACGAGTAAAGGTTTCGAAGGTTGTGGCTTTCGACATTGACCGAGTAAAGAAATATGTACGCGACTAGATCCTCGACAACGACAACATTAGAAGAATGGAAGCATGACAGAAATTTGGATTGTTGTAGAATTGGTTTCATTTGTAGAGTTTTTCTTTGTATGTAGACAAAGATGGATTTTTGTCTTTATAATAAACAATTATATTTATGTTCAAATTCTTATTGCAATATAATGTTAGCTTTCATGGATTGCCCAATCATGACTTCCTAGTCTCTACTCACACTTAAACACTAAAAATAAGCTTCAACCATGGTATAAATGTCAAAAAATTTGAAAGGTCTGTGAGTCTAGACTAAACTAACTTGTTCAAATGAAAACATTTAGACTAACTTGTTCCAGACCTTGAAGGACTTCAACGAATTGTTTCTTATCTCGAACATGGGGTGCCCAAACTCGATTTCCCACACTAAAATCACACTTAAACAACAAAATCACACAAAAACCATTGTGTTTATGCAAAAAATACAAAAATTTAGACTATGGACCCCTACGTTACTAGAACTGGCTCCTGTAGTACAACTTTCGGTACAAATCTAGGATTTTGTTCGTGAAATCATTTACCAAGGTCTTGTAAACGATTACAACTTTGTTTTTCGCTCTAGACCTTGTAAAACCTCACCCAACATGTTTAAATGAAAAAAATGGTTTCTTATCTCGAACATGGGGTGCCCAAACTTGATTTCCTACACTAAAATCACACCTAAACAACAAAATCACACAAAAACCATTGCATATATGCAAAAAGTACAAAAATTTAGATTATGGTCCCCTAGGTTACCAGAACTGGCTCCTGCAGTACAACTTTCTGTACAAATCCAGGATTTTGTTCGTGTAATCATTTACCAAGGTCTTGTAAATGGTTATAACTTTGTTTCTTGTTCCAAACCTTTCAAAACTTCAACTAACTTGTTCAAATGAAAAAATATTTTTCTTATCACGAACATGGGGTGCCCAAACTTGATTTCCCACACTAAAATCACACTTAAACAACAAAAGCACACAAAAACTATTGCATTTATGCAAAAAATACAAAATTTAGACTATGGTCCCCTAGGTTACTAAATTGGCTCCTACAGTACAACTTTTTGTACAAATCCAAGATTTTGTTCGTGTAATTGTTTACCAAGGTCTTGTAAACGATTACAACTTTGTTTTTTGCTCCAAACCTTTCAAAACTTCAACTAACTTGTTCAAATGAAAAAAAAAAATCTTATCACGAACATGGAGTGCCCAAACCTGATTTCCCACACTAAAATCACACCTAAATAACAAAATCACACGAAAATCATTGCATTTATGCAGAAAATACAAAAATTTAGACTATGGTCTCCTAGGTTACCAAAACTGGCTCCTACAGTATAACTTTCTGTACAAATCCAGGATTTTGTTCGTGTAATTGTTTACCAAGATCTTGTAAACGATTATAACTTTGTTTTTTGCTCCAGACCAAAGTTGTAATCATTTACAAGACCTTGGTAAACGATTACACAAACAAAATCTTGGATTTGTATAGAAAGTTGTACTGCAGGAGCCAGTTCTGGTAACCTAGGGGACCATAGTCTAATTTTTTGTATTTTTTGCATAAATGCAATGGTTTTTGTGTGATTTTGTTGTTTAAGTGTGATTTTAGTGTGGAAAATCAAGTTTGGGCACCCCATGTTCGAGATAAGAAACATTTTTTTTATTTGCTCCAGACCTTACAAGACTTCAACTAACTTGTTCAAATGAAAAAGCCCACTTTTTACTCGCGTAATCGTTTACGAGCAAGTTGTAATCGTTTACCAGTGTGTTTTTTGTCTGCATCACAAAAATTGTTTCTTTCCTCCATCACAAACATGACTACGCAATCAAATTGGCCACTTTCTTCATTCACTTCCAAACAACACCTCATTTCAGAATGACAATAACAAAGGGAATAACAATTCAATTAATATTAACAATAATTAACGGAAGCAAAGATGCAGCTTTTATAACATTGAACAAAATTGGGCACATTACACTTATTTTTTAATCTATGTACAATGTTGTATGACTTTCAATGACAAACGAATACAAAAATCACTCATGTCGGATTCTAAGTGCTCTATTTCCAATGTATGGAGTCCTAAGCGTTATGCTCTTGTAACGTTTCCGTGATCCACTAAAGCACACATAAAAATTTCGTTGCGTTTTCTTTTTTGTATGTTTTTTGGTGTTGGTTGGTCCTCCTTCTTATCCTCTCCTTTTTATCCTCTCTAACTTTAGTAGCTGGTGTCTTCATAGAAGAAAAAAAAGTTTCTTTGCTTGAAGTACCAACATCATGAACCTGAAATTTAACAATATATATCATAGTATACAACCATTCATATTCTCATCAAATATCATTGAATATATCATAATATACAAAACTCAAACAAGAAACCACATGCCAATCGAAAACAAAATAAAAAAAATTGAAAACCCAAATACAAATCGAAAATGTAATCAATAAAATGGATAAACCCATTTACCTTGCTCGAAGGACCATGGTCACTGGACATTACCACTGCACACAACACTATCAACAAAAAAGAGGACCTTGAACAAAGCTTCAAGAATGAAAATGGAGGGAGAACGAAAACGAAAAGAGAGAGAACAAAAACTGAAGAGAGGGAGAACAAGGGAAATATGAGAGAATGGAGAGATATGAAATAGGGCAAGGGGCATATTTGGAATCTAAAATTTCTGAATTATTCCTCAATGGTGACGTCAGATTTTGAGTTTTTTTTTTAAAAAAAAACAACCAATGACATGGTGACACGTGGCGGCGTTAAAATAGTGTAAAACTTTTGGTGTCAAAATATTGGGTCCCAAAGATAAAAGAAGCACACAAACGAGCGAACTGAAATCCTTATTCTAAAAAATTTTCAATGTCTGATAAATAACGCTTTTAAATAAGAAACGCTATTTATTAATCTATTTTAAATTATGAATTAAAATAATAATATTAATTATTTATAGATAACATTTTTCTAGAATAGCGTTATTTATTGTCATATGTATAGATAACGCTTTTCTTAATAAGCGTTACCTATTGTTTTGCACGTTTATAGATAACGTTTATTTAAAAAATCACTATCTATGGCCAATTTTGTAGTATGTTATTCTCAATTGTTTTACATAATATCAATAACTACGTCAATATATAGTTTTTGTCAATTCTGACGCAATTCAATCAGTTATTATATTAATGTAATCGGTAACAGACTAACAATAGTCAAAGCACATAATTGAATGTTCAATTAATTTAATTGATTCTCATTAAATCCTTAGTCAACACATTTAAAAATATGACCGTTATAGTAATTATGACAAGCACAAATCAGTTTTCAAATCTTAATAAACTTAATTGAATACATAATCCATGTAACTGATTAAGCTGTCTGATGACCTTAATTGATTATCACAACATTATAATCAATTAAGTCATGCAAATTTGCTTTTGTGCATGTGGTTTTTATATTTCCAAAACATATATTGTGCATACACAAATATGATTACTTTACAAACACAGTAATATGCATCAATCAACACAATATGTCAAATGTGACAATCATAATATGTGAATATTTCACAATAAGCATAAAAACATATAACACATTACACAATAAATGATAACGGTTGTGATGCAACCCCTTTAGGGACTTACCATCAAAAGAAGTATCAACTTTAACTAAGACTAAAGAAAGGGAAGTAGAATAAAGATTCCTAAAGAACTTTCCTTATCTAAGTCTTGGAGAGATTCTTCTTAAACTAAATAATTCACTTTGTTTTGTAGGTCATTAATAAGGTGAGGAACTAAATAAGGAGAAGCAAAAGAGAACAAGAGTGAGACTTGTTCACGACCAGCACTTCACTTGGCAACACGTTTGCCACATGGAACACACCAGCCGTCAACACCTTTTCCATTTTACACATGAATCATATCTAGCCGAGACTTCTACTCTTTGCAGCATATTTTTCAAGCTTCCCACATGGACTACACTTCTTCAAGCACATGATCCATACCGTCCAGTGAAACATGCCAAACTTCCTCTGCACACCTCTTTTAGTTTTAAGTACATTTGTATCAATCATATTGTATAGCTTGCATTGCACAAATCATAAGCTCTTTTCTATCTATAAAAGAGAAGTTTGATCCCTTGTAAAAATAACTTGATTGTAATAGTGAAATGCTGCCAAAATACAACCACTTCTCTCAAGTTTAGTGCTTCAACTCTTTAGCTTGATTATTCCTCTAGCTCCTTTCCACTCCTTTCCCCTAAGGAAAGCTTTCTGAGCTAGAAAATCTCCACCTTACATTGTTAAACTCGTTGAATCATTTCCTCAAACACCTTACATGCATCAACCATACTCATTGGTGAATCCAATTCCGCTGGCACTTCTTTATCGGAAAGTTATATCTTCTTGAAGACCGAAGCAACTTCCATCATTTGGCATCAAGAGCTAGGTTATCCACGCATTGTCTTCAAGAGACAAGTCACGTTTTCTTTAGTTTTCAACCTTGTCATGTGTTGCTACAAGACTTATTAAAGTTGCTACAAGCTTGGACTCCAAGAGAACTTGAACATTGTTGTTCCAGCCTTTTTTTCAGCACCAAAGGCGTAAAAAAATTTGGTATCCAACACTTTGAAATAGCAGCCACACTTGGTTGCTCAATTGCAAACACTTTTTGTTGTAGTTTTGTTTTAATATGACGAAACATTTGTGTTCAACTGTCTTTCACTTTGGAAACTCGAGTGACTTGGGAAAATGCTTTACTAGCAATTCCAGGTACTCCATAAACATTGTAATAGTCTAGCATACGCATCTTAGTGTGAAAATGTGTCAAGGAGCTCCAAGTGTCACTTGCACTTTCACTTAGGGTCATGTCTCCTTCTCTCATTTCACTTGAAATCTTTCTTTAATTTTTGCTTGTTGTTATTTTTGTTTTACGTCTCCGTGATATCTAGGTACGCTATCATATAGATAAACCTTCGTTTGGTTTTTAGGTGCATAGAAATTTTGCATTCAAAAAGTTTTGAAAGACTTCTATAGTGAAACTTGGGTAAGAAAAATCAAGAGAAACTCTGGCTAAGGAAGGACAAGGTTTCTAAGCTTGTCCATCGTGACTCACCTCTCCTTCCTAGGAGCTATTCGGTTTCTTCACCTCTAGAATCTCTCTAGAAGTCATTCACCAAAAACACAAAAACAATCTTTGAAAGGTTTTTGACTTAGATACTTGTGCAAGCCTTTCAAACACTTGTGAAAACCATTTCTTCACTTCACAAGTATGAGTCATTCTAGTGTTCAAGGAACAATTCATCATGATCAAGAGAACACACAACTGAGAGAGGAACTTAATAGAACTAGAGCTTAGCTAAATGAGCTTAGACAGATGGTCACAAACCGCACTCTCAATCAGAGAGGCCACAACCAAGAGGATCACTCTCATAGGCAACACCATGATCATGGTGATCATTCACAACATAGTGATCACAATAGTTATCATCCCTATGATCACAATCAACACCCACCTAGGCAACACCACATTCATAGGGAACATCATGTGGAACGTAAGCATGACCTTCCTCCCTTCTATGGCAGAGACAATGTAGAAGAATACTTTGAGTGGGAGATGAAGGTTTAGCAAATCTCCGAATGTTACCACGTAGATGATAGAAGGAGAGTGACCCTAGCCACCTTGACCTTTCAAGATGCAGCCTTCTATTGGTGGACCTCACTAATTAGAGATCAAAAGATGCATGGCGACTATACCATACAGTACTGGAATGAGCTAAAAGCCGCCTTGCACCGAAGACATGTTCCAGCATATTATGCTAGGGAAGTCATGGACAAGCTCCATCAACTACAACAAATAAACATGAGTGTTGAAGAATATTGACAAAGGTTAGAATTATTCATGTTAAGAGCTGGAATCAAAGAGGAAGAAAGATTCACCATAGCTAGGTTCCAAAGTGACCTTAACTATGAGATCCATGATAAGGTAGAGCTTTTACCTTACTTAGATCTCAATGATTTCGTCCAGCTATGTGTGAGAGTGGAAGAGAAAATTAGAAGAAAAGCTTCCACTAGAAGGATTTCCCTTACCACCTCCATGTATAGGAAAGATCCTAAGAGGGAGGGTAGTCCAATGAGGTATGAAAAACCTCAAGAAAAAGAAAAGGAAAAAGAAAAAGAGAAAGTGAGAGGTAAAGAAAAAGAGAGAGAGCGAGAAAGAAATACCCTTCACAAAGAATCTTCAAAAGAACAAAGTGGTAGAGAAACCAAATGTTTTAAATATGGAGAACGAGGACATTATTCTTCTGAGTGTCCTCACAAAAGGTCTACTTATCTCTTAGACTACGAAAGTAACAATGAAGATTATTCTAGTGACTCAGATACTTCTATATCTGAGGAAGAAGCCTTACCTTGTGAAGGTGAGTTATTATTGGTTAGACGACTTCTTGGAAGTCAAACCAGAGAACTAGAACAATCCCAAAGGAAGAACCTATTCCGCACAAGATGCAAAATTTTTGAACACACTTGTTCATTAATTGTGGATAATGGTTCTTCTTGCAATTGTTGTAGTTCTCGAGTGGTGAATAAGTTGGCCTTACCTACTATTCCTCATCCCAAGCCTTATAAGCTTTAGTGGATAAAAGAGGATGAAGAAATAGTAGTCAATACACAAGTAACCATACCAATATCCATTGACAACTATGAGGAAAATGTTTTATGTGATGTTGTTCTAATGGATGTTGGACATGTATTACTTGGTCGGCCATGGCAATATGATCATAACTCCACTCATGATGGCTATACCAATAAAATAACTTTCCTCCACAAAGGAAATAAAATCACATTGATTCTCTCACACCTTAACAAGTGAAAGAGGATGAAATAAAAATTAAAATGAAAATTAAAAAAGAAAGAAAACAACAAAATAGGTTGTAAAAAAAATCTTCTCAAGAAAAGAAGAAGGACACAAAGGTATGTATGTTGTTAACTCTTTCCTTAGTAGGTAAATACCTTGACTATTCTTCTTCTCAAAAACATCACTTTGTTTCTACATTTCATTATGTGGAATGTTCCAAACAAAGTGAAACTAAAAATAAATTAAAGGCCAAGAATTCTTCTCATAAAATTTTTGTCAAAAGGCCTTCATTTCATATTCTTCTCTTTGCATATATCTCATTCATAATTCTAATTTTTGCTATTTTTTGTAGATATATCTTTGACCCAGGTGGAAAATAAACACCAAAGTTGTGCTTCTTCTTTCTTCCCGATTTGAGGACAAATCGTTTTAAAGAGGGATGCAATGATGACAACCCGTTTAGGGACTTCCCATCCAAAGAAGTATCAACTTCAACTAAGACTAAAGAAAGGGAAGTAGAATAAAGATTCCTAAAGAACTTTCCTTATATAAGTCTTATATAAATTCTTCTTAAACTAAATAATTCAGTTTGTTTTGTAGGTCATTAATAAGGTGAGGAACTAAACAAGGAGAAGCAAAGGAGAACAAGAGTGAGACTTGTTCACGGCCAACACTTCATTTGGCAACAAGTTTGCCACATGGAACACACCAGCTGCCAACACCTTTTCCATTTTACAGATGAATCATATCTAGCCGAGACTTCTACTCTTTGCAGCACATTTTTTATGCTTCCCACGTGGACTACACTTCTTGAAGCACATGATCCATACCGTCCACGTGAAACATGCCAAACTTCCTCTACACACTTCTTTTAGTTTTAAGCATGTTTGTATCAATCATATTGTATAGCTTGCATTGCACAAATCATAAGCTCTTTTCCATCTATAAAAGAGAAGCTTGATCCCTTGTAAAAATAACTTGATTGATAGTGAAATGCTGCCAAAATACAGTCACTTCTCTTAAGTTCAATGCTTAAGCTCTTTAGCTTGATTCTACCTCTAGCTTATTTCCCCTAAGGAAAGCTTTATGAGCTAGAAAATATCCACCTTACACTGCCAAACACATTGAATCATTTCCTTAAACACCTTACACGCATCAATCATACTCATCCGTGAATCCAATTCCACTGCCACTGCTCTATCGGAAAGTTGTTTCTTCTTGAAGACCGAAGCAGCTTCCATCAGATTAAAAATACCGCTATCTGTGATGTAATTTTGACACTAAATGCACCCTTTTCTACTTAGAAACTTGCTTGGAATCATGTTTTTCTGTTAAGTTGTGTGAATAATGTTGGTCGGTATCAGCTAGAGAATAACGCAACGGAATAAAAATTAAGTTTAGCGAAAAGCATGTTCGGTCACAAGTTATATAAAAATGGTTAGTTTTAAAAATAAATTTTCTTAAGAGAAAATTTATCGAACAATTGGTGTATATAAGACAGTAAAGAGTGTAGGGCGTAGAAAAATCACACAGATGATTTTTATACTGGTTCGACTCAAAACAATCTACGTCCAGTCGTTAATCACTATAAAAAGTGATTAACAGTTTAACTAAAAAATCAGTTTCACAGATTACAACAATAGTAAATAAAATATGACGATTGAACTGGAAGATGAACACTCTACCAACTCGAAGAGAACCGCTCCGACTATCGACACACGAAACGCGAGCTTCTCCTATTCACGAGACCAGGCAGAGCACCTTGTCAACTCGAAGAGAACCGCTCTGACTATCGACACACGAAATGCGAGCTTCTCTTATTCACTAGATCAAGCAAAGGAACTGAACTAGCTTTTAAGAACTTCCTCTGACAAACAGTATTCTACAAAAGCTTTATGTTCAACAACGTTACTTCTGAAGTTCTCAAAAGACCAATATATAGCCAGCTAGTCTGAATATGAAAGGTCAAGTCCCAACTGCCAGTATTAATCGACTATTGTAAGTGATAATCGATTATTTGAAGTGATAATCGATTATTCCAGAGCAATACAGTTTTTCGAAAAAGCTCATGATAATCGATTATTACTCCTCGTAATCGATTATTCTAGAACAGTACCTAAACTACAAGTTTTACATATTTAAGGACATTCCTAATACATTTATATTCTACAAAGTGCTTTTTAAAAAGATTTCTAATATCTTCTTCAAGTTAAAATTCTTGTAGCATCATCAAAATGATTTACTTCAAGATTTACCAATGCTCCTCATTGGTAACAATCTCCCCCGTTTTGATGATTATAAAAAATTCAAGTTTTAAATGCAACTTTGGCTTTCCTGCAAAACATACAAGCTAACAGACAACAACAAAGTTAGTAATACATGTATCAACTTATATTATACTTCTCTCCTTTTATTATACTTCTCCCCCTTTTTTATCATAAGCAAAAAGATTAATGTAAAAAAGCTCCCCCTTAATATGATCTCCCCCTCAATTAAACAATGTATGTGTAAAAAGCAAAAAATCATTTTATTCATAAGGAAAGGAGTACTTTAGCATCATAAAGAGAAACATGAAAGACAGAAATATAACATAGAAGCAACAACAATAAACAACAAAACATATTAACATAGAAACCTAACTCTAAAACTCAAGGCTAAGGGATCTGTTAGGTGGTTGAATGTTTAGATGAGTTTCAATATTTGTTAGGCGAACATCATGATCAAGAAATTGATCAACCACGTATTTGTCATGAGCTTGCTGCCACTCATAAATTTCTTTAAAGTGAGTTTTCTGTGCAAGACTCGTATCCTCTAATTGTTTAGATAGTCTAGCAAAATGTTCTTCCATGGTAAGTGAGGAGGATGAAGGTATGTTGGATGAACCAGCTTCAGAAGGAGCAGCAGCACTTACTAGTTCTGCCATATGAGCATCCATGTCTTCTTCTTCATCAGCATCTGAGTGATTATCATCTTTATGAATAATTGCATTTCCTCGAGTAACAAATCCCATTTGGCGAAAAGTGGTTTCTCAAATTTCAGAACCAATAGCTTGAATTGCTTGAACAAGTTCGCCTTCCACATTAACCCCTTTGTATTCTAGGATTCTAGAGATGAGAAGACCATAAGGAAAATGATAAGAGTGTTATTTATTTGCTTTTACCATGGTGTCAGCAATAAGAACAGGCCAATCAATATGTATGTGATTTAAAATCCCATACAGAAGAAGCAGATCCTGCTCAGAGCATTGAGCATGGTTGATGGCTCTTGGACACAATATCCACATGATCAAGTAGTGGATCATCCTCTCTTCAACTTTGAAACCACCAACAAGTAGGTTCCTACGGTTGGTCTACTGTTCAGGATGGCGCAAGAAAGATTGAAAGGCCAGCAATCGGTTGAAGTTTGGAACTCCGAGATGAACTTTCACAGCATCATCCCAGATGGTAAGTTGAGCAACGTTGGTCCACATGCCGTCATCCAAAATTATGCGGACGCCTTTCACCTTGGTGGATATTATCCCATCTTTATATCTCAAATTGAAATAGAAAACTCTTATGAGATCGGGATATATGCAACCTTTTTGCTCCACTAAGTGTGTGAGACCCTGTGCAGCAAAAAGATCTAGAAACTGAAATCCATAGAAGCGATAAAAATCAAGTCGAATATACTTTACCACCATGATTCTCCTCTCTTGCCAAAAGTTGACATAATTTGCATGTTTCTCTTGATCGAAGATCCACCCATCAATAGTGGCGGGACGTGGTTGTGAAGAAGAAGAAGCACCAGTATTTCTTTTACAGGTTCTTCTAGAATCAGCCATGGAAAATTTGAAAGAAAGGGAAACTTTTGAGAAAGATGAAGAAATTTGTTTCAGATTTGATTTTGGGAGTTTTTGGGTGCAAAGAAGTGACCATTATTCGATTATAAGAGGTTATTTATAAGAAAAATCAGAAAACTAGTCGTTTATAGCCGTTATAGAGCTCTCCAACGGCTCTATTTTTGGAACTGTGCGCGTGATAATCGATTATTGTTAGTGATAATCGATTATCAGTTCATGAGTTACTTTCCAGATATTGTAGAATAATCGATTATGGCTGAAGATAATCGATTATCTGTTCATAATTTTCCAGATTTGGGTTTGAGTTTGAATAATCGATTATTCCATGAGATAATCGATTATTTACGATTAAGGGATTTCGAAAAGCCAGAAATATATAATCGATTAAAAACGCTAATCTTACGAAAATTTAAAATTTGCATAAACTTTGATCCTAAGACATATCTAACACTCCTAACTCTCTTCTAAGCTCATAGAATTTATCCTTAGGAAGTGCCTTTGTGAAAATATCAGCTAATTGATGTAAGGTATCAATATATTCAATTTGGCAATCTCCCTTTTGAATATGGTCTCTCAAGAAATTATGTCTGATCTCAATGTGCTTAGTTCTTGAATGCATTATGGGGTTCTTAGTCAAATTTATAGCACTAGTATTATCACATTTCAATGGTATATGATCAAGGAAGATATTAAAGTCCTCCGGTTGTTTTTTCATCCACAAGATTTGGGCACAACAGTTGCCAGCAGCAATATATTCAGCTTCAGTGGTAGACAAGGCTACACACGTTTGTTTCTTTGAGTGCCAAGACACCAAAGAACAACCCAGAAAATGACAGGTTCCACTAGTACTTTTTCTATCAATTTTACAACCACCATAATCTACATCAGAATATCCTATTAAACTAGGTGAAGCATCAGAAGGATACCAAAGTCCAAAAGAAGTGGTTCCCTTAAGGTATTTTAAGATTCTCTTAACAGCAGTCAAATGAGATTCTTTGGGATTAGCTTGGTACCTAGCACACACACATACACTTTGCATAATATCTGGTCTACTAGCAGTTAGGTACAGAAAAGATCCTATCATACCTCTAAACATAGTTTCATTTACTCCTTCTCCAGATTCATCCTTATCTAAATAACACGAAGTTGGCATAGGTGTATTTTCCTCTTTGCAAGTATCCATACCAAATTTCTTAAGAACTTCCCTACAATATTTCGTTTGGGAGATAAAGGTTCCTCCATTCATTTTCTTTATTTGTAATCCTAAAAAGAAATTCAGTTCACCCATCATAGACATCTCACACTCACCTTGCATTATTTGTGCAAATTCTTCACACAAAGAATTATCAGTTGACCCGAATATAATATCATCTATGTATACTTGCACAATCAAGATGTGTTTACTTACTTTCTTAATAAATAAGGTTGAATCAATCTTACCTCTGGAAAAATTATTATCAATTAAGAAGGTACTAAGTCTTTCATACCAAGACCTAGGTGCCTGTTTAAGACCATATAATGCCTTTTTCAATTTATAAACATGATCAGGATATTTAAAATCCTCAAAACCAGGAGGTTGACTAACATACACTTCTTTTATAAAACCATTTAAAAAAGCACTTTTCACATCCATTTGATACAGTTTAAATTTCATCAAAGATGCATATGCAAGTAATAATCTAATTGCTTCTAACGTGGCTATCAGACCATATGTTTCATCATAGCCTATACCTTCTTCTTGATAGTAGCCCTTTGCAACTAGTCTTGCTTTGTTCTTTGTGATGTTCCCATCCTCATCAAGCTTGTTTCTAAATACCCATTTTGTTCCTATGACTTGATAATCATCTTGCTTAGGAATAAGTTCCCAAACTTCATTCCTTTCAAATTGATTTAGCTCTTCTTGCATAGCAACGCACCACTTATCATCTTGAAGAGCTTCCTTTATGTTCTTGGGTTCTATCTGAGACACAAAAGCTACAGTTAGACAGAAATTATTAAGATTGTGTCTAGTAGTTACCCCTTTTGATATATCTCCAATGATGTTGTCCAAAGAGAGTCCTCTTGGTTGTTGATAACTTTTAGGATCAACAGTTTGAGGTGTTTCTTGAAGTTCCGGAGGATAGTTCTCGTTTAGGTACATCTCTTCAAGTGCTTCCCTTAAATAATCCTCATCACCTGCAATAGGTTTATTTGACTCAAGAGGGTTTACCTCAAGGTCCACAATCTCATCAAAGACAACATGCATTGATTCTTTAATTATCAAAGTTCTTCTATTGAATACTCTATATGCTTTGCTAGTCAAAGAATATCCTAGGAAAATTGCTTCATCAAATTTTGCATCAAATTTACCAAGATTATCTTTACCATTGTTCAAGACAAAGCCTTTGCATCCAAAAATTTTCAAGTGAGACACATTTGGTTTTCTACCATTTAACAATTCATAAGGAGTTAATTTTAGAATTGGCCTAATAAGCATCCTATTCAACACATAACAAGCAGTACTAACTGCATCAGCCCAAAAATAATTTGGTACATTAGATTCATTCATAAGCGTTCTAGCTAATTCTTCTAAAGATCTATTTTTCCTTTCAACAACACCATTTTGTTGGGGAGTTCTAGGTGCAGAAAAATTATGTGCAATGCCATATTCTTCACAAAATTTTTTACAAGATTCATTTTCAAATTCACCACTGTGCTCACTTCTCAATGTTTTGATTTTCAAATCTTTTTCATTTTGAATACGTTTAGCAAAAGATTTAAAGGCTTTAAAGGCTTCACTTTTCAAGGTTAAAAAGAAAGTCCAAGTAAATCTAGTATAATCATCAACGATTACAAGAGCATAGTATTTTCCACGAAAACTCTTAATTTTAGACGGACCAAATAAGTCCATATGCAAAAGTTCTAAAGGTTTTGAAGTAGAAATCATGCTTTTGGATGAAAATGAAGATTTGGTTTGTTTACCTTTTTGACATGCAGTGCATAATTTGTCTTTCTCAAATTTCAGTTTAGGTAAACCAATTACAAGATCTTTTGAAATTAGTTTATTCAAATGTTGCATATGTATATGTGCAGCTCTTTTATGCCATAGCCAAGGAGTTTCCTCTTTAGCAACTAAGTATGTTATACAATGACTAGATGCACTTTCCATATCAATTAAATAAATATTATTATGCCTAACACCTTGCAAAGTAATATCAGTAGAGTCTTTAAAATAAACAGTGCACTTATCACTTTCAAAGGTTACCTTGAGACCTTTGTCACATAATTGACTTATGCTTAGAAGGTTATGCTTGAGTCCTTCAATACAAGACGTCTCTTATAAGTGTTTCCTCCTCCAATGTCTTTGGTTCCTATGATTCTACCTTTGTTGTTATCCCCATAAGGTACGAATCCTTGCTTTTTCTTCTCAAAAGAGATAAACCTTTTCTTGTCATCGGTCATGTGTCTTGAACATCCACTGTCAAGATACCACAATGACTTCTTTGACTTAGTAGGTTCCTATAAAACAAAATGGCAAGAATTTAGGTCCCCAATCTTATTATGGGTCCTTGGGGTTAGTTCATGCAAGCATATATCATTTCACAACTTTAACCCATGCATATTTACCATTCGAAACACCAAAATGTTTAATGTTGCATTTGATTGATGTATGTCCATGTTTCATACAGTAAAAACAGCAAACATTATTTACTTTACTTTTAACAAAAGTCCCTTTTTCAACCCAAACTCTACGAGTCCTTCTAGTTTTAGGCTTTTTGTTTTGATGCATGCTTGTGCGCCTAACATTTCTTCTACCAAAATCTAATTTAGCAAGAAAATTTTCAAGAATGTCAATGTCAAACATATGACTTTTGCAAGATAAACACTCAACACGTTTAACAGTTGCATTTGAATTATACAGTTTTGTTTCTAAAATGCTAACTTTGTTTCTCAAAACAACTTCTTCATCAAGAAATGTGTCATATTTTGATATCAAATCATTATGCTCCTTTTCTAATTCACTAGATTCAAAGCTGGAATCACTTACTTGACTTCCAGTATCTTCTGAGTCAGCCATTAGACATATATTTGCTTCTTCATCTGAATCACTTGAGCTAGTTGAACTAGAAGCATTATCTTCCCAAGCTATGTAAGCTTTCTTTTTCTTTGGAAACTTTCTTTCCTTCTTTTCTTCACTTTTCTTGTTCTTTGGACATTTGGTTTTCATATGTCCTCTTTCTCCACATCCGTAGCATTTAACACTTGAAGGAGATTCTTGATTTTCTCTCTTTTGTGTACGAAATTTATCTTTTCCTTTTGCTTTCATAAAATTTAGCAAATTTCTTTATCATGAGGCTCATGTTCTCCTCATCATCAGAATCATCATCTTCAAACTTTTTAGAACTCTTGCCTTTTGAGATCTAGAATTTAAAGGCAAGTGTCTTCCTTTTACCTTGATCCTCTTGATCCTCTTCAGTAGTTAATCTTTTCAATTCAAGCTCATGCTCACGGAGCTTTCCAAAGAGAATCGGCATCATCATTTGAGAGAGGTTTTGTGACTCCGAGATGGCAGTCACCTTTGGTTGCCAAGACCTGTCCAAAGATTCTAAAATTTTGACATTTAATTCGTCAGTATCAAAGGTCTTACCCAAACCAGTCAAGTGGTTCACTATGTGAGTGAAACGCTTTTGGACATCAGATATAGTTTCTCCAAGTTGCATTCTGAACATCTCATACTCCTGAATAAGAGTGTTCTTCCTTGCACGTTTCACATCCTCTGTACCCTCATGTGTGACTCTGAGGACTTCCCACATTTCTTGTGCTGTCTTACACACTGAAATTCTATAAAACTCATCAAGTACAACAGCAGATGAAATAATATTACGAGCTTTAATATCAAACTGAGCTCGTCTATTTTCTTCAGCAGTCTAGTTAAAATATGGTTTTTCTACCTCTACACCATCAACTGTACTTTTAGGAATAAAAGGACCATTTTGTACTGCTTCCCAGATACCTCTGTCAACAGACCCCATAAAAATTTTCATTCTGACTTTCCAGAATGCATAATTATCACCAGTAAAAAGTGGTGGTCTGTTAGTAGAAGCACCCTCGGCATATACAAGATTTTGATTATGACCGGTCATTTTCGAAAATTTTGAAAGCCTATCAAAGCAAGCTCTAATACCAATGTATCAACCAGAGAATAATGCAGCGGAATAAAAGTTAAGTTTAGCAGAAAGCATGTTCGGTCACAAGTTATATAAAAATGGTCAGTTTTAAAAATAAATTTTCTTAAGATAAAATTTATCGAATAGTTGGTGTATATAAGACAGTAAAGAGTGTAGGGCGTAGAAAATCACACAGATAATTTTTATACTGATTCGATTCATAAGAATCTACGTCCAATCGTTAATCACTATAAAAAGTGATTAACAGCTTCACTAAAAAATAAGTTTCACGGATTACAACAATAGTTAATAAAATATGATGATTGAACTTTGCTTCGAAGAACGAACTGGAAGATGAACACTCTGCCAACTCGAAGAGAACCGCTCCGACTATCGACACACGAAACGCGAGCTTCTCCTATTCACGAGACCAAGCAAGGGAACTGAACTAGCTTTTGAGAACTTCCTCTGACAAACAGTATTCTACAAAAGCTTTCTGTTCAACAACGTTACTTCTGAAGTTCTCAAAAGACCAATATATAGCCAGCTAGTCTGAATATGAAAGGTCAAGTCCCAACTACCAGTAATAATCGATTATTGTAAGTGATAATCGATTATTCAAGTCCGTTACAAGTTTTTCAAAATAACTTAGGCAGTTTTCAAAACAGACCTGTGATAATCAATTATTTGGAGTGATAATCGATTATTCCAGAGCAATACAGTTTTTCAAAAAAGCTCATGATAATCGATTATTACTCCTCGTAATCGATTATTCTAGAACAGTACCTAAACTACAAGTTTTACATATTTAAGGACATTCCTAATACGTTTATATTCTACAAAGTGCTTTTTAAAAAGATTTCTAATATCTTCTTCAGGTTAAACTTCTTGTAGCATCATCAAAACCATTTACTTCAAGATTTACCAATGCTCCTCATTGGTAACAAATAAGAGAGTTGAGGTTGAATTTGATGAGTTTATGACTAAGTTCCCTTGTTTTGGCAGGAAATGAGATAATATGAAAATCAGAGATGAAGTGTCAAGGAGACAGAGCACAGAAAGGCCTGGAAAAGCACTAGAAGGGAGGAATGCTCGAAGCTTGGGCGCCCTTTTTGGAGGCTTAAGCGCAAAAGAGTGTCGCTCGCCGCCTGGGCAGTTGAGCATCAAAAGCACGAAGCTCGAGTGCCCTGTTTGAAGGCTTAAGCATTAAGGACCACCGCTCACCACCCGGGCGCCATAAGTGGGGCACTTGAGCGTCAGCAACATGGGTCGGACTTTGTTTTTGTTCTGTTTTCGCTCTATTTAAAGGACCCAGATGTCCTAGGTTTGGTATCTTTGGCAGGAGGAGCACAATTGTTGGGAAACAGGTAGGCTTCGTTTTTACACCAAGACGGGGGTGAATTGGTGTTGTTTCAAAAACAAAATCTTTTCGCAATCTTTAATCAAAAGTATGAAGCTTTTTTATCTTTCTTGAAATGCAAGTAATGAAAATTTCTATGCAGCAGAAAAACGTAGTTGACTGCGTAACAAATATAGTCGACTGAAATAAAAAGTGCAGGGATAGAGAAAAGCAAACACTAGTTTTTATACTGGTTCGGCCAACAATGACTACATACAGTGTCCTTCCAACCCAGGGAGCAAATGCACTATATAGGTTGTGGATTTTACAACAAGGAATTTATAGAAGACCTCACGTCAAAAATATAATCTCCTCTCTAACCCAAAACCAAAATATAGCTGCAATAACCAAAATCAGACTTGCAGCAAGAATCCCTTCTTCTGCAATCTGAACCCACGTCGAACAATCCTCAACGTGTAACCCCTGTATCACAACAGGTCAATTCCAGCACTCTTCACAGGATGCCAAGCCTTCAATCAACGCAGCAGTCTTCACAGGATGTCAAGCCTTCAATGAACAATCAAGAAGCACCTTCTTTGTGCAGTTTTTTATCACACAGTCAGCGCATAAGCCTTCTCCCTTTGAATCTCTCTCAAGATAGATCACCACCGTCTTCTTGGAGAATTCTTGGAGCTGTTAACACAGAGAATTCAATCTGAAACAATAAATGAAAATGTTAGAGCATCAAAAGTCTTTGAATAAATCGTGTTCGGCCAATTTATAGATTTATGTCAGTCAGATTGTTTCTCAGTCGAATAACCTACTAATTCAGTTGCCTGTATTAATACAGTTATAACAGACACTCAACATAGAGACTCTCAGTCAACACAAATCAACACACGTTCAATACAGTTGACCAAGTCATCAATCCTTAACTAACTTTTAAAAAACATAGTCGTTGGAGCGTGTAAGCATAACATAATTCCAAAACAAATCAATAATACAGTCGAATGTACTCTAGACAAAGTCGACTGACACATGGAAAAACATTTTGAAATTCTTTTCAATCCAAAACTGTTACTAATAAGGAGCATTGGTAAATCTTGAAGAAATTTATATTGATGATGCTGCAAGAAGTTTTACTTGAAGAAGATAATATAATTTTTTAAAAGCACTTTGTAGAATTTAAATGTAGTAGAAATGTCTTTAAATTATGTAAAACTTGTATTATTTTAGAAAATGTTCTGAAATAATCGATTATGTGAAGCAATAATCGATTATAATGAGTATGACTGAGATAATCGATTATCACTTCACATAATCGATTATCACAAGTATGTTTTTGAAAAATTATTTTGAAAACTTGTAACGGACTTGGATAATTGATTATTAGTGTCAGTTGGGACTTGACCTTTGATATTCAGAGCAACTGGATATTGGGTTTCTGAGAAGTTTAGAAGCAACGTTTGAACAAAGAGCTTTTGTAGAATACAGTTTGTCTGAGGAAGTTATCAAAAGCTAGTTCAGTTCCCTTGCCTGGTCTCGTGAATAGGAGAAGCTCGCGTTTCGTGTGTCGATAGTCGGAGCGGTTCTCTTTGAGTTAGCAAGGAGCTCTGTCTGGTCTCATGAATAGGAGAAGCTCGCGTTTCGTGTGTCAAAAGTGGGAGCGGTTCTCTTCGAGTTGGCAGAGTGGTTGCTTCCAGTTCGTGTGTCGAAGGAAGCTCTTCCGGTTCGTTTGTGGAAGGAAGGTGTTTTCTATCCCTTACTCATTTCATTATCTTGTAATCTGTACAACTATTTTTTAGTGGAACTGTTAATCACTCTTTATAGTGATTAACAACTAGACGTAGAATCTTTTGATTCGAACCAGTATAAAAATCATCTGTGTGATTTTTCTCTTCTCTACACTCTTTAAACTTTTAGCACTCCAACTGTTTGATAAAAGTTCTCTAAGAAAATCAATTTTCTAAAACGACTTGATTTGTGACCGAACACGTTTTTTGCTATTTAAATTTTTATTCTGCTTACACTCTGTCTGGTACCGACCAACACAAACATCACAGAGCACTGATTCTCAAAATCTGTACAAAGGTTTTAGAATAGTCGAATCCATTATAGATGTATTCGATTGGACTAGAACTTTGTCACACAATTATAATTTTATAAAAGTGCTTGTGATTTTTCACTTTCCAGAATGTGCAGTAAAATATTTTTAATAAAGCAGTTCACATTGCACATAATGATATAAGCATGTTCCACAAATATATCACACAATTAACATAGGAACATACATCACAGTACATCAAAACATGTTCAGCAGATATAACAATCAGTACAACATAAGAACATGTAATGCAACAATACATGTACTGTTATTAAACAATGTGTTGTCATCATAAAAAACCAAATTGATATAGAGTTTGTGTTGTCAACAATCTCAACAACAACAACACACTTTTTGAGCCTCTGGAGGCGGATTTAGATGCGGGAGCTTCCATCCCTAATTTTTAGGGTTTCTCTTTCTCATTCTTCTCCATTGTTCATCTAGTTTCACCATGTCTATGGTGAACTAAACTTTATTGTTGTTGGGGGATGATGTAACATTGTGAACTCTTATGTAATTGAATTGATTCCTAATAATATATGCTTTTTCATTAATTCTTAGAGTAATTCATCTATGAGTATTGCATGCTTTGTTTAACTCATTCATAGCGTGGTTTATGAATTGCATGAGTGCCGGGAGGTTCCTTACAATTCAGGTTCTTGTTGAATTACTCCCAAGAGTAATATTTCTCAGGGATGAGGGTATGAGTCATGGTCGTCTTAAAACTCTTGATCTTCACATTTAATTACTAGGGATGCTAGGAATTGAATGAACTGGTGATTAAGGACAAACTTATTTCACCGAGGGATCGGGTTTAAGTGATTTAGTGAGTAACGCTAACATTAATGCATAAAGAAGAATTCTTACATACATGAGAGGGGACTTGGTGAAATCTAACCCAAACAACATACTCATCTCATATTAAAACAACATTTGTTCATCATTGTGTTATTCTGCTATTGATCAAACTACATTCATATGTAATTTTATGTCTTTGCATCTGAAACCAATGATCTCGTTTTCTTTACATCTTAATTAATCGAGTTATCACACATGACTGTCTAGTGCCGAGAGTCTTCTGGGATACGGTACTTGGTCTTACCATTTTATATTACTTGTGCGATTCGGTACACTTGTCGATCCATCAACAGTACACATACATGTGTTTTTATTAACAATGTGTTGTCATCATCAAAAACAAATATCACAAGGATTGGGTTTAGCTAACACTATGCTCTCCTTATCAACATTTTTAAAGAGGGAGACTTAGTTTGGCTTCACTTGAGAAAGGAAAGGTTTCCATCTCAAAGAAGGTCCAAACTTAGTCCAAAAGGAGATGGTCCTTTCAAGGTGGTGAAAAGAATAAATGATGATGCATACATATTAGATATTCCTGAAGATTGTGGTGTCAGTCCTACTTTTAACGTCTATGACTTAATTCCTTTCACAGGAGATGAGCAACAGGACGAAGCAAATATGAGGACAAATCATTTTCAAGAGGGAGGGTCTAATGGAGGACCATCTAGGACTCACATTGGACCTCTAACTAGAGCCATGTCCAAGAGAATTCAAGAAGAAGAAGGATTAAAAACACTTTACTCTTTTGGAAAATCAGATATTAATCCTTCCTCTCTTCTAATATGCTTATATATTATTATTTTGTAGGGTTCAATAATACTAATTCCAACCCTTTTGCTCTGAAGTCTCTCTTAATATTAATCATTCTTCTCTTGTAATATGCAGAATTAATTCCAGCCCTTTTGCTCTTAAGTCTCACTTAACTTTCGACTTCTCTGACTCTCCTCTAGCTTCCTTCCTTAGCAGGAAGGCTTTCTAAGCTCTTTAGCCTCTCACGCACACCTTTCATTCACTCAAACATCATCATCTTCACTCATTTCCGTTGCCCTTGGGTTTCTACTATTGTGTCTCTTTGGAGCTTCTTCCGTGATTCATGCTTGGAGAATCCTCCATGTCATAAAGAAGATTACAACAACAAAAAGGCTTGAAGAAACAAGCCTAATCCAATTTCTATATAAAGAGACTTAAGGAAACACATTGGAGAAGCTTAGGAAACCTTTGGGGGGCAAGGGTTTCAAATTTCATCCTCTCTCTTCACCTATGTTCTCCAGCATTTCTTCTTGTATTTTCATTTTATTTCCATATTCCCCTAGAGTGTTAAGCCTCTAGAGCTCTACAATAACTTCTTAATTGGATTTTGAGGTTAATGAATAAATTTGTTTGTTCTTTTGATTCTTGTTGTGATTTATTTTTATCTGTCTTTTGCTTCTTAATCAAGTAAAAGTAATCATTTTTGTATTACAACAAGTTAGCATGGTGTGAAATCTACATAATAAATTAATCATATGAGTCCAAAGGTTTTTATTTTTAATTGAGAATTTACTTTGATTAAAGTTAGAAACTTTCATGTGATTGGTTTTTATCCCATAATTGAGAATATACTTTGATTAAAGGTAAAAAATTTAACAAGAATTAATCAAGAATGTAATTTGGTTAATTATTTTTTTACTTGATATAAGAAATAAAAGAATGGACATGATTAGGCATAGTAATACTTAATTGAGAATATACTTTAGTTAAAGTTACTATGACTAATCTACAAAGTTCTTGCTTTTAATTGAGAATGTACTTTGGTTAAAAGTGAGAACACCAACAAATTAATTGATAATTTACATTAATTAATTTGAAAATCTAAGACAATTATTAATTAAACAATAATCTTTAAATAACCAATGATGAATTTATTTTGAAAAAACAATTAAATCCACCAATTTTCTTTATCATTGTTTTTTATCTTTTTAAATCTCTTTATAAATTTATTTGTTTTTATATTGTTATTTTGTTCTTTAATCTTTTATTAATCTTTATCTTCTTTATTGTTTTTGTTTTATTAACCCTTTTGTATAGTTTTTATAAGAACTAATTTGTTAAGAATCAATTCCGTGTTCGTTGGGAGTCGACTTAGGATTGAATTTACTATTTCTATTATGTTGACTACTATCTTAGTAATATTGAATTTGCTATATTTTAGTAGTATTAATTTCATTGCATTAACGACAGTGTTACCTAGAAAGGTTAAACTTGTAGTAATTTGAAGAGGTTTATACTCATGTTCCTTGAGAGGATAAACTAGTGAACTTGAAGAGGAATGCCTTGGTGTAACTTGGAAAGGTTGATACTTGTTGCTAGTCAAATGTTTTGACTAGTGATTTCTTAAGTAGGTGGCTTAAGAGACTGAATGTATAACTTCAAGGGAAGATGAAGTGGTATCAATCCTTGTGTGCATTCTCTCTATCTTACTACCATTTTTAATTATATTGATTATAATATGTAAGGATGAAATGATTATCAAATGTCTACTAACCTTAAACCTCACCTTCTAAAACCATATTACACCAACAAAAACGGTTAAGCAATATGAACATTAAAGAGTTTCCCCAAAGATCTCTTTAACACGAAAAGAGATTATTGATCCAAAAAATTCAATCGAAAAACACAAATCGTCCTTCACTCTTCACATGTAAATAAAAAATGCTTAATGTATGGTATGTAATATAAGATCAAACAGTTGGAATCCAGAGTCGTTCAGTCTAGCTACAGTAAAGCCCCGTGAACCAGCTCAAATGGTTTTATCAATAATGTGCTGAAGTTGGGCCAGCGTCTAAAGCTATCGGGCCAATAGTCCAATAGAGGATAAAATACTTAAGGATATTTGGTTAAAGATATTGATAAGCTATTACAAAATCTAAAGGTAAGTCTGTTTTTATTTTATTAGGCCTATGTCAGTTTAGGGTCCATGGGACAACCTATAAATACAAGGTCAGGGACATCAGCCAGGTATGTTCAACTCCCGCTTGACTCACTCTATCATTCTCAAATACTCAAATAGTGATAACCCTTCACTGAGTATTCAATTAAGAGCCAAGGCTCTTCAATCACACGTCTAACTTAACCGTCGGAGTGCCTTTTATAGGTGTCTCCCCCCCCCCCCACTGGAGTAGAAGACAGCTGAGTGATCCACGCCAAAAACCTTTCGGTCAGCAATAAAGACCGAATGACCCAGACTGGAGGAGTGCAAGTGGCCAAGTCTAAAGTCCACCGAGCAGTCCACACTGGAAACCGAATGGTCATAAAGGAGCAAGTGATCCAGACCGAAGGAAGACATGCGATCTAGACAACCAAGGACAAGGAAAATGTCTCATAATAGATTAGTCCATCAATCCCACCAAATTCTTACCGAAATACTTAAAAAATAAAACCTTTCACTACATTATTTGATTTGATTTGTAATTTAACGAACAAAATAACGTAAGAATATAGTCTCAAGCTTACAAGAAAAATTATACTCTTAAAATGTCGTGCCTATAACGAAAATAACCATTAATATATTAAATGATAAAAACTATATGATTATTAACATCTCACTCATCAATATTTCAAGCTAACTATTTTCATGTATAAATATTTGCCTTTTTCTTTATTTTTCTATACTTTTAATGGGACTAAGTCCACAAAGAGTCCATATAGTTGTTTGTCACAAATGTTAATAATATCATATCACTTTAACACAAACAGATGGAACAATTTATTTAAAGGAAAATTAAGAGGAAAAAAAAGTTAAGGTTTATTATACTGATAAAAACATCATTTTGGAAATGACTGAATTTAGACTAATCATGAAACTGAATTGTAATTAACTGGTTCATAGTCAAGGTAGATCAACCTTATTAAAGACTTATTTTTATTTCAAATTCTAAATCATTACATGGTAACTAAGTTCTTAAGAACATGCTTTGGAGTTAAAAGTGAAAGCATATGATCCCACAGCCGCCGCACAATTGACATTGGTGCTTCCTATTACATGGTTTGACTACAACCAGATGTTTCGCCATTGCTAGCTATCAGTTTGTGTGAATATAACTAATACCACTAATAACAATGAGGAATGACATGGTATTCCAACTTCAGATTGCCACCATCCACATCTTCTACTTTCTTCTCCCTTTCTAAATTATATATTTCGTTACTACACGAAGATTTTATTAAAAAAATAAAAATAATTTTTTTTGAAAATAATTTTTTTTTAAAAATTATACTAAATTTATTGTAAAATTATATTGTATTTAAAAAAAATCTATTATGTGAAAAAAACTATATATAACATTACTTTAGATTAAATATTAATATTATTTGTCCTCTGTACTTATCATAATTTTTTAACATTTTGTTCTTTCGTAAGGTAGAGAGCTTAGTTGGCAAATGTTCCAACTCCTATTTTTTTTTTTAAAATTCTCATGTTTCAACTCTATGCTATTATATTCTTTCTGCTTGATAAAAATGGGAAGCCAATATTTTCTTATACATTATTCAAAGTGAATCAAATAATGGAGTAGTTTAGCTTTATCCTCACGAATAAATTAAATTATTAAATAATGCTTTTTAGGTTAGGCATCGCCAACCAGCCCCTTCCCCAAAAGTCTAGCTTATATGTAAACATCTTTGCCAACTAAACTAATAATTGTATTATGTCTTTAAAACCTTTCTTTATGATATATCTAAACATTTTTTTTTTCAGTTTTATTGACGAACACGTACATATACTAGAGGTGTCAAAATGGGTAACCCGGTCCAAACTGGCCTGATCCACCATGGGTTGGTCACTTAGTGAGTTAACTCAACCCAACTCATTTATTAGCGAGTCAATAAGATTCGAACCCGGCCCGACTCATCATGGGTTGGTGGGTAAACGGGTTGGCTCACTGGTTCATTTAATTACATTTTTTTTAAATAAAAGAAACTACAAATTTTTTATAATTCAAATCCAAACAAAATAATTAATTTTGAAAATAGGGAACTTAAATAATTTTTTCAAACAAAAAAATAATAAATATTTTTTTATAAAATTTAAAAAAAATTAAATTAGGTAGGTGGGTCAGTGGGCCAACCCAGCCCACCACGGGTTCAACCCGCATGAGCTGGGTTTAAATGAGCCGGATTGAAATCTAACCTGCATAAAAAAATACAATTTTTTCAAACCCAACCCAGCTCAAACCTATGGTGGGTCGGATTAACCCACGGGTTGTGACCCATTTTGACAGCTCTACAAGTACACTTTCAGTAATTTTTTTTAATGAAATAAAAAATAACTGTAATTTTTTAAAGGGTTAAATATGTGTTTAGTCTCTATACTTTGGAGCGATTTTGGTTTTAGTCCCTCTGTCAAACTAAGGTACAATTTAGTCCTTCAACTTTAGAAAACTCTAGTTTTAGTCCTTTTTACCAAATCTTTTTAACTGCTTCAAACGCGTTTCTCAGTTAACATTAAAGCAAAAAAAATGTGTCCAACAGTATAAACAATCCAAATGCTATAATGAAACGTGCTTGAAACAACAAATAAAGTTAAAAAGGTTTGGTAAAAAGGACTAAAACCAGAGTTATCTAAAGTTGAAAGACTAAATTGTACCTTAGTTTGAAAGAGGGACTAAAACCAAAATCGTCCCAAAGTATAGAGATTAAAAACATATTTAACCCTTTTTTAAATAACATATTTATTTATTTATAATATGTCAAAAAGTAATAAACTTATTACTAATGATCTCCTAGAACCATTTTCCTTACCCTGTCTGTCTCTCTGGAGATAACAACAATGTTTATTTGCAATAATTGACCGAAACTCACAATGCATAAACGGCTGCAAGTATAAACTTGGGAATCTCATTTAAAATCCTGTCCCTAACGTTAAGAATCTCTCGACCCAGAAAATTTTATGATTTTTTTCTCACTTCCTTTAAATTATTACATTTTTCTTCTACGAGCTAAAATGTTTTGATTTATAATATTCCTTATCTAATTTGAATACCATATTATAAGTGCTAGTTGCATTGGAGTGGGCCATAAGCGTGGTCAAAGAAAGTTGCGTAGTGGAGAATGCACACAAGTCGACCAAAGCCTTCACTTCCACTATTTCAACCCAAAATCATTGCCCCCTGCATTCAATAACACCTCTATATAAACCCTTCCAAATCACAATTATTCAACCTCGGAGATATGGCCACCCCTACTAATCTTCCTTTTAACATCTGTTTCCTCCTTCTATTGCTTCTTCTACCACACTTTAATTTGGGTATGCTTATCTTTTGTTTTTCTTTTAGATCTTCAAATTATTTAATATTATATGTTTTATCAAAGTTCAACGAAGGAACATTGCATTGATTCAGTATAGACGAAACCTTCATATTTTTAGATTTGAAGTTACACTAATTGTTCTTGCATCATATCATATATCATGTTATACATACAAAGGCAAAAGCCAACTTCAGCTGAATTACTACTCTAAAAGCTGTCCGAAAGCAGAGGACATCATCAAGCAACAAGTCACACAACTATATCATAAGCATGGAAACACTGCCGTCTCATGGGTTAGAAATCTCTTCCACGATTGCGTCGTTCAGGTCAGGACTGTAATTTTCTTACGTAACTGTTGGAAAAAATATCAATATACGAATACTGAATTGAATTCTGATGCAGTCATGCGACGCATCGCTACTTTTAGAGACGGCAAGCGACGGTACTTTAGTGTCGGAGCAGACATCGGAGAGAAGTATCGGTATGAGGAACTTTAAGTACGTAAACACCATCAAAGCCGCAGTTGAAGAAGAATGTCCCTTGACTGTGTCATGCGCTGACATTATTGCTCTTTCTGCTAGAGATGGCATTTCCTTGGTCTGATGATTTTTTTTTTTTTTGTTTATTAATTTTGTGTCCATAATTCATCAAGGACAAAGGTTTTGTTGAAAATGTGTGTGTTGTTTATAATGATTTCGATCGCAGTTGGGTGGACCCAGCATTGAAATGAAGACAGGGCGAAAGGATAGCAAAGAAAGCTATGCAAAAGAGGTGGAAGACTTGATTCCAAACCACAATGATTCGATTTCCGTAGTGCTGTCTCGTTTTCAAGCCATTGGCATTGACGTTGAAGCCACAGTCGCTCTTTTAGGTATGAAACATTCCCTATGTTACTATTTGATGAACGAAACCAAGTCAATGAAAAGTTGACTTAAAGATGATTTATTCAGGAGCTCACTCGGTAGGAAGAGTTCACTGCGTCAATCTTGTACATAGATTATATCCTACCGTGGACACAACACTTGATCCTGCACATGCTGAGTACCTGAAACGTCGATGTCCAACACCCAATCCTGATCCAAAGGCTGTCTTGTATTCAAGGAATGACCTGAAAACCCCCATGATCATTGACAACAACTACTACAAGAACATCTTGGAACATAAGGGCCTTCTCCTTGTTGATCAAGAACTTGCCACTGACTCAAGAACAGCACCTTACGTCCAAAACATGGCTAATGACAATCAATATTTTCACCACCAGTTCTCAAGGGCCATTCAATTGTTATCTGAGACCAATCCTCTATCAGGGGATCAAGGACAAATTAGAAAGGACTGTCGCTACCTCAATGTCGATTAAATATATATATATATATATATATATATATATATATATATATATATATATATATATATATATATATATATATATATGTGTGTGTGTGTGTGTGTGTAAAAGCTTGGCTTTTGTGCATGATACAGTATATGCATAAATAAAAGGGTGGAATATATACTGAGAGAGAGGACATTGCTCCTGCTTAGAACCTGTTCACAGTTATGTATATTACTTCAGCTAACAAAACCCAAACATCTTAATAGGTTTATGGAATTTGTTCCTTGTTGTTTATCATTACATGCCCTTTGTCAAGTTAGCTGTTTCTTTATTCCCTTGCAAAAGTGACTTAATTTATCGGAAAAATTTCTTTTAACGAAATTTTTTTAATAACTTTTTAACAACGCATACGTAATAGTAATTGATCTCTTTTAAACATTTTTTTAAACATAATTTCAAATAAATCAATAAAGTAACGACACGTATAATGTTATAAATAAAAAAATTGTCAAAAAAATATTCTCAAAATATCATGATCCTAATTTATCAAAGCATGTGCCACGAGCTGTTTGACTTTATCACAAAAAGGTTAGGTTAACAACAAGACGAAAACAAACAGATAACATCATAACAAAAAAAAAATTCTATTTTATTGAATAATACATATCGAATATAGATAGTATTTCAAACAATGATGTGTACATCACAAAAAAAAACTATTAATACATTATGATATTTATTTTTTATTAGCAGAAAGAAAGTATTAAATAAGAACATGTTAAGTTGTCCCAATCTCTATCCATAGTATCATTTATACACAAAAAAATAAATTTGAGAAGTCTTCCTATACAAGGCCATACATACTAAATTTATTTGCAATCCCTCACTATAGTTGCTGCGTTAGATAAAGCCATGTATATGAATTTGATCAACATCCTTCTTAGATAACTATAAATATGTATCATATTCAATTTGCATCATGATATATATGAATTTGATCTACCATCAGATTTTCATGTATTCTATAAAAAGATATTCAATGTTGAAATTGGGCCTCCTACGAGTCACTCTCCTTCCGCCATCATTCAGAGTTAATCAGCTTTCAATTAGCAGAACGAAGTTTACATTCTACTTTTTGGTTTGGAAGACCCACAAAATATACATTTATTGACAAAATTTTAATGACAGAATAAAGAAAAAATATCAATAAATTTTAAAATTTTAATTACAGAATTTTTTTGTTAATAATAGATTCTTTTAGTACATTAACATTTTATTATCGATGAAAATATTTGTTTCTATCATTTTGTTAGTAATGTAGCTATTTTATTATTAATGAAAGTTTTCGTTGTTAAATTTTGTTGGTATATTATATATTAAAGTTTTTGTTTTAACTTTTGATAAATTTCATAATTGAAATTTTTTAAAATATGTTCATAAATTTGTTAGTAATGAATATTTTAAAGAGTTGTCAGTAAATGATATTTTTAAATTGATCTGTAAATTCGATAGTATTTGTTTTTTTTTTTCAATAACTAATATTTGTTTTAATTTTTTTTATAAAATAGACATCAAATTTATCTCCAAATCTCAATAGAAATTATAAATTAAGTTTAATTAATAATTTAGTTCTATATTTAGGTTTAAGATTTATTTTTATTTTTATTTATTTTTTTTACTAAATTGAGTTTTTATATCATTTTAAATTGAGCTAATTGCTAGATTAGTTAATGATATAGTTAAACTTGAGACAAATATTTTAAAATATATTTAATTTTTAAAGTCAAATTCCAAGTGTACCAGAGGGACCGGACCGTACGTATATTTATCGGTTGGATCAACATGGGATAACCAAGTTGATGCACGCTAACTTACCTGGGAGGACGGACGGTCGACGGATCTCTCCCATGAATATACTCACCGAACGGTGTGAAGGTAAAGGTCGGCCAAAGACGGTAAGAATATTTAGGAAGATAATGGTCGGTCGGAAACGGTAAGCATATTTAGGTGATAATTAAGATAATTTGCGCTATTAGGCCAAGATTGGATCGAGATTAAGATTTTCCTAATCCTAGACCCATGGTAAAAACTATAAATATATATATCAAAGGTAAGAGGTAGGTGATTCATATTAATTACACATTTATTACTTAATCTTACTATCAGAAACCGTGTATTGACTTGAGCGTCGGATGGCAAGTACCGACTGTCTTATTGGAAGAGGAACGAGGCTAGAAGACTCATCTTCGAAAAAATTCTTTTGGGGCTTTTGGGGAGTGAGCTCGACTAGCGCGTTTGTGTAATTTTGATGTTTTTTTTTGTGGTTATTTTTCTTTGCTTATCTTTTGCGTTATAAATGATAAGGATGTCGGGACGGGCAAGAAATCCTACTTCAATCGATGCTACTGCGGAGCTGGCACAAGCAATGTGATAGATTGCTCAGGTTTTGCAAGCACAACAGGCACAACAAGCTGAGCAGGCACCCAGGCCGAGAGTGGGTATGAACAACTTTCTGCATCACAGTCCTGCGAAGTTCAATGGCAAGGAAACTCCAGATGAAGCGGATGATTGGATTTGCAACCTTGAGAAGATCTTTGAAGCGATCGAGTGCACTGAGGGGCAGAAGTTAGTGTTTGCTACATATATGTTGGCGGGGGAAGTTGAGTACTTGTGGCGTGGGATGTAGAGAGGCACGGATACTCGAGGGGAGGCTGCTACTTGGGAAGATTTCAGGGCTAGATTCTTGGAACATTACTTTCCGGCTAGTGCTAAGCAGTAGTGAGAGTCCCAATTTCTGGCTCTTCAGCAGGGAAATATGTCCGTGCAAGACTACAAAGAGGGATTCGAGTATCTGGCTCGTTTCTATACTCAGAATATGAGCGAGGATTGGAAGTGCAGGAGGTTCGAGAAAGGATAGCGTCACCATCTTTTGAAGGCACTTGTTCACCTGAAGATTAATGAATTTCCAGAGTTAGTGGAGTAGGCTACGATAGCTGAGAGATTTGATGAGTCCACAACAGTCTAGGCCAGGTTTGTTGAAGTGCTTTAGAGGCGGCGGAGATCACATCCGAAAAAATTATCCAAAGTTGAGTGACGTCAAGAAGGAGGTGAGAACATGGTTCACATGTAACAAGCCTGGACATATCTCTCTTAATTTCCCTCAGAAGAAGTCATTTGGTGGAATGCCTTAAAAGTCAACTAATGGTGGAAAGCCGCAGGCTGCGGGCAGAGTGTTTGCCATGTCGGGAGCAGAAGCCGAGAAGTCAAGTAACCTGATACATGATACTTGTTCTTTGTTTGGCAGAAATGTGCATGTCCTGTTTGATTCGAGTGCAACGCACTCGTTTATATCATTGTTGTGTGTGGAGAATCTTGGACTCTCTATGTTTGACTCGGGGTACGAGCTTGTTGTCTCTACTCCAACATCCGGACAAGTTTCAACCAGTTTAGTCTGCGTTGGGTGTCCGATCGAGGTGGCAGGTCACAAGTCCAGAGTCAACTTGGTGTGCTTACCGCTTGAAGGTCTGGACGTGATCTTGTGGATGGATTGGTTAGCTGATAACCATGTGATGATTGACTGCAGACGTCAGAGGGTAGTCTTCCAGGAACCAGAAGGCATTAAAATGTCAACATCAAAGGAAGTGGTACGAGATCTCAAGATTGGAGTTGTTTGCTTTATGTTGATAGTGAAAGAGCAGAAGAAGAGCATAGACGAACAGATCAGTGGAATACCAATGGTTAAGGAATATGCTAATGTTTTCCTTGAGGAGGTACCGGATTTGTCGTCGAGTTGTGAAGTGGACTTTGCAATAGATTTGATGTCAGGTGCAGGGCCAATATCAGTAGCTCTGTATCGTATGGCTCCAGCAGAGTTAGCATAATTGAAGAAGCAGATTGAAGATTTGTTAGAGAAGAAATTCATCAGACCAAGTGTGTCTCCTTGGGGTGCGCCAGTGTTGCTAGTGAAAAAGAAAGATGGAAGCTCAAGATTATGTGTGGATTACCGACAACTTAATAAAGTCACTATTAAGAACAAGCACTCATTACCAAGAATTGATGATCTATTAGACCAATTGAAGGAGCTGGAGTGTTTTCAAAGATTGATCTACGGTCAGGATATCATCAAATTCTTGTCAAGCCAGATGATGTGTAGAAGACAACATTCCACTCACGCTATGGGCACTACGAGTATGTTGTAATGCCTTTTAGTGTGACGAATGCTCCAGCTATATTCATGGATTACATGAATTGTATCTTTTTGTTTAGATAAGTTTGTCATTGTATTCATTGAAGATATTCTTATATACTCGAAGAACCGAGAGGAACATGCTGAATATCTGCGGATAGTGTTGGAGATTTTGAGGGAGCACCAGTTGTATGGCAAGCTGTCAAAATGTGAGTTTTGGTTGGATGAAGTTCAATTCCTTGGTCATGTGATATCTGCTCAAGGAATATCAGTCGATCCAGCCAAGGTTGAAGTTGTGTTGAAGTGGGAGCGTCCTACATTGGTGACAGAGGTAAAGAGTTTTGTTGGACTTGCAGTTTACTATCGGAGATTTGTAGAGGGTTGCTCCAAGATAGTGGGTCCTCTAACTCAGTTGACGCGGAAGGACCAACCATTTGTTTGGACTGATCAATGCGAAGTAAGTTTCGAAGATGTGAAGAAGAGATTGACCACCGCTCCAGTGCTAATTATTCCAGATACAGACAAGGCATTTGAGGTCTACTACGATGCATCGTATCAAGGTTTGGGTTGTGTATTAATGCAGAATAGAAGACCAATGGCTTATGCTTCATGACAATTGAAGAAACATGAGAGGAATTATGTTACGCATGACATTGAGTTGGCAGTTGTAGTATTTACTTTGAAGACTTGGCGCCATTATTTGTATGGAGCGAAGTTTCAGGTTTTCAGCGACCATAAAAGTCTAAAATACTTGTTTGATCAGAAAGACTTGAACATGAGGCAGAGAGGTGGATGGAATATTTGAAGGACTACGAATTTGAGTTGCTGTATCATCCAGGGAAGGCGAATGTCGTGGCGGATGTCAGCTCTGATGATCAAAGAGTTAGAGTTGATAGAGAAGTTGAGGGACATGAATCTTGGTTTCAGTTGGGTCAGGATCATATGTGGTGTGGTCATCTAACAATTACGAGTAGTTTCTTGGAGCAAGTGAAGTCAGAACAAGAAACTGATCTGGAGCTACAACGAATTATGCGGTTGTTAGGAAGTGATCAAGCCAAAGACTTTGCTTTATGCCAGAATGGTATTCTTCGGTTTCGAGGAAGAGTGTGTGTGCCGGCAACAACATAGTTGCGAAGGTTGATATTGGAGGAAGGGCATAAGAGTAGTCTTAGTATTCATCCGGGAATGACTAAGATGTATAAGGACCTAAAGGAATCATTCTTGTGGAGTGGAATGAAGAAAGATGTTGCAGAGTTCATAGCTTCCTATTTGGTATGTCAGAAGGCGAAGATTGAACATCAAAGACTGGGTGGTATGTTGCAACAGCTGGATATTCCCCAGTGGAAGTGGGACAGCATCTCAATGAACTTTGTAACTCATTTACCGAGATCATCGAGGGGTCACGACTCCATATGGGTGATAGTTGATCGGTTGACGAAGAGCGCCCACTTTTTATCCATAAATCAGAAGATGTCAATGGAGAAGTTAGCAGAGTTGTACATACGAGAAATTCTAAGATTGCATGGTGTACAGGATAACATTGTATCGGATCGGGATCCAGGGTTTACCTCTAGGTTCAGGCAGAAGTTGCAGGATGCTTTGGGTTCACGGTTGAGGATGAGTTCAGCATATCACCCTCAAACAGATGGACAGACTGAAAGAATTATTCAGTCTTTGGAAGACTTGTTGAGGGCTTGTGTTTTGGCCCATCTTGGAGGTTGGAGTGAGATTCTACCCTTAGTGGAGTTCACATATAACAACAACTATCATTCTAGCATTGGGATGGCGCCTTACGAAGCTTTTTACGGGCGAAGATGTCGAACTCCTCTCTATTGGTTTCAAGATGGGGAAGCAGTATCAGTAGGTCCTAAGTTGTTGCAACAAACTACTGAAAAGGTAAAGTTGATTGAAGAAAGAATGAGAGCAACGCAGAGTAGGCAGAAGTCATACGCTGGTCAAAGAAGAAGACCGCTTGAAGTCAGTGAAGGGGATCATGTGTTTCTACGTGTGACACCGATGGCAGGTGTGGGTAGGGCTATCAAGGCGAGGAATTTGTCTCCTAAGTTTCTCGATCCTTATGAAATTCTTAGGCGGATTGGACCGGTTGCGTATGAGATAGCATTACAGCCTCAGTTGGCAAACCTGCATAACGTGTTTCATGTGTCTCGGCGTAGGAAATACATTCCAGATCCTACGCATGTGTTAGAGGTTGATGATATACAAGTTCGTGAAGATCTCACAATTGAAGTTGGACCAGTCAGGGTGTTTGAGGTGCAGACGAAGAATCTGAGGGGAAAGGAAATTCGGACGGTGAAGGTGTTGTGGAACGAAGAAACTCAGGAGATGACTTCGAAGCTTGAAGAGTTTATGAGAAAAGAATACCCGCATTTGTTCGCATAGTAGCCTTAATTTTCGGGGACGAAAATTCTTGGAGTAGGGGAGAATGTAAGACCCGTATAAATAAAATGATTTCTTACTTTAAGTATTTTGTTTTTGTGGTATTAGATAATAAATTGTGATGTGAAATGTTGTTGAGAAATATTTAAGGAAGGGAAGAAAATCAAATTAATAATGGTTTTATATTAATTTTCGGAAAAGCTTGAAAAGGTATTTAAATATAATTGTTTGAGCTATCATAACAGTGGATAGAGCTTGGTCTAGTGGTTGTTGTGTGTGTATGGGAGGGGTGTGCTTGGTCTTAAGTTCAAACCCTTCTATGACTAAAAAGGCTCCTAGCTCTTTTTAATTTCCACCTTGGCATATGGGTCCCACCATGAGGTAAGAAAGAGGGAAATAAGCTCCTTGGAACATGATGGAAGGGTGATGGATTTGTTTAGCTCCTTCTTTGCTTGTTTTCTATCATTAAATGAAGAAAGTGTAAGAGTTGTAGTATTTTAATAATAGCTTTGTGCATGTATTTGTTAAGAGAAAGTGGAGAATTGAACCCTCCTTTTGACGTGTTGTGCGTGTGCGTTACACTCTCCTTGGTTTTTCTTGTCTTATTTGCATGGTTGGAGAGAGAAAAAGTTAAAGGAAAGTTGGGTTGCTTTTATTATAGAACCGTGAACATTCCTAGGAGGGGTGTTTCTTCTCATCCATTTCTTTTCTAAACATTACAATGCACATGACCTTTAACTTTTCATTTTTTTATTCTTTCATGGGTTGAGACAAATGTTTTCTAGACTTTAGAAAGATTATAAGTGACCTTTGAATCTTTGGGAGGTTACCAATCTAATAAGAGTTGTAGGTTCCCTAAATTAATATTATTGGGGCACTTTAACACTACCATTTATCACCATTAAAGTGAGGTCATTAGAGTTAATGGAGAGTTAGGAAAGGGGTGATATGAAGTTAGTGGGATAAGGTGTTTATGGGAGTAACCTTGAGTGGTTAGTGAAGGGTTAGTGAGGTTTAAGGTAAGTTTCTACATAAGGATGTAAGTTAAGTTAGTAGGGTTGGAAAAACAAAACATTTTGGAGAGTAAAACAGAGAGAGTCGTGAGAGTGAGTGAAGAGGCACTACATTGTCCTAGACCAATCAAGTTGGTGAGAGAAAGAAGTAGCACCCTAGCTTTTGGGTGGTGACCGTGACTTGTAGGTGATCAAGAGGAGTGAAAGCTTGTTGTCCAGTGAGGAAAGACACCTAAGAGCCCTTGGAAGCTAGCTTGGAATAGAGGTAAGGGGTTTAACTTGGGATATAACATGGTGTATGATGGGTAGAAGGTTAACATTAAAATGTTGTTGCATGCATATTATTTTTTTGTTGAGATTAATGTTAACATGTTGATGCATGCACTCTCTTTTTGTGTTTAGTTTCATGTATTGTTCTATGGAGAATATTTATTTTCATGCATTTTCGAAATTAGGTTGTGAAGGGATATACTTTGTGGTGTATATGTTAGTATTTTCGTTTTTGGTTATTATAATGGGTATACATGTTCATGCCTTATGAAATATGTTGTTGTGGTAATGGATATATATGTTGGGTTCTTGGAATGTTGCATGTGTATGAAAAAGTGTCATGGGTACACCTAAAATCTTGTTATATTATATGCATCTTGTTTCTTTTTTGTACATTGTATGAATTATAAACCATTGTGGGATTCTTATCTACACTCTTTGACCAAGAGTGTGGTTAGGTTGGGAGTGAGATTCCTCTTCTATTGTTGGAAGAGAAAAGCATGGGCTTTGAGAGTGAGAAAGACTTGGTGGTGTGGGTTTCTGACTTAATGAGATTGTAGGGCATGTACTGTTGGGATACATGGTTTCACGAAATCAAGAGAGAATGAAGAGGAAATAAAGAAATGGAGAACGCATGGGGTTGTGGTTCTACGTAAAGGAAAATAGGGGAGAGAATTAATATTAGTAGAGGTGGAGATAAAAGAACATAAAGGTAAAAAGGATTTATGTTTTGGTCTTTGGGTGAAGAAAATAAAAGGGGAAGAAGAGGGGAAGAGTGAAGTAAGTGATGAAAAAAAAAATGGATGTGTGTGGAATGGCCATGCATAGTTAAGTAATTTTGGAGGATGAGAGAATGACTTACTGGGTTTTGATAGTTAAAGAGAAAGGTTAATGATTCTGGAAAGTAGAAGAGAGAATAAAAAGATTTAATTAATGGAAGAGGGTAAGAAAGATAAAAAAAAATGGGATTCAATTGAGAGAGAAAGTAAAAGAAATTAGAAATGGTTATTTATTGGAGTTAAGAAAAAAAAAGAGCGGCTCCTGGCAGACTTCCAGTGGAAGGGGCACATGGAAGAATCGAACACACATCGGAATGAGAGGATCTAGAGACTGTATAGGTATGGGACTATACAGTTGAAGGATAGCTTAAAGGAATTGATTTGGCTACTCATATCAACAAAATGCATTTGTTTTTCGATAGCCTAACCCATAAGAACTCCATGGTTAAGCGTGCTTAGCTTGGAGTAATTTAGGGATGGTGACCTTCTGGGAAGTTTTCCCGAAAAGTGTGCGAGTAAGGACAAAGCACATTGGAAAGCCTCGTGTTGATGTGTGGGGGCAGTCAATATTCCTATAAGTTGCCGGGACGTTACAGACGGCACTGAAGAACCATCTTTTTTTTTTCAGAACATATGTTTAATTAGAAATTCATCATCTTAACTCTTTAATTATAATTTCATCATCTTAACTCTAAGTTCCAAGTCTATTCAGCAATATTTTTTTAGCACGTTGTTGATATTTGTTTCATGATCATGACTACTTGTTGGGAAACTTTACATACTACACATGTATTCTTGACACTATGACAATTAAGGAAGATAGTTTTTTCGTTAATATGCTTAAATAAGATATGAAATGTTTTCTGTTATGTTTCTATAGTGACACCCACTACATTTTGTTATTGGAGAATTAGTTGTCAGTTACAAAAAAAAAAATGATACCTCTTTGAGACTATATGTTATTGGAGAAAGTGATACTCCTTCGAGACCAAGTGTGTCAAGTGCAAAGCATTGTATTATTGGATAATTATCTGTCAATTAAAAAAGTTAGAATTTTCTTTTAGTAAATTTATACACTTTTGAGACTGCGTTACTAAGAAAAGAGACACTCCTTTAAGACCAAGTATGGAAAGTGCAAAGCATTTAAATTGAAATTTCATGCTTAATTGGCAGGTAAGTGCCTTATAGGTCCAAAACCTAAAAGAAAATATTTTATAAAGAGAAAATAAAGTTACAAAGATTATCTATCTTAACACTTATGTCTTGTCTCAATTAATCAATTGCACTTAGGGACCTGACAAGTTAATCATTGTTTCAAAAATAGTGTGAAATGTGCGTTTTTTGGGATATCATTCTATGAATTGGATCTGAGATTAGATGATAGATTTCTATTTAAAAGTTAGTTTAATTTTCTTTGCTTCAAGCAAGAAAAGTTCTAAGCTTGAAAGATTTTGATGTTTAAATAAATTGTCTTTGCATGTGTACCTTAGTTTAGGCTATTTTTGTACATTATTTCATTATTTGAATGATTTCATTATGTTTTATCTCTATTTCGAATCATACACTTGGGTTTTATGTCTTTCTTATAAATAGGTGTTTTTAGGTGTTGAAATCATATTTTGGAAAAAGCTACTGTATTGCTCTAGTATTGGTATGTGCCAATAAAGAGAGACATTTAGAACATGCAAACATACATTGGTGTCACTCTAACGTTGAACTAAGATTCTTTGCTCTAAATAATGATCATTTCTCCCTCTCGATTATTATGTATGCACCTTCACCTTCACATGATATAAGTACAATAATGACTAGATTTAAATTCCACGTCATCCAATCACCACATGATTGACGGAACTTACTATCATTATGTGAATTTCTACAAGTTGAATATTGAATGAGGTTATTATTTCTATTTCACCACAAAAATAAAATAAAGACGGAAACAAACCTAAAAAAGAAAACAAAATGAAAGTTGATTAAATTTATAACATTTGTTTGCATATTAAAAAGTTATTAACAAACATATATTATATATTATATGTAAGCAACTCAAACTATATAAATAAAACTAACCACCAAAATATATTCGTCGGTATTATTTAATTGATTTTTAAAATTAAAATAACCATCCATAATAGAAAAATTACCTGCAATATAAATAAACACAATCTTCAATACAATTATAAAAATTATATGTATTTATTTTTATGATTAATAATTGTATTATATTTAATTGAACACATATTTTTTCATTAATAATATAATAATAGTGGATTTGAGAATTATATTAAATTTACATTAAATTTATTAAGTTACGTGTCCATTGGTGTTATCGATACTAAAAATTAGACACTTTTATAAAAAAAAATTAAAGAATTTAAGTACATTATTTTATTTTCTTATAAAAGAATGTATTATAGCGACCATTGATGCCAAGTATTCTCCAACTTTTCATACAGAGAGACCCTAGCTGCGCAAAATCGATAAGTATTTTATAATGAAAAAGGATAAAATATGTTGCAATTTTTTTCACATTCAAAATTTTTACTTTTTCTCAAATGTTAAATGAATTATATAATTTTACAATATTATATTGTAATAAATATAAATAAATTTTGAAATAGAATGTAATCAATATAACTCAAAATGACCTTTTTATAACAATATTATTAATTAATATATGCGTATACATGATACTGTACAAATATTAATCATTAATCATGTAATATACAACTGCCTTTTTTAACATATAAATAGGCACCCATAAGCTGGTCTCAAATGGTCATTTAGATCAGAAACATAATTTGTTTTCGTATAAATTAATCATAATTAAATAACTCAACACGAGGAAAAGGTAAGCTAATATTTAAATCAAATCACACTATATATTTAAGACATAAAATCAATTAATTCACAACTTTATCATAGATAAACACAAATATGTGTAACCATAAACTAACATTTGATTTGTGAATTATTTTTTATTAGTACATCAACTACAAGTACAGTCACGATAATTCCTTGCACTTATGTAGGTAAGAATATTTTTTTAGTTTCTAATTAATTATCTCATATTTTAATCTACATTATTAAAATTAGTGAAATTTTTTTATTGAATTTTCACTACTTATTTAAGGGGAAGAAACTTATTCTAATAAAAATTTTGATGGGTAAAGTCATTTTAATTATACAACCTTCTAATTAATGCAAATAAGAAAATGATAAAATTTGTTTTAGAATCTTAGAAAAAGAAGTAAGAGAATCTATGTCATTTTCATTACTTAAAAAAAATAAATTATTCATTATTCTCTAATCTTAAATTTCTTCATCAATGAAACGAATTCTTAAACCAGGATCACATATTACTCCTTAGTTATGATCATTGAAATATTAAATAAATCTTATCCATTAAAAAAATCTATTGGTTTAAAGTTAAGTAACAATAACAATAATTTTAAACCATCAAATATAATTGAATTTGAAATGTGAGTTCAAATTAATCTGAACATATAACCTTAATTTCCAAAAAAATATCCATTACTAGTTGTCAGTAGAATATTTTACATGGGTCAGAAAACAAGAAACTGTTCATTTATGATTGTCCTTGTTGTATTATAAATGTCCATATTCCAGCAATGATAAACCCAACGTCACGCAAATAAACACATTACAATTTACAAATGATCAAATACTATTTTACTGCATTATTTTGCAGTTTAGTTTTCAGGGCAAACTTTGGTTTATAATAACCATATACATGACAAGCAGAAGCATTCCATAATGATTGGATTTCACCCCTTGTTTGCATAGGTTTGTATAAGATTCAGCAGATTCAATGCCTTGAACAAAACGTCATCCTCTTCTCACACTAAAAAAATACTATATATAACTTTTTCTCTCACTCAGAGTCTTCATCAAACATTTGCAATGCAAACTGTTTTGCTTCATCTAAAGCTCTGGTGAACAACCATAAACTATACTGTTTCATGTAAGGTAAGGGTTGTACTTTCTACCTATGTGGCAATACTATGCAGCATAAGAGGAATAATGAGTTACAGCTGATCAAGTAATTTTGTTTCAATCATATTCTTAGTTTTTGGCTCTTGTCATCTTAATAATTGAATTTTCAGTACTCAACCTTATCTGCTGTTATTTATACTGTAAATTTTCTTGTTTGTAGTAGATGTTTGATATCTAACATGGCATGTCAATTTCTAGCTTGATTTCGTTGCAAGTGAATCCATTATCCCTCAACTGAGTTACAATGGCTGAGGAAGATATTTACACAAAAGATGGAACAGTAGATTACCGTGGAAATCCTGCTAACAGAAAGGAAACTGGAACCTGGAAAGCATGCCCTTTTATTTTAGGTAACCACTGTGCATCTCTATGCTCCAACAATTTATGTTTTGTGAGTTAAAATTTTAATTAGACCAATTTACAGGAAATGAATGCTGTGAGAGATTGGCATACTATGGGATGGGCACAAATCTTGTGACTTATTTCACGACTCAACTAAATCAGCATAGTGCTACTGCTTCCAAGAACGTTGCAAATTGGGGTGGAACTTGCTACATCACTCCATTGATTGGAGCCTTTGTGGCTGATGCCTATCTTGGAAGATATCTGACCATTCTTTATTTTTCAGTAGTTTATGTTATTGTGAGTATAATCTCTTCAATCTTTACATGGTTACTGTTTACTATGGTAGAGTCAAGAGAAGAGATAATCAGAGAATCTGTAAAATGTGAGAAGTAATAACCAAATCTTTTATTTTCTTGCATAGGGAATGACACTCTTGACATTGTCTGCATCAGTTCCTGGGATGAAACCAACCTGCGATGCACAAGGCAATTGTCACGCTACTGAGGGAAATAGTGCAATTTGTTTTGTGGCTCTTTACCTTATAGCTCTTGGAACTGGTGGCATAAAGCCTTGTGTTTCATCATTTGGTGCAGACCAATTTGATGATGCAGATGAAGCTGAGAAGGAGCACAAGAGTTCTTTCTTCAACTGGTTCTATTTATCAATAAACGTTGGTGCCCTTGTTGCTGCTTCTCTGTTGGTGTGGGTACAGACTAATGTAAGTTGGGGATGGGGATTTGGCATTCCAGCTGTGGCCATGGGAATTGCTGTGGTGAGTTTTTTCTCAGGTACAAAGTTGTATCGGAATCAGAAGCCAGGAGGTAGCCCTCTCACTCGCATATGTCAGGTTATAGTTGCATCCATAAGAAAGTATGATGTTAAAGTACCTGATGATAAGTCTGAGTTATATGAGATAGACGAAGACTCAGAGTCAGCCATTCAAGGAAGCCGCAAGCTTGAGCACTCAAATGGATTAAGGTAAACCATAGCCACTAATTCTTTATGTTTACTACTATATAATTGAAAAATACCCTTTGACACACTTTTTTGTCTCATGTGGTTGCCACTGATAGAGAATGAGTCCAAGTTATATCCACATAAAGTTTTATCCAGTAATAGTTGAAAAGTCTATCAGTTTGCTGTCAATATTTCTCCTATTCAAAACTAGAAGCAATGTTGATGTTGCTCTTGACTAACATAGAAAGGTGGTAATTTGGCCAACACTTCACATGTTATCCATGGATTAAATATGATTTTAATCGTGTTAATGGACATAAAATTGAAATTTGTCCATATTCCAAACTTTGGTAGCTTATGTTTTACAAACTTTAAAAATTATTGTCATCTTAATAACATTAACTTCATTTTTACGTGTTAAATGGTGTTAAATGGTATTCTAGACAGGTATTTGAGCTGAAATATGTTAAATGGTGTAAACAATTTAAATGTAACTTGAAATGCAATTTAACTCAATCGTGTTGTTGGATTAAAAGAACTATATTTATTTACTTTTAAAGTTTGAGACCAAATTATATCAAAGTTTGGGACAGAAACAAATTCTAATTTTACATTCAAATATAGCGAATAGAAACATATTTAACCCTTATTCTCTCAAATAAAAGACAGTTTCATAAATTATTAGACTTCTAAATTTTCTAGTGGGGCTATAATTCTTGGAAATCATGAAACGTTTGTCTAGTTTCTCTTTTAACCTATACACAACAACTTAGTTTTAAAGTCACAAAAGATAGATAAAAAAAGGCATTGCCCTATTGTTTTATCTGGTGTTTTATTCACATTTACCACTTGTGTGTTGCAGATTCTTTGACAAAGCAGCAGTGGTAGGAGGTTCAGGTAGTGTGAAGGACCCAGTAAATCCATGGAGACTTTGCACTGTGACTCAAGTGGAAGAGCTAAAAGCTATTGTAAGATTGCTTCCTGTATGGGCCACTGGCATCATATTTTCAACTGTTTATAGTCAAATGAGCAGCTACTTCATACTGCAAGGGGGCACCATGGATAACCGTGTGGGCAACAACCAAAAGATACGAATCGCACCAGCTACTCTTTCTGTCTTTGATACCATCAGTGTCATATTTTGGGTCCCAGTGTATGACAGGATCATTGTGCCAATAGCAAGAAGGTTCGGTGGCCGCAGAAATGGCCTAACTCAGCTGCAGAGAATGGGCACTGGCCTTTTCATATCCATATTTTCTATGGTATATGCAGTGATTTTGGAGAATGTGAGACTTAAAATGGTGAGAAGGCACAATTATTATGAACTGGACCAGGTTCCCATGTCAATATTTTGGCAAATTCCACCATATTTCATCATAGGTTGTGCTGAAGTGTTCACCTTCATTGGCCAGTTAGAATTCTTTTATGAACAAGCCCCTGATGCCATGAGAAGCACATGTTCTGCTCTCCAACTCCTCACTGTTGCATTTGGACAGTACTTGAGCTCTTTGCTTATAACAATTGTCACAAAGGTTACAACTATGAATGGTGGTCCTGGATGGTTACCTGACAAACCAAACTACGGTCACCTTGATTATTTCTTCTTGCTACTCACGGTCTTAAGTGTGCTCAATTTTATTGTCTTCCTTCTGGTGTCAAATTTGTATACATATAAAAAATCTGTTGGAACTCTTCGCTGAAAACTGTGTTAACTTGAGCAAGATGTTCAAATTATGAAGTTTCTATATTAGTGTCTTGTAAATTAAGTGCTATGTTCTGGTGCTTGCAACAAGGTGGGGCATGTTCACCAAGAGCACATTAGAAATTTTTCTGCTTTGTTTTTCTCCTTGTATTACATCATCAACTATTGTCAAAGTAATTTGTAAAATCCTTATTATTATTATTAGTGCTTACATTTTCACACTGTCAGATCTTTCTCATCAGCATGTTTTCATTTGATACTCAATAAGCCTTACCATGCAGCTGCTCATGATATATTGCAGGAATCAGAATCAATCATTTACCTTCACAACTATAATCAGTAATTGCTGATCTTAGAAAAAAAAATTATAATGTAACTCTGAAAGTTAATATAGTATAACTAAGAAGGTATATTTAAGAATATAACTATTTATGTTTCAAATTGTATAACTATTAGTTATTATAAATTAAGTGGTCTTCTATTTCAGATTTTTTAATTTAAAATATTTCAAAATCAATATTGTTATAAAATAAAATAAAGTAAAGTGGTGATCTTGAAATAAATGGGGTACACGAAAACAATAATGGGGGTGTAGGAAGCAATAGGCCTACATTTAAGTTCTGATCCTATAATGGGCTTATTCAATGTCCAATAACTTTTCAGGCCTTGGCCGACGCTACGAAACGACGTCATCGCCACTAGTATTCAATGTTGATCGAATGATCGATTCTCACTCTCGCAATGCCTCGGAAGCGCTTTCAGGAGCCACAACCCAAAACAGGTACCTCTTTTCTACATACCCAAAATTAGGAAGAACTATAAATATCTTAACAAGGTACGTGTTAAACCATATCAACCGCATGCGGGTTGATTTTCGCGTACTCAAACCTTGAACACAAGGTGTTTGATAAAATGTTTCAGACAGGAATCTTGCATCTTTGATTAAGTTTTGTGGACCCGTCTATGTTCCAACGCAGGTGTACAACATGCCCAGGATTTCCTGAGGAAAATTGGGCTGGGGAAGGAGAACTACTACTTCTGGAAGCAGATTGGAAAGGCTTTGGTATGCACGTACGCAGTGATGGGGGCAGTGTGGTGGTACAACGAGACATCGCCACTGGGTTGGTGGACACTGAAGCCAAAGCCAAAGGAAGAGAAGGAGCTTGCTCATTTGTACGAGCGGAGGATGTTTCCTTACCCGGGTGATGAAGAGGCAATGCAGGAGTTCATTGCCAAGGGTGGAATGATTGGGACAAGCATTGGTCCCAAAGGAGCTGCTGAGGATGATAAGGATGAGAGTGACTACAAGAAGGAGATGAAGGACAAGAAGTTTGAACAGGAGGCTCAGAAACTTTGGATCAGGATGAGGAATGAGGTCATTGCTGAGTTCAAGGAGAAGGGCTTTGATGTGGAATGAATGACTGAAGTGAGTGCTCAAAAATATTGGTTGTAGTAAATATTGAGTTTGTTTGGATATTGTAATTTCAATAAATGTGTCATAGGGAAAAGACTAATCACTCTATTTGTTGTTCTTTGTTGATGGATATATGTATATGTGAACCTGACCAGTGTCACAGCAATTTCACTTATTGAACTGGCCTTTCCTCTGTTTTCCTTATTTATAATTTTCATAAATTCAAGCAATGGCAATGTAACGAGCATTGGTAGATATATTATGAAGCACTAATAGAAAAATGCAATAAAGTGAAATAAAATTTCTAATATCTTCATACATTTTTCTCCCATTTTAATGTTCTGAAGGATATAACAATGATTAACTTTCAAATTGAAGAAGTTTTGGCGGCTTTAAAGGTTTCCAAATGGAAAAGGTTGAGGTTTAGAAGGAAGGGGTTTATAACAGATACAAGGATATTGAACCGGGTGGTGTGCTTGTCAGTAATAGTAGATGGTGAGAATTATTAGGTGAAGAGGAGACAAAAATTGAGTAATAACAGCGGTGTTGTATTGGTAAAGGAGATAAGTTGCTGGGCAATACTCTGAGGATTTGTCTGTCAGATGGAGGACACTGTAAAATAAGAAAATGTTAGCTTAGTGAGAATAGTAAAACTCTGATATACAGGTTACACAGTACTAATTATCTTTACAGAGAATTTTTCCCAGTTTCGTTTTGTCTTTTCAAACCATGAGTAATGTAATGAAGCAATATTTATCTTGGAAGACTGTCTTTAAGTTTGAGAATTAATTTTCAAGGATGGAGGGAGTCTTTTGTTTTATGCACTGCAGTTCAGGTTCTACACAAAATGGGTTTTTTTGCACTATCAGTGGTGAGAAATAAAACAATCGTTTGCTTCATTTTGACATCCTTATGCAGTATTTAACTCCATTTTATTTTCTTTAAACTAAAAAATTCTCAGGTTTTAGCTTTTCTAATATTATATTTATTCGTTTGTTGAAAATAGAGTAAGTTAACAATCTGTTTGGATTTAGGACAAGTAGTATTTTCTAAGATTTTCTCTCAAAATTCTTTTTTCAAATTAAAATCGATTATAAAACTGCGTGTTTAAATTTTTAATTTTATTTAAAATTAATTTTTATGATGGTATACTCAATTGAAATAGTCTTTGTTAATAACTTTTTAAAAAATTTATTAAAAATATCCTTTCTAAACAAGGACATAGCAAGTGTGCCCTGAAAATATTTAAATCTTCTTTTATCATCCTTTATCAATCTAACACTATTGAGGAAAATAATATTGGGTAAATCTGCCCCGAAAAACTTCATTATACTTAATATGGAAATGAGGTTGTGCTTTTATTCCGAAAGTCAAATATTTTTATAATCTGCAATGATGTGGTATGGTCACACCACATCATTGAAAGAGCAGTGAAAGGTAAAGTGTTTAATGGAAAGTAGTCAGAATTTCAATTTACCAATGCTTAAGAGTTATAGTAAGTCCTTTCTCTGTAGGGTCAACATCTGATGCGTTATTGATTTCATTCATCTGCAAAACCTATGACTATCAGCAGAAAATACAAAAAGAAACTATTTTCAAAAACAAAAGGTCAATTACAGATATCTACAAATTATTTTTTATATAATTGTACAATTGTTTTGACAACTATGAAGGAGATGAAAAAAATGTGAAATAGTATTATAAAAATATTGGGTAAATTTTATAACACTAAACAAAAATTACAATGATTATGGGCTTGGCTCGCAAGCTAATATATTAATAGAATAGTGAACTAGCTGGCCATGGCAAAAATTAAGAATCGCCTTGAAGGAGTACATGGTCATGTTTCTAAATCCTAGCAGCATATAACTTCAATGAGAAACAGAATGCTTAACCAAAGAAATAGAGCACAAAAACAGAAAAGGAAGTTCCAACGGAGATAAACATAGTTCACAGGCACCCATTCCTAACTGCAAACCAATCTGAGGTATAAACAAGGATCTGCCTCAATGCAAAAGAAAAGTAATCAAGGTACCATCAGAAGTAGGACCATGATAAATTTTAGGTTTGAAAAGCCAACACACAAAGGACAGTAAAGCAGCGACACCAGATTATAATATTTTCTCTATGTTTTCTAATAACAAGCAATGTGCTTTTCTCTCAGACAGACAATTAAACAAGGAAAACATTTTTTTTCACAAGCTCTTGCTAAACAAGAACCATCAATGAGTAATGACTATTGACGAGCTTTAAATTTAAAATTGTTCTTCCCTTGCCTATTAATGCCTATTGTTGCCCCCAAAGCCCCATTCAAGTGCCAAATTACAAAGCAAGTATAACGGTAACAGCCGGTGATTCTCTACTTTGAAAGGCTTTAACCTAGATACAGTATATGTTGTTTACGGAGAAGCCGTAAAATCTCGACAACCAAGTATTATGGGGAAGGATTTTGCTGTGTTCTTTTGGAAAGTTATCCTCCATTATGTAGTAGATGTTTCCACTGACAGAATTATCTTCCATGGAATATAAACGTGTTGTCCTTGACAAGGAAAACTAAAAGGAAATTTATTCATTCGCTGGGACAAATTCTAGATTCCAAGCGGTTGACAATGGGGGTTCCTGTCCCCATTTCATTTAAAAGAACCCATTACTATAGTAGAGACTAATCATTTTTGCCGCCATTATGTTTCAAACTTTTCCCCTCTCCTCTAGCTGAGTAGGAAAATTCTTAAGACAAATTATAATCCACCTATCTTTACTACGCTTGCCCTAAGTTTTGGGTCTGTCATAAGGCATGAGAAAGGATATTCAAAACTCCGTTTTCGAGTTTGCAATGAGTTATCATAACGTAAATCTAAAATATGTCCTTCAATATAGTTCCTGTATCAATTACATATATCAGACATTCTCATCTACGCCATAGTCTTAACTTTTCATTTTCAAGCTAAAAAGAATTGTTAGCAGATAGATGTAACAATATATAGGTTATCGAGTATGTAGATTATTAAGAAACGTACGTAGGTTACACTTCAAAATTCATACATCTAACCAACCGCATAGCTGAACTAGAACTTGGAAGCTGAAACTTACTCTGTAATATGAAAATGCAGCATGAGAATCTCAGTGAACCTTTGTGCTGCATTTAGAGAGAGAGAGGGAAACACCTCCATCTTGCATGAAATGCCATAGCCAGCACTTTAGGCAGCAAATTACCCCTTCATACACATTTCATCAACAAAATATAAATCATTAAACAGCGTATCACACATCCTTACAGTAAATTCTAGCAAAATCAAGGTTTGCTCCCAACCTCCTAGAATCATCACAATCAGGAAGTTACCATCTGAACAACATCGTGGAAAGAATACTTTATTTTTGCTGCCAGCAAAATTAAACAAATTGCAACCATAATCTAATATGTTACGTTACCAGAACAATTAGAAAAATTCGAAATTAATATTATATATGTTTTTACAACCAAACATACTTTCAATTTCAACAGCTAATACAGTTTCACAAGCCAATTTTGGCTGCTGAATGCAAATCTTTAACACTACTCTTTCCAGCCTTGCTTCTCTTATAGCTCTTCGACGGAGTCAAATAGAATCTCAGCAAACCAGTGTCAGGATTATTTGGCGAATATCTAACACTCCGGTTCCTTTGAAACATAAACTCGTGTCTCCCATTACTCCCTTTGCTCTCAGAATCATCGGCGAAACCATCCGTTCTACAAGGGCTTCTACAGCTAACGCTATAGCTTCGCATAAGCTTCTGACCAACAGGCTCACTTGCTTGCACATTAACCACCCTCCCAAGCCTCTGCAAAGACTCTGCAAGTGGCTTATCAACCACAACACCAGAATCACACTCCTCTTCCCCAATCCTATCCTCCCTTCTCTCAGTTCTCTGTACTAAACCCAACTTGCTCCACACATCGCGCCATTTCTGCAACTTCTTGACACCCTTTTGCCTATTGGCAACTCCAGAAACATCCTTCGAATCAGATTCCATCACACAACCAGATTCGACAGCATCAGCTGAAGATCTCACATAATTGTCCATCAATTCTTTTTCAGTAATTAACAACTTGGCACCATAGAAGGTGGCTGGAGACACCTTCGGCGACACCTTCGCATTCACATTCGCATTAGACGTTAATTTCAACTCATCAACCCCCGAAATTGACTGTCTCCTACGAGAGCTTGATCTATCAAAACCAAAACTCCTTCTACCGTCGCCAGAACTTCCCAAACCAACACTGTTATTGTTGCTGTTGCTGTTAATGGAATTGGAATCTTCATCGACTGAAAGCATCGGTGAAAGCTTAGAACACGATTTCCCAATCAAACACCCATCCCAGGAAGCGCGAGGGCAATCGAACGAGATTCTTCCCGCTTCAATCGAAAACCTCGGATCCGCGTCGCAGGATCTTCTCCCTAAATTGCATTCTCCAACCTCCGATTGAGTCTCTCGCAATCCCCGCGCTCTGCGCTTCTCTGCATTTCTCTTCACACTACTATCAGCGTCAGAGTTTTTCTTAGCCGTGTGTTTCCATTTCCACTTCTTGAACTTCTCTGCGGCGGCGTTCCAGAAGGTCCTGGAATCCCTGGCACCATTCCTCTTGCGGAGCTGCAGCTCGAGATCTATAAACTCCTTCACCGTCTTGGTTTCCTCGTCGGCATCATCGTCGCCGTCGTGGGAAACCCTAACCTCGGAGGCGTGTTTGCGCGAGCGGGATTTTCGTAAGTCGTCGCGGTTGAAGAGATCGGAAAGGGAGCTGCGGGGGCGGACCTCACAGGAGCGGCGGCGGGGGTCGTCGGCAGCGGCGGTGGGGCGAGAGCAGGATTTGGAACGGCGGAGTGAAGGAGAGGGAGGGGAGTGGTCGGAGGGGATACCAGCGAGGCGTTCGCGGAGACAGAGGGCGCAGAAGCCGGTGATGGGGGCGGTGGGGTGGCGGTGGCAGGCGGAGAGGCGTTGGGATTTGGGAGTCATGAGTGCAGCATGCGTTGGTGTGTGTGAGTGAGTGTTGATGGCAATGCCATTGTTGTGTTTGTTATGAAGAGAGTGGGAGACACCGCATAAGTATGCACACAACAGTACGGAATCTTCTCATCATTCATCATTCATCATTCTTAATTATACAATTAAACCCTCCTTAACTCCCTTTTTTCTCTCTCTAACTATTCCCTTTTTTTCAACATAATATTATCATTTTTTTTTTCAAAAATAAAATAAAAAATCACTAAAATCTCTATATAAATTAGGTGAAGTCCTTTCGATAGGACCTTAGGTGGCCCCTTAATGCAACTTAACGAAAAGAATAAGAAATTAAAATAATTACTCTGAGTCCTATCAATTGAGCTGTTAACTAACTACTGTTGTTACTTTATGAGCATCGATAAAGGCCACACATTCAACTTACACATCAAGAAATTAATCATATTAATTACACATTCAATTCTCGTTAATACCTTCCTCGTATACGAATCTTCAAAATTCGGCCATTTATTCAACATTTGCGTGTGCTAATCATATAATCTCCAAAATAATTGCAAATTACTCTCACTTTAACGGTTGCGGATTTAGGTGATTTTTTTAAAAAAAAATTAATAATTTCTAAATACATATTTATTTGTACGCATGGAATATAAGACCTTTGGAAAGTTCGTTGGAAGTTTGAAATCGTAAGCATAAAGCTTCAAATCAATGAATGCCGGTGTCTTCTGCAACTAAAATTAGAGATAGAGACCACCATGAAACTACATTTGTACATAATAATTAGAATATAAAAAAAACATTTTATATAATTAATTTTGAATTATATAAACTAGTTTTAAGTTATAAAAAAATAGTTTCGGTTTGAAGGCAGGTACAAACTTGTCTTTTCGCGTCAAATTAGTAGTGTAACGTGGATTTAAAAAGGTTATAAAATGATGAGTTGACCTTATGGTTTGCGTAAATTTACAAGTCAACCCTCTCAACTGAAGCAAAGTTCAGAGTGATCTGTTTGGTTTGGCCTGAAGCGTGGGAATCTTACAGCAGTATAAATTTTGGCAAAGGTAGCAGCACTGTGATGCTTAAGATTTTAATTGGGATGCGAACCCTAAATGGTCACCACACGTGCACCACTTCTTGAAATTATCGCTTTCAGCCTTTTTTATATGTTTCTTTTCTAGTGTTAGATATTTTTTTAGTTTTTATATTCGGAGCGATTTTAGTTTTAGTTCCTTTTTCGAACTAAGGTACAATTTAGTCATTTAATTTTAGAAAACTTTGGTTTTACTTCTTTTTATCAAATTTTTTAAACTTTATTTGTTGTTTCAAACGCGTTCTTCATTTTACATTAAAGTAAAACAGTGTAAACAATCCAAATGCTATAATGAAACGTGTTTTAAAAAAATTTGGTAAAAATGACTAAAACCAGAGTTTTATAAGTTGAAGGACTAAATTGTACGAGGGACTAAAATCAAAATCACCCAAAGTATAGGGACTAAAAACATATTTAATCCTTCTTTTTAACATTATCAAAACTCATAAAATATTGAAAGCATACAAGCTTAATTAATTCTTTAATTTCATCAACATATCACTACTTATTTGAACATCTCAGGTCGAATAGTGTTTATATGTAATGTGATTCGTAAAAAAAAAATATGATTTGTAACCTACTCGCTACATGTATGAATACTTGTTTAGAAAATATTCACGAATATTTTAAAATCTACGAATATAAAAAAAATTAGAAAAATATATTTTATATATTTTTAAATAAAATTTAAATAAAATTATAAAATATATAATATAAAATAAATTAAATATAAATTAAAATTTAATTTTAATTAAATTTAACCTAATAAAATATAAATTAATTTATTTTAATTAAATTTAATTTAAATAATAAAAATTAATATTTTATTATTATTTTTCTTTTATAATGGATACCTGCCAAGCAGATAGTTTAATACCCGAAACCCACCTCTTTAACTACCTGTAATATGTAATTCAGGTTTCTTTGGTGGCATTAATTAATTGGTAATAGTGTCCTTTAAAACATAAAGCTAAAAGAGTTTGATACCTGGAAAATGAGAAAGAAAGATGTATGTATCTTTGGATTCCCACGGATTAGCTTTCCTGCTAAACGGATGTCCACATTTTGCGGATGCACTTTGCGGATATTAACATCCGTTATTCACATCCTTTAAATATTATTAAAGGGTAAAAAAGGGATGGAGAGGTGGAAAGAGTATTATGTAGAGGTGTAAGGAGTAACATCACATAAATTTTTGTCATCCTTACATATCACCTTATGTCTAATTATAGTCAATTTTATGAGATTTATTATTTGTTATTTCAGGTTAAATGTAATTAATTAAGATAGTTGAATACGTAGTTCTACCGTTGAACTAATCTCAATTGCTTCTTGCACCCTATCATTTTGTTTAATTTTGTTCTTGCCTTTCGAAATTTTATTTGAAGCATTTGGGAAGGTACAGTTGTATGATTCGGATAATGGATTCCATAAGGGGTATTTGGCTGACTGAGAAAAATCAATTCTGACTGAAAAATGGATTCTAAAAGCAGAAGGAGATTTCGGAAAAGCTCATTATCTAGAAAATAAATTCTGGAAGTTAGTTTTGAAAAATATTTTCAAAAAAAAAAGTTGGAAACATATTTTCCTTTTGTTATGTAACTTTCAAATAAGGGAAAAAGTAGAAATTAAATAAATTCATAGGTGGAGAAAAAAATTATAGATTGCAAGAAGCAACATCCTAAATTAATTTATTACAAAATGGACTTTCTGCAATCCATTGTTTTCTTTCTGTACCCCACACTTTTTATAAAGGCCAAAATAGCCTTTTGATTTGAACTAGGTTAAAAAAAGCTATGACACATTTTTCTCTCTTGCCCTTCCTTGAGTCCTTTTCTTCTTTTTCACAGTTTCCCTCGCCATTGTTACCTGGTTAGTCTAGGCAATGACCTCCATTAACCTGTGTACTGGGGACTGTTGGGCGTGTAAGACGGCCAGTCACTTGAAACAGACCGAATGACGGGTCACACAAGGCAATTTATCTTGAGACAGTTGAGTAGGAATAACGATCGGTCGAATGAAGCAGACAGAACCGGATGGCTAGGAACGGACAGTCCAGTGATCCAAGGTAAACCCAAGGTAATTAAGATGATTGCACGATTAAGGTGATTAGGCCAGAATTGGGCCCTGATTAACACTACCTTAATAATGGACCCATATCCAACACTATAAATATAAGTCAAGGGTGCCAGGTAAGTAGGTTCATTTATTGCGCATTTACTTCTAAGCTCAGAGAACCGATCAAACAAATTAACTAATTTAAGCATCGGAGCACCTTTGACAGGTACCCTCCGGGCTCATCAAACAGAGCAAAGGAGGAGAGCGGACGGTTGCTAGGAAACTCTCGGCGTTAGCAGACAGATCAAGAAGGAGAAATTGTGCAGGCTAGGTGACTCGACCCCATATACCAGAACATTTTGGTGCCCACCGTGGGGCCGAGTCTCTAGACCCAATGGTGACCACGAGGAACATGACTGCTGAGGACCCCATGGAGGCAATAAGGATATTACAGCAGCAGATAGAGGACATGAAACGTCAGCATGAGGAAGAGTTATCAGCGGTAAGGGAAGAGTGCGCAGCTCGCATCACTCAGGAGAAAGTCGCACGGGCTAAGGGTAAAGAGAAGATGGCTGGAGCAGGAGATGGAGAGAGATGCAAGTCAGGCTAGAACTCACCAGGAAAAGACAGCTGAACATAGCAGCGCTTCCGATCGGACTTGGAAACAAGAGGAGACCGGGACTGGAAAGGAGAACAGCAAAACCGATCGGGTGGAAAGCACCATAGCTAACCAGCCGCCCTTGGTAAAGGAAGAGCGCACCATGGGCCAATTGCCATTTGCTCAGGCAATTATGGATGTCCACATTTTGGAACACTTCGCACCGCCCCAACTCAGCATCTACAACGGGACAACTGACCCGAACGACCTTGTACAAGCTTTCTCCACACGCATGGCGTTCAGAACCGGTAATAGGGCCATATGGTGCCGGGCTTTCTCATTGTCGCTGGAGGGAGAGGCGCTGGAGTGGTTCAACTCCCTGTCGCCCGACTCCATACAGAGTTTTGAAGGACTGAAGGAGATGTTTAGCAAACAACAAGCATTGCCTTTATCACCAGAACATGGGACACGCTACAGAAGAGTGCATAACCCTGTGAGACAAGATTGAGGAGTTGATTCCCGCAGGGCACTTAAAGCAGTACATTAAGACCGCCTGCAATGAACCGCCAAAGACGCAACCCCCGAGTCCGGACGCGAGGAAGGATTGGGACCGGGGACGAAGCCGGTGACCGCGACATTCGGAAAATCGTTCGACGTATGAAGAACGGCGAAGTAGAAGCCGAAGTCGCAGCCGGGACCGACCAATCCGCGGCAGGATTAACACTATATCGGGGGGCTTTGCCGGTGGGGGATAATCTAGCTTGGCCCGTAAGCGGCATGTAAGAGCATTGCGGTCGGTGAATAATGTACGAACCGTCCGGAGATCCATGCCCCCTATAACCTTCACGGATGAGGATTTCCATGCACCGGATCGGAGCAGGACGACCCCATGGTCGTCACGACGGAGATCGCGCGGTATGAAATCGGAAAGGTCTTAGTTAACCAGGGGAGTTCAGCTAACATCCTCTATTGGAAAACGTTCTTGCAGATGGACTTGCCGGAAGATTTGATTGTTCCGTTCCACGAACAGATTGTAGGCTTTGCTGGCGAGAGGGTGGATACCCGAGGTTACGTGGACTTATGCACACGGTTGGGAACGGGGAGAGATGGGAATGAGAAGAAGGTTCGGTATTTACTGGTAGACGTTAACACGTCGTACAATGTCTTGTTGGGCCGACCATGCCTAAATACATTTGGGGCCATAGTTTCAACTCCTCATTTGACCCTCAAGTATCCCACCGACCAGCGGAGGGTGATCACTATCCGGGCATATCAAAAGACAGCTCGAGAATGTTACGTGGTGGGATTGAGAATGTACCCTAAAGTCGCCCGGGCCAAGGTCCCGCGCTTAGAGGTATCCATGGCAGATTTGGATCCCCAGATGAGCACGGAAGACCGAATAGAGCCACACGGAGAGCTACAACAAGCCAAATTAGGGCCAAGAGATGACCAGTGATGAATCAATATTTTATACCATTCACTTGGTTTTTCGCGTCTAATTGTGTTGATGAATTGTGCTTAATTCTTAGTTATTATGTCATTTTCACCATTTGGGCTTAATTAGATCAATAATTCTTATTTTAATTAATTAGAATTATTTGAGCTTAATTATTCCTATTTGTATTTTCAGGGCAAATTTTGGAATTACACTGTGAGACTTTTGGTAGGACACCGAGCAATTTAAGAATTTCTACAAATTCATTTTAGAATTAGTCAAACTTTAAATTAGTAGTTTAGGATTTTTAGATAAACTTTTACATTTTGGGCTCATTTTGGTAGAATTAACAAAAGCCCAATTGTAAAGTGGTGACATGTCATCTAGGGTTTCAATTTTTTTAGGGTGGACCCCACCATTAACACACAAATTTTCGGACCTAGGGGATTCCAAGAGGGGTCCAACCGTCACTTGCGCTCTGGAGCTCTCTCTCGGGGATTCATTGTTTTTTTTTTAACATTGGAGAGAACTTTTTGCTGCTCACGGGTTTGACATTGATGGAATGAAAATGTTCACATTCTCTTTTCCTTTCATTTAGTTTTATGTGCAAATGCTTAATTGTCTCGCTTGCTTTTCCTTTGACCGAGAGCATTGAATAAAGAACGTGTGGGGTTATGGCTTGTTGCATGTGGCTCCCATTTTTCCTTTTGCTGGAGCGTGTTTATTTTTCTCTTCTCATTGAATGTAATGGTACTTTGATTGATGATTAGAGATTAGTTATCATTGAAGGATGAAGAGTGGTCACGTCAGGTTTAGCATACAAGAATTTCATTTCTTTTAGCAAAGAGATATGTGGATTTAGTTGGATTTGGCTGGGAATATTAAATGTTGGTTCTCCATGGTGAATGAAAGCAACATTTGTCCACTATGTACAATGCTGGAACGTTATGCTGGATTGGAGAGCAATGTTGGCATGGGTGCTAGCTCTTGAATTTTGGTAGAAATCCTGATTGTATTTAAGGGATTCACGGCTCTTTCAATGGGTGGATAATGAAAGTGGTAACAACATCTTCATCACGTTTTTTATTTTGCTCTTAGAAAGATTGGTGAAAAGGAGAAAGGGTGCAACAACTCACGTAAGTTGGAAAAGCTGGATGGTCACATCATCAACTAAACTTTGGTTCATTTCTTTGCCTTGAAAATAACAATTGCAAAATGTTTGGGAGAGGAGCTGCAGATTTCGGATGAATTGTTTTTAATTGAAGAAAGAGAAGCACTTGTAAATGGTTGTGGGGTCTGGTGCCTTATTCCTTGAGCTTTGATTGCATTTTAAAGAATTGAAGAAAGTGGATTAGATAGGAGTAGGTGGGAGTGTACGATGGTTGATTTGGTTGGAAGAATTTTCATTCAATGCTTGGAGAAAGTAGTGTCACAATTTTCAACCATTAGATTGGCAAATTGGTGCATAATTTTTCATTGAGGAATTTATCTTAATTGCTTGGAGGTAGTGGTTTATGGCTGGAAGCAAAAGAGTGCACATGGAATTAATAGATGGATGTGACGGCTTGGTGATGATGAAAGGAGAAAAAAGCAATTAGTTTCCATTGAGATTATTAGGTGCAGCTGTGACGTGGAAAAGATGGTGATTCACTTGGAAAGTTATGTTTCAATTGATGGCACATTTCCTTTGAATGAAAATTGGTAGCAACATTCACGGTTGGGAGCAGCAGATATACTTGGGATTTTAGGAGTGAGACACGGTCATTATCCAGAAGGAGGAATATGTTTTCTTTCACTTTAAAAGCATAAGCAAAGGAGATGACCTGAATTGGTAGAGGAAGTTTATGATTTCTTCATTTCCTTTGTCATAGAATATTTTATATTATATGTTTAATTATGTTTTATCTTTTTAATTTAGTTTTGCATTTAATTTAATTTAATTGTGTTAAATTAGTTTGTTTGCATCTGTGTCTTTATATTGAGATCGTTAATTTTTGCAACACACTTTCAACAGCCCCCCCCCCCCCACTTCGTGTTAAACTTGACTTTGAATCGCAGTTGGTTCTTGAGAGACGACCTAGGGGTCATTCCCTAGCATTATACTGCAGTTCTAAATTGCAATCAAATTTGTATGGGCCGCGACACCCATCAAATTTTGGCGTTGTTGCCGGGGACCAACTGTTCAGTATTGAGTCTTTGTTTGTGTTTATGTGTCTTGTGACTGTGTTTTGATGTGTTGTGATAGTCTTTGTTGTGTCTTGTGATTGTTTACTGTGTTTTGAATTTTTGTGCTATTGTTTCATGACTATAGGGTGTTGTAATTTAGTGCATGACTAGAGGAAATCCTGGATTTTTACCACCCTTTGATCCTGAAATTGATAGGACGTTTCATAGGTTAGTTAGGCATTCTAGGAATTTGTCTTTAGAGTCTGTTTTTGAGTCTGTTCCATTAGATACTGTGCATCCAACTGTTGAGTATTCTGTGCATACTGCATCCACTGCATCTGTTGCATCTGCACTTGATTCTGATTCTGATTCTGTTGTTTTTCATACTGAGAACAATATGGCACAACCTCCACCTCGTGAGAGGACTTTTAGGGAGATGGTTGCACCTGATTTCGATATTTAAAGCTTGTGCATCCAATATCCTGATGAGGATGTTCCATTTGTTCTCAAGACTGGACTAATCCATTTGTTGCCCAAGTTTCATGGTCTTGCAGGTGAGAGTTCACACAAGCATTTGAAGGAATTCCACATTGTCTGTTCCACTATGAAACCTCATGATGTTCCTGAAGAGCACATCTTTTTGAAAGCATTTCCTCATTCATTGGAAGGTGTTGCTAAGGATTGGCTGTACGCTTTGGCCCTTAGATCCGTTACTAGCTGGGATGATCTGAAGAGGTTGTTCTTGGAGAAATTTTTCCCAGCATCCTGGACCACAGCTATCAGGAAAGACGTCACTGAGATTAGGCAGCTTGGTGGAGAGAGCTTGTATGAGTATTGGGAGAGATTCAAGACACTTTGTGCAAGCTGTCCCCACCATCAGATACCTGAACAACTCCTTATCCAGTATTTCTATGAGGGTTTGAACAACATGGATAGGGGTATGCTTGATGCTGCCAGTGGTGGAGCTCTTGGAGACACCACACCTGCTGAGGCTAGGCATTTGATTGAGAAGATGGCTTCCAACTCCCAACAGTTTAGCACCAGGAATGATGCCATTGTGGTGAGGGGCGTACATGATGTGGTTGCCCAGTCTTTATCAGCCATTGAAAGCAAGTTGGAAGACAAGATTGAATCTCTTAAAAAGTTAGTGACACAGTTGGCAACCAACCAGAAACCTACAGCTTCATCCGCATCTGTTGCACGACTTTGTGCCATTTGTCCTTCTAGTGACCATTATACAGATGCTTGTCCTACTTTGCAGCACTTTGTTACTCCTGATTCGCCTAAAGTTTATGCTACGAACATCTACAACAACAGGCAGCCACAACAGCAAAATCATGACTTGTCCAGCAACAGGTACAACCCAGGGTGGAGGAATCACCCTAATCTTAGATGGAACAATGCGCCACAGCATCAGCAGCAGGGGTCACCTTTCCAGAATGCTGAAGCACCTAACAGATATGTGCCTCCACCTATGCAACAACACCAGAGGCAACAACAACAACAGCAGCAGCAAGAGGCACCTGCCCAACCAGCTGCCCAACCTTCCACTTCTTCTGAGCCTTCATTGGAAGAGTTAGTGAGAAAGATGACTATGAAAAACCTGCAGTTTCAGCAGGAGACTAGAGCTTCCATACAGAGTCTCACTAACCAGATGGGTCAGATGGCTACTCAGATGAACCAGGCGCAATCTCAAAATTCTGATAAGTTACCATCCCAGACTGTGCAGAATCCGAAGAATGTGAGTGCCATTACCCTCAGATCAGGGAAGCAGACTGTTGCCTTTAGAGCCCGCTTCTACACCTACACCCGTGCCTGCCACTTGTCCTAGAGAGGACGACCATGACGGTCCACGCAGGGCATTTGAGGTGGGTAGATCTTCTTCTTCAGCCGGTGGTTCTTCTTCAGGTGGATCTTCTCCCTCTTCCACCACCACCGCTGCTGCGCCTTCTCCATTGGTTGACCGACCTATCCCTCTTCCATTCCCTTCACGGGCACTTCCTAGCAAAAAGACTGAAGAGGTGGATAGGGAAATTATGGAGACCTTCAGGAAAGTAGAGGTGAACATACCCCTACTTGATGCCATTAAACAGATTCCAAGATATTCCAAATTCTTGAAGGAGTTGTGCACACACAAGAGGAAGATGAAGGGCGATGAAAGGATTAACATGGGAAGGAATGTATCAGCTCTTATTGGTAAGTCGGTCCCGCACATTCCTGAAAAGTGCAAGGACCCAGGTACGTTTTGCATTCCTTGTGTGATTGGGAACAATAAATTTGAAAATGCTATGCTTGATCTGGGTGCATCTATAAATGTCATGTCATTGTCTATTTATAAATATCTATCTCTTGGTCCATTACAACCTACGGGTGTGGTCATTCAGTTGGCCAATAGGAGTGTTACCCACCCGACAGGTTACATAGAGGATGTCTTGGTTAGGGTAGGTGAATTGATATTTCCTGCTGATTTCTATGTTTTGGAAATAGAGGACGGTTTCTCTCATGGATCTGCCTCCATTATCTTAGGCAGGCCATTTTTGAAAACTGCCCGTACCAAGATTGATGTGTATGCTGGGACATTGTCTATGGAAATTGCTGATATTGTTGTGCATTTTAACATCCTTGATGCCATGAAATACCCAGCTGAGGATCATTCTGTGTTTAGGATTGATACATTGGATGACATTGTTGATGAGTCCATTGTTGATGATTTTGGTTCTATGCATGAGAATAAACATTATTTTCCATCTTTTGTACATTCATGCATAATATCTGGGCTTGAATCAGGATTTGAATATGATGTTGAATTGGATGTTGATTTGGATGAGAACTGTGATGTCCAGGGTATTGTTGATGTCCAGGTTATTGATGATATGCGTGTTTTTGATGATTTGGATGATATTGATGATGTTGTTGATATACCTGTGATGGATATTGATCTGGATTGTGATGAGATGGGTTTTCTGTCTTTACCTGTTCATTCTTTAGAGTCAGAATGCATTAACGACGTTGCAGGAAGTACACTTGAATCTGACTTGCAGGAACCCACTCTTGAGCTGAAACAACTCCCAGAAAACCTCAAGTACGTGTACTTGGAGGATGATGAGAGGAAACCGGTCATAATTTCCACCTCCCTTGATTCTGTGCAAGAGGAGAGGTTGCTTGGAGTGTTGAGGGCGCATAAGAAAGCCATAGGTTGGAGTTTGGCTGACATACCTGGTATTAGCCCATCCACATGCATGCATAGAATTCTTTTGGAAGATGGGGCAAAGCCAGTGAGACAGCCATAAAGAAGGAAAAACCCCGTGATCATAGATGTCATCAAGAAGGAAGTGACCAAGCTTTTGCAAGCTGGGATCATCTACCCTATTTCAGACAGTCAGTGGGTGAGCCCCATCCATGTTGTGCCCAAGAAGACTGGCCTCATGGTTGTGAAAAATGAGAGGGATGAGTTGATTCCCACAAGAGTGCAGAATAGCTGGAGAGTCTACATTGATTATAGGAGGCTCAATCAAGCAACCAGGAAAGATCACTTCCCCCTGCCATTCATTGATCAAATGCTGGAGCGCCTGACAGGTAAATCTTGTAACACCCCAATTCTTAGAGGGTTACAGAAAATTCTAATAGTTTTTTTTTATACTTCACATTTAAAACCACAACATTTAATTATATATCATAATAATACCATCACAATTTTCAAGAGTTATAATTACAATAGAGACTGAATATTAAAAGTTGTTCAAAATTACAAACCAATCATTTCACAACTTAAAATTACATATAAAAAAAATCCCATAGAGTTTTTCCCAGTGCCTCCTCTCTCTACACTTCTCCAGTATTACCTGAAACATTATCTACTCCCGTATAACAACACGAGTTATACGATCATCGTAGTCACACAAGTAGGGTGAGCTAATCAAGTACAAGGAAGAAACAAAACACATTAAAATTACTTATACTATTCATACATTCATTAATAACACTTTTTATTTATCGACTTATATAACCTCAGCTTAAACCAAACAAATGAATTTGAGTCCCTCTTTGTTTCAATCCCTCTCATTTATATATTAAATTTATCACAGTTAATGGACTTGTCTCGGTTTTATTATTCTCATACATATGATAAACATATACCAAACCGGTCCCTCATATGGACTACGGATAAGAGTCGTCCTCCACGCGCAGTTTTGGACATATCTCTCTCACTTCTTCCAGGTCTTATGAGTAACACACTGGTGAGTAACCTCCATTTTTTTTCCATGCACCATACTCAACACCAGACCAAAACTTTAGGCGAGATATTTGTATACCCTCGAAAGAGGAAACTAACAAGACTCGAATCCACCAATCGCCTTCCAAAGGCAAAAGGAATTATCCTTTTAACTACTGAGACACAACACAAACCTTCCATAAGATACATGAATAATCTAGAGTATCATCAAGACTATTTTATCAATCCTCTCACCGCTCCAAACATCACATTCAAAGCAATTTACAATCAAATTTTTGACCTTTGCTCAGTGTTTTCCTTATAACTCTTCCTAGAGAACTCCGAATGAATTGATTCTTGTTTTATTGGATTCTAGACTCTAAAATCTTAAATTGAACATTTGTATTGTAAATTTTTTTTTAATTACAGAGTTAGTCGTAGTAAAAATATTAAGATAAATGTCTTAATCACGTTTTTCCTACCTATCCAGCTATGACCTTTAATGACTAATTTACTAATAACTCTCTCTACATAACTCCAAATGAGATGGTTCTTATTTTGTTGAAACCTAGACTCAATTATCTTTCTTTAAAAACTAGATTTGAAATTTTGAGACCACTATACTATCTGCAGTAAAATTTCAAAAGTAATGATTAAAAAAAGTTTAGGTTACTTAATATTGTTGGAATACTACATGCACGTTTATTCAACTCCTGACTCTTATTCGAAAATCCGATCGGTCAATATGATCCAATGTATGCCTAAAACTTGTAATAAAATTTTCCGTTTGATCTAACGGTTGGAAAAGTAAAAATCTAGATTTTTCCTTAGATGGTTTTTGGGACAAAATTAAGCTGAAAAATCCTATACTTAAAATGTGAAACCTATAGCTCTAAATTTATATATATATATATATATATATATATATATATATATATATATATATATATATATATACACTAATCGGAACGGTCAAATTTAATATTTATATCTCAGGAACCCTTTATCAAAATTTCGAATCAATCTAACGGTTAACTTGTCCAGAATATACGTTTTAATGATGATAACTTAGTAACAAAAAATAAAGTTATAATTAACTTATACAACTTGTGAGATTTAATTCTCTAAGTATAGACCACACAACAATAATCTGAACGGTCAAAACAAAGTAATATGCCTTGTATGCCATATATCAAAAATTGGGCTACATCTAACGGTACACAAAGTTAAAATTGACGATTTACTAAGATAACCCGAAAAGTCGAAATCAATAAAATCATAGATAACTAAATTAAATATCAACAATGTCTAAAAATAAATAAAATAAAAGTATTGGGGAAATAAGAAGTTACAAACACTTCTCATCCTTCCAAAATTGCAAGAAAATAAATGAACGTAAAGTAAAAAAAATAAAATAAAAATATTGGGGAAATAAGAAGTTGTAAACACTTCTCATCCTTCCAAAAGTTGCAAGAAAATAAATGAACGTAAAGTAAAAAAAATAAAATAAAAATATTGGGGAAATAAGAAGTTGTAAACACTTCTCATCCTTCCAAAAGTTGCAAGAAAATAAATGAACATAAAGTAAATAAATAAAAATAAAAGTATTGGGGAAATAAGAAGTTGTAAACACTTCTCATCCTTCCAAAATTGCAAGAAAATAAATGAACATAAGGTAAATAAATAAAATAAAAGTATTGGGGAAATAAGAAGTTGAATCTGGCAAAGCCGGTTAGACATCTTCTTATCCTTCCAAAATTTCAAGAAAGATAAATGAATATAAAGTAAATAAATGTAACAGAAACAACATATCAAAAAAAAGAAACAAAACTCCAAACATATGCAAGAATTTATATCATACAGAAACAAAGACTCAAGATTAACTCCCCTTACCTCTATTCCAGACTTAAATCTTCTGCTCAGTTGTTCCCCAAAAACTTCCAGAATTTCCTCTCTTGCAACTAGAATATGTTCCAAACTCTTTCCTCTCTCAAAATTCCTACTTCTTGGTGCAAAATTTCCTTCCTCCCTCCTTGGCTATTCATAGCCAAAAATTTTACTATTCATTTTTTTTATTCAATTTTACTATTCATTGTTACTATTCATTTTCACTATTCAAAAATATTATTTTAATAAACTATGACTCAACACTACGTGGATCTCTTATCCTCTTTTTTTTTTACTATTCATTTTTACTATTCATCATTTTTTTTAAAAAAACTTCTATAAAATTTTATCCAATAGCCATACCATGTTCATATCATATATAACTTTAATAAAATACAATCATTACATAAATAAGATAATTTGTATATTTTACAGATATAAATAACAACATAAAAATGGAAACATTTAATCTTATTTACTTTAGGTCTTACATTCTCCCCATCCACAAAAAGTTTCGTCCTTGAAACTTGTGGTTATCAGGAGAATAGATAAGGGTAGGTCTTCCTCATATCCTCCTCTAATTCCCAAGTCATTTCTTGTGTGCTTTCATTCCACAATACTTTCACCGTGTGGACATTCTTTCCTCGGAGTTGTTTAGTTTGATCATCCAAAATGCGAACTGGATTCCTATCTACAGACAGATCTTCTCTGACTTGGACGTCATCTACTTCTAGTACGTGATCTGGGTTGGACACGTATTTCCTTAGCTGTGATACGTGGAATACATTGTGTAGATTTGCCAACTGTGGTGGTAACGCAATTTCGTATGCCATTGGTCCTATCTTCTTGATGATCTCAAAAGGTCCAAGAAATTTTGGAGACAATTTCTTGGATCTGATGGCTCTCCCTACACCTGTTGTTTGTGACACACGGAGAAAAACATGATCTCCTACTTCAAACTCAAGAGGTCTTCTTCTCTTATCTGCATAGGATTTTTGTCTGCTTTGAGTTGCGCGCATCCTTTCTTGTATCAACTTAACCTTTTTCGTCGTTTGTTGAAGCAACTCGGCACCTAATGTAACTGCTTCTCCATCTTAGTACAAACATAAAGGTGTCCTACACCTTCTCCCATACAGAGCTTCATACGGTACCATCCCTATGCTGGAATGGAAACTGTTGTTGTAAGTGAATTCTACTAAAGGTAGAATGTCACTCCAATTTCCCATATGATCCAAAACACATGTCCTTAATAAGTCTTCGAGAGATTGAATTGTCCTTTCGGATTGCCCGTCTATTTGTAGATGATATGTTGAACTCATCCTAAGCCGCGTTCCCAAAGCTTCTTGTAACTTCTTCCAAAATCTTGGATCACGATCAGAAATGATACTAGTTGGTACACCGTGTAATCTGACTACTTCTCTGACATAAAGTTCTGCCAACTTATTCAAGGATAACCTTTGATTGATTGGCAAGAAGTGGGCACACTTCGTTAGTCTATCTACAATCACCCAAACAGAGTCATGGCCCTTCGTTGACCTTGGTAGGTGAGTCACGAAATCCATAGAAATGCTATCCCATTTCCATTTTGGAATATCTAACTGTTGTAACATTCCTCCCGGTCTCTGTTGTTCAATCTTGGCCTTTTGACAGACCAAACATGATGTCACAAAGTCTGCCAGGTCTTTCTTCATTCCGCTCCACCAAAATGATTCGTTTAGATCTTTATACATCTTAGTCATACCTGGATGTATGCTAAGACGACTCTTATGTCCTTCTTCCAGAATTAATTTCTTTAATTCCCTTTTTGTTGGAATACATATTCTGTTCCTAAAACGGAGAATGCCATCTGTCCCCATGGAAAAATCCTTCGCTTGTTCTGAGTCCAACAATTCTACTGTGCGTTGTAAGCTAGAATCCCCCTTTTGTTCCGCTTTGATCTCCCCTAAGAAATCATTTGTGATTGTCAAGTGACCACACCAAATATGATCTTGGTTTAATCGCCAACCTAGATTCATATCTCTAAATTTCTCAATCAACTCCAACTCCTTTACCATTAAAGCTGACATTTGAACACGCTTCCGACTCAAGGCATCCGCTACCACATTCGCCTTTCCTGGATGGTATTGCAACTCAAAATCATAATCTTTAAGGTATTCCATCCATCTCCTTTGTCGCATATTCAGCTCCTTCTGATCAAACAGATACTTCAAACTCTTATGATCGCTGAATACTTGAAAACGTGCTCCATAAAGGTAGTGTCTCCAAGACTTCCAAACTCTCTCCTCTCTCAAAATTCCTACTTCTTGGTGCAAAATTTTCTTCCTCCCTCCTTGGCTATTTATAGCCAAAAATTTTACTATTCATTTTTTTATTCAATTTTACTATTCATTTTCACTATTCAAAAATATTATTTTAATAAACTATGACTCAACACTACGTGGATCTCTTATCCTCTTTTTTTTTACTATTCATCACTTTTTTAAAAAACTTCTATAAAATTTTATCCAATAGCCATACCATGTTCATAATCATATATAACTTTAATAAAATACAATCATTACATAAATAAGATAATTTGTATATTTTTCAGATATAAATAACAACATAAAAATGGAAACATTTAATCTTATTTACTTTAGGTCTTACAAATCTTATTATTGCTTTCTTGATGGTTTTTCTGGTTATTTCCAAATCAATATTGCTCCTGAGGACCAAGAGAAAACCACATTCACCTGCCCCTTTGGCACTTTTGCCTATAGGAGGATGCCCTTTGGCCTATGCAACGCCCCTGGTACCTTCCAGCGGTGCATGCTTAGCATTCTTAGCGACTTTCTTGAGAGTTGCATAGAGGTGTTTATGGATGATTTTACTGTGTATGGATCCTCTTTTGATGCATGTTTAGACAGTTTGGAAAAAGTTTTGAAAAGATGCATAGAAACAAACCTTGTTCTCAATTTTGAGAAATGTCACTTCATGGTTGAACAAGGTTTGGTTCTAGGGCACATCATTTCTGAAAAGGGAATAGAGGTAGATCCTGCCACGATATCGGTGATTTCGTAGTTGCCTTACCCCTCTTGCGTGCGAGAGGTTAGATCTTTTCTAGGACATGCAGGTTTCTACAGGCGCTTCATCAAGGATTTCAGCAAGAAGGCGCTTCCCTTGTCTAAACTACTACAGAAGGACATCGACTTTGAGTTTGATGACAGGTGTAAGCAGGCGTTTGACGGCCTGAAGGAAGCTTTGACCACCACTCCGATCATTCAGGCACCAGATTGGACAGCCCCATTTGAGCTCATGTGTGACGCATCAAATCATGCCTTGGGAGCTGTCCTGACACAGAAGATTGGCAAGCTGCCTAGAGTGATCTACTACGCCTCACGCACTTTGGATGCTGCCCAAGCAAACTACACTACGACTGAGAAGGAGTTGTTGGCAATTGTTTTTGCCCTTGATAAATTTAGGTCGTATTTGCTTGGATCTCCTGTTATTGTGTATACTGACCATGCAGCTCTGAAGTTTTTGTTGAAAAAGGCTGAGTCAAAGCCTAGATTGATCAGGTGGATGCTACTGCTCCAGGAGTTTGACTTGCAGATTAAAGACCGGAGTGGAGCACAAAATTTGGTTGCAGATCACCTCAGCCGCATTGAGAGAGCTGGGGATGAAGCTGATGTGTTGCCCATCCAGGATGACTTTCCTGATGAGAGTTTGTTACTGATTTCTTCTTCTCACCCTACTCCTTGGTTTGCACACATTGTGAATTATTTGGTTGCTTTTGTTTTTCCTCCCTTAGCATCGCGTGCTCAGATTGCCAAAATTAAGAGTGATGCTAAGTATTATGTTTGGGATGACCCATATCTGTGGAAGTTGTGCAGTGACCAGGTTACTAGGAGGTGCATTCTGGACCATGAGATTGACTCGGTCCTCCAGTTTTGTCATGCCTCCTCACCTGGTGGTCATTTGGGGATTCAAAGAACAACTCGCAGGGTACTTGATTGCGGTTTCTACTGGCCTTCCATCTTCAAGGATGCGGAGAGGACTTGTAGCACCTGTGATCCCTGTCAGAGAGCAGGAGGACCTATTTCACAGAGACAGGAGATGCCTCAACAACCTATGTTGTTCTGTGAGGTGTTTGATGTCTGGGGTATAGATTTCATGGGTCCTTTTCCTGTTTCTTTTGGTTTCTCTTATATTCTCCTTGCTGTGGATTATGTTTCAAAATGGGTGGAAGCTAGAGTCACCAGGACTAATGATGCTCGGGTTGTTGTAGATTTTGTTAGATCTCACCTCTTTTGCAGGTTTGGAGTGCCTAGAGCGATTGTTAGTGATCAGGGAACCCATTTTTGCAACAGATCCATGCAAGCCTCTCTCAAGAAGTATGGGGTGACGCACAAAGTTTCTACACCTTACCACCCCCAAACAAATGGGCACGTTGAGATCTCCAACAGGGAGATTAAGAGGATTTTGGAGAAGATTATCCAGCCAACAGAAAGGATTTGAGCAATAGGTTGGATGATGCTCTTTGGGCTCACAGGACTGCCTACAAAGCACCCATTGGGATGTCTTTGGAAAGGCATGTCATTTACCAGTTGAGATTGAGCATCGGACATATTGGGCTGTGAAGATTTGCAACTTCTCCATTGACCAAGCTGGAGAGGAAAGGAAGTTGCAACTGAATGAATTGGATGAGATCCGATTGGAGGCCTATGAGAATTCGAAGTTCTACAAAGAAATGACCATGAGGTTCCATGATAGTTCCATTGTTAGAAAGGACTTCGAGGTTGGCCAGCAGGTTTTGTTGTATAACTCTAGGCTCGGCCTCATGGGTGGTAAGTTGAGATCAAAGTGGACTGGACCTTTTGTTGTGACTAATGTTTATCCTTATGGTGCAGTCGAGATACAGGATCCATCTGCAGCTACAAGCTTCAAGGTGAATGGGCATAGACTGAAGCCTTTCCTCAGCAATCCTTCTTTGTTGGATTCAATGGTGGAGGAGACGTCTTTGGTCAACCCCACCTACCCTCCCATCTGACTCAGGGAGTTTCTTTTCTCCTTCCCTCCTCACTTTTATTGCACTTTGTCTGTATCTGATGATTGTTCTGATTGTTGATCTGTTGATTGTGACACAATGAGGACATTGTGTCATTTAAGTGTGGTCTATTAGGGGAGGTTGTTCTTTGTTTAGATTTCGTTTTCTTGTGAATTTTGTTGAGTCTTGTGTACAGTTTTGCATGCTTTTTGGGAATTCTGGACTGTGATTAGGTTGCTAGTTTCCCTTCACTGCATTGATACTCTGTTTTGTTGGACTCCTTGCTTTTCTTTGCTTGGAAGATAATCATGATGTTTGAGAGTTGGATTAATTGTGACCGATTACCTGTGTGAGATTTGAGCCATTTGATGATCTTTCTTGTGTGTGATATGTCTCTAGATTGCTTGCACATTTGACTTGGCTTGACTCTGTTGATAATTCTTGATTCATGATCATGTTTGAAAATGATAAAGGCATTTTGTTGATTGAGCCTCTCTAGCCAGATGAGCCTACCCTGTTGTGATCCTTTGATAGCCCCTTTGAGCTTATGCTTTCCCCAATTCTTTGTTTTGAAGCTGATACACTAGCCCTAAGTGAAAAACCATGATCACCTAAACCTTAAGAATTTTGGAGCTTTGGAATTGTTTTAGGAATAAGTGTGGTCTCTTAGGAGTTGCAGATAAACTGGCTAGTGAGTCCTCTTCTTGCGGTTGCACTGTAAATATCATGTATCTTGTCTTTTGAATTGTGTGTTGAAAAAAAAAAAGAGAGAGACATAATGAAAAAAAAAGAAAAAAAAAGAGAAAATACAGACAAATTTTTGTGAGTAATGGAGTCAAGAAGAGGATGGAATTAGAGGTTGTGGGTGTGTTTGAATGTGTTTACTCTTGTTCCCCATTGCTCCTCTGTTCCTTATGGTTTGTAGCTTATTATCCAGATGTATCCTCCCTTGTCCTTGGCCCCATTACAACCATGAAAAGACCTTTTGATTTGAACATGCGTATGTGCTTGAGTGTTGATATTAGAGGCTTGCCAAGTCTATTTGTGTTTGCTTTCTTGAGTGCATTGAGTGATATTTATTTACCTTAAACACTTAAGAGAAACACTGATTATGTGCATCTGTCAGGTTTTGTTGCTTTTGATTCACCTCTTGAACTGATTAATCATTTTCCCATGCTTGAACTACTTGGATGATTTCTGAGAGTATCTGTTTTCTTTGATTCTGTGTTGGATACTGTCCACTTCCTTTCTTTGTCCAGATTTCTTGAGAACTGTGTAATTATGTTTCTTTCATTGTGAGTCTTTGTTTTTTGTCTGTTTGAGTCTGTGTCACTTCCCCATGTCCTCATAACTGTTTCCTGTTTTGCGTCTTGATTTTGCCCAGGAGTGCAAAAGACTAAGTGTGGTCTATTTTGATGAATCCATATTTTATACCATTCACTTGGTTTTTCGCGTCTAATTGTGTTGATGAATTGTGCTTAATTCAAAGTTATTATGTCATTTTCACCATTTTGGCTTAATTAGATCAATAATTCTTATTTTAATTAATTAGAATTATTTGAGCTTAATTATTCCTATTTGTATTTTCAGGGCAAATTTTGGAATTACACTGTGAGACTTTTGGAAGGACACCGAGCAATTGAAGAATTTCTACAAATTCATTTTAGAATTAGTCAAACTTTAAATTAGTAGTTTAGGATTTTTAGATAAACTTTTACATTTTGGGCTCATTTTGTAGAATTAACAAAAGTCCAATTGTAAAGTGGTGACATGTCATCTAGGGTTTCAACTTTTTTAGGGTGGACCCCACCATTGGCACAAAAATTTTCGGACCTAAGGGATTCCAAGAGGGGTCCAGCCGTCACTTGCGCTCTGGAGCTCTCTCTCGGGGATTCATTGTTTTTTTTTGAAACATTGGAGAGAACTTTTTGTTGCTCACGGGTTTGACATTGATGGAATGAAAATGTTCACATTCTCTTTTCCTTTCATTTAGTTTTATGTGCAAATGCTTAATTGTCTCGCTTGCTTTTCCTTTGATCGAGAACATTGAATGAAGAACGTGTGTTGTTATGGCTTGTTGCATGTGGCTCCCTTTTTCCTTTTGCTGGAGCGTGTTTATTTTTCTCTTCTCATTGAATGTAATGGTACTTTGATTGATGATTAGAGATTAGTTATCATTGAAGGATGAAGAGTGGTCACGTCAGGTTTAGCATACGAGAATTTCATTTCTTTTAGCAAAGAGATATGTGGATTTAGTTGGATTTGGCCGGGAATATCAAATGTTGGTTCTCCATGGTGAATGAAAGCAACATTTGTCCACTATGTACAATGCTGGAACGTTATGCTGGATTAGAGAGCAATGTTGGTCACGGGTGCTAGCTCTTGAATTTTGGTAGAAATCCTGATGTTATTTAAGGGATTCACGACTCTTTCAATGGGTGGATAATGAAAGTGGTAACAGCATCTTCATCACGTTTTTTATTTTGCTCTTAGAAAGATTGGTGAAAAGGAGAAAGGGTGCAGCAACTCACGTAAGTTGGAAAAGCTGGATGGTCACATCATCAACTAAACTTTGGTTCATTTCTTTGCCTTGAAAATAACAATTGCAAAATGTTTGGGAGAGGAGCTGCAGATTTCGGATGAATTGTTTTTAATTGAAGAAAGAGAAGCACTTGTAAATGGTTGTGGGGCCTGGTGCCTTATTCCTTGAGCTTTGATTGCATTTTAAAGAATTGAAGAAAGTGGATTAGATAGGAGTAGGTGGGAGTCTACGGTGGTTGATTTGGTTGGAAGAATTTTCATTAATGCTTGGAGAAAGTAGTGTCACGGTTTTCAACCATTAGATTGGCAAATTGGTGCAGAATTTTTCATTGAGGAATTTATCTTAATTGCTTGGAGGTAGTGGTTACGGCTGGAAGCAAAAGAGTGCACATGGAATTAATAGATGGATGTGACGGCTTGGTGATGATGGAAGGAGAAAAAAATAATTAGTTTCCATTGAGATTATTAGGTGCAGTTGTGACGTGGAAAAGATGGTGATTCACTTGGAAAGTTATGTTTCAATTGATGGCACATTTCCTTTGAATGAAAATTGGTAGCAGCATTCACGGTTGGGAGCAGCAGATATACTTGGGATTTTAGGAGTGAGACACGGTCATTATCCAGAAGGAGGAATATGTTTTCTTTCACTTTAAAAGCATAAGCAAAGGAGATGACGTGAATTGGTAGAGGAAGGTTATGATTTCTTCATTTCCTTTGTCATAGAATATTTTATATTATATGTTTAATTGTGTTTTATCTTTTTAATTTAGTTTTTCATTTAATTTAATTTATCTGTGTTAAATTAGTTTGTTTGCATCTGTGTCTTTATATTGAGATCGTTAATTTGTGCAACACACTTTCAACAACCCCCTCACTTCGTGTTAGACTTGACTCTAAACCGCAGTTGGTCCTTGAGAGACGACCTAAGGGTCATTCCCTAGCATTATACTGCATTTCTAAATTGCAATCAAATTTGTATGGGCCGCGACACCCATCAACCAGGTCACCACAATAGCCATAGGGCTACCCCGAGCAGTGGAGGACGAATTGAGGAAAGTATTGTGGGAGAACCGAGACCTGTTCGCATGGACGGCAGCCGATATGCCCGGTATTCACCCCTCGATCATGACCCATCGACTAGCACTCTTCAAGGACGCGAGGCCGGTGGCGTAGAGGAAGCGCCGGTTGGGCACCGAAAAAGCTGCGGCAGTGGAGGAGGAAGTAAAGAAATTGAAGGAAGCTGGGTTCATACGAAAGATAACATATATAACTTGGCTGGCTAACGTTGTTATGGTCAGGAAGCCCAACGAAAAATGGAGAATGTGCACCGACTACACAGACTTGAATAGGGCATGCCCGAAGGATTCTCACCCTCTCCTGAACATTGACAACTTGGTGGACGGGGCGTCAGGTCATCGGATGCTTAGCTTCCTAGATGTGTATTCAGGGTACAACCAAATACCCATGCACATGGCTGATTAGGAAAAGACGGCTTTCATCACAAACCAAGGAAGCTACTGCTATGATGTCATGTCGTTCGGTCTCAAGAACGCCGGGGCTACATACCAACGGTTAATGGACAAAATTTTTGCAAATCAAATCGGGCGGTGCATGGAGGTATATGTGGACGACATGGTCGTCCGGTCAAAGACGCCCGAGGGCCACCTCAGAGAGTTGGAAGAGATATTTCGGCAGGTACGCTGCTACAATATGCAACTTAACCCTGCCAAATGTACTTTTGGTGTTTCTGCAGGGAAATTCCTGGGCTTCATGCTGACCGAGAGGGGGATAGAGGCCATCCCCGATAAGTGTACTGCTATCCTCAACATGAAGAGTCCAAGTACTTTGAAGGAGATCCAAAGGCCAGTCGGACGACTGACCGCACTCGCTAGGTTCATCCCAAAGTTGGCGGAAAGGATTCGGCCCATAGTGAAAAGGATGAAGAAGGGGACCGCGGCAGGGGTGTGGGATGACGAGTGTGAACGAGCGTTTATTGGGGTTAAAGAGATGCTAACCCACCCTCCGGTAATGAACCGGCCTCTGCCCGACGTAGAGCTACAGGTGTATTTAGGAGTATCTGACGAGGTCATTAGTGCGGCCCTGGTACAAGAGGCGGCAGAGCCTCGGCTCATCTACTTTGTTAGCCGGGTACTCCAACCGGCCGAAGCTCGCTACCAGCAGGTCGAGAAGGTAGTGTTGGCTCTCCTTCACGCGTCTCGAAGACTTCGTCCGTATTTCCAGAGCCATCAAGTCGTCGTCAAGACAGACTACTCGATATCCAAAGTTTGGTTTGCGTTATGAACCTCGCGGGTCAGTCAAAGGACAACACTTGACTGATTTCGCATTAGAGCCACCGCATACACGACCCCTTGGGCCGTGGACCCTCTACGTCGACGGAGCTGCCGGGTGAGTTGAAGCCGGAGCTGGGGTGGTATTGGAAGGGCCGGACGGTTTCTTGATCGAGCAATCACTCGTGTTCAAGTTCAAAGCATCGAACAACCAGACGGAGTACGAGGCCCTGATCGCCAGTCTCACGCTCGCTTTAGACATGGGAGCTTATTCCCTCACGTGCAACACGGATTCCCAGCTGGTAGTAGGACAGATGACTGGAGAGTTCCAGGTCAAGGACGATCAGTTGTTAAGGTACTTTCACATGGCCAGCACCTTGGCCAAAGGTTTTCAACCGTTCATCATCAAGCATATACCCCGAGAGGAGAACGCCCGGGCGAATATGTTGTCAAAGCTCAGCAACGACAAGGAGAAGGGCCAACTAACGACAATTATCCGGCAGGTGTTAAACGAACCGTCCGTTGAGTGCCTGTCGGTAGAGGCATTGGTAAGTGAGGATTGGCGAAGGGAGATCCTTCAGCTCATGACGGATCAAGACGCCGGACGTGACTTGAAGCCGGCAGATACATGAAAGATAGCCCGGTATGTCACCATAGGCAATGACTTATATCGTCAAGGATTCTCGGTTCCCCTACTAAAATGCTTAAGCCCAGAGCAAGCCAAGTACGTTATGGATGAGCTCCACAATGGAGTATGCGGGTTACACACTAGCGCCATGACCTTAAAGGCACGAGCTCTTAGAGCCAAATATTATTGGCCAACAATAGAGGAAGACGCCAAAGCGTTCACGGTGAAGTGAGAGAAATGTCAAGCTCACGCCAACACGCTGCATGCTCCCCCAGCGGAGCTACGGCCTATCGTTTCCCCATGGTCATTCGCTAAGTGGGGAATGGACATTGTGGGACCATTTCCCCCCGGGCGGGCACAAAAGAAGTTTATCCTTGTCGCAATAGACTATTTCACTAAATGGATAGAAGCAGAGGCCCTGGCCACGATCACTGCGAAGCAGGTCCAAAGCTTCTTCTGGAAGGTAATATGCCGATTCGGACTCCCCCGGACGGTCATCACAGACAATGGCCGGCAGTTTATCGACAAGAGATTACAGTTGTTTTTCAAAGACATTGGCATCAAGCACATAACCAGTTCGGTCGAACACCCCCAGACGAATGGTCAGGCTGAGGCGACCAATAAGTCAATTGTGGCCGAACTGAAGAGAAGACTCGGAGAAAGAAAAGGAGGATGGGTCGATGAGTTGCCCGAAGTCCTATGGGCATATCATTGTGCTCCCCACGGAACAACGGGCGAATTCCCGTTCAACCTGAGGTACGACTCTGACGCCATGGTACCAGTAGAACTGGGGGAGCCGTCGCTGAGGCGACAGATTGAAGATCTACAAGTTAACGAGGAAGAGTTGAGGGTAGATTTAGACACCTTGGAGGAGCGACATGATAAGGCTGTGTTGCACGCCGAAGCATGTAGGCGGATGGTGGAAAGGAGGTATAACACCAAGGTACGTCCCAGAAGTTTCCAGGAGGGCGACCTTGTGTGGAGAAAGACCGGGGATGCGCGAAAAGAGCAAACACACGGAAAGTTGGCAGCCAAATGGGACGGTCCGTTCAAGGTCATTGAAGATTTGCAAAACGGGGCATACCACCTGTCGGCCCCCAATGGAAAGCCGCTCCGAAATACCTGGAACGCCTCTCATCTCAAGTTTTATTTCAGTTAAACTCTCGATTAAACTTATCTTGTATGTTTTGTAAATGTTTGAAAAGCAATGAAGCTAAATTCAGTCAACTTATTCAAGCACCAGCTCAATTCAACGGACAACCGGGTGGTGAACGGCGTCTTCCCAAAAAAGGAAGCACTGCCACCCGTCGCTAAGTACACCGGGCGGTGAACGGCGAGTTCTCAAAGAACCACACTGTCGCCCGCCAATCGTATAATCGGGTGGTGAACGGCGTCTTCCTAAAAGAGGAAGCATTGCCACCCTTCGTTAGATATGTCGGGCAGTGAACGACGAGTTCTAACAGAACCACTGCTGCCTGTCAGATGCGCCAATCGGGCAGTGAATGGCGAGTTCTAACAGAACCACTACTGCCCGTCAAATGCGCCAATCGGGTGGTGAACGGCGTCCTCCCAAAAACTGGGAGCAAACTGCCACCCAAGCAACACCGCATGCAGAGCGATGAGAAGCACGAATTTCAGCCGATCGCTCAGTAATATAAATGCGCGTACTCAGTAAACAATTATCAAATCCACGAAAATTACATGGGTCAATAAAAGTAAGACATAAAATGTAATTCGTATAAAGTTAAGGGAGAACTATAGAATGTTGTTTCGGCCTACAGTATTCGTGCGGCCGACCAATCTTAAACAAAAAAACACAAGAAATTAAACGTAAAGCCGAAACGGCTTATCAAAATGTGCAACACCGCACCCCCCATCAAAAAGAAGATTGCCAGCCATTACTGGCCACCCTCGCTAGTCGGATCGTCTTTGTCAGTGCGAGGGGTAACTGGCTCCTCTTCCATGTCGTCCGAGATATCAGCAATAGGCATCATTGTTCCTTCCCAAACATCTAGTCCCAGATCAAAGCCGACGGTGGCAGGGTCAAACTTCAAGAAATACGCAGCTTGACGGATGGCTTTGAAAAACCCCTCCTCATGCTCTAACTGAACGTCTTGATTCAGACGCTCGATGTCCCCGATCGCCTTTTGCAACTCTCCCTCCAGGCGAATGTTCTCTGCATGAAACTCCATTAGCTCATTGTTTTGGTTCGTGATTTTTTCATTGGCCTCATCAAGAGTCGTGCTCAGCCGAGCGGTCTCCTCCTTCTCCGCCTCATACTTCAACCCCATCTCTCGCAACTTCTTCGTAAGGGCGGCCACCTCCACACACGCGTCCCCTAACTTCTTTTTTAAACCAGTCTGCTTAGATTCACAAGTAGAGTGTTCAAGAGTAAGCTCCTCCAGACTGGCCTTTGCTTCAGCCGCCGCCTTCTTCTCGGCTGCAAGTTCCTTTTGGATCTGGTCTAGCCCGCGTCGGTCGGCAAATCGCTCGGTGTACCACATCAACATGGCGCCCCGACTTGTGTGTTCCAAGGCGGCCTTCATCACTTCCCGCTGAGCGGAACTCATCCGGAAGTCTATCTGGTCGCTCACACCAAAGGACAGATCCATGAGACCGCCCGGTAGAGGATGCGGGGTACCATCTCGTTTGCTCCTTTTCGATGGAGACTTTTCACCCTCCTTCGACCTCTTCTTTTTAGAAGAGCGTGAACCTTCGACAGGGGTAGGTTTCGAGGTATCGATAGCAGCCGCCGAAGAACCCGCTATGGTCACTTTAGGGGCAGCGGAAGCGACGGTCACCGTTGCGTCGGTGACCGGTACAGTGAAGCCGACGGGGGTCGCATTGTTAAGGGGAACAGCTTCGGGAGTAGACTCGGAAGCAGGCGCCCGGCGGACGATCTTGAAGGCAGGTCTTGGTCGGGGCGGCGCCTTGACATCCCCGCTTCCACCCGACAACTTGGGATCCTTTGTCTGCGCAGAAGGAACATACTTCATCTTGCGAGGACCAGGAAACGACATCACACCTACACCAAAAATAATAATAAACTCAGTCAAAACAAAGCCAACAAGCAAATAGGGGAAACGCTTAAATCGTACCGAATGTCACGTTAATATAATCCTCGTGGCATAGGCATTCCACAAGCTGGCAAGCGGTAAGACGGCGGGGAAGATCATTAATGGCCCTCAATGTTTCCACCTCAGTCGGAGTTAGAGCACTGGCCGGTACAGGGCTTATTCGAGCCGGTTCCTCGGTCCAATAGAAAGGAAATAGAGGCTCGCCCGTCAAGTCAACAAATTGACTTCGGCTGCTTTCCTTTATTATTATCTTGAAGAATTGATTTTTAAAATCCTTGAAAGATTCGGCGTAGGGTTTGAACAAACCCTCCTAAATCGACGTCAGCGACACCTAACCTCGCTTCGTGAGTGGTCGAACAAGAAAATAATGGAAAAACACCGACGTGGAGAGCGTAACGCCTAAGGCCGAACACATTACCACGAAGGCTTGAATACAAGCCCACCCATTCGGGTGCAGTTGAGAAGGGGCAACATTCATCCTCTTCAACACGGCGGCCTGGAAGCGGGTGAAGGGAACGCGCACCATCATACGACGAAACAAGTACGTATATACAAAAAAGAAGTCTTCGGAACTCGTCCCCTTCCCGTGAAAAACTCGTTTGTTGGGGTAATACACGCTCAAACGAAAAAGTTGAGCATCTGCCTCGTCGCGAGCGATGAAGGACTTGTTGGCCCATTCCAGAAGGACACCCTGATTCCCAAACTCGGACTCATAGGACCCAACGTCATGTGAAGCCCAGTCGTAGCCGGTAATGGTCGGCCACCCACCGGCGGGGGTCGCGCGGACAGCATCTACCGCCACTCCACCCTCCAGGAGAAACAGGGCCATTCCCTGTGTTATCCGGTTAGCGTCCTTCCCTGCGTCAGAGCGCTCTGCCCAGGACGACAACCATGAACTACGCGAGCTCCCACTAGAGGAGCCGCCTCGTCCCCGCTCGCAGAGCCGAAAGAAGATGACGAAGTTGCCATTTACTTACCTGTATGAAGAGAAGAAGAACGAACGGCTGCAGTAGAAAGGACAAGTAAGAGTGAAGTCTGCAGCAGTCAAAGCACTCCTATTTATAGCCAAATTTTCAAAACTGCTAGCCACATCACCACCGTTCAATACAAATGCGTTCAAGGGCCTCGATTCAACGACTGTTCCACTACTCGACAACGTCGCCTATGGCAATGTAACACGTGTCCATTTGTTTTCGTTTTCCCGCCTAAACCTCCAGTGGTAGAAGGTAAAGAGCCGCTAGAACCCGAATCGATCAGGTCCATACAAACCTCACGACTTCACGTCTAGGGCTTGGGGGGCCTGGTGTACTGGGGACTGCCGGGCGCATAAGACGGCCAGTCACTTGAAACAGACCGAACGACCGGTCACACAAGGCAATTTATCTTGAGGCAGTTGAGCAGGAGTAACGGTCGGTCGACTGAAGCAGACAGAACCGGACAGCTAGGAACAGACAGTCCAGTGAGCCAAGGTAAACCCAAGGTAATTAAGATGATTGCACAATTAAGGTGATTGGGCCAGAATTGGGCCCTGATTAACACTACCTTAATAATGGGCCCATATCCAACACTATAAATATAAGTCAAGGGTACCAGGTAAGTAGGTTCATTTATTGCGCATTTACTTCTGAGCTCAGAGAACCGATCGAACAAATTAACTAACTTAAGCATCGGAGCACCTTTGACAGGTACCCTCCGAGCGCATCGAACAGAACAAAGGAGGAGAGTGGACGGTTGCTAGGAAACTCTCGACGTTAGCGGACGGATCAAGAAGGAGAAATTGTGTAGGCTAGGTGACTCGACCCCATATATCGGAACAACCTGCATTTTCATTTTCTCATTCTTCATTAGTTGTCGGATTATAGAGGAGTGGTGTAGCTTTTTGTTCCGGTGTAATGAGCAGATACAAAACTGGATTACAGTATCGGATTTGGTGAGGGAAAATCGGATTAATGTGTTTTGATTAACATAAAAAAAAGATTTAATCATTTATTAGGTTCCTAATTTTGTTCATCTCTTCACTTTTTTTTTTGTCTTAATCCTGATTCTTTATTTTTTGAAAGGTTGAAGCAATTAGGTTATAATGTTATTGTTGTTTAATTTTTAAAATTCGAACTAAATTTTGATAAAACAAAATAACATGACCAAATTGAGATAAAATAAAATAATAGGGATCAAATTCCAAGTAATGCAATGACATGTGGTATTGTCAAAGTGGTACAATGTCAGTTTGACACGTGACATTTTTTAAAAAAAAAATAAAAATAAATAAATAAAATAATACAAAAAATATTTAAAAAATTCAAAAAAATCACTAATTGACATGTGACCCCTTTTTAAATATGTTAGTACGAAACTAACGACAAGAACCTAATTGCTCCAATTTTTTAAAATTAGGGACCTCGAAAATTATTAAATCTAGAAGAAATATTGAATTACATGATGCAATGAGCATTAGTCGAACTGTGCGGGAAGTATTGTCATTGAATTAACAAAGCAAGTTTCATTGCACCGCATCAAAAATGCGAGATGTTGATTTATTTATTTTTTCAAAAAATCATTATTGCATTTATACAATGGTAAGAACTCGTGGTGGGAGTATGGTACAACTAAAATGTGTGGAGATCTTCCATCAAGCGAAGTGCAAATCTACAATTGGGTTGAGCATGTAAGGTGGTTGCTTGCATTGACATTTCTCAACAAATACTAATAGTGCAATGGTGGATAATGCATTGCAGATTTGCCTCAATGTGGTTGACAATGGTGAGGTGTATGGGTTTTGCAGTCGTGATAGATAGTGAGGGAGGAGATGACAGAGGTGGACAGTGAAAATTGGAGAATAAGAGATTGTTTGTGTTTTCTACATTTTGGTTTTGCAAAGAAAGGGTTCAACGAAGGAGATAGTGAAAAAAATTTTGGGTTTTATTTTCTTTTTTACTTTGGAACTTTAGAGGAAAAAGAATAATGGTAGGGTGATACAACAACATTCATCTGACATCCCAATTTTTAAGATGTCACGTTGCAATTTTTTTTTCAAAACTTTTCTATAAAACATTTATTAAAGATAATAAACTTTATTCGACTAAAATTGTGGAAGCTAAACATAATCATAAATGTTGTCTAGGAATCTCATAATATCACTTTTACATAAAAAAAATACCAAATTTGAAAACTTTTAAATAATTGAAAATAATAATAAATCCTCGAACATAACATGTCAGCTACTCATATCCGATCTTATCTCCAAATAATTTATTCTCGTACAAGTACAATCATCGTAGGTGGAAACCACAATCACAACATTTCAGGGTGAGCAACTAGAATTATCATATCACACAATATACAATAATCAAATTAACTACAATAATATCCAAATCATAAACATATATCATCACAACATTAACATCACAACATAAACCAATGTCGTTTACTTTTACACTATCATACCGCCTAATCATCATAACCAGTTCATTACGAATCACCCAACATCCTATCCTCGTATCACAACCAATGAGAACCTCTCTTTTCCGCATTACACGGTCAAAGAACCATCACCACCAAACCATCTCTTCCCGTATCAAACGGTCGAAGAATCATCACTACCAAATCATCTCTTCCTGCATCACACGGCCAAAGAGTTATCACTACCGAACCATCTCTTCCCGCATCACACGACCGAAGAAAATCTCTTTCCAGCATTACAAGGCCAAAAGAGTCATCACTACCAAACCATCTTCTTCCCACATCACACGGCCGAAGATAATCTCTTTCGCATCACACTTAACTCTTCTTCTCTCTCCCACTTTCATCCGCTTTCACGTCACCCATCATCATCATCACTCCAAATTTACCATGCACCCCAACAACCATACAAATTGCAACATATAATAAAGAATATCATACAATGTCAAACCCTACACACACAAGGTAATTTTAGTCATTCCCCTTACCTAGATTCAAAATGGTTGCTAAGTTTTTGGTCTCTCACGATTTTGATGTGACTAACAACTCTCCTTCCCTTACTCGATCAACCACCGACTATCACTCACAAAAAACGTTTGGGTTTCCTATCCAATTCTCTCACGGTTGCGAGTTTAAGATCCATATTACCCTCTTAAAACAGATTTAACACTAAAATTAAAACACCTTTCTCTCTCCAACTTTTCTTCCTTACTTTTCTCTAACTTCTAGTAACTCTTTCTCATTCACTTTTTTTTTCATCTCCATGTAAATTCACATTTACACCTAACATAAAATATAATATAATATATTATATTATATATAAACATAAAATTTAGCTAACTATTATATAATATATTATATATAAATATAAGTAATTATAATATAATATATTATATTTAAACAGGTAACTTATAAGTAACTATAATATAATATATTATATATAAACAAGTAATTTATATATATATATATATATACATATATATATATATATATAAATATATATATTATTTCGGAGGTAGGTCCCGAATAGATTTCAAACCAACCTTCAAACCGATCGATCCTCCTTCACTCCTGAATGGGTGCGACCTGCACGTTAGCACTCCGACGATCAAGTCAGCGAGGTCACTCTAATATTCAATGTGAAAGTAATCAGATCAAAAGTAACATACCTGGGCTATTACTCCTGTATTTATAGGCTTAACTCATAGTCATGGACTGCGAAATATCCGGAACGGTCGGTCCATAATCCCGGATTTTTCACCCATTAAGCGTAACTGCCCTACGTACCTCCGAGATTATCGCCACCTGACCAACCTCGATGTCTATCTCACCAGTCTCTCTTTGTACCCGTCTGGTTTCTTTCTCTACCCGATCAGTCTCTCTTTCTGCCCGACCAGTTTCTCTCTCCACCTGATCAGCCTTTCTCTTGCCCGACCAGTTTCTCTCTCCACCTGATCAGTCTCTCTCTTGCCCGATCAGTCCCTCTTTCTGCCCGACCAGTTTCTCTCTCCACCTGATCAGCCCCTCAATCTATCCGTTCAGTTTCTCTCTCTACCCGATCCCAATACACTACATAAGCCCCCCAAGCCCCAAGCCATAAAAATGGCGAAGGGGTTTAAAGAAAAAATGAGAAAAGACACCTGGCCTCTCGTAAGCCTTGCGATCAACTTCGTGTTTGACGGTTAAGATGTATTTAACACAAAATCTGAAGAGACCTTTAACCCTAGCCACTAGATGGGGGAAGAATTGACGGTGGAGATTGCACCTTGAAACCGTTTTCTGCGGCTATAAATAGGAGTGAGCCCCCATGCTTATTCGCGACTGTTGGGCAATTAGGGCATTCAGTAACCGATCATCCACTCCCGCAACCCGATCTTCACTTACCAGGTAATGTCTCATTCTCCTAACTCCTCTGTTGGGTCTAGGGAAGAGGGTAGAGGGTACGATGACAATGGGGCAGCCTCGCCCTCCTCGTCTCGCACCCCGCCTACTAGTTCGTCGTCCTCTTCCAGCATAGCGTTTAACTATGATAACTCGCGTGCCTGGTCGGCTATGGCTCATCCCCCCGTTGTGCAGGGATATACCTGGGCTCCTCACGAGGTTAAAAATTATAGTCCTTACTTTACTTCTACTGCCACCATTAGACATCTACTAGAAAAAGTGAGAATTTTGTCTGATCTTCACGAAGTTGATGATTATACATTCATAGTATGTTGTCCCAATGAACGGGCCTGTCACGGTCGGGAGGGATATGAAGCGGATTTCTTTTATGTATATACTACTCTGTTTCGCGATTTAGGTGTTAGACTCCCCTTCTCTGAATTCCAAACGGGGGTCCTTAGAAAGCTGAATATTTGTCCAGCCCAATTACACCTGAACGGGTGGGCGTACATGCAAGCCTTTAACGTGCTATGTATGGGCTTACAGCTGACTGCTACTCCCGTGACCTTCCTGTACTTCTTTCGTGCCTTACCCCATCCTAACCGATCCTGGACTTCCCTAATTCCCGTGAAAGACAAACAGTTATTTACATCCTTCAACTCCTCCTATAAGGATTTTAAACCTAACTTTTGCAAGGTAGCTATAAGACCTCCCGGACGGCCAAAATATTTTTTTGATGATGGCCATCCAAAATTTCCATTATACTGGAACGAACACCCGAACCGAGTGGACTCGTGGCCCAAAGCTGAAATGACCAACATTGAGTTAGATGCAGTGGCTCAGATTGAGCAATTGCCTCGAAAGACCTCGTCCCGCCAGCTGATTGACCTGCTCGGGACTGACACTCTTAAAGAAAGACTGTTCGGTAAGTACCACTTTTCTTGAAACGTTGCTTGATCAATATTGACCCTGCTAAATTTTTTCTTGTATTACAGAATACTTTGGAGGTATGGAAAAGCATCAGGCTTTCCTAAAAATGATGGCGCGGAAGAAGAGTCTTAACAAAGGCGATAAGGTTGGGTCATATGCTGCCCATCAGACCGGGGGAAAAGGTGGGACTTCGACTCGTACTGTAAATCCTGCCTTGAAATTGATTGACACGTCCGTTCCTACCATCAACACTAAAGCTAAAGGGGTTGATATGGCGAAGGGGAAAGCAAAAAGAAAATCTGCCCAGGAAAAAACCCCTTCACCACCCAAGAAGAGAAAGAAGAACTCCCCGGTGCTGACTAGCGTGCTAGACCCGAACGTCCAAGTTTCTGAGCGTCTACAATTCAATCTGAAAGCTGAAGAGAAAAAACCGTTCAAAGGGATGACTCCCGTTGAATCGGTGAATATGGCTTATGAGCTGATTGCTCGGGCGAGCGTTTGTCTGAACTATACTGCTGGCACCACGATGCCCTTGGTGTATGTCGAGCTAGAGAATGCTCATAAAGAACTTGAAGAAATGAAGGAAAAGAACACCACCCTGACCGCCCGTGTTGAAGAACTTACCAAAATGGCGGAGGATGAGCGGGTGGAAGCTGCCAACCACCTGAAGGAAGCCCGGAGCAAGGTATCCTCCCTTCAGCAATCAATAGACAATTTGCAACTTGACTTGTTGAAGATGACGTCGGAACGTGACAAAGCTATTAAAGAAAAAGATACGTTGGAGACCGAACGGGATCAGCTGGCCTCCGAGAATGCCTCATTGGGAGATGAGATCTGCCTAGAGCGGCAGCTAGGATTTAAACAGGGAATTGCTCAATGTCACCATTTCTTCAAAACTCCCCTCACCCATTCTGACTTCGATATCATGAAAGTTTTTGTGGATGGGAAGTTGGTGGATCTCTCCAGTCAACTGGCCCATGCTGCCGATGCCCAGGAAAATGCCACCGGTGTTGAAGAAAACTTGCTTGATGCGCCAACCGAACCTCCTGCTTCCAAGGATCCTGCCCTTGACCACCCTCCAGCATGAAATATTGAATTGTTGTGTCATTTTGAATTGTACAAACTCTTGTTTTATTTTCCGCACTCATTTCGTCAATGTAAAAACTTAAGTTTCCTACGCCTTTTTGGTAGATGTTTGTGTTTATCTACCGAACGGTTGTGTTGTAGTTAATGGCATGCTCATACTTTTATGATCCTCATCTGCCTATCGACTGCATAACTATGATTGCCTTTATAATCGTTCAATTATATGACTTACACCACCCTTATGCACCGTTCGGTAATCAGTCAACGGACTGTTACTTTTGAGTCAATTATCTGACTTATACCACCCTTATGCACTGTTCAGTAATCAGTCAACGGATTGTTACTTTTGAGTCAATTAAATGACTTATACCACCCTTATACATCGTTCGGTAATCAGTCATCGGACTGTTACCTACCACCCTTATGGATTGTTCGGTAATCAGTCAACGGACTGTTGCCTTTGATTCAATTATATGACTTGTACCACCCTTATGCACCGTTCGGTAATCAGTCAGCGGACTGTTACCTACCACCCTTATGCACCGTTCGGTAATCAGTCAACGGACTGTTACCTTTGATTCAATTATATGACTTGTACCACCCTTATGCACCGTTCGGTAATCAGTCAACGGACTGCTACCTTCGAGTCAATTATATGACTTATACCACCCTTATGTGCCGATCGATGGAAATGTAATTTACACAAAGCAAAAGGATTTATTCATGAATCATGTAAATATAAGAAAAATTTATACAACGTTCAACTAAAATAAAACTTTAAATGCGAGATGTTCCAAGTGTTGGGAATGATCTTCTCGTCCAGAGATTCAAGACGATAGGCTCCGTTGTGTAAATTTTCCTTGATTTTGAACGGTCCCTCCCAGTTAGCGGCAAACTTTCTGTGAGTAGCGTTCTTGCGTGCCTCTGCCGTTCATCGCCATACCAAGTCTCCTTCTAGAAATTGTCTTGGTTTAACCTTAGTGTTGTGTCGCCTGGCTATTAACCTTTTCTGTGCTTCTACCCGAACAGCAGCCATTTCCCTTCTTTCAAACAGAACATCCAGGTCACTTCTTAATGACTCCTCATTCTGGTACATGTCGTCAATCTGTCTCCTTAGTGCATCGCCACCTACCTCCACAAGTAACATGGCATTTGTTCCGTATGTGAGATTGAACGGTGATTCCCCTGTTGCGCTGTGAGGAGAACATCGGTACCCCCACAACACCTGCTGAAGTTCGTCAACCCACGCTCTCTTCGCTTCTCCTAACTTTTTCTTGAGTTCCTGAAGTATGATCTTGTTCATGGCTTCGGCCTGCCCGTTCGTCTGAGGGTGCTCGACTGAACTGGTCAATGGAGTGATCCCCAACTTTTTGTAGAACGCGACGAGTTTTTTATCTACGAACTGCCGTCCATTGTCAGTGATGATGAACTTAGGAACGCCAAACCTACAAATTATCTTCCATACGAACTTCTGAACTTATGCTGCAGTTATTCGAGCTAAAGGTTCAGCTTCCACCCATTTGGTAAAATAATCGACGGCTACCAAAAGGAACTTCAGCTGTGCACGGCCGGTCGGGAATGGTCCTACAATGTCCATTCCCCACTGAGCGAACGGCCAAGGGGACACTATCCCAGATAACTCTGTGGCCGGTTCCTGAATGATGTTACCGAACTTCTGACATGCCAGGCATTTCTGAACAAAATTCTGACAGTCCTTCTCCATCGTCATCCAATAGAACCCAGCCCTTAGCGCTCGAGCCCTAAGCGACCGACCGCCCCCATGTCTACCACATATCCCCTCATGCAGTTCTCTCATAACATACTCTGATTCCTCCTTTGACAAGCATTTTAACATCGGTGTTACATATCTCTACGGTACAATTCTTTCCCTATCACAACATACAGGGCGATTTGTTTGGCTTCGTCAGGGCGGAGAGCGGTGCCTTCATCTTGCTTTTCAATAAGGAGCATAATCTCCCTTCTCCAGTCATCCCGTTCGGCCATGCAGTTAACATGCAGGCATTCAATGGCTGGCTTAAATAAAACCTGTCGAATTATTGAAGTCAACTGCCCCTTCTCCTTGCTGGTCGCCAATTTGGACAATCGGTCCGCCTTGACATTTTCTCCTCTAGAAATGTACTTCAACTCCGCAAACTTGAACTGAGCCATTAACTGCGCCACCTTGTGATAATACAGCAGTAACTGGTCGTCCTTAACTTGAAATGTTCCATTCATGTGTCCCTCTACCAGTTGTGAATCCGTTCTACACTTTAGAGATTCTATGCCCAAGTCTATTGCTAACTCCAGCCCGGCTATCAGAGCTTCATACTCCGCCTGGTTGTTACTAACTTTGAACCGGAAAATCAAAGCTTGCTCAACCATTACGCCGTTCGGTCCTTCCAAAACGACCCCTGCTCCTCCACCCTGTCGTCCAGACGATCCATCCACAAATAACATCCACTGTTGATGCTCTTGATCCTCCTGGGGTAATTCTGCAACGAAGTCTGCCAGGTGTTGGCCCTTGACCGATCCTCTGGGTTCATATTTCAATCCAAATTCAGAAAGCTCAACTGACCACCCGATCATTCTTCCCGCTAGGTCGGGCTTCCTTAGTATCTTTGAGATGGGAAAGTCCGTTCTGACTATTACCTGGTGTCCTTGTAAATAGGGTCTTAGTCTTCGTGTGGCATTGAGTAAAGCCAATACTACTTTCTCTAAACGTTGATACCTTGTTTCTGCCCCCTTGAGGCTTCTGCTGACAAAGTATATTGGTTTGAATTCGGGGGCCTCCTGCACTAGAGCCGCGCTAATGGCTTCTTCTCCGACCGCCAAGAACAGTTGCAATTCATATCCATAATTCGGTCGTCTCATTACCGGCGGATTTGACAAGATACCCTTTACTTCCGTAAACGCTGCCTCGCACTGTTCGTTCCAACCACTCTGAACTCCTTTTCTCATAACTGCCAAGATCGGCTTGATGCGTTCGGCTAACTTAGGTATGAACCGGAACAAAGATGTTAATCGTCCTACCAGCCTCTGTACCTCTTTCAAACTGCTCGGACTTCTCATTTCGAGGATCGCCTTACACTTATCAGGGTTAGCTTCAATTCCACATGAAGTCAACATGAATCCTAAGAACTTTCCTGCTGACACGCCAAAGGTACACTTCAGGGGGTTGAGTCTCATGCCAAATTTTCTCACCTGACCTAGGACCTCCTCTAGGTCCTTGGTGTGTTCTTCCACCGTTCGGCTGCGTATCACCATGTCATCCACATATACTTCCATGCACCGCCCAATCTGTTCCTGGAACACTTTGTTCATCAACCGTTGATAAGTTGCTCCTGCGTTCTTCAAACCAAAAGGCATTACATCATAACAATAGTTAGATCGTTCAGTGATGAACGCTGTTTTTTCACTGTTTGGCGGATACATCGGAATTTGGTTGTACCCCGAATACGCATCCAGAAAGCTTAATATTTCATACCCTGACACCCCATCCACCAGGTCGTCTATGCTTGGGAGAGGGTACGTATCTTTCGGACAAGTTTTGTTCAGATCGGTGAAATCTGTGCACATTCTCCACTTCCCATTAGATTTTTTCACCATTACTACATTAGACAACCACGTGGTATATTTTACTTCCCGAACGAAACCTGCCTCCAGTAACTTTCCAACCTCTTCATCCACCGCTCTTCTCTTCTCTTCACCCAATCTTCTCTTCTTTTGGGCTACCGGTCGAGCGTCCGGAAACAATGACAGCTTATGGGATATGACGTCTGGATGAATGTCAGGCATATCTGCTGATGTCCAAGCAAACAAATCTTTATTTTTCAGTAAAACACCCCCTAGGACCTCAACTTGGTCCTTAGACAAGTGGCTGCCCATCATGGTGGACTGACCGTCTTCTTTTCCAAGGCCGAATACCTGCACCCCTCCCATCGGTTCTACTCGTTCCTCCAACGGGGACCTTGGGTCCAACTCCATCATAACGATAACTAATTTTATTCACCAAAACAAACACTTAACATGTCAAACCATACAATTTTTTTTTATTATTATTATTTTTATTATATGAAAATAATTGTTTAAAGTTATTTTATTTTTTTCTCAGATCTTACACTTGAGACGTATAATAGGATAAAATATTTGTAAGAATAATATCAAATATAGAAAAATATGTCTATTAAAGTATCATAAACATGAAGATATGTATGAGATGGTGGATGTAATCCTTATTTTTTGTATATAAAATATTTTAGGTTTAATCATTTCAGAAGTTGTTGCTTTTGTTGAAAGTTTCAAATCGATTCCTCAATTTTTTTTTTCTCAATTGAGTCCCTAATTTTGAAAATTTGAATCAATAGAACCTTTGTCGTTAAATTGATTGAACGTCAAAAAACACAGTGACATGGCTTAGTGAACAACGACGTGAAATCAAATCAATCAGATGAATGAACCAGAAACTCTAGTCATGTCATCGTCTTCAACCTCAAACTAGAAACCTTAGCCACACTAGACCACCGCGATGCTGCCATTGAACCATATCGTCAACCACCAAAAACAACGTCACAGGACTCTGCACCATAGAGACGATCGTGAGGCAACACCATCCATTGATGCAGAGACCACCACGAGTAACTTCACCTCCTGCATCGTACAACTCATTCACACCACCACCATAAAACCATGAACAACCTACAGTAACAAACAATCAAGAACCACTTTATTGCACCATCGTGAGCCTAATACAAAAATTCGTTACATAATCTTGTTCCACCATAGCAAAATAAAAACAAAAAGAAATTGGAAATTTTCGATGAACAACAACGGTTGCTTCCGTTACTTAAATCTATTTCACATTTGCAATTGCGCTCAAGTTGCAAAGCTTTACCATTTCTATTAGTTTTTAGTTATTTGTTTCTTTTTAAATTTCTATATGATGTTTTTGTTAATGTTTAAAACGAGCAATAGTAACTACCTTTAATTAAGGCACGAAATTTTTTCCAATTTTTAGTAGAAAAAATTGAAACATTTGGTGAAATGTTCAAACCCTTTAGTTACGATGAAGATGAAGGTCCACCATCTTCTTTAGCATAAGGTTAGGTTAATAATCTGTCGATTTCAAATTTTAGTGAAGAGCGTCTAGTGTGCAAATTTATCAACACTTCATTTTATTTTCCAAAAAATAGTCAAACTTTTACTCAAGTTGAAGATAAGTTTAACCAAAAGATTTTCATAACTGTGTCCGGGGAAAAAGAAAAAAGGAAATAATTTTATTCATTTATTTATATATAATAAACAGGGGCAAAATGGAAATCAAAATAAATTTGGAGGTGTAGGAAGAAAACAATGAGTGCAGGAAAAAGCCCATTTTTGGCCTTTTAAGTCAATTAAGCCATGTATTGAAGATCCAGATAGCAACAAAAACAGGTAGAGAGGAACAAATTTGTGGGCAGAGCAAATGGAGAAAGCAAAAGAGATGCTAAGCCTGACGCAAGAACAGTACGACGCCGTGTCACGACTCCAATTTCTTCCTCCTCTCAGAACCGGCGATAACTCCTCCTTCTACGAACACTTCGTCCTCGCCGGAATTCGAGTTGACCGAGTTGAACCCGGTTGCGTCTCGTGCTCCTTCAAAGTCCCTTCTCGTCTCGCCGTAACTTCCGTTTCATAAACTTCTATTATCGTTATCATCGATCAATAACCCTCTTTCGCCATGATTATTTGTTATGATTACATTTTAATTGAAGTTGCTTCAACTTGTTGAGGTTAATTTTGAATGTGTTACGTTACAGGACAGGAGTGGGAAGTTGGCGAATGGAGCAATTGCGAATTTGGTGGACGAAGTTGGAGGCGCTGTCATCTATGAAGAGGGTCTCCCCATGAATGTTTCCGTCGATATGTCCATTTCTTTTCTCTCAACTGCTCGCGTTGGCGTAAGTTGCAACAACTGTAACATTAAATGAAAGTAAAATGTAGAAATTAATGATTCATGTGTATCCAACAACCCTATTTCCGCTGAATTAGTTATTGACCTTGTGTTTAGGGTGCCAAATTGATGATGACTCTATCAAACCTACCAACTAGGTAGTTACTATAGGAATTGCATTGGGGACTGGGGAAGTTTGTGAATTCATAAACCCGAATTTCATTAAGGTTGGTCAGATTACTTATTAGTCATGGCCTCCATTTTGTAGAGAGACATGATAGTTCATAATGAACTGCACACCTACTCAATCTTTCTACCATTCAACCACTCAAAACCTGTGTAAATAAAAACTGAACAAACATAAGATTCATCCTGTTCAGTTCTTAGACATTATTGACGTGTTTGGATAAATTTTCTTATAAACACTTTTAAGAAAAATAATCGAGAAGAGAAATGAAATAAACTAATTTGCCGAGGCTCGGTTATTTTAGTTTCTCCAAAATTAAAGTTGTTTATTCATGTATAAGTTAGTTTTAGCTTGTGAAAAAACTTATTTCACAATTTCTTTATACATTTCTTAAAATAGTTTACGAAGTAGTTTACCCAAATAAACCCTAACAACTTTGTTTGTGTTTGTATTTACATTCAGTTCATTGTAAAGCCAATCCTGGTCCTCTCTTCCTCCGAGTTTCTGCCACAAAATGTCTAAAATTTTTATTAAACTTGAGTTGAATGGCTTTCCAAACACAGTTATTCTCTTTAAAAGTGTCCTTTTTAGTTCAATTGGCGAGTCAACTTAAATAAGGACTTGGATTTGAATCTTATAAACCGAAAGAAAATAATAGAGCTTTATCTCCTAAAATAGATTCATTGATTAATATTAGATTAAACTGAAGGTTTAAAAAAAGTGTCCTTTTGAGAAGGTTCAGAGTTCGGGCCTGGTAATGCTAGCAACATGTTTATTGTCTGTATCCATTCCATGATTCCAATTTCTAACCGTTTCTTATTATAAGACTCCCGCTTTAGGTTTCATAAATTGGGTTCATTGCTCCACAACCAACTTTCCTGCTCCTTTTTCTCCCTACTTTCCTTCTGGTGCTTGCATCAACATATGCATTCTTCCATTATGAACCTTGCTGTTTAGGGTGTGAAATGTGCTTCTACATAGATGTTTTATACCTTCTGAATATATTGATATCATGTTGCAGGATGAACTAGAAATTACTTCTAGGTTGTTAGGAAGGAAAGGAGGTTATTCTGGGACAATTGTTCTCCTTAAAAACAAAGCCACGGGAGAATTGATAGCCGAAGGTCGTCATTCACTATTTGGTAGACATAACAGCAAAATGTAATTCAATGGATGTGTATGAAATGTCTGTAAATGAAGATTGTCTTTGGGAAACTGATTTGGGTATGAGTCACCACTTATTAATTAGATAAAGTTCTGAGTGAGAGCATGATATGAAGACTGTGAAATGAAAAGTGAAAAAAATCATGCTTGGTTTATATGGTTAATGTGACAGTACTTCTCCTATAACTGTAACTCCTTATTTGTTGTGGGGTTTGAGATTCACAGATTTGGAATAATTCTATGAATGAGCTTAGAATCTGTATAGGTGGAAAAAAGAGCAAAGCCTAGTGAATTACTAATTCCACTTATTTAATGTGATTGTGTTAAAATATTTTCAAGTTAGTTCATGCAACTCCCACGACTTCAGTTTTCTTTGACTTGTCCAGATCCTGTAATTTTTTCAGATGCTGTCCACCTCTAGGAAAATAACCGGATTTTGAAGAAATAATTATTTTCAATCCCTTTAGAGACATAATTAATATATAAAAAATAAAGTAATTTTGGATTCATTGGAAAAAAAAATTAATTTTAAATAAGATTTCCAGAATTTCAAACCTCAGAATCGATTAAAAAAAAGGTTTTCAATTCAAGCCTCAGTAGAAAACTGAAAGATTCCGTGGATGAGTGGTGGAGAATCACTGCAGCTCGGACCCCTCAATTTTTGGGCTGAAATAGTGTAGATTCCACCTTGCCTAATAAATAATTTAATTTTAATTTTAAAATCTGTTCAATTATTTTAAAAAAAAATTGAAAACTCTTTGTTAAATATAATTTTTTATTGAGTTTGGATGAGAGAGAAGTTGTAATTCCTGAAAACAAGTATCACTTTTAATTATTATTCTTATAATATTAAAAATAAAGATTTTATTGTCTAAGTTATTTTTCTTTTATACTTGTAGATGGATTTCCGCACTACACTGTCAATAGTATATTCTGATCGAAGTTTATTAATAACAATATACATTAATTAAAAATAAACTATATAGATTCGGATAAATATTAATTCTATGTAACCAAAACATCATTTTTATTTAAATGATGAATTACATGTAAAATTTATGAACCCTGAATCTAGTCAAAGTAAATAAAAGACTTAAACTTAAAATAATCATTTATTCATGAATAAACACTAACACAACATTTTTTATATATGTTGTTTTAGATTTTTCTTAAGTTCAGGTTAGATTAAGGATTTGGTTTGATTTAAAACCATGAATAAAACACGAAAACACTAACACAACCATGAATAAACACTAAAAAACGAAAAATTAAGGATTTGGTTTGATTTAAAACATATTACCTTTACAACGTTGTGGACAAATTATGTTCAAATACTAAGTTTTTTCAAAAGGACTAAATGAAACAACCTGTGCATACACAGATGAATAAGATATTAATCCATGTATACATTAAGGTCGTCCATTGTGAGTAACACTTTATAATTATAGGTTAAAGTAGGTTTACACTTTGCAATAACAACACGGGATCAACTCCTATATCCAGACCAAACTCGAGATGCAGAAGGACTTTCTTGTGCAAAAAAGCATACACTGTCGCACTTGGGTCCTACCCATAGTGAAATGGAAAAGTTAAGAGGTGAAAATGTTGTGGATTATATGATGGACATAAGTTTTACCTTAATAGAAATTTTCATGTCACCCAATCTGTTTGGCTTGCACTATTTAACAATGCATGCCACAAATTTGAGGACAACCATTGACTTTCCGCATTTGAGTTGTGTAACGTTCTCAATGTTGCCATATTCTACAAGTCATGCACATAATATTATGCTCCTAGGTCTGTTTCTGCACATTGAGTTTTAAAAAGAATTGTTCCTTGGTCATGGAGATCCATATATTTTGATAATCAATGGCTAAACATCACTTCTATATCTAATAAATCTTAAAAAATAATTTGCTTCACTTAAAAATCAATGTCATTTTCACAGTTGACCCTTGTGTACAAAAACTTTACCTGACCTCCCCACTTATTTGCCCTTTGCTTCCAGGTCTGCTTCTGCACATTGAGTTTTAAAAAGAATTGTTCCTTGGTCATGGAGATCCATATACTTGTGATAATAAATGGTTGAACATCACTTCTATATCCAATAAGTCTTAAAAAAAATTGGTTCACTTAAAAATCAATGTCATTTTCACAGTTGACCCTTGTGTGCAGAAACTTTGTCTAAACTCCACACTTATTTGGCCTTTGCTCCCAACTTTGTTTCTGCACATTGAGTTTTAAAAAGAATTATTCCTTGGCCATGGAGATCCATATACTTGTGATAATCAATGGTTGAACATCACTTCTATATCCAATAAGTCTTAAAAAAAATGGTTCACTTAAAAATCAATGTCATTTTCACAATTGACCCCTATGTGCAGAAACTTTTCCTGAACTACCCACTTATTTGACCTTTGCTCCCAGGTCTGTTTCTACACGTTGATTTTTAAAAAGAATTGTTCCTTGGCCATGGAGATCCATATACTTGTGATAATAAATGGCTAAACATCACTTATATATTCATTAAGTCTTAAAAAAATTTGGTTCACTTAAAATCAATGTCATTTTCACAATTGACCCCTGTGTGCAGAAACTTTGCCTGAACTACCCACTTATTTGACCTTTGCTCCTAGGTCTAGTTTTGCACATTGAGTTTTACAAAATAGGCTTGGAATACATAGTGACGAGAAAAGTTTAAATAACCACGCATAATATTCATACAAACTTCATTTGACCAACCTTCCTCTATCATCAACAATAACATACACCTTCACAAAATCAAACACATTTTTGAAGATAATAGCCAACATGAACATGGTTGGCCAACTAACTTCACATACCTGCCTAAAAATTTTATTTTATGTCCACAAACATAAAACATAAATCAATCTAATTAAACCACTTTCATACAATCCAATCCAATTCAAATTAATGGCAAAGAATAAATGTTTGTACATCAACATCTTAAGAAATATTTACATTTCATATTCTACTTCAACATCCAACTCAAGTTCTTAATATAAAAATATAACTACAACTTATTCAAATACTCATTGTTTTCTTCTACCATATGATGTAAATGGAGTTCTCTTCGCCCGACTCTTGACCCTTCTTCAGGGTGCAGTCGTCACTTGATTGTACATTGTGCTTTGCTTGAGTTCATCCTGACCTTCACACCCCAGTGTTTGTTGGCAAAGAATAAATGTTTGTACATCAACATCTTAAGTAATATTTACATTTCATATTCTACTTCAACATCTAACTCAAGTTCTTAATATAAAAATATAACTACAACTTATTCAAATACTCATTGTTTTCTTCTACCATCTGATGTAAATGAAGTTCTCTTCGCCCGACTCTTGACCCTTCTTCGGGGTGCAGCCGTCACTCGATCGTACATTGTGCTTTGCTTGAGTTCATCCTGACCTTCACACCCCGGGGTTTGTTGCTAATGTTGAACCGGTGTGCTTTGAAAAGGATCTTCATTTCCAGTAAGTGCCCTATCCTCAAAGTCTTGACCCTTATTTTCATTTTTTGCTTCAACCAACTTTCTTAAATGATCAATATTATTTTGCATGTTGACAATAACTTGCGTTTGTTCTTCTACAACGCGAGTTATTTTCTCCTTATCTCCTTTATTTTGCTGGTTGAATGACACACCATATTTTTGAACAACTTCTTTTACTATAGCATAAGAAAGCTCTTCTTTCGAAATGTCAACATCAACAACAACCTGAATAAATTAACAATTTTAATTATATAAAACACAAAATATAAAATATGTTGAACCAACACATTCCTTAAATCACGAACTACTCACCGATCCCTTAGCCAAATAACTTTTTATGAACTTGTCACCAATATTGATATCAATTTAGTTCAACAACCTTGGAAACTTTGTTATCCATGTACTGTACATTGAGTTGGATGTCACAAAATGATGACAAAACCAAACCTGTAAAAGGTAAATAAAACAACATTAACATAAAAAGTAATCAAAAACCTTAACAAATTATTCTCTTTCATTAACAACTACATAGAAAACATATACTACAAAAGGTAAGCACATCCAAAAAGATGAAATTGGCTTATGCTTCTTTCATTCTTCATTGTTGTTGAAGCACTAGACAAACTTTCAATAAAGTACTCAAAAACTACATTGCACCACTTATAGTTACCCACACACCCCAACTCAGAAACAAGGTAAAAAAGAATTGGAAACATTAATCCACTAAGATTGGGAAGCAAAAACTCATTATCTCAACCAATATATACAAGCTGCAAAAATGTTCTAATGGAAAATTTTGATGTTCCTCTAACAAAAATTGATACACCATGTTAACATCTACTTTCCCATAAGGAAAGTAATCCCTACACACTTTGATGGCCAACTTTATTTAAATTTATTGGTTCACCAACAACAGGCAACCCTAAAGACCAACATACATCAAGTTCATTAAATTCAATAATTTTGTGCCCAAAATAAAACCCTCATGCCTATCTTAATACAATCTGGCAACAATAAAAACCAAGAAAAAACAGTATTCTCAATCAAAGCCTTTTGTTCAGAGGTCAGCCTTTAATTCAAAGCACCTAACAATTTCGTCTTGCAGGAGTGTTTAAAGACTAACTGTATACAAAAACATGGTATTTATTTAAATACATAACAACGAAAAATCTATGCAAATCTAATACAACCCCACATACCTTCTTCCTACTATCAGAACATTCAGTATGTTGACCAACTTCCTCCATTACACTACACCAAAAAAGGTAAAAAAAATAATATATATATCTAGGACATAAAGCCGAAAATGTTCAACCAAAAGTTCAACAAAGCAACCTAATAACAAAACAAATCCTAAATGCCCAATAAAGCATTTAACAAAAAATTTGAACTTTCCACCAATAAAGCACATGCAGGACGAAATGTTCAACAAAAACTTCAAAAAAACATTTAGGACAAAACCTAAATGCCCAAAAAATTAAAAAAAAAAATTAAACCCACCGAACAGAAACTAATCATTAGCAAAATAAATGGAAAAAAGCTTCAAAAAACATAAAGCCAATAATGTTCAACCAAAAGTTCAACAAAGCAACCTAATAACAAAACAAATCCTAAAATAAAGCATTTGACAAAAAATTCGAACTTTCCACCCAAAAAAAATCTTAATCAATATTCAAAAAATAAAGCCACCCAAAAAAAGTTCTCTGTAATGAAACAATGAACAAAGTTCTCACATCCTATAATGGTTCATTCAACCCAAATACATGAGAAAAACAACCACAGAACACCAAATATAACTAAATCGAAAAAAATGTAGGAAAAAACTCATATGCACCGAACAAAAACTTTTGAGTCGCGAAATGTAGGGCATGACGGCAGAACGACTAAGTTTTCGGTGGCTTGGGCATTTTCCAATCAGCGGTACAGTGCTGGAATGTCCTCCGGTGAAGGGTAAACGACACATGTTTGAAAGTGGTGGTGGAAACTCCTTCAAAGTGAAAAATCTCTTCTCCATGTCCTAGGCTTCTTCTCTCTTTAGAGTTTTCGGAATCCCAAATGTGAAATTTGATTTTGAATGCCAAAATGAAACCAAGACTTTGAACTCCTGCCTCAATTCATTTATGCGTCATTTTTGTTTTTCTTATTATTTGATAGATGGACCACTAACAAGATGACATATGTCTGTGTCAAAAATTTGTCACTTTTTGGGTGTCAAAGTATCATTATTCTACTAAAATCCCCCACTAATCATAATAATTTCCAAATAATTTTCAAAGTATGTCTAGTGTTGTTTAAATTTATAAGTCTTTTAATAAAATCTTACTCTTATGATTATCATTTTGGAATGGTAACTTATTATTAGAAGATATTTCAGTTTATTCAAGACACTCAAGTATCAAGTATTGAGTTTGGGAATTCAATTTATTTCAAAGTTAAGGTATAGTTTGAATAAGAATGTCTCTTACAATACTAACACTGAATCTATCATTCACCAAGACCAACTTAAATATATCTATTAACCTAATTATTTTGACAATCAATTATTTAAAACATTTTCTTATCGTTACTACTTAAATAATCAATTAAATGCTTAGATTAGTAGGTACTCACAACATAATTGATTGTTGCTTATCATAATTAATCACCAAGTTAAGACAATAGATCATTTATCTACTTACGGCTTTAAATACTTCTTAAAAACATTAAATAATTGATTATTTATAAAAAATATAATTTATTACTTTCATCCTATATATTGTCATAAATATTTGTTTCAAAGAGCAAACTTAAAGATACATTGTCTAACATTTCATAATACTCGAAATCTAGAGGTGTTAAAATGAACTAATCCGACTCACATGAATTGGTTCATCATGAGTTGAGTAAAAAATATCACTTCAAACCGACCCACTTTTTTGTGAGGCAAAAATTTTATAACTTGGTTTGACCTATTATGGATTAGTAGATTAGTGAGTTAGCTCATTTATAAATGTTTTATTCTTGAAATTTATTTTATAGGAGGAATGAGAGCACGACACATATTCTAAGAGAAATTCAAGTGAAATTAAAATTATTTTTTAGAAATTATCTTATTTTAAATGGAGTCAAGTGAAAAAAAATTGTTTTGTTTAAGTGTGATTGAGAAATAACTTAAAGAAAAGGAAGAATAATAACAAGCTCCGCTCTCTCATTCTCCCTTATGTTAATGTCTTCTAGAAAAAAGTTTAGGTTGCACAAAAACTACAAACCGCTTTTCTTTTACCTAATTTTTGTTTCTGTGTCGATGCCAAACAGAATATAACGCAAAACCTCCCCTTTGTTTGGTCAGAGAAGGTAATGAAAAAATAATAATTGAGTTGGATTTAGACAACAAATACATTCTTTTACAAAAAAATGGTAAATGTGTTCCTAACCTTATATATTTATATATATTTTTTCCTTTTTTTTCAAAATGATTGAAACTAAACAGATTTAAATTTACATATTAATTAAATGGAGATAAAAAAAATAGTATTATTTGTAAGAACTATGATAGATAAATGCTTAGCGTAAAGATTAAGACTGGACGGTTGTACCCTTTCAAGGTAAACGACTTCAATACTTATATACTATTCAATATTCATTAAACTGACACTGAAAAAAATGATCAAACGAAGGCCATTTGCGTAATTGTGAACCACCGCACCGACCAACTCAATTCTGTTACTCACTCAAACCTTCCACCGTCCGCGGCCATGGCTGCGCTCTCCTCCGCCATTGCTTCGGCCGCCAAACCCTTCTCGCTGCCCCAAACCCGCCGCGCCAGAGTGGCGGCGCTCCACTTTCCCAAACCTCACTTCAAGAAGAAGGAATTCAACTTCGCCGAAGTTTCACTCTCACTCCGTTCTCTTCCCCGTCTTCGTGTTTCCTCCAACGATGCTCAGTTCAACTCGAGGTCCGAGGAGAGCCAACAGCCACAGCCGAGTTTCGCAGAGTTCATCACTTCGGAGAGAGTCAAAGTGGTGTCCATGCTGGCCCTCGCCCTCGCCCTCTGCAACGCCGATCGCGTCGTCATGTCCGTGGCCATCGTGCCATTGTCCCTTGCCAACGGGTGGAGCCGCGCCTTCGCCGGAATCGTCCAGGTTCTGCACGCCAACTGTTTGAAGAATTGACTCTCATATATTGTTATTTTCGGTTCTTGATGTTATAAATTTTATGGGCATGCAAGTCTTTAGACTCTCAACTGACTGTAAATAATCCTTGGCATCACTTGTTGGAAGTCATTCACTTCTACTATCGGTTAGGCCAATTTATAATAGTATATAAATGAACGTACTTCACTTTACAAATTATTTTTATAACAATTTATAGCATATAAATGGAACAAACTTTACTTTATAAATTAATTTTATAAGATGGAGTTAGATTTTAGTTCTTAACATGGATATCAGATATCAGAGTCATGTCTTAGAAAATATTATTCCAGATTTCCTATTAATATCAATTGGAAGTATCACATTAACTAAATTGACTAAAAATAGGATCAATTTATAGTATATAAATGAGTACAAACTTCAATTTACAAATCTATTTTTATAAAATTAAACTAAATTTAAAGTCTATTTCTTAACATTAGGTCTTTAATTAAAATCAATAGATGTATTTATGAGTTTGTGTGATTTGTTTGCAGAGTAACACTTTATTCTGATTTTATTGTGGGGTTGGTTTGTGGTGATGTAGTCGTCTTTTTTGTGGGGGTATCTGGCTTCTCCTATAGTTGGAGGGATGTTGGTGGATAACTACGGTGGCAAAGTGGTAATGGCTTGGGGAGTGGCCTTGTGGTCACTTGCTACTTTTCTTACGCCTTGGGCTGCTCAGACCTCTCTCTTGGCTCTCCTAGTCGTTCGTGCTATGCTTGGCGCTGCTGAAGGAGTCGCTCTTCCTTCCATGAATAACATGGTTGCCAGGTACGGTGACTCTTTACAAACTTGATTTTGGTCAATGTTGTGTCTGAAGCAAAGCATTAATGTTTGAAAAGCTTTCTTTATCTCAAAAGACATGTTTGTAGCAAAGACAAGTGTAAATTGCATAATTCAGAGCACCAAATACGAGTTTGAAAAAGGCACTGTGAAACTGAAACCAAATACAGCGCTCGTTTTATGCCTTCTGCTGCACAATTTTCGTTGAGATGGTGGTTATAATGTTATAATACTATGGTTATGTTATGATTTACGAGTTTTTATCTTTTGTCATGACATTAAAGGGGCTTTGCTTGTCTCTTTGTCGTGATTGTGTGAACTATGAAGTTGCTGGATTGAGAAAGGCTTGATATTTATAATGATTGGTTTTGGTTCTTTGTTTAAGATGGTTTCCAAAAACAGAACGATCAAGAGCTGTCGGAATCTCGATGGCTGGGTTTCAGCTTGGATGTGCAGTAGGGCTCACACTTTCTCCCATTCTCATGTCGCAAGGTGGTATATTTAGTCCCTTTGTGATTTTTGGACTGTCTGGTTTTCTTTGGGTGTTGGTGTGGTTGTCAGCAACGTCTAGCACTCCTGATCGGAGTCCTCAAATATCAAAATATGAGCTGGAGTATATATTAAATAGAAGGCAGACGTCTTTTCCAGTGGAGACATCTAAGTCCAAGAAAGTTAAAGTGGTCCCTCCTTTCAGGCGCTTGCTTTCAAAGCTGCCAACATGGTCTCTGATCGTTGCTAATGCCATGCACAGTTGGGTAATGTTTCATACTCCAGCATTTGTTTAGTTGTTACTGGTGCTCTTAATTGGAGTTGTTAATTGTCATGTTTGATGGCAAATTGTCATTTATCATGTTGCAATTCGGATCACATATCTTGTTGCAATTTCCATGTGGCAATCCTATCCTTCAGTTCCCAGTCTAGCCACATCATGTGCTCAGGAGCCCACATCATGCAACATTGTTGTTATTATTCATACATATTCTTATTTGTTTCCACTTTTTTTTTTTTTCCCTATTCACAGGGTTTTTTTATTGTTCTTTCCTGGATGCCCATATACTTCAGCTCGGTAAGTTTTGTCTTATTTAGTTTTGTGAATGATAAAAATATTTAGAAATAAGCACTCATGTATAAATGGTTTTACATTGTAGGTGTACCGTGTGGATCTCAGACATGCAGCATGGTTTAGTGCAGTTCCATGGGCTGTGATGGCTATCATGAATTACCTTGCTGGTTTGTGGTCGGATATGATGATACAGAGTGGTATGAGTGTCACTTTGACTCGGAAGATTATGCAGGTATGTTGCATTGCATACATTATAAAGAGAGAAGAGACATAGGACATATTGCATTTCTACAAGGGTAGACTTTAATTTTATGCCTTCTAATAGATTGCAAATGAATTGTGAATTATCGGTAACAAATTTCTATTTCTAATTTAGTTAAAAACTATATTTCCCTATTGTATTAATGTCACGACTCATTGCAAACTGCTCCCGGATTTTTGGGAGAATTTGAGATAGACCACCCCAAGTGGCCATTTAGGAATTGAAACAGAATAACCAGTGAGTGATTATTTAGACATTATGATCATTCTAGGTTGACCCTATCTGAATTTCTTCCAATATCTTTATTGTTTTTCATCCTTTCAATGTTTTTTTTTTTTTTTTTTTTTTTTTTTTTTGTGTGTGTGTTTGTATCTTTTAAAGCATAAGATCATTGAGAAGTATCTGTTAAGTACTAGTTTGTCCTTGCTGTTTGGAGGAGGACAGTTGTCAATGGATGAGTGGAGAGAGAAAGAGGGAATTATCCTTTGTTGTTTCAGTTTTCATCTGAATCTCATAGTTCTCTATTCTTTCCTATTTCTGGGTCCTATCAAAGCACGTCTTAATGTGTCATGTATTTGAAATTCACGATCATGTAATATTTAAGTCTTTGGTTTTGGATGGTGCCCAATTGTGTCATTTGATTAATGTAGTTGACCCCATTTAGTGGGAAAAAGCTTTGATTTGTCTTCTTATTGTAGTTATCTTAATTTTCTCTACTCGTATCCTAGTTTGTATTTGGCTGTTCTCACTATGTATTAGTTTATAGTGTAATGTTTGTGTGCACATTCGCTGCAGACCATTGGTTTTGTTGGTCCTGGACTCTGTCTCATTGGCTTAGCGACAGCAAAAAGCCCCTCAGTTGGTTCTGCTTGGCTTACTTTAGCTTTTGGCCTGAAATCTTTCAGTCACTCTGGCTTTCTTGTGAACCTTCAGGTTTCTATTTTATGTCAAACAATTTTTTTTTGTTAGAAGTCCTCTCTCTAATATAATATTCATTTCCTTTCTCATCACAGGAGATTGCACCACAGTACTCTGGTGTTTTGCATGGTATGCTTTCATCTTGTGGTAAATGTATTGTATATGTTTTGTTACATTCAATAAAATTAGTAGCACATTTTTACCAGTAATACATTTGGAGCCTATATTGTGTTATCTTTATAAGTGATGTGTTGTAAAAGGTATTATTTAACTAGTAAAGGAATTAATTGAAGAAATTTTCTTGTGCTATTTATTTAATGTATTGAGCTATAATTGGCCAAGCTCTGCTGTAGATGTATAAGGCACGTACTTCATGAAAGTTTCATGTTGCTTGGATGGATGCAAGACCTGGAATTGGATAGATTGGACTTTGACTTTTAACATTCAAAGGAATTTTAATGCTAGGTAGTGGTCTTTTAACATATATGGCAAAAATATGGTGAAATATGTGCAAAATCTGTCAAATGCTAGGAAAATATTTGTCTGTGTGATTCACAATTTGATTTCTTATAATGAAGACCTCTTGATTTCTTGTTGTAGGAATATCAAATACTGCTGGAACATTGGCTGCTATTATAGGAACAGTTGGAGCTGGGTTTTTTGTTGAGCTAGTCGGTTCCTTCCCAGGATTTCTGTTGCTTACATCGTTCCTTTATTTTCTTGCTGCTCTTTTCTACTGCCTATTCTCTACTGGAGAAAGAGTAAATTTTGACGATCCTGGTGAGTATAAATATACGTAGATTTGCTTTTCAACTTGCAGAGATGTTTAGAACTTTTTCCTGCCATATTAGTGTTGCTTTTGTGGACACTGGTACATCCTCTGTGTAGTCTTGTTTGTAAGTCTCGAAAACTAAAACGGATATAGGAAGGATATAAAGTAAATAGTACTGTTTGAGGAGAAAATATTGGATCTAACACAAATAGTCAAGATTAAACCATTAGAAAATGTGACACTTTATGTTAGGAATTGGATTTTAAGCCTAACTCATCCTCAGTATAATATTGTTTGTCACTCCCGAAAACTAAAATGAATATAGGGAGGATATAAAGTAAATAGTATTGTTTGAGGAAAAAATATTGGATCTAACATAAATAGTCAAGATTAAACCATTAGAAAATGTGGCCTTTTATGTTGGAATTGAACTTTAAACTTAACTCAACTTTACAAAATAGCTTGTAAGGTGAGGTTTGCACCCATTTATATATTGTGAATTGGCCTTATCTCTAGTCAATATGGGAGTTCCAACAGACTTCCGTCAAGGCATATGCATATCGTGCGTAAGACTAAACATTAATGGGTGATCTTATAGTAAATAGAACAATAGACCTAACAAATAACAAATTTCATTAAAATAAGTTCTAGCCCATGGATTTTACTATGATAGTCTCTAAACCTGATTTTGTTATCATGTTAAGAATGAATTTTAAGTCTAACTCAATCCCCAAAATTGGCTTGTAAAATGTGGTTTGTACCATTTATATATCATAAAATCAGGTTATCTCTAGTCAATGTGGAATCTCCAACATTGTATACTACATTTAATTTGTTTCATCTATATAACTTGCATGGTTTAAGATTTATTCTGCTCACTTATGATAAATAAATCCTCCCTCAGTGAATATGCTCCCTCTTTAATTTACGTTTTACAGAATGTTCTTTTGTATGTTAAAATAAATTTTTGAATTCTAATTTTGTTATAGTAAATGCTGAACTCTTGTTAATTTGTAAATTGCTGATGAGATGTATTTCAAACTCTCATAGCTGTTGTCTGAGAGTGCTGGAAGTTACTGTATCATGTACAGTTCAATTTCTTGTATGCCAAAGGAGATAGCCGAAGAATGACAGAGATGGTTACCTGTTCTAACTATCACGGTTGTGAAGTGTAAAACAGATACTAACCATCTACATAGTGTAAAATGATCTATGTATAGTTTGTTTTTTGCTTTCCCATTTGCATTGACAGAAAGCATTTGGAGTTTAGGTTTTTTGTGTTCCAAGAATGAATTTAGAAAAAGAGAAGAAGAAAAAATACAGTAAAAAGGTTTATTTTCTGATCTTGCTCATCATGGAGTCCATTTTGGTGCTTGTGTCTGCTCGTCTTAAACATTTATAGACACTAGTAGTTTATAACATTCTATTATTTTTCTATTCCTATTCTGAATACTTTAAAATAATAAAATAAAACTCTCCCCTTCTCTCTTAATGGACAAGAAACCCTAACCGCATTATTTATTTTAAATTTTTATAAAAGTTTGCAAATTGAACTGATAATTAAAATGATAGTAACTTGAAAATATGTTTTAATCTATGAAATGAATGAAGTTACACAACAAAAAATCGTATCTACATGTCTTGTTTTCTTTCGTTTAAGTAATTGAACAATCATATTTGCTAAACATTTTAATGTAGTAAGCTTCTTTTTTTAATGAAGTAAGTGTTTTTATTGCATACATTTAATATTTAGCGGTAGCTTACGTCACAAAGATGAAAAAGACTAAAATGATATAGCGTTGTTTAAGAAATAAGAAGCATGTTATTTCCCACCTACGGTTGTTGTTACAATGAGTGTCACGTACGTTATACGGACTCTTCCAATAATGACTCCAGAGAATTTCTTCCTATCCCATGTTTTCTTTTTTCTGCACCCCATACTTTTTTAAAACTTCAATTATGCTTCCGTAACACAAATTTGAAATTGTATTTTAAATTGTACATTTTGTAATGTTAATTTATATTTCAAATTATACACAATTTTATTTTTTGTCATGTGTTATTCCTTCACTCCCAAGTTGCTTTTGGAAGAAATAGTATCCACAGTTGTTTCCAAGAACCTGTTAAGTACACACTTCTTAGAGGGAAAAGATTGAACCTTTTCTGCACTACCCATTTTTCAGTAGTGTTTGAGTAATGGGATTAACGCTTTATGTCGTTTTGCATCTTCCATGAAGTGGAGAACATTGTTTTTCTAATAGGTGTTTTTCTTTAACTAGATTTTGAATGTAGGGTGATGAAGGAGGCACTCGTGGTGGAAATAGATTACAACACACACAGCGAAACAATGCACCTGTTGTTCTTCCATTTGCTAGGTTAGTTTAATGCACAAACGTCGCAATAAATGAACCAAATAGGAACATGAAGAAGAAACCCAAATAAATAATTTCAATAAATACCTAGTTTTAAACTGGTGTCTACACACTACTAAATGTTTGGTTGTGTGTTTATTAAAATGCATTTAGAAATTAAGGAAAAAATAATGATAATTTTAAAATTTATCATTAAGTTTTGAATAGATTTAACGTGACAAATGATTTATAAGTGTAGTAAATCAATGTCTATGTAAAAATATAAATGGTAGACTTTGTAAAAATACAAAGAATAAACATGTAAAAAATATAAAGTAGGTTCTCTAAAAATGTGAAGGATATACATAAATACGTAGAGTAAACTCGTTAAAAATAAGAACCGATGTATGAATAGATTGATCTAATGTGTTTTACTAGACTCGTCTAATCAGTGTATTGATAAACTTGTCTAATTAATATATGGACACACTCATTTAATGTGTATTGTTAGACTCGTTTAATTAGTATATGAAAAAACTTGTTTAGTGTATATTGCAATACTCGTATAATCATATAATGGATAGAGTCATTTATTGTGTATTAATAGACTCATTTAATATATGTATGAATAGTCTCCTCTAATGTATATTTTTATACTCGTTAATAAGTGTATGAACAAACTCATTTAATGTGTGTTGTAAGACTCATTTAATTATTGTATGAAAAAAAAAAACTATGTGTATTCTTATATTCATCTAATGAGTGTATGAAATGACTCCTCTAATGCTTTTTACTATATTCATTTCATTAATGCATAGATAGACTCGTTTAATGTTTTTTCACTATACTCACGTAATCAAGTTTGAATAGAATCATCTAAGGTTTATTGAGAAATTCGTCTAATTAGTGAATGAATAAACTTGTATAATTTGTATTAACATGTTTGTCTAATGTATATTGAAAGATACATCTAATTAATGAATGAACAAACTTGTCTAATGTGTAATAATAAACTCGTCTAATTTGTGTATAGAAATACTTGTCTAATATATATAGAAAGACTTATTATATTAGACTTCTCTAATTAATGTATGGAAAAATTGCTATACTCGTTTAATTAATGTATTGACAAACTCATCTAATGCATTTTGCTATACTCATTGATCGCATACCCCTATCCATGGTCAAACACATTCAAGGGTTTAAGTCATCTATGAAACATGGGCTTGGACTCTCTCTCTCTCTCTCTTGGGCCATCTTTGACCATCATAGAATTTTTGGTAGAGTAGAATAATTTAGGCCTTGTATTCCGGGCCAAGTAGTCTAGGATTTATTTGGGTTTTGTATTATGGACCAAGTAGTATAGGATTTAATTTGGGTCTTGTACTTTGGGCCAAGTATTGTAGGGTTTGTAGACCACTTGGATCAACAAAGGTCAAGGCCCAATGTTGACCCAAAGTGGACGTCGATATGCTAGGTTGACTAAGGGGTCAAAGTTTTTAACCTAACTTGGTGGACATGGAGAGTGGATCATCCAAGCTATGTGAGAATGGCCATGTGTCAAGCTCACATTGGAGACGACTTCTCAAAGTTGGTTGTCATATGTCACTCTAAGAATGGAGAGGATTCTCCATAGGTAGTGACCATATGTCCTCCTCTTATTGGAGAATGTTTTTGCCTTTGTCTCCAAGTTAGGTCAAAGTAATGTTTTTAGGGTTTTGTTTCTACATTTTGGAGACACCTTTAACCTATAAATAAATTAGTTTCCACCCTTGTATTCTCACTTTGAAATTAGTAATGAAATACTGCCAAAATGTTGAACCATTCTATTAGTCTCTAAAGTTAAGGCTAAAAGCACCCAATGTGGTTTCTTCTAACCACCTTCCTCTAGAGTTGATCTAACCTCTCTAAGGACACCATCAAACATCACCCACAATCATCAAAATTGTGAGCATCCTTCAAGTTTGTTTTTTATATAATAAAAATATAAAGAATACTCAATAATAAGAATATTTATATTCTACTTTAATAAAAAAATACAACTTTTTAACTTTTTATTGATAATTTTTGTAAGATAAAATTATCATATAACAATTTTTCCAGTAAACAATTTGTATTATTAATAAGTATATATAATTTTTTAAATACTATATTTTAAAAAATAAAAGTAAAATATATATTTTTAATTTAATTTTATTAAATTTCCAAATAAAAAATTGTAAAAGGATAAAATTAAAATTGAAAAAAAAAATAGTAAAAATGACAAGTAATTATTAAATAGTAATTTTTTTTCTAAATAATATTAGTTTAATTTTTACATAATTAAAAATATAAAGAATATTAAAAATAAGAAAATTTATATTACAAATCATTATAAAAATGATAGATAAAATGACAATTTTTGCAATAGTGTTATTTAATTAATTAGATATTAGTTAATATATATTTTTACTTTTTACAGTAAATCAGTTTAAAAATAAATCAAATAGATAAAATAGTGAAATAACTATTTAGAGAGACGTTTATATATATATATATATATATATATATATATATATATATATATATATATATATATAATTTATATTGTTAATAAATATATATATTTTTAGGATTTACTTGATCACAAAAAGATATAAGTGTTTTTTTTCATTTTTTGTTATTTTATTTTTATATAAGTCACTTTTAGTGAGTCTTCATTTTATTTTAAGGGTCACTCTTTTTCTTGTGATGTATCTCTGTCTACTATAGTTAATATTCCTGTTGTTCGTGATCCTTTAGTTGTGCCTAGTTCACCGTCACATTCTCCTCCATCAACACTTTAGGTTTATAGTCGAAGACATTGTTCGCAACAACCACCAAGTGACTCATTTCAAGTACCAACAATTTTGTCTCCTTCAGCTTCGAAAACTGGGTTTAACCTTCCAAATGTCATTTATAAAGATATACTTTTTACTCATAATCTCTCCACGTTATATTGCTTTGAGTTACCATAGATTATCTTCACCTTTTTTATACCTACCCTTTATTTATTTCTTCTGTGTCCATTGCTAAATCTATTAGTGATGTCTTAGCCCAGCCTAGTTGACGTAAGGCTATGCTAGACGAACTAAGTATTATTCAAAATAGTGGAACTTGGGAGATCGTCCCATTACCGTCTGGGAAATCCATGGTTGGTTGCATGTTGATTTTTGCCATCAAATTTGACCTTGATGGTACTATTGATTGCTTCAAAGCTCGACTAGTGGCCAAAGTTACACACAAATTTTTGGATTGGATTATGGTGATACTTTTTTTTGAGTGGCAAATATGGCTTTTGTTTGTTTATTTCTGGCCACGACTGTTATTCAACAATGATCTCTTTATCAACTAGATGTCAAAAATTCTTTCCTCAATGAATATTTTTAGGAAGTAATTTATATAGAGTAACCTTCTAGATTTATTGTTCAAGGGAAGTCTTCTGAATTGGTATGTCATATTCGTACATCTTTATATGGCCTAAAATAGTCTCAAGACCTGGTTTGGAAAATTTAGGAGCATTGTTCAACAATTTGATATGACTTAGAGTGAGCCAAATCATTCAGTTTTGTATCGTCATTCAAGTGTTGAATGTGTCAATTTGATAGTATATGTTGATGACATTGTTCTTACAGTAGTGACCACCATGGCATCTCCTAGATGAAACAACACCTTTGCCACCATTTTCAGAATAAAGATCTTGGCAAACTCAGATATTTCTTGGGTATTAAGGTAGCAACATTCAACGATGGTATTGTTATATCTTAAAAGAAGTATGCATTATATACTTTGGAGAAAACTGGGTTAATGAAATCAAAATTTGTTGACACACCCATGGATCCTGATACAAAACTCCTACCATATCAGGGAGAGCCTACTTAAGATCCTAAATAATATAGAAGATTGATTGGAAAATAAATTACCTTATAGTTACTCGTCCTGACATTTCCTTTGTAACCAGTGTGGTGAGCCAATTTTTCAATTCCTCATGTGAAGATCATTGAAATGCAATCATCTGTATATTGAAATACATTAAAGGATCTGTAGAAAAAGATAGGCCAAGTGTCTCAACCAAGAGGGGGGGTGAATTAGTTCCCTTTATAAAAAATGTTTTTTTTAAATATTTTCAAAATCTTTTGAGATTTCTTGAAATGCAATCAACAAAGAATAAGAACAAAGTAAAAGTGTAGAGATTAACACCACAATTTATATTGGTTCGGCTAACCTGCCTACCTCCAATCTTTTTTCAATCAACCTTAGATTGAAAGGAATCCACTATATTGATTGAGTTCTTACAAGCAAGACATACAACCTTCTCAACGTACTATCCTCTCTAACTCCAAATCCAATATAGTAACCCGTAAAGAACAACCTCTTTTTGTCAACCCTTAGAGATACCCCACTCTAAGTCATTGGAACATCTCTAAGTCCTCTTCTTGACCGCAACAACAGGGAACACAATCAACCTTGATTGTAGATAACTATGATATGATCAAATACACCTTGATGTGCAAAAAGTGATAAGCAATGTTGAAGCTCAAAGTTCTTCAAAGAATCTTTATGAATTTCCAAATATGACAATCTTGATTCTTGAAGCAATCAAGACGCTCTTGCAATAATATCTCAACAAAGAAACTAGATATGAAAGTTATGAATCATAAAAGTTGTTGAATAAAGAGAGCAATGCGTCTATTTATAGGTTTCTCATGTCTGACGCATTTTAATCAATTACGCAAATAATGTAATCTGTTAAGCAACTCCTTCAACATTAACAGATTTACATTTCAAAGCATTTAATAGATTAAGTAGTGCATGTAATCGATTAACCAATTCATATATGCCACAATATTTAAAAATATGACCGTTGTGACAGTTACGGTTATTCATGAAATAGATTTTCATTCAAAGCACAATTTAACCGTTTAAGAAATTAATGTAATCGGTTAAGTTCCAAACTTAAGCATTTTGAAAAAGTTTTTCCATTCAAAACACATCAATGCACTCAGCAAACATGTGCAAGCATTACCAACAGTTTTAATCGATTATACCCCTAATCTAATGAGTTAAAACTTGATGTTTTGCAACAGTTAAGCAAATATTGATATTTGATTAATCAAACAGATTATGCAAACAATGTAATCGATTAATTCATACAGATATGCAATGTGTAAAGTGTTTTATCCATTAATTCATTATTAACAATGAATACACATCACAGATAGTTTAAGCACATACACATATATAATCAAGCAACAATTTTGCCATATTGATGTGCAAGAAACTATAAAACATTTCTGTTGTCATCATAAAAAACACATATGTGAGATATGGGTTGAACTTTACATAGCTCCCCCTATCAACAAGATCTCTTGAAAAAGGTTTGTTATATAGTTCCAATAACCATACAAAAGTTGTTTATTATTTAGATGTTGATTAAGCATGATACTTCTGATAGAAGATATACTTTATTGTGTCTCTGTGGTTGTAACTTGGTCTCTTGAAAGAGCAAAAAACAAAGTGTTGTGGCAAAGTCTAGTGCAAAAACATAATATAAAGTTATGACCTGAGTCACTTGTAAATTTGTTTGGCTTAAACAATTGTTTAAAGAGTTATAAGTTGGAGATATCACTCAAACTACATTTATTTATAACAACTAAGTTATTCTTCATATAAGTTATAATATTGTCTCGCATGAGATAACCAAACACATTGAAATTGATTATTATTTCATTCAAGAGAAGATTGTATCTAGAAACATCAAGATTGAGTTCGTCAATTCAAATGATTAGTTAATATATATTTTCACCAAATCTTTACGTGGATTAAGAATTGATTATATTTATAATAAACTTAATACATATAATCTATATTTGCCAACTTAAGAGGAAGTATTAGATATATTGCATTTTATGTTAATTAAAAAAACATAATTTTTATTTTAATTATGTTATTTTTACATATTCATTTATATTTAAGCTCAACTCACATTTTCATTGTTATAAATACATTATCCTATATATAATTTTTAGACAAGAAAAATTAATTATATATCTAGTTTTATTATATGCAACACTGTACTATTTCTTAATTAGAATATATGAAACTTTTAAAAAGCAAATACAGATAGGTGAAGGAAATAAAAATTAAAAATGAAAAAAAAATATTCGAGTTTTTATTTTTTTTAAATATGTAATTTTTTCATTTTAGTCATTATAATTGTTTTTGCTTCTACTACTTATATATTTGTTAAATTTTAATCTAACTAAATATTCTAATTATTTGTTTGGTTAAATATATGTTTTAGTCCTCATATTTGTACCCAATTCTCAATTGGGTCCCCATGTTTTTTTTTGTCCCAATTGCATCCTAATATTTGTTAATTTGAGACAATAACATCCTCTCCGTTAACTTACCACTGACGCCGTTTGCACTATACTGATCTGTAAATAATTTTATATTCGTGTCATTATACATTATTTAATGGTTTTTTTTTTGTGTAATAAAAATTCTACGTGGTTAACTAAAATCCTCCAAAAGTTACCATGACCTTCACCAACAACAACAACACTCTGCTCCACTTCACTGATAATCGGGAATGCGAAGCTTCTTAACACCACCACCTCTTCCTCCAAACGATGTTGTTTCACTCCAACTCCAAAACCAACCCTAGTTTCACTCCTCAGCCACCGTTAAATCCCTGGCTCAACTCCACCGCCGCCGCCGCCGTAGCTGAACCACTCAACCCTATGGTCCTCGCTATGCACCTCTCCGACCCCAAATCCAAAACCCTAATCCCCAATTCCACGCTCATACTAATGGACCGAACACTGCTGCTTTCCGACGAGATTCTCATCAGAATCTTCCAGAAGGTGCCAGATTCGCAGCGAAACTCGAATTCTCTCGTCTGCAAGCGCTGGATGAACCTCCAGGGTTGGTTGGTCTGAACCTTGCGGGTCCTCGACTGGAACTTCGTGCTCTCGGGTCGATTAACCCACCGCTTCTCGAACCTGAACCACGTCGATTTGGTTATGGGTTCGTTCGCTTCACCGCAAGACTTGGCCAACGTTGTAGTGAGTCACAAGCAGGTTTCGTGCGAGGTCGCCGGTGCTAGCGAGGCTGGGATTTCGACCGTCGGTTCTGAGTGCGCCATGCTGCAGGAGCTCGAGTTGCAGCGGTGCGACGACGTCGTCTTGTGCGGCGTTGCGGCGTGTCGGAATTTGCAGATTTTGAAATTGGTTGGGAGTTTGAAAGGGTTCTATGATTCCGTGGTTTCGGATATTGGGTTAACGATTCTGACGCAGGGGTGTAGGAGGCTGGTGAAGTTGGAGCTTGTTGGGTGTGAGGGGAGTTTCGATGGGGTTAAGGCGATTGGGCAGTGTTGTGTGATGTTGGAGGAGTTGGTGATTGTTGATCATAGGATGGATGATGGGTGGCTGACGGGGCTTTCGTTTTGCGAAAATTTGAAGACTTTGAGGATTCAGTCGTGTAAAGTGATTGATAGAAGCCCTGGATTGGAGGAACATTTGGGGTGCTGTGAGGCCCTTGAAAGGTTGCATTTGCAGCAATGCCAGTTAAGGGATAGGAATGGCGTGGGAGCGTTGTTTTCGGTGTGTAGGAATGCTAGGGACATTGTTCTTCAGGATTGCTGGGGGTTGGATAATAGTACCTTGAGTTTGGCTATTGTTTGCAGATAACTTTGGAGGATTTTAATTAACCACGTGGAATTTTTATTACACAAAAAAAAACATTAAATAATGCATAATGCCACCAATATAAAATTATTTACAGATCAGCAAAGTGCAAACGGCGCAGTGGCAAGTTAACGGAGAGAGCGTTATTGCCTCAAATTAACAAATATTAAGATGTAATTTGGACAAAAAAAAACACGAGGGCCCAATTGAGAATTGGGTACAAATATGAGGACTAAAACATATATTTAACCTATTTGTTTTAATCTAAATGAAATGTTAGCCACACCAGTATTTTTGCAACAAGGAATGACAACATTAACTAAAAACAACAATTTTGAAATTAAATTAAAATTATTTTTGAGTTTTTCACTAGCTTTTGGTAGATATCTTTGTCTCACGTAGGATATAATAAGATTTCTGAACATTCCATTAAAATTTTTCTTTAGTGTTAGATCTCAATTTAAGATCTTAAGTAAATATATAAGTGTTCACAATGAGGTTTTTTTTTTTAATTTTTGTATAGGAGATAATTTAAAACTAATTTAAATAATTTTGAAGATTTTACAAGTTCTTAGAACTTTATTCTTCACTGTAAGTGGAAATCTTGTGAGAAAAATATTTTTTGAGTTTAAATATATAAAGTTAACTTATTTTATTAATAGAAAATAAAATCATGGGTTAAATATGTTTTTAGTTCCTATAGTTTGGAATGATTTTGGTTTTAGTCCATTTTCAAACTAAGGTACAATTTAGTCCTTTAACTCTGGTTTTAGTCCTTTTTACTAAATTTTTTTAACTTTATATTTGCTGTTTCATTATAACATTTGGATTATTTACACCGTTTGACACATTTTTGTTTCAATATTAACTGAGAAACACATTTAAAACAACAAATAAACTTAAAAAAATTTGGTAAAAAAGACTAAAACCAGAGTTTTCTAAAGTTGAAGGACTAAATTGTACCTTAATTTGAAAATGGATTAAAACCAAAATCGTTCCAAAATATAGGGACTAAAAATATATTTAATCCTAAAATTATTAAATTTTAGATGTATATATTTATTTTTTAGACTACACTACTGAGAAGATGGTAAAGTAAAGCAGCTTGCGATCCACAGCGTATTTTCAAAAGCCAATCCAACTGTCCAAGCATTTCCATCAACGCTCCGCAAAGACTCGTTTATCTTGCCACGGATCACAAACACAAACCGTCGATTAAAAAACCACGAACGGCCACGATGCAAGAAACACCTCGAGATTCATATTCGCACTCTTCCCGCTCCAAATAAATACCACTTCCCACCGCCGCTGTCTCCCATCAATCGAAATCCCTAATTTCTCAACTTCTCACAATTCGAATTTCAATTGAACAATGTCGGGTCGTGGAAAGGGTGGCAAGGGTTTGGGAAAGGGAGGCGCCAAGAGGCATCGCAAGGTGCTCCGTGACAACATCCAGGGCATCACGAAGCCCGCCATTCGAAGGTTGGCGAGAAGAGGTGGCGTGAAGAGAATCAGTGGGTTGATCTACGAAGAAACTCGCGGCGTTCTCAAGATTTTTCTGGAGAACGTTATTCGTGATGCGGTGACGTACACGGAGCACGCTAGGAGGAAGACGGTGACGGCTATGGACGTTGTGTACGCGCTCAAGAGACAGGGGAGGACCCTCTACGGATTCGGAGGTTGAGGAGTTCTTGTATTGGGCATATTGGGTTAGGTTTTCGTTTTGTAAATGTATGGACTATGTTTTGTGTAATGGTTCTATAGCTTGATTGTTCTTTGCTTGATGGAGCATGATATAATCAAGTTTGTTTAATGTTATTCTAATTCTCATCTTAATTGCAAGTTAATCAGTAGAAATTGAGTAAATTTACTCAATTGTGAATTTTTTTCTGCTTTGTTTTTATGCTTTTTTTCATTACTGAATCTTTACACTTTCATTAGTGAAATAGAGGTGAATGAATTTGCAAATTGGTTCTTATGGTTTTATTTTGTTGTGAAGATGTTATTTCTGGAGGAATTGGAAGCTGGGTTTTCAAGTTCTTCTGGGTATTTTGTTTATTTATTTACTTATTTTGTAGTTTTGGAGCTGATAGTGAGAATTTGATGATGTAGTTTCGTCTTAATGTTTGGGTTAATGGTAGCATCTATACAAATAAATTAAGATCTACAACCACTGTTTGTATATGAGTTACTAATAAAACGACTTTAATTTTATGAACAATTAAAATTAAAATTGTTTATTTATATACAAATTGCAAAAGTGATTACATTGCATTTAGATTTTAAGAATATTAGTTAAATTTATTAAAACTTAAAACTACATTTATTTCTAATATATCTAATCAACAAATATTAATAAAATATTAATTATCCTTATTTTTTACATTTATCTATACTTATATAAAAAAAAATATTTATTTTCGTGTGAATATTATTTTCAATTTTTATTCGTTTTCCTATTTACCTTTTTTTATTAAATTTAATCATTTTAAAAATTAAATAAATAAAAAATATTTATAAAACAAATAAAAGTTAAAATTATTAATACTCATTTTTATAAGGTTTAAATCATTTAGGCGTCTTTATTTTTGTTAGGTATTTCTAATTTGGTTTTTTTTTTTAAGTTTTCCAATTGAATCCATATATATATATATATATATATATATATATATATATATATATATATATATATATTATCGTTCCTCAATTTGTAAATTAGCTTATCTTTTTTTTTCTTTTGTTTGTTTTTATATGTTGTTTTTTTTTTGTGATGATCACTTAATGATGTGAGCTTAGAGATACATTTTTTTCAATTTTTCCAACTATAGGTGAGGGAGAAACATATGAGTTGTTAAAAAGATCTACAAAAGTAGATCTTTCTTTTTGAAAGAGGTTTGTTTTAACTAATTGTTTTTTTTAGCATCTACATAACATTTAGTAGTTTTATATTATTAAAAAGGAATGTTACAGTTTTCACTAATATTAATTATGATATTAGAAATATTATCTTTCTTAAAATTTAGAAATGTTAAGATTTTATTTTGAGCAGTTCTCCTTACACCTCACCAACTTCCTCCAACACCTCCCATTTTTTTTTATATTTCCAATTCGAGCCTTGAATATTTCGATTTTCAAAAAAAGCTGACCATGCATTGAAAAAGCAAACTCCTTTTCCCACTGCCGCATTTCATATCTTAAAAACCCTACACCCCCTTCTTTTTTCTCCTTGGCCTTGCTCTACTCTCTCCATGCTCGTGGTATTTGCTTGATCTATGGTATTTATTTCCTTATGAACTGTGTGTAGGAAACTGGGTGGATGAAAACTAGTGCATGAACTGCAAATGGAACTGCGGTTAACACCTGCCGCACTACGAAGTGCGGATCTGGTGCCGCCGCAGCTGGATTAGCGGCTGATCACAACCGTAGGTGGATATGCGGTTGGTTGGTTTTGGGGTGCATCTTCGTTGTTCGCAATTCGCACTGCGGCTGAAGCAAAACGCAGTTCGCATTGCGACACCCATATCCACATCACCAAATGCGGTTAAGTGTGATTGGAAACTTTTACTAACCTTCACGAGTTGTCTCTTCTTCGTCCCCTCCAATGTCCACAACACCACTACCAAGTATCACCACAACCAACAAACACCACCACGCCACAGATCAGAAACAGAAATAGCAATGTATATCAAACAGTAAAACTGAAAGCAAAGGAAATGCTATAAAAGTGAATGTTGATAGGAACCCGCGAAGGAAGTGTGGGGGGTGCAGGTAGGTTAAGGTTTATAGTCTCAGTGGTTAGCAAAATTTGTTAGTGATTAGGATATAATTAAATAATCATTAATTATGCTTTGCTTTATTAAATGATCGACAAATGGATAAATTTGAAAGTGCAGGAAGAAGGAGGTGAGATGCAGGGAGGAACACTATTTTATTTTTAAAATATGTAGAAACATTTATATTTAAATTATATTTAATTTGAATATTATTAAATGCATTTAAAATATATATTTTAATTAAGATATAAAAAGAATAATGATTCATCTTTTAAACAATTTGATATTCACATTTTAAAAAGTTAATTTTAAATTTTCAAAAAATATTAATTTCTCTATCTTAGAAGAACAGTTTTTTTAGTTAAAATATTAATAAACAAATATGATATTTTTGAGAAAAATATAAACAACTCCATCATCATATAAAGAAGAATATTCTAAAATTATTATTTTGAAGATTGTTGAATGGAATAGAGCAGAAGATATGCAATGAATTAGTGACCCAAAGTTTGATGTGCAAGTTTGACTTCCACAGCATACACAACTCATACTGACCCACACATTTATATCGATTGAGTCTATAACATATTCTATATATTTATTTTTTATTTATTTATCTTTCAAGATAATAGGAATTGAAAAATTTACATAAATTTATAATAAATCAATTTTATTAGAAGGGATACAGTGTAGTTATAAATTGAGTCCAATTAACTATGTTTTAAGGATATTAATTATTTAAACCATAATAAAAAGTTTATGAATAATAATTTGGAAAATTATATTTGGATACATCTCAACTTTCTCCACTTCTATTCAACAAAGTTATTTTTTTTTTTATATTTTTTCATTTAACTTTTATATTCAGTGAAAATAAAAATATAGTTTTATTGGTATTATGTAAGCGTAAAGTAAAAGGTTATTATCTAAATAATTTTTTGCTAAAATTTATAAAACCAAAAATTTATGATTGATATGTTGATACTTTTAATAAAATATTTTCTTTTTTGATTATTTATTCAACTTCAAGCATTATTCATTAAGTATTTAAGTTAGACATTGGTGAATAAAGATATTACTGAAAAGATGATGAATACTTTTCAATTTTATAAAGGAATACAAGTAAATTTACATATTTAAGGAGAAAGCAAATATTACTCGAGTTTAATTGTTTATTAAATCATGTTATTAAATCAAACACGGTTAAGTTTAATATTCCAATTATATCTTATTGATGTTATAAAGTAGTATATTTTTTTATGGATAATGATATTTTAACAATTTTTTGATAATAAATTATTTGTTATTATTTTATTAGTTCGTATATTTAAAAAAATAACCAATCACAAACTGTCACATAAACAATTATAAAAAAATTATCAAAAAAATTATTAAAAATACATTTTCCTCTTTTTATTCTTTATGACATTGAATCTTACATAAAAAGAGTTATTATACAATATCTTAATTAACTTTTCTAGATTTTTATCGCATCACTCTTAGTATATCTGTACAGTTTTACTTCCATAAAATGATTTTATTAAACACGCACTTTAACTAATATTTTATTTGTTTAAGAAAAAAAAACTATTGTACTATAAAAAAAAGAACTCAATCCAAAATAATTTCTTATCTCCAAAATGCTAAAAAATAGAAACAGTTGGAAAGGTAAAGAGTGACGTGGCCGAACACCATTGGCCAAAATTGGTCTTTGGCTTAGGCCGGCCATATGTTATGTTACAAAATGCCACTCACCTAGCAATTGACCTGGTATCACACAAAAAACAAAACGTTGACCTAGTTTTTTCCAAATAAATTATCAAATTAATCATTTCATTTTCAAACTATAAATAAGCTTGTTTAAAGACATACTAAAATAAAATTAATTTTAATTTTGGAACTTTATTTGACAATGTTTTCAATTTAAAAAAAGTAAAAGGTGACTAGTTTATCATGATTATTATTTTGACGTGGTTGGATGATTGGTAGAATATTTATATGACTTTGACTTTCAACATGTTAACTTGTAAAGGCAAACCTACTTGTGTTGATTGGACTGATACAAAACGTGAATGAAGAAATGGTCTGAGAAAAATAAATTATGAGGCAAGAAAGTAACAGATGAAGAGAATGAATATGAGACCTTGTTTATATTTTTGACACAAGAAATGATCTTGTCTTTGAATAGCTCTGCCATCTCTAAATGAAGAAAACACCATCTCCCAAATTTCAGCAATCTAGCCAAAGGAAACAGAATCATAATCACCAAGTTCTTGCTACTGTCAATGATGAAGAGAGGCACAATCCTAAGACCGCTTCTGCACTCAAATCTTTCAAGAATGCTGTGAAGAAATGTGCACAGATTTTTTCATTGTTTCTCCTTGGCAAAAGAAAATCAGCCTCTTATGTTGTTGAAAATGATGACAGAAAATATACATCTAAGGTCAGAGGGGTGGCATCATGTAAGTATGATGATGAAAATAGAAAAATGTTTTGGTTTTTTGGTGATCTGAAATGATTTTGTTGTTCTTTCTCAAGATCAACCCTTTATATTAACTGGGGTTCTGATGGCATATGCCAAGTCACTTCTGCATGATGCTTTTTGTAGAATTCTTCTGAGTGAGATTTTCTTAAATTGAGATGCCAATTTGCAGCATCAACTGATTTATCTTCGGAGAGTAACACCAAGAATTCATCAAAATGGAAGTTTTCTTATTCCTACGCCTCATCTAGCACTGCAAGTGGACAGCTTGGAATTGGCAACTTCTCCTTTGAAGAAATTTACAAGTCAACTGCAAAATTCTCACCAGATAATGAAATTGGACAAGGTGGCTTTGGAACTGTCTACAGGGGAAAACTAAATGATGGATCTATGGTTGCCGTAAAGCGTGCCAAAAAGGTAAATTAATGTTCATATTTGATTGTTTCCCATCTCAAAATTGGCTCAATTGTGCTGTAGATGATGAAGGTGAAACATGTTCATTAGATTGCTGTCTTTCACAAATTCTGTTATGTAATGTGAGTCTAATGTAGTGAATTCCTTTCAGGAAGTAATACACAGTCACTTACATGAGTTCAAGAATGAAATATACACCTTGTCTCAAATTGAGCATCGGAATCTGGTGAGGTTGTATGGATATTTGGAACATGGAAATGAGAAGATCATTGTTGTTGAATATGTTGGTAATGGCAACCTTCGAGAGCACCTTGATGGTAAGTCCCTGTGTATTCGGCCATCTACCAAAGTAGACTCAAGCAGTCTATATAGTGTTCATTATTCAATAAAGCAATACTCTGATGCAGTTCCTTAATTATACAACACAGTGGTGACTAAAAATAGTAAATTATACTGCAGGAATTCGGGGAGAAGGATTAGAAATGGGGGAGCGTCTAGACATAGCAATTGATGTAGCTCATGCAATAACTTACCTTCATATGTACGCAGGTGTGTTCATAGAACTAAATTAGAAAGGAAAAAATCTGTTACAACATATTTCTGTTCTGTATAACTATGATGTATCTTATTTAACTCTCAGGGAAGATCATTTGCAACGTCTGCTAAAGTAACCTAACTGTTTCTTGTATTGTTTATTATATCAGATAATCCAATTATCCATAGAGACATCAAAGCATCAAACATCTTAGTCACTGAGAACCTAAAGGCCAAAGTGGCAGATTTTGGTTTTGCACGGTTATCTGATGATCCTACAGCAACTCATATTTCAACTCAAGTAAAAGGAACAGCTGGTTACATGGATCCTGAGTATCTAAGAACATATCAACTCACTGAAAAAAGTGATGTTTATTCCTTTGGTGTTTTGCTTGTAGAAATGGTGACAGGAAGACATCCAATTGAACCAAAGAGACCCCTTGATGAAAGAGTGACAATCAGATGGGTAAGTGTATCAGTTCTTCAAAATTTCAACTTAAAGAGTAAATTATCACATTACTTTGGAGTAAGCAGTAACTGTTTAAACTACTTATGGAAGACAAACAAAACTTCAATCAAAATTCTGAAAGCAAAAAGTGAACTTTTGACTGGCAACACCCTCAAATTAAAAGGTACAAGACACTTTTCCCACATAATAAATAAGAGAAAGGAGGTATCTTGTGGCTTGAGAGAGAATTGATGCTTTGGGGAATAGGAGGTATCTTATCTAGAGAGAAATACCTAATTCTCTTTATGATAAATGCTACTAGCATCACATATTATTTGGTTGAAAACTAAGTTTCAGCAAACTTTAATCAAATAGAAGTTTGCTATGTCTTTCTAATTAGATACCATCTGTCGGTGTATATGTGAGAAAAAATAGGAGATGCTAACTCATTGTTATTATTTTACCTTGAAGATTAATTTTTTTTTTTTTTACATAAGGCAATTTTATACTTAGCATTGTGCTAACTGATGTTCTTTTTATGTTAATTTTTTTATTGTAAAACTTATGCCACGTAAGTGCAATGGTCCCTTTCCTTCTTTTTCTGGCCTAGTCCATTCTTCTATTTGAATTGCACAGTGAATAAATTCCATGATCATAAAATATAAATCTACTTGCTAGCGAAGGAAGCCAATTTCAGTTTCTCTATCCATAGAATATGTGTATGGAAGATGTGATATATAAGCATTTTTTGTTTAATCGAGTGATGAAGTTAGACCCTTAGTCTTCCATGCTAAACAGGGTCAACTTTGGTCATGTTTCCGAGTGATTCAGTAATTTTTGTAAGATAATTAGTTATGCATATTACCATGTTATTGGTTGGAGATTCCACATTGACTAAGATGAATTTATAGTATATAAGATGGTACAAACTCCATCTTATAAGTCAACGTTGTAGGTTGAACTAGATTTAAAGTTTATTTCTTAAGATGATATCAGGTTATCCGAAGACTATCCTAGTGAACAGTTTTTGTTTGTTGGACCTATCGTACCATAGATCCTGATAGAAAAGTAGTCCCTATATCTCAAGCAAAGAGAGGGGTGAATTGGATTTCAAAAGCTTTTTCAAATCTTTAAAGAATCTTTAATCTTGAAATCACTAGTCAATTGTATTAGAATCAAGCAAGTAAAGAAGAGCAAAAGAAAGACTATAACACACCAAGATTTATATTGGTTCGGCTCTTAGAAGAAGCCTACATCCAGTCTTCCCTCAACAACCATAGTTGGGGAGTAATCCACTAATCAAGATTTGAGTTAAGAATACAATGATACACTCAATTAGTATCCTCACAAACACTCAAATCCAAGACAAAGAATACAAGAGAGGATTACACTCACTCTCTTCAACCTGGCCTTCCCAGCACAGGTAACAAATCCAAACAATGTAAAGGAACCTGAAAGAAATACACTCAATATTGCAAATGATTCAGAACATGTGTGTGTGCCCCTTTGAGTCTTGATTGATTTCTTGTTACCTTCTTCACCAAATAGCTTGAAACCTCCAAGAACTCTTCTTGAATGTGCCTGTACTCAAACTCAGAGAAAATGTCAATATATTGCAAATGATAATCGAATTGAGTCAAGTATCAAATCTGATTTATAGATTTTGTCGCAGATTAATCAATTAGATTAAAATCTTAATCGATTATGTAAATGTTTCTGTTTTAATCGATTATATCACTAATATAATCGATTAAAATGAAAGTTATACCATATTATGCTTCTTTTTGCTTACCTAATAGATTAGGTTGTCAACATAATGGACTAGACCAAAGTTTTTGTTTTAATCGATTAAGCTACTAATATAATCGATTAAAATAACATTATGCCTTGTTTTGCTTCTTTTTCACTTTCTCTAACAGATTAGGCTATCAACATAATAAATTATGCCTAAGTTTCTGTTTTAATCGATTATGCTACTAATGTAATTGATTAAAACAGACAGTTTTGCCCTTTTTTTTTCTGAGTTCTAGCTTGGCTTGTTTTAATAAATTATTTTACTTATGTAATCGATTAATACTATTATAATTGTGCAAATCTGAACTGTCTAAGCCTATTTCATTCATCAACTCATGATCTAAACATCTAACAAATTTCTCATTGTTTTAATCATTTGTTTATCAATTATGAATTAACTCAATTCATTTTCCATTCATCATCAAAAACCTCTCATCAATTTGGAGTCCTAATGCTCCTCCTTTCAACAGATCCATTATTAATGTTTAGTCTTATACTCAAGATATATATGTCTCAACATGAAAAGGTGTATTAGAGATCCCATATTAACTAAGATAAGACAAATTTACATTATAAGTAGGTACAAACCTCGTCTTATCAAGTTTGATTTGAGATATGGTGAAATTATCTTATAACTAAAACATAATATTTTACATCACCTAAAACTATGAACAAAGTACTTTACAAGTTTGATTTTTGTGACACTGAATTAAGCTTAGAATCTAGGTCTGAATATAATGTCAGAGTCTAATATGTAGTTGCTTGCTCAAGATTAAAGGAACATAATTTACATGGATGCAGGCAATGAAGATGCTGAAACAAGGGGATGCTGTATTTGCCATGGACCCTAGGCTGAGAAGAAATCCAGCCTCCATCAAGGCAGTAAAACAGGTTCTCAAGCTAGCTTTACAATGCCTTGCTCCTTTGAAACAATCACGGCCACCTATGAAGAACTGTGCAGAGGTTCTGTGGGAAATCCGCAAAAGTTTTAGAGATGAAACCGATTCTGATCATCCTTCTCTTCCTTCACACCATTCTGCAGATTTTCCTCAAAGGGAAAAGAATAAACATACAGTGTTTGGCATTGAAGATGATGACAGCTATAAATTTGTCTCTGTACCTAATCATATTCGTTCATAAAATTTTGTTCATTGTTTGTTCAGAGTTGTCAACATCTTGTCAGTTTCGTTTATGCCTGATTGGCCTCAATATAATTGTAATTTCGGTGCTCTTGTGATATAGATTCTATTCATATTAGGTCTTTGATTGATGAAAAAAGGTTTAAACTGTTGAATGCAATTTAAATTATATGCATCAGTGTGACTACAAGGAAGGAAAGATGGCTGAAGCTTAGAGGATTAGTACAGGCCAGATTGGGCTTAAAAAATGAAAAAAGAAAAGAAATCAATACAACTTTCTTAATCCTTTTGACAGTCTGCAAGAAGATCTTCTGATATAAGATCCTGTTCTCATGATGAACCTGATTAGGAGAAAAATAAAATGGATGTTAAAAATAGTTTATACATCAAAAAGATTCATTTCATTTCTTTTATTTTTCTTTTCTGCAAGTCCTTATCCAAAAGATTTGAGAACCATGTGGATGGAAATTGTGTAAAGGTAGCTTTATTAATTTTTTCTATAATTGTAAATAAAACTCAGGCAAAGGACATTTATAATTATTTGTAGCCCAGGTTTTTGTCACATATACCTGCCTTGTCCCCACTTTTCTTTTCTGTATCACTGGAAAAGAAAAACAATAAATGGTACCAAAATCAAGTGTGGCAAGGTAGCATGCTGCATAATTAAAGAAGTCTCTATCAAAAGCTTTTACCAGAGTGTAAAAGCGCGCAACCTTTGTCTGTTGTTGCTACTGTCAATAGATGTTTTCAAACGAATTGAGATTCTCTGCTGAGTTTATGTTACTGTCCCTATACTGAGTCTTCAAAATGTATTGATGTTGTATTTTGAAAAAGTTTTTAATATATTTTAAAACATTAAAACCAATGTCCATCATTATATTTTGAAAACTCAGAAGAGAGACAACACAATTTCAGTAGAGAATTCAAATTCTTTTCAAACCAACACTATCTGATCCCTTCACATGACTCTTGCTTGCTTCTCTCTTTCCTTTTTTGTGTTTGTGTCACTTCATTCGCCACTCCTTTCGTACATTCTCCCTTTCTGGTCTAGCATAGCTACAAATAGTGAAAAATATTCTTTCATCTTTTGACAGGATTTGAACAATCAACACCCAATTTTCTGTGTAGTAATTATTCCTCTCTTTCCCGTTCTGCTTGTCTTAAATTTGAGATTAGTAATAGCACTTTCTGAAATTGTAAATGGTAATACTTTTGAATTGATGCTTTCTGTTTATGATAATTTTGGAAGACTGAAAAGTTTGCTATTATGAATAATTGTGTGGGTTTGATTATTAGGTAATTGTGCAACTGTGAGAGAGTGATGGGGTTGAGTTGAGTGCCATAGGTCACATTTTTAATGTTGAATGATGTATGATATAAAGGGAAATGTGATTCATAAGATACTATCTACCATTCTAGATAGAAAAATGTTGTACACAAAAGCAATAGTAATACAAACTACAAAATTTTCAAATTTAGAAAATGGTTCATATTTCCCTCTCATGAGATGCTCTTTGATGTGATGAGAATATGGAAGATGCTTGTTTTGATAGTCAGTTTGAAAAAGAATATTGAAGTTACATCTACAAAATATGAGAAGGTGAATAATAAATCATAGAGTTAATTATCATAAGTTATCATGATAAGATAAAAACAGTGAATTCCACAAAGTTTTCATAAATTTTCTTTTAGAATTCATCTATCTCTCATTGCAATGCATGATTATTTACCACTATGAAAATATGAGAATGATTAATCTCTTTTGTTTGTTTTCATCTTTCTATGTGACAATTCAGCCACTTCATTGCAAAAAAAGCATAATCAAAACTACAAAAGAAAAATCTAAACTTATATTGATCCACTTTAGATCATATTTGTTGGCTGTGGTCATTTCATCAAATGAATGAAACACATCTTCTGTCAGCAAATTTAGTCTCAAGATACACATGCAATTCAGGTTTGAGAAGAAATAGCAGAGAAGGTAATTGGAAAGTAAGTAGAGTTCAGCTGGTCTATTCTTTTTGCACCGAGAGAAGTTTATATAATATTTCTACCAAACATCCTTCCTGAAACAGAGTAATAGAACATTAGAAACCATGTTCATTAACACATATTAGGGTTAGTTGAATGTTGTAATGTTCTTTGCTATGTACTCATACGGCAATTGCTCACAAAAGTGAAAATTTTCATGAGCCATAGAATAGCTTTAAAATATATAGTCTTTTTTAAGAAAACATCCTGCAAATATGAATCACTCTATTCTGATATCAAAATCTGCCAGTTATGTGGCATAAGCAACATTGGGTTCACAATAGAAGTAGTACATCCACCAGAACAGAAAAAGACAACTATCTTACAACCTTGTTACTCTTTGCCCTCAACTATCACACACTTGCTCTCTCTTCTCTGTTACTCAATTTTGTAGGCATAGAGAACGAGGCAGAACTCAATGGCTGCAATATTGATAGTTGAATAATATCCAACACTGTCATCATCACTCTCACAACAACCCTCCATAACACAGTCTTCTTTCTCATTCTCCGGTTCTGGAGGCCCTGGCTTGAAGATGAAAAGGCCAGGCCCTGAACCAGACCCACTAAACAACCAATCGTGCACATCCCAAAACACTTGCACGGGTTGCTTGTTAACCATCAGAGTTTGGTTCCCCCTGAACTTCCACTGCAGGTTCTTGACATTGATCAACACAACCCCATCTATGGTAATCCACATCTCAGGGTCATTCGAACCCCCAGTTGAGCAGTCCACAACAATCTCACTATCTTTTCTCTTCTCATCAAACCGAGCCTTCGTTGTGAAGCTTTTCTTGGCAAACACGTTTTCTTTCTTGACCAACAACATAGCATCAACAAGGGCAGGTCTAGATTTTGTTCTCTTGTAAGCCTTATTCTTGTAGTCTCCCAACAACAACACAACCTCTTCCTCACACACTAAGGCTACGTAGTAGTCGCTGCTCGGTTCAGGGGAGCCGGAGAATTTCGCCGACCGGAGATCCCAATAGAGCTCAACCTGGTTGCTATCAACCTCAAAGGTTTTGTACCCTTTTTTGCTCCAAAAGTGCCAAGGCTTCACGTCAATCTTGCAACTATACTGCACCTCACCTCCTACGCTATCAATCGTGACGTGCAAGGAATGGTTCATGTGATTTTTGCACCACAACACAGATACGTTCCTCCAATAGCCCATAACATTGGCTTGGTAGAAACATGTGACGGTGCTTTGTGCTACTTTACCAGGCAAAGGCTCCTCTATGGTTTTGTCGGGTAGAATTGTTCCCACTGAATGTGATCTTAAAGAACGATGGAAATGCATCATCTTGTCACAAATTTTGGAAAGGAACAAAATTTTAGACCCCCATTTGCTGCATCAAAAGAAAGAAAGCAAATTTTTCATGGTGGTATCTGATTCACCTGGGATTGTTGTGGGGGGAATCAATGGAAGTGTAGATGACCCTTTGGAGAAGCAATGGCATATTGGTGGAAGAATTGAACGCAATATATGAAAATTGAAAAAGATAAAGTAGTTGGTGTGAGTGATGATAATGTGAAGGTGGAATTGTGAATCGAAGGGAAATTTGTGTGGGCTGAGAAAGAGAAAAGGGAAGAAGAGAGGGTTGAGGAGAATGTTTGTGTTTTGATACTTTGGAGAAAAAATCTCCATTTAGAGGGTAGAAAGAAAATGTGGCCGAAACACAAGGAACAGAGAAGGAATGTCCTTTTTAATCAACAAAGTTTCTTCAACTTTCACAGCTTAGAGACAAAATAAGGAAGGTTAGTTAATACTAATTCTTAGTCTTATGTTCCACCACCTACTATAATGTTGTTTTTGCATATCTCTATCCAAACTTTTTCTTTTCTATTCACTTTCAAAAATAATATTTTTAAGGATAACGATACTTTAACAACATTTTAACACTGTCTATGTATAATTATGTGTCTATGTATAATTATGTGATTGATTCATGTTGATATTTATGATTATTATTATTATTATTTATTATAGAATAGACTAATTACATAATAACAATGTTATAAAAAAATGTTATAAATTTAATTCCAATAACCTATGCTAGGACATCTAATTTAATGTATAATTCAACTCTTTTTTTAAATTTATGAAAATATTATAGATAACTTCATTTTAATTCAAGTTTTTCTAAAAGCATTACGGGGATAATAACTTAAGAGAATTAACATAATAATATTATAGATAAAATATAAATAATTTCTTTCATGGACTTAAAAAAAAGTTATAATTTATTAAGTTTTTAATTTAATGACAAAAATAATTTATTTGGGTCCGAAACTGTGGATATTTATTAATTTTAATTTTCATAAGTTTTTTGATTGGATTATACGAGAGAAAATAAAAAGGAAGAGAAAAGTTTGAAAATGGAATTGACAAATAAGAAGTAGACAAGAGATTTTGAATTTGTTATTTTTATATTAAATTAAATATCATTACTTATAGTTTTGGCTTATCGCTTTATTTTCTGTCCTATTAGAGGCTAAATGGAAGTGTTGTGTAGTGAGTATTATTTTCTGAGTGCTGGCTGTCATCGTTTGAATGGTCAACTAATAGTCAACTTTGTCCACTAATTGATCATTCAAAATTATACAAACAATACATTCAAAATTCTTCACCCTTAAAACAACAATATAAAATATGTCCACATTAATTCTTCATATACATTTCAACTTCTGCAAATCTCATATTGTAATAGAAATGGTCATATATATAAAATCATTGTTATTTAATTTTATTTATTATTTACGAACATAAATAAATAAATTATTGAAACTAATAAATTACTTCCAACGTTTCAATTTTTCATTCACTTAACATCATGATCTTCTCATCCCTAGAGTTTATTCTATTCCAATAAATCACAACCAAATTAACTTTTCCAAAAAAGCTCGTTTCATTATTCTATTTCTCTCTAAGAAAAAATACATATCCATATACATTTGTATTAGGTAATTTTAATGGATAAGTTTTGTTGTTGATTTGAGTTTTGAAGATTTTCTAATATTATAATTTTATCCATCTTTTCGTATGATATTGAAAAGGACTGAAGTGGTATTTCACTCTGCAGTAACCTCATTAGCTATTTTTCATGCATGGAATTTAGTAGAGCACTGTCTGTGAAGTGAAAGTGACTTTGATGATATGACACTAAATCTTTGCATTTTTTTTATAATATTTCTGAAAATATTAAATTTATATATTAAATATATCATTTTAAGGATTTTATCAAGGAAAAAACGCTTTCGATAGCATATTTGTAAAAAAAAAAAGATATAAAAAAAAATTTACGAGGGTGTCAATATTTTAGTGATTAAATTAAACCCATTCATTAAACGGCTGATTAAAATTGGTTAATGAATATTTTAAGCGAAAGTTAATTATTTAGAAATGGAAAAAGACTAATTAAATGGATTAAAGTGTATTGTAGTAAAATAGAAAATTTGATAAAGAAAAAAGAGTTTGGTGCATTGTGGTAGTTTTTGTGAAGATAATGGTAATGAAATGAGATAAGGTTTATGTTGTGAAGGAAAGTGAGTGATGTGACAAATGTTGTGTTTTGAAGATACCATGCCATTTCAAACACATCAACCACAATATTGTTTATAAGGTTTTTATGAATATTCACTTAATCAATAGTGCTTTTGTTAATGTCCTAAGTATTATTGTTCTATAATACTATATTTATTTTATTTCTAAGCATTTATTGAGTAGATTGAAACTTTCATTTATACAGCAATTTTAACTTCTTTATCGATTGTGATATATATTTAATAACTTTGACCCGTGACACGACACAATTTATTATGTGATGATGATATATAATTGAATAATGTTATGTTAAAAAAAGTTTGAGATATTTTTTTTTTCAAAATTAAGGTTGTTTTTATAAATATATATCGAAATAACTAATTAATAAATATGTGAAAAATAAAAACATTATATTTAAAAATGAAGTTCCATTAATAAAAAAATATTGCTTGGGTAATCATAAAAGTATCAATTTTTGAATATGATCGTTTTTTTTAACTAGTATCACACCCACGCATATGATCATATTAATGGTTTTTTTTTTCTAAAAAAATATATTAAAAAATTAATATAATGATACTGTATGACTATTTATTTTGTTACAGTTTAGACAATCAACTATAGTCCAGGTGATCAACTAACGAGTTTAGCTAATCATTAGACAAGTTGGTCGACCATGTGTCAATCAAGAGTACAGACTATTGAGGACAACTGAATGTTAAATAGGTTTGTTGATCATACATCATCTCAAATGGTTATCCCACAACCATAAGCATAAACTAGTAAGCTTGGTCGAAATGTCAAACACGTTGGTTGATCATACACCATCTCAAACGAACGTCCCACAACTCGGAGCCTATGTCCCATAGCTTGGAGCTCAAGTCATCGAGACCGACCGATCACCAAACATGTCGATTGGCCATGTACCAACCTACATAACCAATAACTAGCTCGGTGAGCAGAACAACGAGCTCGGCCAACCACCAAACAGAGTAGTTGGCCATGAATTAGACTGATCTGGATGAATAGTTCCATAGTAGATTAACCTTAAAGCTTATCAACTTAGAATTAAATATAATTACTCACAGTTGGACCGTAATTAGGTAAACATTAATCAAAAGCCCACCACGAAACCTCTAAATAAAGGTTTGAGGTAAGGAGATAGGTTACACGTATTAAATGTTACATAATTATTATCTGTCAAACATTGAGCTAACTTTGGCATTGAAGTACCTTTTGGAGGTACCCTCTAATCAATTTAGACAAATGGGAGCTCAATTTTGGTTAGTATTTGAATTTCGAACAACACAATGCAATCTAAACCATTGACCTTAACCCCATACTAAAAAATTATTATTGGGTTGAGTTGTTTGAAATTCAAATGCTATCCAAAAAACGAACTACCATTCGTTCAAATCAGTCAAATGTACTTGTACAAGGTACTTTGATGTCAAAGTTAACTTAATATTTGATAGATAGATATTAATGCAACAATAAATGCACATAACCTATTTGCTTAGCTCAAACCTTTTATTTATAGGTTTCATTGTGGACTTTTGATTAATGTTAGCCTAATAGAAGCCTTTGAGAAGGAAGGCACAGAGGGAGCTAATAATCAATAATCTCTAGGGCTACCAATTCATCATGTGTTATTGTCGACTTGTGCCACGAGGTCAGTCTCCTAAGGCATTGGGTCCAATACAACGGGAATTTAAGCTAATCGTCTGCATAAAAAATCTTTGTCAATCGGCCTCCGTTATCCCTACCTTGAAGTATCCAATCTTAAACCCTTTAAAGGAAGTAACATATAGAGAGAACGACCACCTCTCTTCTTGGATATTAACAATACCCAACCTCTTTCAGCGTTCAGGCAGGTACGAAAGTAATGAAAAAAGATGAAAGATGTAGGGGTTATGTCTAAGGCCTGCACCCATGTCTAGTTGTTTGGGTGCATTCAAGTAGGCTGCTAGGTTTATAAAGGAGGAGTTACTTTCAAAATTAGCAGGCACTACAACTCGCATTTTCAAATACAACAATCTATTTTTAACAACAACAAAATGAGAATATATATTTTGAATTAACGAGCACTCTTCTATTTATTGAAGTAAATCCTTGTCATTGTGAAACTCTTCCTTTAGTTTTTTGTGAAAATATAGGTGTAGGCTCAGACTATGCCATCATAAAAGACCGTGAAAAGCCATTAGCTGTGAGATTTTCCTTTCCTGGTTTGTACTCGATGTGAAAGTCAAATACCAAAAATTTGTATAACCATTTCTACTACTCAAGAGTTTGGATGGACTAGTTTGTACTCATTTTGCATTCTTAGGGACAACTTCTTGGAAAAGAATGCAATTGAATGTTGTCTTTGGCTTAAAATTACTCCAAATACTCATATGAGATGCATTAGTTTCTAAGACAAACTAAGAAAAATTAGGCAGAATCAAAACAAGATCATTAGTTACTGCTAACTTGAGATCTTCATAGGTATGTTTTGTGTTGGCAATCCATATAAAACTATGCTTCTTTAAAAAAATCAAATATTGGTGTTGCTAGTGTGGCATACCCTTTAATAATTTTTTGGTAATAACCTTTAAACCCTAAAAAGGTCGTCAATTGTTTCAAATTGGAAGGTTCAGTCGAAGATATAATAGCTTATACCTTGTTCTTATCAATAGTAACTTTAGAACCAAAAACTGTATGCCCAAGATAATCAATCTCCCTCATCTGAAAGGAATATTTAGATAGTTTAACAAAAAGCTAATGTTGCAAGATATGTATGATTCTTTCTAAATGTTGTAAGGGAAAGTACCAACATGGATTGTTTGATGATATTATACCGTGGTTTGGCAGAAAAATGAAAACAATTAATATCTTGAGTATCAATGTCCAAGAAATCAATCACTGTCATTCTGATTAATGCATAAAGATGATAAGACAAAGTTGAAATATATGTTTTTCGATACTGATTAATTTGAATTAAACTAAATATTTTTTCTATTAACATGATATTTTGGTGACAAGCTGATGTCATTAGTCTTTTTATTTTTTATTTTTTCACAATACATTTTATTTCACATTTCATGTTCTTTCCCTCTTTTCTTTTCCTATTGTAACACAATTTCAAAACATTTTCCAACCTTTTTTCTTGATTTCTTTTCTATCACATCAACGATTTCTTTTCTGTTTTACTACCGTCTCTTTCAATCTCCATCGTTTATAAAATGAATACAGTAATATAATTTCTTTTTCTTCTACATACAATTATTTCACACTTAAATATATATAAAATCTCCCTGAAGATAAATTACTGCTTCTAAAATTTAAAAACGAAATTTAATAACAATTAAAAGGGAAAAGGTACCCTTTAATAAAAAAATCAACATTAACATAATCAATTATTTTGTTATTAAAGTGACAAACAAATAAACCAATAGAACAAGAGCAACCAAATGCGATGTTGAGAGTTTTTGTGTAAAGGTAAGAGAAAGATTGAGATGGAAAAAAAACAAATTGAATAAGTGAAGAAGGTGAGTTATAGTTGAGTAGTATTTCTGATTTTCTTTATTTTTTATTTTAAATTAAAATTAAAAATTATTAAAATACTCTTGTCATTAGATAATATGTAATATATATATATATATATATATATATATATATATATATATAATGTTGTTACCTTATAGCAATATGAGAGGTTGATACAAGAAGTTAAGTAAAGGGAAGAATAAAAATTCTATATTGAGATTTTTTTTTCATCCTAGATATATTGACCATAATAATGAACAAGGTAAGGAATGAAAACAAATGGTAGTTCAACAACCTAGATTTATGCAAATATAGTTGAAACTTCAAGCAATTTGATAAGTTGATCAAACGTGTGAAAATTTAAATGTAAAGTTGAATGATGTAAGAGCAGAAAGTCCTTTAGAAAGTGACTCTTGGTGCATGGTTTTATCATAAAATAGATCTTTCCTTGAATATATAGATTATTTTTTTGAATAGCTGGTGGTTTATGTGTAATTTTGACACTTGTTGCTGAAGGCAGAAGCATTGTTACTGTTGTTAGTTAGCTTCAGGTGATTGTTTGGTGACTTTTGTCGAATTTTAAAATTCAAATCTGGGCCCTCATGTAGTTTATCTCTTTTTCTTTTATATTTTCACTGTGTTAGCCAATCATATGCAATTTCTTTTACATTTTTACAACAGTTTCACCTTTCTATATTGTAAGATGGGTTAATTAGGGTATACTTTGCTTTCTTTATATCCATTTTCAACTTTTGATAGTTATTATCTGGATATGATATAATTGGAATTTTATGATATGTAAAGGTTAAATCATTTCATTCGTCTATATTTTATAATTGATTTTATTATTTATAGTAATGATTTAATGGTTTTTATTTTGTGCAGTTCCTGTATTTTTTAAAAGAATGCAATGTAACTTTTTTCTTTTATTAAGATTTAATTAGAGAAGTCAAATAGGTTAGAAGTCAACTTAGTCTACCACGAGTTTGATCTGGATTGGGTTTAAAAGAAAATGTATTTTTATACGATTCATTTAAACTCGGTTCATCTGGGTTAAACCCGTAGTAAACCAGGTTGGTTCACTAACCCACCTATTAATTTATTATCTTATGAAACTCTAAAAAAATACTCATCTCATTCACCATGATTGTATATAAAGAAAGATTAGTTTATATTTTCTTTTATTATTTTGAATTGTCTTGAGTTTAACATAATTTTGGGAGTGAATATTTAGATTTAAATTGCAAAAGATTTGTAATTTTTTTTATTTTAAAAAAATGTAATTGAATGAGTCAATGAGTTATTCTGTTTAACCTACAACCTATGGTGAGTCGAGCTGAGTGAGACTGGATAACCCATTTTGACAACACTATATTTAATATTGGTTTTGCATTTTTAAACTGGATACTAAATGCATAAAAAGAACAAGTGATTATATTAACATATATAAGTTAATTATCTTCTCAACAAAATTAATGTTGATCTAACCATGTTGAATCTATTTTAAAAATACAAGAGTAACAAATAAAGAAATATATTAAATCATTGATACAAATATAAAAAAATTAAAAGTGTTATTGATACAAAATATAATTGTATATGAAACAATATGTAGGAATTTTTATTACTTGGAATCACTTGCGTCTTTTTCCTATTTTTAATGACCATTTCTTTTAAATTGAAGAAAAAAAAATGTTTAATTTTAAAAAAATTTAAAGCATCGCCAAACAAAACATTAAATTGATGAGTAAGTAGTCAAACATCATAAAGACTCTTGAATCGGTTATTAATTTTCTTAGCAGAAACGTGATTTGAGGTCTATCAGAACACGTTAATGATTGACTTTCTTCCTGTCCTCGCCCATCAAACCTTTTACAAAAGTTAACTCAAAAACACGAGGTTGACTACGTAATAGATATACTTCAAATTTCTTATAAAAAATATAGTTCAAAATTATGTTTTTTTATCATGATTTTGGTAAAAAGAATACTTTATTTTTAATTAATTAAGTTTTAAATCTTTTATAAATTTAAATATTTGTATTGAGTATTTATAGTATTTTTTTTATTTTGATTCAATTATTTTGTTTTTTTTAAAGTATTTCAAAGAGAATAAGTAATTCTTTTGTTTTTTCAATTTACTAATTAACTCATTTCTTTTTCTTTGAAAAGCGAATTGACATCATCATCTCTTTCTACTTTAAAAGCAAGTTAATCGATTGAGTTAAAATAAATAACAAAAGAAACATACGAGTTTTTATAAAATAAAATAAAATATTTTTATTTATACATTAATTTTTATATCATAAAAAAAATTATGGAGACCAAGGTTCCTCCTACCTACACAAGAAATTTCGTCAGTAACGAGTTGATTAATAAGTTGAAAGCAGAAAAGCAAAAATAAGATAATGTCATTTCATCCACGACATAATCGAACCGTAAAATATTTACAAAAAATAAAAAATATTTTGAGTAATCAGTAAAATGATTTTTATAATAAAAAATAAATTAAAAAAAAACTCAAATGGATAAGGTATTCAAAACTTAATTGAACTTTTAAAGAGAATAAAATTCACTCCCATTCCATTTAAAGTGTATTAATCTCTCATTGCCACAAAAAATATTTTTATAACAAAAAAAATATATTATAATTTACTTTTCCTTATTTATGGCTACTCATCTTTCCATTCTTAAAAGTTTGTCTTAAAATTATAGTTGAAAAATCATGATTTGTCTGTAAAGTCAATTTATTAAAAACATACGTTTAAGACACACTTAATTATTTTTTTGGGCCCCTGAAAAATGTTCTCTGTGCTCCAAAAATATTAGAATTGACTTTTTTTTTCACATGTTTTAGTTTTTCTTTACGGGAAATAAAGTGTCTCTCTTTTATATACATATATATTTCTTAAGCGTGAAACTAATTTTGATTTGAATGTAGTTACTGTACGTTAAGTATAAGGTATGTGTAGAGCTTACGTATAGAGGTACATATAGAGCTTGCTCACATTATTCCTAAGCAATCCAACTTATTTCCGTGATTAATAATTGATTAACTAACTTTCGGTTGGATTAAAGATGCGGTGACCTAATTTTTTTGTCAACTAGTGGAAATAATATGAATTGATTAATGTTTAAGAAAATAAGAAGATTTAGTTAAATGTAAGAAAAGTTATAAATTTTAATTTAAAAATAAAATTTTTGAATATTTTATGTAGGTGCAGAGAGTATGAGGGAGAAGAAGTAAGAAAAAAAGCGCAGGAGATTGTGAAAAAGCGTCACAAAACAACCTCTATCTGTCCACCTCATCCAACATGTGACGCACTTTTTAGCAAAAAGTACGACAACTAATAATGTTCTTTTAGCATTTAACACAATAAAAAATGCCACCAAGCGCCAAGGTATCATCAACAGACACCACTGTTCTTACCTTGTATTGTTACTACAGAGGTAGGCATTACCATGTTGTTGTGCAGAATCAGGAACTGTGATGGTAAAAGCAACAGTGTTTTTTTCTGTGTGGACCAAGGAGCAAGAAAAAGGGCCTAATAATAATAAATAAAAACTGAAGCTTTTGCTTTCACTGGGAAAGAGACATGGTCCCACTTGCAATTGAATTCAAGTTTTTTACTCTTTTGTTTTGCACTTTTTATCTACCAGCACTTTTCCTTCCATTCCTCATGTCACATTACCTACACAAACAAACCCTTCCATTGCATTATTATTCTTTCTTCTCACACTCACACCTACACCAACCCTCCCCATCATATCTAATCTTAAATCTACCTATTCCTATCTATCTGAACAGAGCAGAGGAGAGAGAATCACACACACAAAAAGGTCTGTGCTTCTTCCCTTCAAAAGTCCAGCTTCCACTTCTAGGGTTCCTTTCCTTTCAATTTTTCCTTCAAAATATTATTTTTATATTCTTTTTCTCAAAAAACCAACAAACCCCTTTTCCTTACCCATCTTCTCCTCTCTCTCTTTCTTGCCGTATGCTAATTTTCTTGCCTTCTGATCTCTCCCTCTTCCCTGTTCCATCTTTCGTACAGATACATACATGTCTTCTTTTATATTTTTTATTATTGAAAAAGTGCTGTTTTTTTTTTCTTTTCAAAGTTCGTGTTTTTCTGGCTTGAAGACTTTTCTGGGAGCTTAAGATAAGGAAAATTTGAGAATTTTGATAAACCGGTAATTGGATTTGATTGATTTGCTGTTTCTGCTGCCTCTTGTGTTTTCTTCTGTGGGTTTATGTGATGATGTTTTGGGGATTTTTCTGACTTTTTTTTGCTTTTGAGAATTGATCTGCTATTCATAATTCGGTTGAAACTCCAGTTAACTTTTTTTTTTCATAAAAATTTAATTTTTTTAACAGAAAATTCTGGTTGGTTCCTTTGCCAGAAAACCCCGGTTGTATGTATATATATATTTTTTCTAAATCTAGACTCGTATTGTCCTTTGGAAATTCTTTCTTGGTATTAACTATATTTTTTTTAATTATTTATGATTTATTTTAGTTTTATCTTTTATCAATTTTCTTTGGAAAGAATTGTGTGCTCTTGTGAAATTGCTTACTGCTGTGAGATTCTTTTACCAGTTAGTTTATTTATTTTTTTACTTTTTTTTTTCTCTTTGAGTTGGTTCTTCAATCTACACTTTTTAATCTTGGCTCTATGTTTTCATACTGTTTCATCCCAGTTCCACTGCACTGTTCAGAGTTTGCATAGAATCCCCTCTTCGTTTTTCTTTTTCTTTATATTACTAAGTTGGTATAAATTCTTATCAAAAGGCTTATTTATTACCTCTTTGCAGCAGCCGAGTTTACTGAACTGAATTGTAGCTTCCTTCATCAGTATCAAATTTTCCAACAACTTGTAAGTTCTATGATATAGCCCGGTTTGATTTCAACATCGTAGGATGTTGTGGTTTTGTAGATGTAATTAACAACTGAGAATTTTTCATTTAGATTCAGGAACAAACAGAGAGAAAGTTTAAAGATGGGTTATTTATGTGATTTTTGTGGAGACCAGAGGTCATTGGTGTACTGTCGCAGTGATGCTGCATGCTTATGTTTGTCGTGTGATCGAAATGTTCATTCTGCTAATGCCCTATCTAGGCGTCATTCGAGAACCCTTCTATGTGAGAGATGTAATTCACAACCTGCTTTCGTGAGGTGTGTTGAAGAGAAAATTTCGCTTTGTCAGAACTGTGATTGGTTGGCTCATGGTACCTCACCTACTTCTTCGACACACAAGAGGCAAACAATCAATTGCTACTCGGGCTGCCCTTCAGCTGCAGAGTTTTCTTCAATATGGTCCTTTTTCTTAGATATCCCTTCTATGGGTGAAGCATGTGAGCAGGAACTGGGTTTGATGAGCATTAATGAGAATGGCAACAAGAGTGATTTGGTTCCTCCAGAAGGGACAAATCTGTCTGGTTCATCTCAAGTGACAGATCTACCCACCAAGGGTAAATTTTGGGCTGGTACATCTTCAATACCCGTGTCAGACTCAGAACCTCGTATCCTGGACCAGCTACCTGAACCTGGGAATGAATGTATGCCCAAGGTATACTTACATGTTTTCATTTGTGTCGCAAATTTACAACTGTACTGGATTTGATGGACATTCTAGTAACTGCAGAGTGAACAAAACTGTCAGGTTGCAAGAAATGAATTCTTTGAGCAAATTTGTTGGATGATTTTTTCAACTTATGCAACGCCATATAATAATTGACAGAAATAACTCATTCCTTGCAAGCATGAGATTTCATTTACTGTTCCATTGTTAGAATGTCTATGCTCATGATTTCCCTATACTTTTCTGTCTATGATGCACATATATGTTGCATTTATTGGATACTGCATATATCCATATTCGATACTCTTGAAGTTTCCAAACCCATAAAAGTAAGTTATGAAAATCCAATTCAACTACATATGAAATATAGAACCACTGTTCCATGATGAACCAAAAATAGAAATTGTCCTTTTTGTGGATGTTTTCTAAATGTAAATGAGATTGGCAGTATTCCTGTTGTGATAACAATAATTTTATTTGGTTTTTAGTAATATCGAGCAATTATGTTCTTAAATTGAATCTTCAGGATTGCAATATGGATTTTTATACGTATCTAGATACTTATGTAAGACGTATTGTATCATATATATTTTTAGAACATTCGTATGGCCATATTCGAACGGTATGGTTTATCTTGTACATGCAATGTATCTTTTGCATCATAGACAAAATCTATTGGGAAATCATAACCATTGTTGGTGTGACGGACAATCTAACAGCGAATCAGTGAATGAAATTACATGCTTGCTAGGAATTAGTTCTTTTTGCCAATTATTATATTGTTTTGATGTAGATGTTTTATTGCAGAAGACAAGACATAAATAGCTAAACTATCTGGCAATGATTCCTAAGTAGTTTTTCATCAACATTTTTTTTTGGCTAAATCATTTTTAAATTGTGATTAATTTGCCATTCATTTTCTAGATGACTGAAACAGCATTTGAAACTGACTAGCTTTGATTATGCCTATATGCTGGTTCTTGGTCAAAACTATATTTTGGTTTCAGTTTCACACAAATCTCACCTTTCCTGACTTATTGTTATTTAAGGCTGATAATAAATGAAAATAAATTATAATGTCCTAGTCTATATCACACATTATTTTGGTTTGGCCACTGTTGTATTTGTTCCTACATTCTTATTCAATTCTACATTTAAAATTACCAAGGGTTTCCCTCTTTCATGGGTTTTGAAGACAAGGGAAACAAAATGATGACTGATATGCAAATAATATGAATATGGTCCTTGTAGTTTCTTTACATGGATAATAGCACCTTATCTACAAGGGTTGGGTATGTGTATATTTTCTCCCTTCACTACTGACTTTTAATCAGTTTAACCTCTGCAACTTGATACAGTAGAAGGCAATGACATTCGATGTGCTTCCAAAAGTACAATAGCCCTGTAGCTTACATCATTATGTTAACTACAAGGCCATTATATATGATTCTTCCAACTTTCATTTTTTTATTAAGTTACTTGCACAATCCTTAGATTACTATATTGTTGTTTCATCTAATAACTTAGTTAATCATCACATGATTAATCTGCAGTTGAACTGTCCTGGGAAAAAAGTTTCCGGAATATGCGAAGATGATAATCTATATGATGATTTCATCATGGATGAAGTGGATCTAGAACTTGAGAACTACCAGGAACTTTTTGGGATGGCTCTCAGTCATTCGGAAGAGCTTTTTGAAAATGGTGGATTTGAAAGCTTATTTGAGACAAAAGACATGTCTGCTAGTGCTGGTGAATCCCACTGTCAGGGTGCTGTTGCTGCTGAGGTACTACAATCTCACCTTCCATTCCTGCAATAAAATTGTTTTTTTTTTATTCTTCATATAACTGAACCATGTTTATTGTTGTTGAGTTCTGCCTGTTCACTTGTGTAAACCGTGCCTTGATTTCTCTGTGATGATACTGGTGATAATGAATATCTTATTTGCTTGATGGAATGATCCATTAACTCAATTAATGGATCCACTTTTATATGAAAGGAATGCATATCTCATTAATAGACTTTACAAGAAATAAAGGGTATAAAAATAAATTAACAAATTAATACATCTGAAAATAGGCTCGTGTTTCCAATGAAAAGGACAAAAAAATGTCCTCATCTGTTTCTTGTATACACATTATTATCTATGGGGTAATTCCTTATAATAATTTTCTCCGAAGTCCTTCTTGGTCTCTCTCACCCCATTTTCATATGACAAAAACACATGCAATCTACTCTCCTCAATGGTGGTTCCAGCTATCTTCACTTTGTAATCAATTTTTTGTGAACTATACACTTCATCTGTAGTATGTACAAACTGATAATCCAAAGTGCAGAGATTTAGTCCTGATTGCCTTGACTCTCTACTTTTAAGAAAAGTGGTAACAGAAATAATGAAAAATATAAACATGTTTCGTTTTTTTTTGGTAGAATATCCTTTTTTATGTGAAGGTTTACTTGTATTTTTAGTAATGGGATTTTTCTTTCCAGTACTTTTGCTTGTAGTGTGGAAGTTATATCAGTCAATAGGTAGAAAATTTAGTTTCTTTTGTGGGGTGTGAGTTGAATAATTTTACACATTTAATATCATGTCTACACTTTTCTTCTACTTTCTAGGGATCATCTACTGGGCTGGTCAATGCTATCCAACCAGCATGCAGCAATGCAGCATCTGCAGATTCAATGTTGAGTACAAAAACTGAGCCAATAGTTTGTTTTACGGGAAGGCAATCTCAATCAAACATTTCTTTTTCTGGTGTTACCAAAGATAGTGCTGGTGACTATCAAGACTGTGATGCTTCTTCAATGCTTCTCATGGGAGAGCCTCCCTGGTGTCCTCCTTGCCCTGAGAGTTCTCTGCACTCTGCCAACCGAAGCAATGCTGTAATGCGCTATAAGGAAAAGAAGAAGACCCGGAAGTAAGTCAATTGTGCTGATTATATTTATGTAGTTTTCAGAATAGGTTCAGGCTAAGTAAGCTTTACTCAGAATCTGTTTTGGGTAGTTCCTATATGTACCTAGGACTACTTGCTTTTTATTGTCCCATTTCTCATCATTGTATCACGTAGATCTGCTGTATATAAATATGGCTATCTAAGGGGAGACCTTTTAAAGCTCTCAAAAAATATACTTTCTCTTTTTACTTATTTTTACAAGTTAGTATCATAGCAGGTTGATTCAGCTTTGCTTATCCTTATCTTGTTTGGGTCTGTCGTCAGCGCTGGTTGTTCAGTTTTGTTTGATGACCACATCAGGATTGTCTCCCTGAATGATGGCCAACTTTGCCAATCCCATCATCAGAAACCTCTGTACGCACCTCCACAAGCTGCCTTCTTTCCCCTATAGCTTAAGTGCGTGAAACCCACACACTACCTTCCCATTGATGGATTTGCTCTGCAATTTTTTCGTGTGGTTTGCCACTTCTAACAGTCTGTGCTCACTAGCTTTGGTTGAAGGGAAAATTTGTCCTTCTCTCTCGAGTTCTATCTTAATCATTGCTAGGCACCTCCTTTGTTTTTTGCCTTTTGAAGATGGCTCTTGACCAGAACACTGTTTTTCAGGCTCTCCTTTCATTAAATTTGGAAAGGTTAATGGAAAAAAAGTTATTTATCTTGGGCAACCTTTGTGGAACTTGGGTTTCTTAGCCAAGGTTTTACGATCAATTGGAAAAGAATGGAGATGAGATCTCATTAGAAAACTCTGCAGAATGGCGAAAGCTGGATTTTCAACTTGGCGCTCTATTGTGACAATAAATGGAACCCAATATGTTGGGAACCCTCAAAACTTGCACAGCCTGTTTGAAGAAGGCTCAAGGTATCTTTGCGAACAACATTCAGCCTCTCTGATTCTATCCACAAGCTAGCATCTCTTAAACAAATAGATCATGATATGATGTCTTTTATTGTCAATAGTCAATCTATTGTTGAACTAAAGATGTTTTTAGAAGTTGATTCCCAATAAGAAACTAGAAGTTGGACAAATTTTATATGGTTATGATCCTTTGTGAAATGAACCCAGATTTTGATCATATTAGGGATCAAATTCTACTTGGTCAAGATATTCTAACCATGGAAAGTTTAATAAGACTTCATCATGTTCCAATTCTTAAATGTAGAAATCTTCTTGAATTCACTGAATCTTTGGGCATGGTATCTGCACATGGAAGAGGGTTTGTGGAATTAGACGAGGACTTGGTGGTAGAGGACGTCATCAACGTATGTGTTATAAAAGAATGGGTCATATCCAAGAATTGCTACTCCCCCTAGCTTCCTTGACAAAGCAATCACTGCCTTCAAATTTGAGGTTGTTGAACCAATGTTTTGTCATAAGTAATATCGTGAATATTTCCAAGTGAAATCTAGCAGCCTAGTACAATCATCTACAAATCCTAATTTGTCAACATCTTGGATTTCACTATATTTGGAAAGTTAAAGTCCATGAATAATTGACTAAAGTACTTATGATCATATTTTTGGTTATACCTATTATTCTCTTCTCTCTCCTTTCCTTAAACGCCTCATTTCATAATCCCAATCAACAAATCTAAAGTAGCTTCTCAAGGAAATGATCAAGTTTCCCTTTCTCTTTCTTTAAACTTCAGAAAGCTTGTTCTCTTTGTTCCTACTGTGGTACTAGTTCATTTGCGTTTTGTTTTGCATCCCTATCTCCTAAACTTTTGCATGAATGTTTAGGTCATCTTCATTTATCAAAAACTAAAGAGTTCTTGGACTTAGTAGACTTTAAGCTTTAAATGTGAGTTAAGTCAACTAGGAAAACATGTTATGTCTTCTTTTCCTAGACATTTTGAGTGTAGATGTAACTCTACTTTCGGTTTTATTTGAACTTAATAATGTATGCTGAAGATCTAGTCATTATAGGGAACTGAAAGAACACTTATGTAAACTAAAAGAACTTAATAAACTAAAAGAACACTTATGCAATCATTCTCAAACCAAATATTTTGGAAGTCTCAAATACTTTTTAGACACTAAATTAGCCCAATCAAAGGAAAGTGTTGTAATTTTTCAGAGGAAGTATGCTCAAGATATCCTAAAAGAGACAAGTATGATTGTAAACCAATGCATAGACTTATGGATCCTGTTGTTGAATATAGTAAAAACTATTTATGAGATTAATTTTCCTTGTGTTGAATATATATACAATATGGACTAAGTCCAAAATACAAATAAGTAACAATAACAAACTAACTAAAGATAAAGATAAAGATAAAATATATAATAATTTAATATATCTAATAGATCCAAATAAAAAATTAATGACAAAACACGGTGAAGCTTTCTCTAATCCAAAAAGATGTAGAACACTGATTGGAAAACTTATTTATCTTACTATTACTAGACCAAGTTGTCTTTTGTAGTTGGTTTTGTGAGTCAATTCATGCAAACTCCTTGTATTGATTATTGGAATGTTGTCATTCCTATCTTAAGATACCTCAAAAAGGCTGCAGAACGAGGTCTACTTTATAAAGATAAAGGGGATACCCAAATCCCTGGTTATTGTGATACTGATTAGGTAAGTTCTCTTATGAACATATTCTTTTAAGGACAAATGCTCTATTATAGAATATTGTGTTTTTATTGGAGGAAATATTAATTATTGGAAAAGCAAGAAACAAAGGTATCCAATCAACTGTTGAAGCTCACTACAAGGTAATGTCATCTCTCACTTGTGAGTTTGTGTGGGTAAATCAGTTCCTCTAAGAATTAGATTTTTGTGAAATTCAACAAATGAAGATGTGTTGTGATGATCAAGTAGCTCATCTCATTACTTCTAATCCTATGTTTCATGTAAGGACCAAACACAGCGATCAATTATCATCTCATTCGACAAAAGTTTTTGTAGGAGGAAAATGGTATTGAGTTTTGTCGGATCCTATAATCAACTTGCAAATGTGTTGACAAAATCGTGGAGAGGACCTTTAATTGAATTTATTTGTTCCAAACTTGATATATACAATCTATATGCTCTAGTTTGAGGTGGAGTGTAAGAATGGAAGGTGGAGTGTAAGAATGGAAGGTTGAGTAACTACTTTTAAAGCTGTATATAAATATAGCTACCTTAGGTAGACCTTTTAAAGCTCTCAAAAAATATACTTTCTGTATTTTCTGAAGAATAGCCAATGGTGTTGACCCCATATTACTATTGTTTCTTGGTTAACATAAAAGTAGAGGACTTTATGCTGGTCTCAACATGGGTCAATTTGACTCTGAATTTATGACCGTTTCCTATTAGGTGGAGCCTTATACAGGGACAGATTGAAGGAGCAAGAGGAACTACTCAATTTATTTTAAGAAATTATATATCTAGATTGCAGTTTTTTATATATATTATAGAATATCTCTGGCTACGTATCCCACTAATACCATCAGTTTGTCCACTTTTGCCTGACTAGATGTTTTATGAACCTGTCCTTGTCTCTACCAATCATCTGGCAGGTGACCAAACTACCTTAGCCATGTTTTGTCATTTTGTTCTCAGTAGGCGATTGTCTGATCTTCGCTTTGCTCTATCATTTTCCAGTTCACTGGAATGACAAGGTTGTATTGATGAACTAATTAGGTGCCAGAGATTTCTATTGCTAAAGCTTTAGTGCATGATATTGCTGACATAATCTGATCTGCCAATAAAGAATTTTCTGTCACTAGTTGGATTTGATTTATTTGCTAGCTTTGCAATATAACTACTATACAATTATTGGATTTGATTTATTTCTAAATTTTAAAGCTTGTCTGCTCTGTTGGTGGTTTAAATCAATTGTGGTTAATCTTAATAGGTTCGAGAAGAAAGTAAGGTATGCCTCTCGCAAGGCTAGGGCTGATGTCAGAAGGCGTGTGAAGGGCCGATTTGTTAAAGCCGGTGATGTCTATGACTATGACCCTTTGAGCCAAACCAGAAGCTACTGAGTGTACAACTTTTAACCATGTTCTATAAAAGGAAAGGAACATTCGTAAAGAAAACAGTAACTCTTACCTGAAAAAATGGATGAAATTTGATACATTTTTTATCCATGCAGTGACAAACTGTCTGATTTGATCACAGGGGCATAGATTTTCTGAAAGGAGAAGAAGATTGTAAGCAGGCCCTATTACAATGAACAGACAGTGTAAGCTCAGGAGCAGGTTGTGTGTCCTTCACTGCAATGGACATCCCCAGTTGCAATTTCTGCTTACATGACAGCATCACAAACTGCCTCCTTCAGGCAACGTGTCATGAATTTTGATTGCCCTTCTGTTTAACTTGGCAAATCCTGCTTCTTCATTCTAATCTAATGCAAAATTCTTTTAGTCCTTGGCCTTGATCTTGCTCATAGTTTGTCATATTTTATGTCAACTCCTCACTGATCCTAAGTCACATGTACAAGTGCCTGTGAAGGCATGATAAGTGGCTCAATTTGATAAATTCTAGACAATGTTCTACTCTGTTGTAGGCTGTAATATTTTGTCCCTTTCTTTTTGCCATGTATTGTGCAGAATATACATGTGTGCAGCTAGAGGTGTAATGGCCCAACAGTTCCTTAGGTATGACAAATTGTACATTTGAAGGTTATTTATGTATAGAATAGGATGCTGCTTTTGATTACAAAACGTTCAATATTGGAACTGTATAATGTATTCATAAAAGTTTTGTTTGTATTTTTATTTGAGAGTCATTGATACATTTCAACTACATGGCGTTTTTACCTCAGTTGTATGACACTGCTGAAAAGAACAATGTGAACCCTGTTGTTACAGAAGAACCTTGTGATTGTATGTAAGCAATTCGATCAGTTTTTTCCTTTTCTTTTTCAATTGTTCCTATTCTTTCACTTTGTTGGAAAACAATAATTCTTTTCATATTATTTTTGTAGGACTATTTTTAAAATAGGGAAGGAAATGAAAATAAGTGTTAAATAACTTTTTTCTTAAATCAAATTGACCTTTTTTTTTTCTTTCTCATGGTGCTTGGCCAAACTATGTGTCATTATGGTTCTACATCGATTTGCATTATCAGCAAACAATTATTTTTAAGCTTAGATTTAGACTTTTGTTGAATTTACATAGAATTTAAATATGAATTAAAATATTTCAATTATAAGAGTCATCTAAATAGTTAAGTTGATATAATTTAAAAGTATTAGTGTATAATTTGAATAAGCAGTTATAGTTAAATAAAAATAGGAAAAAAAACATATTATTCTCTATTAAAATTTTTATCCTAAAGACTACACTTACACTAACCTTTTCATAAAGTATTAGCGTTTTTCCAAGCAATGTCTTAAATTAAAAAGTACAAGCATACGAAAACTGACAAACATTAAATTAGCAGTTGAAATATTTGTTTTGCAGAAAAAAAAAAAACTAAAGCTTAATTTTAAAAATGAAAGTTGTGAAAGGAACTTTAAAACTGAAAATATTAATAAAATCCACATCATCATATAGCCAAAATTATCCTAAAAGTAGAAACAACCAAAATAGAAAAAGTTTTTATATTGACTAATGGGAGGTAGATTTAAAGGATATAATTACTTTCCTACAATAAGATTAAATTTTTGTCGAAAAGAATATATTTAATGCATGAACTGAACAATATATTTGTGAAAATAAAAGAATTAATAATTGTGTACTAATAGTATGAACTTTAAAATAACTATTAAAAATGAATACGCTTATTATATATTTAATAATGAAACCATATGTAATAACTTATCTTATCTTAAAAGTATATATAATTTATTACAGTATGTGACAGAATAAAAAATTGAGTTGCTGTAACCATAAATTGAGGCTGAAAATAAGGATAAAGTATAACAATCCAAAATTGGAAACATGGCATGGAATATTTAGGGTTTAAAAATAAAAATTAGATAACTTTATCCTCAACTCTGGTAACATGATTAATTCTCCAACATAAATTATGAGTGTACAAATACTGCTTCTTGTAACTTCTTTGTCCCTTTCCCATTTTTTATTTATTAATTTTCTAACTATTTTCCCATTATAACAACGAGTTTTTTTATATAAAAAGGGAAATTGTTAACCATGGTTAATGGATGCATCCATAGGAAAGTGGTAACGTGTAACCATGGTTAAGGCACTGGGTATTGTTGCCAATAATGAATCCCTGAGATGGTGGGGTTCTTCTTCTATCTATAAAGCAAAGAGAGAAGAAATTACGGATTTTCCATCATTCCAGAACCGTAATCTTCAAACCCCACTTCGTAAGTCTCATCAAAATGCGTTCCTTTTCTTCTGGGTTTTCAATTTTCTTCTCTGGGTCTTTTAGGAATTATGCGTTTCTGCTCGAAATCGCTAGATCGTGTGTTGGGTATGGGGTAGTTTTCTGGGGACATGTGAAGTTCTTAATTTTATTTTCCTTTTACTTTTTAATCAAAAGTTTATTTTTGATTTTGATCAAAAGTATTTCTCCCAGATCAAAATATTTCTGGTTTTTCATAGATCTCGTTGATGATGAAGACGCCAATCGAATGCTTGTTATTTAATTTCGTATTCTCAATTTTCAATCTGGAAATTTTGCAACGTATTACATCCTACTCGGGATTTTAATTTTTTGTTTATATTTTTGTAAGTTTTTTCTTTAAATTCAGGATTGTGAGGGTGCTGGATTTAACCCACTTTTTCTGTGTAGCTGGTCTTTTCCTTGATAAAAGAGACAATTATATGTGTGTTGTGTGTTTCTTTCAATTTATTTTGTCATTCATTTTCATATGGATATTTTAATTTTAGATGAATAACTTGCGAAGTCAAATATTATAGCTAGGATTTAAGCCTGGCATTTAATTGTTTTTCAATCTGTTTTTTTGGCTGTTCACTGTCTTATTGATGAACCTCTCTTAATTTTGTTTGAGTATTTAATGTTCTAATCTTTCTTTTATTGGGTTTACAGGCCAGACATTTAGAAGAAACCAACAGACTTTCCATACTTGGTTTTTCTTCCTTCTTTTTGGTTCCTCATTTCCATGTTTTTGGATTCTTCCTGATCCAAAGGGAATCCATTCTGTCTTCTTAGCTCAGTTTTGAGCTTCAAAAGTTGCAACTTTCAACACAGTTTTATCTGTAACTTGGTATCCTTAAAGGACTCTCAGCATTGATAAAAATGGGCCTCTCAAGTCTTCCAGCACCATCTGAAGGAGTATTATGTGTCCTTCTGGTGAACACTGTATTGTCAATTTCCATATTCAAGGGCATTGTTAGGACAATCCTACACATTGTTGGAATCCATCTTTCATCATCGACCACTTCACCCTCTTCACCAGATCCCTACCAAGCGCCACCTGAGTCATTTGAATTCCATCTAAGTCCCTCTGAGAGTTACATTGAAGAGTTCAGAAGCCGGACACCAACACTCAGGTTTGACAGTGTGTGTTGCTGCAAACGACCTGAACATGACTGTTCTGTATGTCTCACTCAGTTCGAACCGGAATCTGAGATTAACCGTTTATCGTGCGGCCATCTCTTCCACAAAGCTTGCCTGGAGAAGTGGCTGGACTACTGGAACATTACATGCCCACTTTGCAGGACTCCCTTGATGCCTGAAGATGACACACCTTGCTTTCAGTAAGCAAAATGAGTGAGCATGCCAATAAGAGAGTTCCATGTACAGTGTAGTGTACATATTCTTGAGGGTTTTGATGTTCACGCATCTGAGTTCTGCCACCTTTTTAAGCTTTAACCTTTTGCCTTTTATGGTCTAGAGTTTGTGGAGGGTTTTGTTTTCTCTTTTTCTGTCTGTGCTCTTTAGCACAAATGAGGGGTATACTTTTTGCTTGCATATTATGTTTGTTCATAATGCCCGCCTTGTTTGGACCTCTGAGCCTTAATTCTATGTTGGGCATTTTGATCCTAATTTGGAAGCATGGATTGTAGAATCCATTTGTTTTGCCTTTCCAACTCTCATCACCACCATGTATATATAGTGCAGTGTGTAAATACCTGTGGTTGGCAATAAGATTCAGTTATCACTAAACAATACAAAGCCACTAATCGTTTTGGTTATGCTATATACTGATGATATCTTGTTTAGTTCATTTTTTTACATTATTAAAATGGGGTGTTCTTTTTATTCTTTTGCTTCTTTTTTATGTCATAATGCTTCTTTTGAAAATTTGATTTTCAATACAACAAAGTATGATGTTGGATCTAGGTAACTAGCCCTACCAAATAGCTTTGGTTGATGTTGATTCTGTCAAAATCTTATGCAAGTAGCGACCACTCAGCCGAATGACAGATTAGCACAATCATGCAAACAAACTGATATTATATTCCCCGACTCTGTAGCAGGGCCTCTAAATAAGTGCGAAAACTTTTGCATATTACTTTCTTTTGGCTTGAAAAATATAAAAATCATGGTAGTCTTTATTATATATAACTGGTAAAAGTGGTTTATAAAATTTTTGTAAGTTTTTAAATTTTTTAATAAGCTTTCCATAAAACTCATTCAAATAGTCATGTTTTAAGTTTATAGTTAAGTTTATAAATAAATCTGTTTCAAAATGTTTTATTGAACTGTTGATTTAAAAGCTTTGAGAATAGAAAAATGAAGCCGAACGAATTCAATCTTCAAACACTATGAAAGGAATTGTCTGAATGTTAGCAGTATTTATTTTGAAAGTCATACCATACCATGAATTTTGATTTAGTTAGCAGTAAAATGGTTGAGAAGGTGTGAATGATGGGAAGAAAAGGGAAAGATAGATTGAATATTATGTTGTTAGTGGAAAGATGCCACATTTGTGGTGGTTGTAGCCACACAACACAACCCAACAATTAACAATTCAACCAACTTCTTGACACCGACACTCATCACAGACAAACACAATACTTGTTTTCTGCTGATTAGCCACCTAATTTACCAATTATTACTGTCATCATCCTTTCTTTTTCTTTTTTGACTCAAATCTCTTCTCATAATATGCCACGGATGAATAAAGTACTTCACTCTTCCTCCACACAAATTGTTTATTCATCACAATCTGTTCTAATCAACACACACGGTCACGCAATCTGTATACTTTTTCATTGTTTAAACTCTAAATATTTAATTTTTGTATGTTAAAAATTAAATGGAAGTTTAGCCAGAAACAAAACGAGAACAGCATGTTATATCGGGCTTCAGAATTGATATTACATAAAGTGTACTTTTATGCTTCATTTTTGCTAATATTTTGATAATTACATTTGTAAAAGAGTTGTAAAATTTTGTAAAACAAATTCATGCTTATGCTACTCTTTTTTTTTTTCTTTCCCTTCTATATGTTAAGTTGGAATAACATACTTAGGTTCATATTTAATTTTTATCATTGATGATGAACATTATATTTTTATCTAGTATGATTGTTTCACCACTAGATAATTTTTTATAGAAGTGATTTGGTGGTTAATTGGTTGCATTTGAAAAGGTTGTTAATCATTCTCCTTTTTTATGAGAAGAATGTTAGTGCATATATGCATTTCAAATTTTAAGGGCCATTGTCCTCTGTTTTTCTTAAGGGTATATTTTAAGTTTAAAATGTTTTCTATGGGGACTCTATTCCAACGGTCCATTTATTTATCGGTTGAACTTATTATCAACATTAAAATGTTCTTCTCTTTAGCATAAAATATCATCTGAGTGAGTTTGAAAACTTGAGCATAACAAAGAGTATAAAATAAACTTAAAATATTTTTAGGAAAAGAAAAAAAAAAAGAATGAATGAAATTAATAGAAAAGAGAATAAGAGAAGAGTAGTTTTTGATGATGTATGTTGGAGTGATTGAAGTGCTCTATTTATAGAGCATGAAACCAACCTTTTAGGACCAAAACTTGCATAAGAATCCGTATAGAAAGTGATCAAAATAGATTTAACAAATAAAGAAAATGTTGGAGAAAAAAAGCCTTGGCTTGGGGAAGAAGCAATTTGAATGATAACATTATTGACCCAACACTTTTGACCATGTGTAAAACAATTTCATAATATTTTCTTTGACAAGCTTTTGTAATTTAAATTTTAGGTTTACAACAATCCCCGACAAATTACAAAAGTTGAAAAGAAAAGAAAGAAAATTATATTGTGTTTCATAAGATGTAATGCATCAGAACTAGTATAACAAACTATATGAACCAGTCCTATATAAATAAACTTAATGCACAGTGTAATTGGTATAGCAAGCTATATGAACCAAAAACACTTGAGTGTGTTAAAGGTTTATTAATCTCAATACACCCCATCCTTGTTGTTATCGTTGTGATGCGATTACTAGGCGATGTACGTGTCCGATATTCATAAGTGCTCTAGAGATTATGCTAAGATCTCATGCAAGCGGCCCTACTTGACACTCATATAGGTGATTTCATCAAGTATATGTTGCAAATCATACACCACCTATAAGAGATATGAAGATCATTAAAACTTTGTTTAATTTCAAAGTTTAACCTCTAAATAAATAATGTAGGCTCTAGCATTTTCACACACAGAATGTACATATTTGACTTAAAATGAAACTAGTACTATCAGAACTAACAAGTGACTTGTTTATACCCATATGAACCTTATTCACAGGACCTCCAATCACAAAGTTTGGGTTATCATCCTTTGTTTGTTTGCTAGTGACTTAAGTCTCACTCCCCTCGATGTTTCTAAGATCATATTTCTTCCCAAGGTTTTTGTCAGAGGATCTTGCAGTTATTCAAGTTGGTAATATTTATGGTATAAAATACATTATTTTGGAATTGAGGGGTAAAATTATAAGATTAAAAAAGGTGATTATTTCTTCATTTGTTTGAATGAGATTAAATATGCTATCATGAAGGATAAAAATGTCAAACAATCTAGATGCAATTGATGTATATGGAAAGTGTGAAAGATATAATTGTATTTATATAACGTTTGTAAATAATATTTATGTTAAAATTTGAGGTTTTGTTAAACGGTATCATGTCAATGATTTATTAAAAACTACCGTCAAAGTTTACTACATTGGATAAATCCCTTTTCAACACTTTTACAATGTTATTTTAATCCATGAAATTCACTAGAATTTGGAGGAATATCTAATTAGATTACACATATAATGAAAATTATGGTTCAACTAAAAACATTTGAGGTTATCATGAATGATTCCATCGTGAAACACTATATACCAATAAAAAAAGGAAGAGAGTGAAATTGACTATTTTGAAAAAAAAAAGAATAAAGTTAATAACTACGTGACAATCTTTATTCTATTACTTTGAAAAATAATATCATATACAATTTGATTCATGTTGTGATGGGTTAAAATGATATTTTGTATTTTTGAGACTTGTTTGAGTAGTATTAAGAGAAAACAAATCAAGAAGTCTAAAATTGGTGTAAAGAGGAGTTCAAACCTATTAAAGATCATCAATAGATTTTTTTTTTTCATATATGAGTATCAATAGCATGAGATACTTTAACACCATTATAGATTATTACTCACAATATATTTATTTGTATTTATTTTTTTAAAAATAAAACTTCATGTTTTTAAGGCTTTGTTCACTTGAATGGATTTATGGGAAAGTGATCAAATGGATTTAAAGATAATTTTATGTTGTTTATTTGAGTGGATTTAGAGGTATGTGAGAATGGATTTGGAAGTAAATTTTTTTAATCTGTCACATAAATTAAATCCTATACTAATTTTCACAAACTTTACTTCCAAATCCAATTTCATTTACCTCTAAATTCACTCAAATAAACAACAACAAAAATTTACCTTCAAATATTCTCAAATCTATTCAATCACACTCCCCCAAATTCATTCAAGTAAACAAGGCATAAAGGTTGAAGTAGATAATCAGTAAAAACAAATTAAAATTGTGAGATCAAATGGAAGTAAAAAGTATTATGATAGGTACATATAAATAGTGGTCGAGCACTTAGTTCATGATATTAGTATTACAAAACCTTTTTCAATTCTTATGGGTTAAAACATTTAAGACAACAATGTATATAACAAATAGAATTCCAAACAATTATGTCTCAAGGACACATTTTGAGTTATTCAAAAGTTGAAAACTTAGTCTATGACATGCACGTTTATAATTTATAACCCAAAAGACAATAAATTAAAACTTAGGACTATTGGTGAATATTTGATTATATGCATTGCACTATTATAAGTGTTATTGTTCATCTCATTGCACTAGAAATGTGGAATGAAGAAATGAAAACTTTCTTTAGAATGATTTGATTACAAAAGCATTCCTTTAAATATGATCTAGTAGAAGAAGACGTGTACATGGAACAACTTAAAGAATTCTTCTCTAATGATGATAAAACAAGCATAAAATAAATTATATGTAAAATTTTATTAATTTACCTCTTGATTTTATTTTGAATAAAAGATCATAAACTAATGTATATGCCATTGAGAGTGTAAAATTTGTTTTCTAATTTTATTCATGGAGGATCCTTTATGTTGAATTAGTTGAAGGGTTTCTTATATTAGCTTAGGCATTATAAGATCTACGAAGAATGGTTTTGAGACATTTTGGGTTTGTCTCAATATACCTATATCCATAAAGTTTTGAAAAAGTTTAAATTAAAAAATATTCATCTAGTGTAACTTATTTTGTAAAGGATAAATTTGACCTGAGTGAATGTCTTACAATTAATTTTGAGCACATGAAGAATATTTTATATGCTTTATGTTTTAGGAGTATTATGTATGTTTATGTTTATGCTAAATTTCATGTTGCATTTGCTATTTGAGTCTTGGGAAGATACCAGGATGATCTAGGTGTTAACCATTAGAAAGCTACCAAAAAGATAATAAGATATCTTGAAAGAACAATGATTTACATGCTTATACATAAGCATACTGAACTTTTACAAGTGGTTGGTTACTCTAATTCAAATTATGTTGGCTGCATTTATATCATAAAGTAAACTTTTAGGTACATTTTATGCTAATCACTAAAGTTGTATCTTAAAGAAGTGTTAATCAAACTTTAAAAAATTACTTTTACTATGAAGTCTAAGTTTTTTTAGGGTACTTTAGATGGTGTATGGTTGAAAAAATTTGTATCTAGATTTAAACTAATATAGTGTACTTTCTAAGCCTCATATTGATGTGTGGGGGCAGCCAACAGTCGGGGCGTTATAGGTTGTCTAATCCTTGATTAACTTGTATAATAGAGTGTCTAATGCAAAATGTGAGTATATATATAGAATTAATCAATCCAAATTATTTTTTAACAAATTCAATACTCATCTCAATAAATCAACACTTTTAAGATAGGTAGAAAGCATAAACATAAAATAACAATAAAAGGGAATTTATTATAGATAATATAAATAAAATAATTATAAAGATAAATTTCTTTTCTAATTCATTCATATATAAATTCTTCATTAGTTATCGTACGGTTATCATTAATTTAATTTCTAAACAAAAATGAATTAATCAAACAAACATCAATTAATTCATTAAGTTTCTCATTTGTTTCAAGCATATGCGTGTAAGATTTTATTCTTTACCTTTTGAGTTAAGCAAACAAGAGGGTTATTAGAATTAAGTAAACTAACAAGAATTCGAAGTACAGAACACATCAACAAACATTCTGAAATAATTCTAAGAATAAAACTTAGAACTAAAAAAGGATAAGTGAAAAAGATTATGTTTTTAGAAATTTTAGAATAGTACTTTAACTACACATAACCTCAAAATTAGTTATGAAACCACAAGAGAATTAACACATAAGGTTTATCCTTCCATGCGGAAGACAACAAAAGACATTACAAATAAGAAAATAAAATGAGGTATGATGAGCAAAGGTAAACAATGAGTGATGAAAATTGATGAATGGTGATAGAAGTATATTTATAGCAGCCTTTGGTAAATTGAATAAGTTTTTTAGATATGCATTCTTCGAGCTTCGATTCATTCAATCCAAAGTTACTAATTCATTTGTAGAAATTTCAGTGCGGTAAACGATATAGATTGACAAATTCTCTTGCATATATTCAGCATGGAAGAAAATTCAAAAAATTATATTGCAAAGGATTCAGTGTAACACCCCAAACATTTTCAAGGGTATTACGAGTAGTAAAATTTGAATTTAATATTTGATCTCCATAATCAAAACATTATTTTAACAAACGTGCAGTTTCAAACTTACAAACTTTAAATAATGTAGTCTCCACTATAAGTTCAAAATTAAACTTACAAGTTTTTACACAACATAATTTTATGATACAATTTATTTTTGACAAAAAGTCCTTGAAAGATTTTTCCATCAAGTGTCTCATCATCTCTAAGCCCTTTCCACTGCATCTGCAACTTATCTACTCAAGTATAATATGAGTTATACGATCATAGCACAAACAAATAAGAGTAAGCTAACCGTTAACATAAAATCATTAAACTTACTCCAAAAATATATAATTTAATTATATTTTACTACCAATCTCTATGCACTATTATCCTCGAACAATTATTTCACTTAATATACTATTTCTCATTTTTCTTCAAAATTACCATTCTCATCTCCATAAACCTTATCAGTATACTTTGCTTAATTCTGAAGCCTTATGGTCAGACTGCTCTCTGCCTGCTTCCTTAAGTCTTATCAGTATAGTATATTCATATTCTGAAGCCTTATGATCAGACCACTCTCTGCTTGCTTCTATAAAACTCACAAGTACTTTTCTTATGTCAAAGCATTATGGTCAGACCACTCTCTGCCTGCTTTCATAAGCCTTCTGAGTCACTCACTCTACTTAACTCCACTACTCCCGGTAGTAAATCTTTAAATTTCATTTCATAATTAATAATTCCTTATATTTACTCAATTCTTTACAAAATCAACCAATCACTTCATCTCATTCATCTAGCTTAATCATATTCAATTAATAAATCATGAAGTGATAATAATCCATCATCATTACACAATCATGTCAATACCCGAGAATTTATATCGTATCATATATACCTATAAACTAGATTATCATATTCTAATTTTAACTTACTTAGAACGATTATACTCTCAACATAATTTTACTAATTGAAATTTATGGATCAACAATTTAATTGCAAATCTTAGAGGTTGAAATATAGTAGTATGTCTCGGGAAAATTTCAACTTAATCTAAAGGTAGACGAAGTGGAGGTTTTAGGTTGTTCCGGAATAAGTTAGTGATAGTAATAAAGTTATGATCGGTTCTACCAAAAATTACAATATTACTTCCTCTAAATATAATCCTCAAATTACAATCGTGACATCAAAAGTTAATTACTATGTTTTATGAACCATATATTGGATTCCTAGATTGATCTATCAGTAGATTAAGTGGCAATTATAATTCTTACTAAAGTAACTTCAAAGATGGAAAAAAATCATGTCAATAATTGAAATTTCGCAATTTGATTGAGTATTCATTCTAACATTTTTATAGTCTACATATGCAACAATCACAAATTTCATATCAATTGAGTATATTACAAAATTAAATTAGCAGTAGATAATCTGCTCAATAAGGATCAAGTTAAAAATTCGTCGAGTAGACTTCCAGGAAAGAGAGGTGTGTCACAATGGACAACTTAAGTACCAAGTCTTTCCTAGCCAAAGTGTTCCTCAACTAGTTTTTAACCAAATTTCTTATTCATGGATTTAAGATAACGACATAGTCTAACACATAAATTTCTAGGCATAAATATTTATACAACCAACACAGAAACATACAAAAGTTCAAAGCATGAATAATCATATATTAAATTATTAATCAAAAAGCATAGAAGGGTTAGCTCCTCTTACCTGATTCTCGTTCCTTCCTGAAAGAAGAATACCTCTTCAGAATCTCTTGCTACCTTCTCTACAACTCAGATTCTAGTCCTAATCTCTCCTTATTTTTTATGAAAGACTTACTTAGTTTCCCTTTCCTTGTGAAAAACTTCATTTCCTCACCCCTATTTATAGTTGGAGTTAGGGTTACTGTAGCAGTACTGTAGTTGTACTACATTTTACTGTAGGAGTATTGTAGTTGTACTTCATTTTACTATAGCAGTATTGTAGCTTGTACTACATTTTTACTGTAGCAGTACTGTAGCAACACATGATTCACGAGGTATTTTCACTGTAGCACTGTACACATTTCAGTGTAGCATTATACGTATTTTACTGTAGCAGTTTACTGTAGCATATATACATAAACTTTTTCTATTTATTTCTAAAAATCTAGCATCTTCATTACAACTATTTTCAAGGGTCTTACAATCTTCCCAACAACAAAAATTTTCGTCCTCAAAAATTGGTTATTCAACAAAAAGATATGGATATTCTTTTCTCATAAATTCCTCTAATTCCCAAGTCATTTCCTGCGTATCTTCATTACATAGTACCTTTACTATGCAAATTTCTTTTCCTCTTAGCCTTTTTGTTTGAACATCCAATACTCGTACCGGTCCAACCTCCATTGTTAAATTCTCTTTGACCTGAATCTCATCCACTTCCAACACATGCTTTGGATCTGGAATATACTTCCTTAGTTGGGATACAGGAAAAACGTTATGCAAATTTGACAATTGAGGTGGTAGTGCCATCTCATAAGCTACTGGCCCAACCCTTCTGAGAATTTGATAAGGTCCAAGAAATTTGGGTGTCAGTTTCCTCATCTTGACAACTCTCCCGACTCCTGTAGTTGGTGTTACTCGTAAGAAAGCATGATCTCCTTCCTCAAATTCCAATGGCCTTCTCCTTTTGTCAGCATATGACTTTTGTCTACTTTGAGTTGCTCTTATTCGATCTTGGATCAATTTTATCTTTTCTATGGTTCTTTGTAATAACTCAAGCCCTACTGTCAGTGATTCCCCATCTTGAAACCTACATAACAGTGTTCTAGATCTTCTTCCATACAAAGCTTCATATGGCACCATACCAATACTGGAATGATAACTGTTGTTATAAGTAAATTCTACTAATGATAGTATCTCATTCCAACTTCCAAGATGATCCACACACACAAGTTCTTAATAAATCCTCCAAAGACTGAATAGTTTTTTCTGTCTGACCATCAGTTTGAGGGTGATAAGCTGAACTCATCCTTAGTTGTGTCCCCAAAGCATTTTGTAACGTTTTCCAAAACCTTGAAGTGAACCTTGGATCTCTGTCTGACACAATGCTTGCAGGTACGCCATGCAACCTCACTACTTCCCAGATGTATAACTTTGTCAGCTTTTCTTGGGACATACATTGATTAATGGGCAAAAAGTGAGCACTCTTGGTTAGTCTATCAACGATAACCCAGATAGAATCGTGACCTTTTGATGATTTTGGTAAATGAGTTACAAAGTCCATCGAGAGACTCTCCCACTTCCATTGAGGAATGTCTAACTGTTGTAACATCCCTCCTGGCTTTTGATGCTCTACTTTTGCCTTTTGACACACGAAGCAAGCTCCTACAAATTTTGCCACATCCCTCTTCATACCATTCTACCAAAACGACCCCTTTAGGTCCTTATACATCTTAGTCATACCTGGATGTATGTTAAGACAACTTTTATGACCTTCCTCTAAAATTAAACGCTTCAACTTAATCTTTGCAGGTATACATACTCTATTCTTAAATCGAAAAATGCCATCTTTACTTAGAACGAACTCCTTGGTTTGATCGCCCAATGTCTTCATCTTCTGCTGCAACTCTTGATCCATTGATTGTTCAACCTTCACTTGTTCTAAGAAGTCACTAGTAATTGCCAAATGACCACACCATATATGAACTGGGGTCAACTGCAACCCCAAGTTCATATCACGTAAATAGATTATGTTTGTAAAAGATTTAACACAAAAGATGATCCAATGGGCCTTTAAAGCATCAAATGAATCTAATAGCTCTTCAGAGTAGAGAGTCTAATGGTGCACAAAGTAGATAATTCTAGTAATACACATAAGACAAGTAATGAAAAAACACTTCTCATTAAGCTTACAATCTCATATTCTCAGTCAGTGGAAAATCTCCAAATCAACTTGCTAGCATTGTTTATAGATCCATTAGATGTTCATCTATACATGACTTATGAGTTTGCTTATATCAATTGCAGAAAGCATAAATTAAAATGCTTAGAAAATGTGTATGAATTACATCATAACATCAATGTTCAGTTCATAGATAATCTATCATATCATTTAGTGAAGTTAAATATACTAGACTTTTTTAATTGAACTTGTTTGTCTAAAATGTCTAACATCTACCAATGCTTTAAAAACTTATTTTAACAATTACTCCCATTTAAATAAATTTCAATTAAAATAATGAATTTAAACTCAAATAAAATTTAGAAAAAATTAAAATTAAATATTCTAATTATGATTAAAAATGTACTCATAAATAATATTTTGTATTTCTTAGTCATTAAATTTTTATTATTATAACTCTGCTACCATGCTTATTGCATGACTAATAATATCAAAGTGAAAGTGAAAGTAAATATATAAACAAGGATTATTTATAAGTGAACATGTTAAAAGAAGTGATTACTGATTATGTTTGCATCGAGTTAATGATTGCCAAACATTTATTAAGGACATGCCACCGATATGTTATAAGGATCATGTAGTAGAATTGGACTTGGTTCCATGATGCCAATTCATTCTAATTACTTTAATGATGCTTTTATAAATATAATTTTTCTTTCTTATTTTGTACACATACTTTTTACTTTTAAAAATTACATTTACTTTTGACATGAAACAGACATAATTTATCACTAATGAAATTTTTGAAATAGTAATATAGAAAGATAATTTCATTATTATAGGATTTACGGTCATAGTTCATATATTTTATTTCTTTTGATAAATAATAAGTAAAAAACAAAAGAATGTTAGTCATTCACAATTGTTAAAGAAAAAAATTGTGTAATTCTTAAAATCTAAACAATATTTGTATTTTGATGTTGTGTTGATCGAGAAAAGGTTGTTTTAACTTATCTCTATTTTTTGTTCAACTCACTCTTAACATTTATCACTGAAGAAATATATTTTGGGATAAAATCATCTCTTGATTTATTCATTGTACTGCACTATCTTATAATACATGATTTTTCCTTGACTTTAGGAGTTGTTACAATTCAGAGCATATAATTAGGAAAGAACAATAACAGTAACAAATATAATCTAATCACAACAAATTAGCAATCAAAATTAAATGCGAGATTTCCACATTAAATGCGAGATTTCCACAGTGAACCTTGATCTTTATTTTGCAACACTCCCCCTCAAGCTTGATCATAGATGTTAACTAGATTAAGCTTGTTTTTCATATCAGTGAAGTTCACGCGTGGAAGTGGTTTGGTAAGCACATCAACAACTTGGTGTTTTGAAGGCACAAAATTCAGCAAAATCTGCTTGCTCTCAATGTGATCATTGATGAAGTGTCTGTCTATCTCGATATGTTTGGTACGATCATGTTGTACTGGATCTTTGGCGATGCTCAGTGTAGATTGGTTGTCACAATTCAGCTTAATCGGTCCACTAATTGATATCTTCGTATCACCCAACAATCTATGAATCCATAATCCCTCACATACACCATTCGCAAGAGATCGGAGTTCTGCTTCTGCACTACTTCGAGCAACGACGGTTTGCTTCTTGCTCCTCCAAGTGACAAGGTTTCCTCATACAAAGGTGCACATACCTGAGGTTGATTTCCTATCAATTCGAGAACCAGCTCAATCAGTATCGGTGAACACTTCAACTCCCCGTCTGTCAGACTTTCTGAATAACAAACCCAAGCCAGGGGCTGATTTCAAATACCTCATAATTTGCATAACAACCTCCATATGAGTCTCAGATGGGTTGTTCATGAAACGACTCACCATACTTACAGCGAACCCAATGTCAGGTCTAGTGTGAGCCAAATATATGAGCTTTCCAACAAGCTTTTGATATCGTGTTCGATCAACTCCGGCTTCAGTTGTTTGGATATATAGTTTATGATTGGGGTCCATAGGGGTATCAATAGGTTTGCAATTGATCATACCTGTCTCCTTGAGTAGATCCATCGTATATTTCCTCTGAGATATCGAAATACCTTGCTTAGAGCGAGCAACTTCCATTCCCAAGAAGTATCGTAGTTGACCGAGATCTTTAATCTCAAATTTTGTAGCAAGAAGAGTCTTAAGCCGAGCTATGTCCTCAACATCATCTCCCGTGATTACAATGTCGTCTACATACACACTCAGGATGGTGCACTTCCCGGATGATGAGTGTTTAGTAAACAATGTGTGGTCGGCTAAACTTTGACTATAGTGGTTTTGTTTTAAGACTTTAGTGAACTTGTCAAACCATGCTCTAGGAGATTGCTTCAGCCCGTACAATGACTTTCTGAGTCTACGCACTTTGCCTTGATTTTGTTGAGTAGTAAAACCGGGAGGAATACACATGAATACTTCTTCTTCCAAATCACCGTTGAGGAAGGCATTTTTCACATCAAATTGATGTAATGGCCAGTCTAAATTTGCTGCAAGAGAGAGTATGACACGGATCGTATTAAGTTTTGCTACGGGGGCAAATGTCTCACTATAGTCTAGGCCATAGGATTGAGTGTACCCCTTAGCCATCAATCTTGCTTTTAATCTATCCACAGTTCCGTCTGCATTATGCTTTATCGTAAACAACCATCGACAACCCATTGCTTTCTTACCCGGAGGAAGAGTTGTTAACTCCCATGTGTTGGTCTTTTCCAGAGCTTTCATCTCAACCTGTACGGCTTGCTTCCATTCAGTGACACTAAGATCTTCTTCAATGGATTGTGGAATTTGGATTGCATCAAGAGAGGATATAAATGCATGGTGGCTATCTGACAAATTTCCATAATATATGTAGTCCCCCATCCGATAAGGGCCGCATGATCGAGATTGTTTTCTTAGTGCAATTGGGAGATCCATATTAGTATCATTAAAGTTAGGAACTTGAGATGAATTAATAGTACCTGGTTGCTCTTCACGTTGCTCAGTGTCAGAAGTCAAGAACTCAGATTGAATATGTGATCGAGCTCTATCTTCTTCTGCTAGACATGGACTTGTGTTTGGGACATTCGACTGACTCGTGCTTGGGATAATTGGAATTGACAGACTCGTGGTGATTGGACTGGCAGCGTCAAACTGACGTGAAATTTGAGATGGTTCGGTTGTTGGCAAGGGTATGGGTGTTGGGAAAACTGAGGAGAAGATTGAGGGTTCGACATGATTTTGTTTCTCCCCCTGAAGACGAGAGCTTGGATAAAAGGATTCTTGTTCATTGAATGTAACATCCATGGTGATGAAATATTTTTTGTGTGAGGGTGAGTAACATTTGTAACCCTTTTGAGTTGGTGAATATCCCACAAATATGCATTTAATTGACTTTGGATCAAGTTTTCCCTGATTATATAAGTGGACAAAAGAGGAACACCCAAAGATTTTTGGAGAGATTCGGGAAACTAATCGATAAGCTGGAAATAACTCTTGGAGTTTCTGACATGGTGTTTTGAACTTGAGGACTCTTGAAGGCATTCGGTTGATTAAATATGCTGAGGTGAGAATAGCATCACCCCCAATAAAACTTAGGAACATGAGAGGTGAACATGATTGACCGGGCTACTTGTAACAAATGACGCAATTTACATTCTGCAATGCCGTTTTGTTGAGGTGTGTAAACACATGAACTCTTATGAATAATTGTATTACATGAGAAGAAATTGCTAAGGTCTTGGTTGAAAAATTCTTTTGCATTATCCGAGTGAAAATTGGTTATTCGAGTTTGAAATTGAGTAATAACCATTGAGTGAAACTTGATTATTGATATGGTTTCGGATTTTGTTTTCATAACATAAACCCAACATAGACGTGTATGATCGTCAACAAGAATGAGGAACCACCGAGCTCCATTGATTGAAGAGACTTCGGAGGCTCCCCAAATGTCACAGTGAATTTTTGAAAAAGGTTTTGATGCAACATATGGTAATGGAATATAAGATGCACGAGTATGTTTCGACAACTGACACACTTCACAGAAAAAATCATCCACCTTTTTATTAATGAACAAATTTGGAAACAAGTGTTTGAGATACCCAAAATTCGGGTGACCTAATCGGTAATGAAGAAGCATAACATCACCAATTTTATTGGAAGAAAAACAGCAAGGATAAGACGGTGATATTGACTCTCGTGGATGAGGAAGACGACTTGGTTTATTTGCAGAAAAATGGTAGAGCCCATTTATGAGTTTAGCACATCCAATCATCGTTCCTGACTCCTGCTCCTGAAACAGACACAAATTGCTTTCAAATACTGTTAAGCATTTCAAATACTTATTTAATTTTGACATTGACAAGAGGTTGCACTTAAGATCAGGAATGTAAAAAACTTGAGTCAATGTGAGTTTTTCAGAAAGTTTAACTGTTCTAACTCCCTTTATCGGTGGTGACTTGCTTCCATCCACAATTGTCACAGTGGCACTCAAATTACACGAATTCAATGTAGAGAATAGAGACGAATTACCAGTCATATGATCTGATGCGCTAGAATCAACAATCCATGAAAGGTTATCGGCGGAGGTGAGGAGGGCTTTATGCTCACTATTTTCGTGCATGACAGTGTTGGCCTGGACCGAAGGTGTCGTGGAATGATTTCCACTGATAAGTCGTTGAAGAATTTCCATTTGTTCATTGTTGAAGGCAGGTGTTGTAACGGAAGCATTGGCAGTGCGATTTGATGAATCTCCTGTGGGTCTGAAAGGTTTCCAGTCAAGTGGCTTGCCATGCATTTTCCAGCACGTTTCTCGTGAGTGACCCGGACGGCGACAATGGTCACAATACGGCCTGCCTTTGCGTGGTCTGTTTTCAATTTGGCCCTTTGCTACGAAGGCATTGGAATCAACTGAATTCAACGCTGAGGTTTCATTTGGCGCTTCTCAATCTGCTCTTTCAACATAACTTTCCTCCGACTCTCCTCGTGTCGGACAGCAGAGAAGGCAGCACGTAAAGAGGGTAACGGTTTGGTGCTAATGATGCGCCTTCGCACTTCATCGAGTTCTTTATTAAGACCCGATAAAAACTTGAAATCGCTTCGTTTCAACAACCTATTTGTATGTGAGGGCATCTTCGGAGCACTTCCATGACTAAGTGTTGTATAAATCGATTTTCTGCCATAATCGAGTCAATGAATTGAAATAATCAGTGACAGAGTTATCACCTTGTCGGAGATCAGAGTGTTCTCGGTCTCAAAGAGTTTAGAGGTATTATCTGCAATCGAATAGGTCAACTTGGCGGCTTCCCAAATTTCCGCTGCGGTGGAGAAAAACAAGAAATTTTCTCCGATATCAGGCATCATTGAACTGATGAGCCATTATTGCACCATGTTGTTCGTTGCAATCCAATTTTTGTATGAAGCATCGGTTTCAGTAGGCTGAATAGATGCACCGGTAAGAAAGTGATCTTTTCCTTTTCTGCGAATGAACATACGAACGAATTGTGACCACGAAAGATAATTGTGACCAGAGAGTTTATGGTTTGTAATTTGCGGAGTGAAGGAATCCATAGCGATTTGGCTAAGGGAGGATCCGGTTGAGGATGAGTTCTCGCCAGTGGTGGTGAAGGATGATTGACCAGATGAGGTCATGGTTCAGGATACGATTACCGCTCTGATACCATGAAGAAATATATTTTGGGATAAAATCATCTCTTGATTTATTTATTGTACTGCACTATCTTATAATACATGATTCTCCCTTGACTTTAGGAGTTGTTACAATTCAGAGCATATAATTAGGAAAGAACAATAACAGTAACAAATCTAATCTAATCATAACAAATTAACAATCAAAATTAAATGCGAGATTTCCACATTAAATGCGAGATTTCCACAGTGAACCTTGATCTTTATTTTCCAACAATCACATCATATGACAACCACATATGCCAAACACTTTAAGATGACCAAAATTCTCGAATTTGTCTCTTTTCTTAGTCACTAGACCTATTATTCTCTTATGCATATAACATTATTTTATATTGAAAAGTAACAATTTAAAAGCTTAAAAACATCACATAAAAGAATGTAAGAATAAATAACAGTGAACTGATTACTCATTACTCTCCTCCTTTAACTAAGTTTAATAAGTTAAATTTCGCTTAAAATATATATTAGTTTATTAGGTTGGTGATCATATTAACTAGAGATAAAGAGATTTCATAGTATATAAATGGGTGCAAACCTCATCTTACAAGCCGATTTTTGTAGGATTGAGTTAACCTTAAAGTTTACTTCTTAACATGTCAAAGTCATGGTTTAGAGTCTATCTTAATGAGATTTATTGTTTGTTCGATTATTGTATCACCCACTATCAGAAAACTTGTTTTTTGTTATGTCTATCATGCCACCCACTATCAGACCACCTATTAATGTTCACGAATGAGATGTATATGTCTCGACATGCGGGAGGTGAGATGAATATGCTACATTGACTAAAAATACGACGATTTCTTAATATATATAATTAGGTGCAAACCTCATCTTACACTAGTGTAGAATTGATGTTTTAACTCGCCTAATATGTTTCAATTTTGATGAAACCGAAGTATAAAACAACACGATGACATTTCTGCAAATTTTGTGAACTTATAAGTCATGGTTAAAAAACAATTGATGCCATACATAGATTTTGGCCTAGATTAATAAAGAAATGAAACCAAAAAGTGTGCTAAAATTTTCAAAAAATCGCGATCCTTTTATTCATTTATTTATTTGAAAATGACATATAACTTTAGTTATTTGACCAATGAAGCCATATGGCCATTCTGCTTCAGGTTTTTTATTAACTGAAGCCATATCCTTTTTAAAAATTAACACTTTATTTATTTCTTTTTTTATAGGACATATGGCTTTGATTATTTGACTAATCGAGGCAATATCAAGATTTTGTTTTGGTTGTTTGGCCAAATGATGTCATATCCTCTTTCATAATTGATACCTTTTTTTTGGAACGGACCTATGACCTTGATTTTTTGTAAAATCAATGCAATATAGTCTTTCTGCTTTGGTTTTCTACAGAACTGATGCCAAAAGGTTGATAAAAAATTTAAAATTATCATTGATTTTTTTTTAAATTTTATTATCAGACTTTAGGCTTCGATTTTATGAATAACCAAAGCCATAAGATGTGTTTTGCTTCACTTATTGTAATAACCGCTGCCATATGTCTTCATAAGGTTAAATTCACGAAAGAAACAAAGGTTACCACTTTCACAATTTTCTTTTTCCTTATGTTGTGTGAACCACTACTCATAGAACGCGAACCTAGGAACACCATCGTCACTGATCTGCTCCTCGCTGTCCATGTCACGCTACCTTCCTTCCTCGTTGTCGCCGTTGTGCTGCTTTCGTCTCTATTGTCGTGGTGAGCGCGATTGTGGTGTGTTTTTTGCATTCTTTTTGCGTTTTGGCTACTTCTTTTGTATGTGATTTAGTCAGTTAAATATGTTGTTAATGTTTGTATCCAAGTACTGTAACATTATGGTCGGAGTGTATAGCTTTCTGAAATGCGAATATAATTGCATCATTTTTCATTGTTACTCATCTTTCACGCTTTCAGGTTCCTATTATTATCTTGTGTTTAAAAAGAAGAAGCATACATTAGGCTTCAGTTATGGCAGAAACTGAAGCAAAGAGGGGTATTGGTTTTGGTTCAGACCATAACCGAAGCTAAATATCAATTCAAAAAGAAAAAAAAAACACTTTCGACTTCAGTTTTTAAGAAAATTAAAGTAGAAAATCCTATATGGCCTCAGTTCTGATTGCAACTAAAGTCAAAGATCTTTGACATTAATTAATTTTAAATTTGAAAGGACATATGGTATCAGTTGTCTCATAACTAAAGTAAAAAACACTTTTGACCTTGGTTGTTAGAAGAATCAAGGTTGACCTTATTTGATTTAAAATAATTATTTAATTTTAAAAGTCTATTACATCGATTTTCATAACAACCAAAGCCTAAGATTGATAAATTTAAATAATTATTTTAAATCAGACGAAGTTTTGGACGTTATTGAAAAAATAGAAACCAAAATCTATTTTTTTTTAATTTTTTATTTTTAATTTAGTGTCTTGGTTTTTGTTTTAACCGAAACAAAATGTAGATTTTTCTTAGTTTATAGTCGAGGTAAAAAATCCTCACTTTTTTTTTTTATTTCATTTTAATAAGTATTGGTTATAGAACTAGTACCTATTGTTGAAAATAACCTATTGTTTTATCACTTCTCTACATTAATGTTACTAATATTGAATCAAACTTAAAATCTGTTTTTTAAAATACTATTTTGCATACTTAAATCATTTTAAATTATCTTGTAAAAGTCACACATTATTTTATATCTTAATTATATATTTAAATAGTTCGAAGTCTAAATAATATACAAGTAAACTAAAAATAAAAAAAAGATATTACCCAATTGAAAAGTTCATTTAAGAAAACATATTCAATACTTTTACAAAAAAAACTTACATTTAAATTAAAAATCCAACAAAAAACAATATCACTTAATTAAAGAGTTCATTCAAAGAAGTACATTGGGTATGTCTACGAAGAACTTCTTAGAGAGAATAAAAACGACATTAGCACACTTAAAAACATTGATCAGCATTTTTTATGTAAAATTTATTGGGGGTGACAATACTGATATAAAGAGGTAGGAAACCTCAATTTAAACATGTAGAGGTACCGATAATAATTTTAAAAGTAATATACAAAAAGCTAAAGGAGTATTGTGAAACAATTTAGGAATTAATTTAAACCATTTAAAATATTTTAACCAGGTCCTACGTTTTTTTGAATTGAATATATGAACTACCAGGTCCTACGTAATTAAATTTTCTTATAAAAAATTAAAAGGAAAAACCAAATTTAAAGAAATATGAGTTTAGAAACCAAATTAAAAATTTTAAAGTAATTTTTAGAATAAAACATTAATTTAGGCCCTTATTTTATTTATACAAGAGTTTATTTATTGATATGTATAAACAAAATGAAAAATATATGTGAAACAAAATCCACAGTGTAGTGATTATAGAAGGCGCCAAGTGAACTCATTATCTAGTGTTTGTGCAGTATACCCTATGCCCCCATTCACCATCACACCACCACCCATCCATCCTTCTATCCATAACCATTTCCTTTCTCATTCAAACTCTCACTCATACTCACTATCACCTGCTCAATCCACTCATGAACTCCTTCAACCTTTACACTATAAGATACCCACCATAGTATAGGTTACCACTTTTCCCCAACTTTATCTGCAATTGCTGCTTCTTCTTCTTAATGGCTGAACTTGCTTTTACGCACCCTCATCACCTTTTTCGCCCCAACACCCCCTTCATTATCCCACCCAGGAGGTATCTACTCGTCTATCTTTTCACATTTCTTCTACTTCCCAATTCCTTTATTCGTTTTTCCCCTTTATTCTCTATTGGGTATTCTGCCGCCCACAAAGGTTGTTTGTACGAATGGATGAATCTCTGCGTACCCAATTCGTTTATGCTGTTATGTTGGCCAACGTGGTTAGAGGTTTTGGAATTCTCTTTTTGGGGAGGAAAGTTCTTCCTTTTCAATTTCAACCCCTTTGTTTGAATGGGTGGGAAACAGAAGGGAGGGAATGGAAATGGAGTTTAGATGAAAAAAGTTTTAATTTTCACTAGTTTTTTTTTTGTGGGGAATCAAACTGAAGTTTGGACTAGTGATGAGGGAAATTTGTTGGGTGGAATGTTCATGGCTTGTGCTTTTCTTTCATCCTTCTCACATTTTTGTAGTAGAAGCGCACGTGAGGTGATTTTGCACCTACTCAAACAAAGATGTCTTGGATATATTTTAATAGAGACTTTCTTGTGTAGTTGTCAGCAGTTGAGTCTGATGACCGAATGGCTAGCTTTGCTAGTTCCTTCACCTTGTGAACAAAGACTAGCCTGGCTGAAGCTTTTAGATGCTACACAATTATAGTTGGTTTCTCATCATTTGCTCAAGTACTTGAGTTATGTGTTAAAACAGAGCAGTGTTCTTGCTTAATGAGAATTTTTTTTATTTTATTACTGTACTGTACACTCATTTTTCCCGGCAAACATTAGCAAATGATAGAAACCCAACAATAAGACCGAATATCACAGGTATATTATTCAAGTATTATGCAGAAAAAAAAGTTATGGAGCTGAAACCAGTAAAAACTAGAGTGCTCTCACTCCTAACCAGAGGATGACTCTCCTCCTAACCAACTCACAACCTCCTACTCCGTATCCCCCTTCACACTCTCCATTCTATCTCCTATAACAGAATTCCCCTAACACGTTATTCCCCTCTCTGACTAACTTCCCTTTCTTTTCCTAACCCCATTTTCTTTCTTCTCACGTAAACATTCCATATTTTGGGCCTTGCTCCCTCTATAATTGTTTCACGTTGATTAACAGGCCCATCCTTATTAGGAGTCCTATCATAGTTATTATGTCTTGCATCTAAAATTGTATTGGTAGGATGATTAAAGATCTCAATCAAGTCATTATTATTTATGCCTTCATATTTGAAAGATAAGATAATGATGTACATAAATAATGATGAATGATACAGCTAGAATGGTTGGTGATAAATTATGTTTATGCAATGATGGATATGCTTTCTTTAGTGCTAATTGCTTGCGCTTATGTATTCAAATGTTGGAACAGACACATATGCCATCATGTACCACTCCACAGTGTATTTCGCTTCATCTACAGTATGAAGAACCATAAATCAGTCAGAACTTTAGCTGCATTGTCGACTGGTAAAGGTAATTAGAACATATTTTTGTAAGCTCTTGATAATTTATGTGTATAACTTAACTTTTTAAGTTTATGGTTATCCCCTTTCTCTTGGCTACTAATTTCTTCCTTTGATTTGCTTTTGAATTTTTGGATACTCATGACAACCGCATTGTTGAAGTCCAAATCACATAGTTGTTTTTAACATATTAGTAAAATATGATATTATCATTCAACCTTGGTTTTGTTGCAAGGTCGCACAGTGCTAGTGTTGAGCTATAAACATGAAATATTGGCTGTACATATATATTAGAAGAATTTTGTTGTTCAAGATTTTGTGAATTTGTGTCTATTGCAGACCACACATTACACTTCCATGAGTAAGATACAGTAATAAAGTCCCCATGATATTTTATGTACGTTACATATGTTTATGTGCTGAAATTAATTAGGCATATAATACATTTGTTACCTTCGCTATATTATAACCCCCCTATTGGTGGAGCATATAAATCATAGGCATAAAGCTCGTTATAAATATTTTCAACTTTGGATCCTGATGTATTTGGTGAACATGTAGCAAGTTGTTCACTGGAACTGACAAAGCAATTGTAATTTTGCTGGCAAGGACTTTTTTTTTTTTCCAAACAAAGTAACTATTTATCTTTATGGGCATGGTCCTTTCATGAAATAACAAGATTAAAAGCAATGTGGAGAGTGACTTCATCATTGCAAATCAACTTCTCCTTGATTTCTCTTAACTCTAATAGTTGATGTATTTGTCAGAGCCCCATTAATTCACATGTTGTGGTTCTGGAGTAGGTAGAAGTCTGTACTGATGACAGCTTTTCAGGATCCTTGGTGGATAGAAGATCAACATCTTGTTATTGAACCTTTCTTGGGGCAATTTGGTAACCTAGAGGAGCAAGAAATATAATGTAGTGGCAAGATGATCAGCAGAATCTGAATTTATTTCAATCTACCAAGGATAGAAGGACTGTGAGATCTATTCTGGCTAAAAATGATTTTTAATGCAATTAAGAGAAACTGAGCGAAAGGGCCGAGAGTTGAGAGAAAGGATATTAATCTCTCTTAATACAGAATGTACAAAGAAACCTGATATATATTTGTGCAATGTGACTAACTGCTGAGCCAGCAAGTAAATGATATATAACAGAAACATAACAGAATATAATACTCATAATGAATTTGCAGTGAAATGAAATGAATATATGTGCATATCTTAATATTCCCCACTCAAACTCTGGGTGGGCGAGTGAGGGAGAACCTATTAACTAGCCTGAGTTTATCTCACAAGGCCAAAAATCTGAGAAGAAAGCAGCTTGATGAAATGTCTGCATTTTAGTAAGGAGTTGGAATGTGCTGCAGCATGAGGGTTTTCCAAGAATTTCTCCAAGAAGAAAATCTCAAATTCCGTAATTTTTTTGGCATGTGGAATAGGATTGAGACAGAAATTGTGCTAGATTGTCACATAGCAAAACAGGAGTGGTAGAAAGCCACTCTTAACTCTGATGGAAGAGACTGAATTCAAAGTATTTTAGCTGCTTTGTTGGTCAGACTTTTCTACTAGATCTGGCAAAAAGTGTTTGTTTCTTGGACCACTGGGTCCAAAGGTTTGTGCCAAGATATATACATGATCCAGCAGTGTATCTGCTGTCATCTGGCCCTGATGCCCCCATCATCCTCTGAGAACATTGAGAGAAAAGGGCTGGCTGTTAGGCGGGGCTGAGAAGATGCAATTGAAAGGTCAAGGAGTCTCTAGTGCAACAAGTCAGCTATCAGTTTTTCTTATACTTTGTGCAGTATGATAGGACACAGTATATGGAAATTGATAATTTCATTAAAGATAAGTTGGAGGAAGGTATGGTGTGTATGTCCTATGTTATATTACAACAATTGGCTTATGTTCTTACAAAGGGGTTGATCAGTTGAATTTTTCATAGCCAAGTTGGGAATGGAAGATATCTATTCATGAGTTTGAGGTAGAATATTGAGTAATAATTTACACATTTGCATTACATATAATTACTATAAAAATATTTGATGTAACAAAATTATTAAGATCTTAGAATTTGAATTTGAAGGTTGACTCAACCCACAAGATGGGTCCTTCATGCTGCAACGATAGCATACCCATGGGTGACCACAATTAAGGTGGCTTTCTGTTAGGTTCCTTTGTTCAAGGAACCGAACAGCAGCTCCCAGCTCTCTCACACACACTCAACAATAATCAAACAGTAAGCAAAGATAAAATAATGTGTATGAATGTGTAATTCTATTTCCTGTGTAATGTGTAGAAAAGGAAATACAAGTATCACTGTCTCCCTCCCAAGGAAGCCTCCCTTCCTCCACTGGCCAAGAGGTCCAGTCTCAATACCCAAAATTATATCTGATCCCCTCCTCTCTCAAACTATTCATTATTTATATTATCTCTCTCTCCTCTAACAAACTCACCCTCTCTCCTCTAACTGATTTCCCCCTCTGCCCGCCACTAACTTTCTTTTCTTTTATTCCTCATCATATACACTTTTAATTGTCTAACATTACCCTCCTCCCCAAGATCAACCTTGCCCTCAAGGTTGAAGTCAGAGAACTGCTGTCGGATGTATTGTTCTTCTTCCCAAGTAGCACCCTCCAAACCACCCTCTTGCCATTGTATTAAGACTTGGGGGATCTCCTCTCCTTGCTGTTGCTGGTTCCTGCTGTAACACCTTTAGAGGGGTGTACATGGGTTTGTCAACTTGCAGTTCAGTGGGAAGATGTCCTTCCACCCGATGATTGCCGATGGCTAGCTTCAATTGGGAAACATGAAATACAGGGTGGATTCTTGATGTTTTGGGTAACTGCAAGCGAAAAACAACCGGCCCTATTTGTTTCTCCACCAAAAATGGTCCATAATACCGTGTAGAAAGTTTTGGGTGTAAGCGAAGTGGGCATAGAAGTCTGTCTATGAGGCCTGATTTTAAGGAATACCCTATCTCCGTCCTTGATCTTGGCTTCCATCCTCTTCCTGTTGGCGTAATGTGTCATCTGGTCCTGAGCTCTGGCCAGATGATATTTAAGTTGTGTTAAAGCCTCATCTCTTGTTTGTAAGTCTTGTGCAACGACTTCCACCACTGTTTCTCCAGGAATGAAACGTGTAAGAGTTGGAGGGGGTCTTCCATACACAGTCTCAAAAGGTGTGCATTTGGAGGCTCCTTGGTAACTAGTGTTTTACCAATATTCAGCCCAAGGCAAAATTGTACTCCAAATTTTGGGCTGTTCAGAACTAAAACAATGCAAATAAGTTCCCAGCACCCTATTTAGAACCTCTGTTTGGCCATCCGACTCTGGATGATAAGCAGTGCTCATGTTCAACTGTGTTCCCTGCAGATGGAAAATCTCCTTCCAAAAAACACTCATGAATGTTGAGTCTCGATCACTTACAATGGTCATAGGTATCCCGTGAAGCCTAATCACTTCCTTCAGAAACAATTCAGCTATTGACCTGGCTGTATGCGGGTGTTTGACTGGGATAAAATGGCCATATTTGCTAAGCCTGTCCACCACCACTAGTATAGTATCAAACCCATGAGATTTGGGTAATTTTACTATAAAATCCATACTAATATCCTCCCAAATTGCTTTGGGCATAGGCAAAGGCTGCAACAATCCTTGGGGAGAGGCTGCCAAGTATTTGTGTTGTTGGCATACTAGACATGCAGCCACAAAATCTGTAACAGTCTTCTTCATTCCTATCCAATGCAAAGATTGTGCCACCCTTCTATAGGTTCTGTAAACCCCTGAATGCCCTCTTGTGGCACTGCTATGGAATTCAGCCAACAATCTAGGTATCCAAACAAATTTTGCTGATAAGACAAGTCTCCCCTTGTAATGTAATCTTCCATGCTCCAACGTATATGCTGGGTGAGAGTTAGGGTCTACCCTTAATTCCTCCAACACTTTCTGTAAACTCTCATCTTTTTCCACCTCCTCCATGATCTCTTGAAATTTAGACCAGTATGGTCTAGATATCGTCTGCAGCATCTTGTCTGTTTCCTCCTCCTCCATTCCTTTTCTGGATAACCCATCAGCCACATGATTTGATGCCCCTGTCCTGTATTTGATTTCAAATTCGTACCCCAAAAGTTTAGCTAGCCAATTAGGTGAAAATGAGACTTATTATTATTCTCAAATCATGAAAAATACATTCTCAAACCTTCTATTTGTAATAATCAAGTTCTTCTAAAAATGGAAATAGGGAAACTAGGAAACCTAGGGAAAAATAAAATAAAATATTACGTATCTATTTCCTCTAATTAGGAAGATTCTACAGATATTATCCCAGATTATAACACTCCCCCTCAAGTTGGTAAATGAATATAAATCATTCCCAACTTGCCTACAAGATCTTGAAATCTACCCGGAGGAAGTCCTTTTGTGAAAATATCTGCTATTTGAAGTTCTGTAGGAACATGAGTTGTAATCACAAAGCCTCTGTCAAGATTATTTTGATGAAATGTCTGTCAATTTCAATGTGTTTGGTTCTGTCATGCTATACTGGATTATGGGCTATGCTCAAAGCAGACTTATTGTCACAGTGTAGTTGCACCGGGTGGTCCACTTTGACTTTAAGATCATCCAAGATGATTTTCATCCAGAGTCCTTCACACATTCCTTGAGCAAGGGCTCAAAATTTAGCTTCTGCACTAGAACGGGATACTCTATCTTGCTTTTTGCTTCTCCATGTTACCAAACTATCTCCAAGAAACACACAATACCCAGAAGTAGATTTTCTGTCAATAACAGAACCTGCATAGTCAATGTGGAGAAAACCACCACCTTGAGGTTGCAAGTAAGGCAACCCCCACGGTGCTTCAACTAAGGTGGGCTAAGGGTGTCCATAATTAAGGCAGCTTTACAATTTCCTTTATCGTTGATTATGTTTGCTTTTTATCTCCCTGGATCATATTCTAAATTTTCAATGTTGGGCGTTTGAATCAAGTCTGTTGAGATTAAATCAGAAAAATATATTTCTAAAGGGCTTAATGGACCCTTCTCATATTCTACCATTTATATTGATAAAGAGTTAATACAATAGAGAGATGGAAGGTCAAGTGACTGTCCTAGACTGCTAGGTACAATCATTATAGATAACCCAACACACTACTACCTACTTTAGTCCTTCTAACTACCCTAACATAGATAGACTTAGTAATTATTCTACCATTAAGATACACACAGCTCACACACACTAACCAATAATTCTAACACTCCCCCTCGAGCTGGAGCATACAAATTGTATGAACCAAACTTGGAATAGATAAACACAATTTTGAACTATATGATTTTTCTTCAAGAGTGTGAGACAGTGTGTTATCACATGTCAACGAGCAACTAACAGCAGCTTATGAAACTTCAACTTCAAAAGTGGATGACGGAGAGCAGTGGTGGACAATGACAATCTGCAAGGACAAGATCCATCATCAAGTAAGGATGGGGCCTGCAGTGGCTAAATGCGACAAAACTGCAGGGACTGCCATCTCTGAGACTGATGGGTGATGGGGCCTGTAGTGGCTGAAAGCTACAAACTACAGGGACAACCATACTTATGTGACTTGAACTCCCCATCTCTGAGACTGATGGGTGATGGGGCCTGTAGTGGCTGAAAGCTACAAAGCTACAGGGACAACGATCACTGACTGATGGGGCCTGTAGTGGCTGAAAGCTACAAATCTACACGGACTACCATACTTGGCTTGCAGTGTCTTGGAAACATACTCCCCCTCACTGTGAACATTGGAAACAGTGAAATTGTTGATTGAGATTGGAAGCATCACAGTTGCTAAAGATAAACACGCATAAATGACTTTGACCAAAGAGATTTCCACTAAAAGTGGATGACATCTTGCAGCAGCAAACAACATCAAACTGGAACTGGAACGCAGAAAACATCAAACTGGATTCTCTTTGATGTCTTTGAAGAGAATCTTTATATGATAGTGAAACAAAAATTCAAGCTGATAACCTTGACTTCTTCTTTCTGGAAGCACCATTGAAAAAGCTTGATTCAAAACTTCAATACCCGCATCCCATCCAGTGGTCAGCTCCTCAAACAGTGCAGCAGAACATATTAGAGCTACAGACTGGTCATTAATTATGCCACCAACCCAAGATGACCATACTGTTCTTAATTTTTCTTTAAATCCTTGATGTGCTCTAAGCAGTTGCACACCTGATGCTTGACTTTTAAAGGGACTGTATTTTGTACCACTTCCTAAACATGATAATATATGTATTGCACGACATGAAGATTCACTACCATCGGCAGTGTTATTTGCAACCTCCACCTCAGCATACCAGAAATATAGAAGAGTACGAGGAAGACGAAGATGTTGTGAAGGCAACGAAGGTGGCAACAATGGCTGCTTTGGAGGGTCAGGACAAAGAGAGGAAGATCCGGCGAGTCGACTGGAAGCGGTGCGGTTTGGTTCCGACGCCGGGACGGCGGCGCGTGACAAACACGCACCCGATATCTGACGGAGAAAGGCGGCGCGTGGAGGCGCGTTGGGCGGTCTCTGGTCTTGACTCCGACGGGGTTGGCCGTCGCTCGAAGAGGCGATCCAGATCCGCTGGTCATCAGTCGAAACTGCGACGGTGGTCGGTGGCGGATGGTGGTTGCCGGCGGCGAACGGTGGCCGGCGATGGTTGACAGCAGAGATTGATTGGGTCGGGGCTGGCTGAGAAAGACATGAACTTGGCTGGGACAACTGCAGGACTGTCCATTGAAACACAAAGGGTGAAAGACTAAACTTTTAAGGGGCAGCCGGCGGCCATGGCGGCCGGCCGGCGGTGAATAGTAAAGACAGTCGGTAGAGGATCAGACAACTTGCTCTGATACCATGTTGAGATTAAATCAGAAAAATATATTTCTAAAGGGCTTAATGGACCCTTCTCATATTCTACCATTTATATTGATAAAGAGTTAATACAATAGAGAGATGGAAGGTCAAGAGACTGTCCTAGACTGCTAGGTACAATCATTATAGATAACCCAACACACTACTACCTACTTTAGTCCTTCTAACTATCCTAACATAGATAGACTTAGTAATTATTCTACCATTAAGATACACACAGCTCACACGCACTAACCAATAATTCTAACAAAGTCATTTCCTCACAGTTAGGACTTAAGAATTAGAACATGTGCTTCATCCTTAACTTGTGTTAGAATTATATTTCTTGTGTCCTTGCCTTTTCTGATTAAGAAAAGTAAAGAATTAGCTTGATGGATTATTTTGTTGATAAATACTACTTCCTCCTATCCACTTCTTATGGCACATTAGAGAAAATATATGTTCCAAGGTAATTGTCATTTTATAAAACTAATGATGCGTTAAACATTTTTCTAGAACTATCCTTAGTGGAAGTACTGTATAGCAGTAGGCGTACATGAATAATTAATTAGAGAGATTAAGGGTATATACGTAATGTTTTTATGGAATTCAAAATATTGATTGCATTCCTTAATATTTGTGTCAAACTCTTAATAATATAAAGTGCAACGGAGGAAATATTTAATAAGCTTCTGTAAATATGTTCGGAAGCAGTAGGGGAGTATGCCCCTTAAAATTTCAAGCGATTGTAATACAAAGCAAACTTAATGAATAGAGAGCACTTTTTTATGAAATGGAGGGAAAAGCCAAAAAAGTTGACCCAGATGTATTGCAGAGGTACTGCATACAACCATAACAAACCCTGTTGATGTTTGCTACATTATTTTAATTTTAAAGAAAAAAAAATACTTGGAACTGTTTTCATGCTTCTTTTCATCCTTTTATATAATCTAAAGATAGTTTCTCATTCTGCATTTTTACCATCAAATAACCCCTCTCAGTAATATACATTTTGGATGGGTACAAAATCTACCTTCAGGTAAATAAATGTTCAAAATCATGCTGTGTTTCTTAATATATTTCACTCCATTTTAGAAGGAATAACAGACCAGGGCTGTCTGATTTTGCAGGAAAGTCAGCTACTAATGTTGATGAGTTATGCAAGATCATTTGGACTGTGGAAGCAGATTTAGAAGATGGTCACCTCCTGTATCTAACTGGTGATCTTGCTGTATTAGGCTGCTGGAAACCAAACATGGCTGTACTATTGTCTCCTACAGAGCATGCTAACATATGGAAAGCTGAATTTCCGGTAATTTTGATGGACTGTCTAATCTAAACTTATATGTTTATTTTGTTGTAAAGAAAAAAAAAAAGAACAAGTTTAAATGAGTTGTTTCTACTTTAACATTGAGTTTTTTTTTTTTTTTTTTTTTTTTTTTTTTTTTTTTTTTTCATATTGCTCTGGACCGAGCCCAGTTACGCATTTCTCATGACAAATAAAAATATAAAGCAAATTCAGTGTATTGTGAATATTAGAAAGATGCTACTTCAATAGGGATAAATTATATCTCTAAACCTTTCCTTTGTCTCTGGAAATCCTTAACCCAACTACCCTTGAAAAGCTAATGCTGTATGTTGAAGGTTCTGCAGTTCCTCTTAATACAACTGTTAGAATCATTACATATAGCCATCATCATTTAGGCTAGTCTGTAGAGTTATTAATTAGCTGTACCTAGTTCTGTACCTAGTAGTCTACTGCAGACTCTTGGTATTACATGTATTCTTGTGTTTTTCATTATAAATAGAAGATAATGAGAGGGATCTTTCAAGCTCTCAAGAATATTTCTTATCAGTCTTAAATCTCAAGTTGGTATCAGAGCAGGTTCATCCTGCTCTGGTTTCCGTCCTCAGTTGTCCACCAACACTGTCACTACTGTTCGCACCTGTCCGGTGCCGTTCGTCGTCGTCCGCGGCTGTCTCACCACTATCTGCAGTTGTCAACTGCAGTTTGAAGTTCTTCAACTTGGTTGTCCGCCATCTCGCCTCTCCGCTGCTGTCCACCGCCGTCCGCCGCCGTCAGCCGTCGGCCACCGTCACTGTTCCGACCGGCGACCAGTGGATCTGGTTCGCCTCTTCACGCGACAGCCAACCCCGCCGGTGGGTTCGCCTGATTCTCCTCCACGCTCCGTCACGCACAGCTTCTTTGTGCGCTGCAAACAGGCGCGTGTTGTCCACGCGCCACCCTCTGCTCACCGGAAAGTCGCCGCGACACCTCCCTAGCTGTTGCCTGGGTCTCCTCTCTCTGTTCTGACCCTCAAAACCTGGTTTCCTTGAGGTCCCGAAGCTCCCCTTTAAAAAAAAACCGAGGGTTGTATGGTTGCTCACTGTTGCGTTTTCAAGTTCATCACTGTCGCGCCTTCCTTCTCCTATTTTTATCCAGAATGGCGTCTGGAAGTGTTCTTTCCCTATCTGGAAGTCCCTCGATTACTTCCGAAAAGGTAAACGGAAAAAATTATTTGTCTTGGTCTGTAGCTGTAGAAATGTGGTTTCTTGGTCAAGGTCATTATGACCACCTTGAGTAGGATGGAAGCCAAATACCTTCAGAAAAAGCTGAACAATGGAAACAAGCAGATTTCCAGTTGTGTGCCCTATTGTGGCAGTCTGTGGAACCACGACTTTTGATATCTCTTAGAGCCTTCAAAACATGTCACTCGTTTTGGAAGAAAGCTCAAAGCATTTATGCTAATGATATTCAACGTCTCTATGATACAACAAACAAGCTTGCAACTCTCAAAATGACAGATCATGATATGGTCTCCTTCATGACTGAAGCCCAAGAAGCTGTGGAAGAGTTGAGAATGTTCTTGGAAGAGGAATCTTCGGAAGACATCAAGAAGAAGCTTGACAAGTATTATATGGTGATGATCCTCCGTGCTTTGCATCCAGACTTGAATCACATTAGAGATCAACTTCTGACAAGCCATGAGGTCCCAACCTTGGAAGCCTTGACCACACGTCTTCTTCGTGTTCCAGTGCCTCAATCTCAGGAAGCTCATGAAACACTGGAACCATCTGTCATGATTGCCACACGAGGAAAAGGAGGGCGTGGCACTAGAGGAGGAGGACGTGGAGGTCGGGGACGTCTACAGTGCACTTACTGTAAGAGGGTGGGTCACACCCAAGAAAGTTGCTACTCCTTGCATGGCTTTCCTTCAAAAGCAGCCAATATCTCTAAGGCTGAAACTTCCACTTCCAACTCCAAGTTCACTGAGGAAGTGCATCAAGAGTTTCTGCGATTAAAGTCTAACAGCTTGACGCAATCATCTCAGTCCCCAAGTATTCCACAACTTGCATTTCTCAATCCATGGAAGGTCCTTGTGATCACATCTCTGGTAATACCTCATTGTTCTCAACCCTTTCCCTCCAAAAAAAACCCCATTTCATTACCCTTGCCAATGGCTCTAAAACTTGTTCAAAGGGAGTCGGTCAAGTCTCCCTGTCTCCCTCTCTCAGTCTGAAATCTGTTCTTTTTGTCCCTCACTGTCCATTCAATTTAATTTCCTTAAGTCAGTTAACCAAAATGTTACATTGTTCAATAACCTTTGATTCAAAATCTTTTGTCATACAGGAGCGTGGCTCAGGGAGATAGATTGGAGAAGGATATGAAGCTGGAGGTTTATACCATTTTGGATCTCGTCCACGGGTATCCTGTGTTGCTACTCTTCCTCCTAAAGTGTTACATGATCGGTTTGGCCATCCTCACTTGTCAAAGTTAAAAAAGATGTGCCTTGAACTTAGTAATCTTCAGACTTTAGAATGCGAGTCTTGTCAACTAGGAAAACATGTCAAATCTGTCTTTCCTAAAAAGTCTAACTCAATGTGTACTTCTAGTTTTTCTACTATTCATTCTGATGTCTGGGGACCTAGTCGCGTCTCTTCTTTTGGTTTTAGGTATTTTGTTACTTTTATTGATGAGTATTCTAGATGTACTTGGGTTTATCTAATGAAAAATCGCTTTGAATTGTTACCCATTTTCACCTCCTTTTTGAATGAAATCAAGAACCAATTTGGTCAAGTAATAAAAATCTTGAGAAGTGATAATGCTAATGAGTATTTCTCATCCTCTTTTTCTGCAATCCTTAGCTCCCACGGTATTTTGCATCAGTCCACTTGTCCTCATACACCCCAGCAAAATGGTATAGCCGAAAGAAAAAATAGACACTTGGTTGAAACGGCTCATACCCTTTTGCTTGGTGCCCATATTCCTGTTCATCACTGGGGGGATGCCATCTTAACTGCATGTTTTCTTATCAATAGGATGCCCTCCTCCTCTCTTAATAATAAAGTCCCTTTCTCCATCCTCTTTCCCAATGATCCTCTCTTTCACACCTCTCCTCGAGTTTTTGGTTGTGTATGTTTTGTTCATGACATGTCTCCGGGCTAGACAAGCTCTCCGCTCGTGCAATTAAATGTGTCTTTTTGGGTTATTCTCAGCTTCAAAAAGGGTACCGGTGTTACTCTCCTGAAACTCGAAAGTACTACATGTCTGCCAATGTCACATTCTTTGAACAGACACCTTTCTTGTCTCCATCTGTTCAAGATGTTCATATCCTCCAACAGGTCCTTCCTCTTCCAGTGGTTGAGTCCAATATCTCCAATGTCCCCGTCAATTCAAGTCATACTCACGGTCTTCCTGAACCTCCCACTCCACATACTGATATCCTCCGACACAGTACCCCGATGAGTAATCCTCTTCCAGAAAATGGTGGATCTCCTCCTTTAGATTCTTCTCCGTCACCATCTCCTGTCACGCCTCCTGGTGAAGCTGATTCTGGCTGGCCCATTGCTCTCAGAAAAGGTACTCGTTCCACTCAAAACCCTCATCCCATTTATAATTTTCTCAGCTATCACAGAGTGTCGCCCTCCTTTTATTCCCTTTTATCCTCAGTCTCTCCTGTGGTTATACCAAAAAATGTGAAAGAAGCACTTGATCATCCTGGATGGCGACAAGCCATGATTGAAGAAATGCAGGCTCTTGACCACAGTAATACTTGGGAGCTTGTGCCACTTCCCCCAGGCAAAAAGGCTGTTGGTTGTCGATGGGTATATGCAATTAAAGTTGGCCCTAATGGTGACATTGATAGGCTCAAAGCTCGGTTGGTTGCAAAAGGGTACACTCAGGTTTATGGTCTTGATTATTGTGACACCTTTTCTCCCGTGGCCAAGATGACTACCATTCGCTTGTTCTTCGCCATGGCAGCCATTCGTCATTGGCCACTTCATCAGTTGGATATCAAAAATGCCTTTCTCCATGGTGATCTTGAGGAAGAAGTTTATATGGAGCAACCTCCTGGGTTTGTTGCTCAGGGGGAGTCTGGTATGGTTGTAAATTGAACCGATCTCTATATGGGCTCAAGCAATCTCCACGTGCTTGGTTTGGAAAGTTCAGCTCAATTGTTCAAAAATTTGGGTTAAAACGTAGTGAAGCAGATCATTCAGTCTTTTATTATCATTCATCCCTCTGGAAATGTGTTTACACTATAGTATATGTTGATGATATAGTTATTACAGGAAATGATACTGCTGGAATATCTCAAGTGAAGGAGTACTTGTGTAGACATTTCCAAACCAAGGATCTTGGGAGCCTCAGATACTTCCTAGGCATTGAAGTAGCTCAGTCAAAAGATGGAGTTGTAATCTCCCAAAGGAAGTATGCTCTGGATATTTTACAAGAAACAGGCATGATTGATTGTAGACCGATTGATAGTCCTATGGATCCAAATAAAAAATTAACAGCAGAAGAAGGTGAGTTATTCTCTGACCCGGAGAGATATAGGAGGCTAGTGGGAAAACTAATCTATCTCACTATTACAAGGCCGGATCTATCTTTTGCAGTTGGAGTGGTTAGTCAGTTCATGCAAGCTCCGTGTGTTGGTCATTGGAATGCTATCATTCGCATTCTAAGGTATGTAAAAAAGGCTCCCGGGCAAGGGCTGTTATATGAAGACAAAGGAAACCTTCAGGTATCAGGATATTGTGATGCTGATTGGGCAGGTTCTCCTATTGATAGACGGTCTATTACATGATACTGTGTTTTCCTTGGTGGAAACATTATCTCATGGAAAAGTAAGAAACAAAATGTAGTGGCTCGATCAACAACTGAAGCTGAATATAGGGCAATGGCTTCATTAACATGTGAGCTTATATGGGTGAAGCAGTTCCTTCAAAAGCGTAGCTTCTGTGACATCCATAGTATGAAAATGTATTGTGATAACCAAGCGGCTCTTCACATTGCATCAAATCCAGTGTTTCACGAGAGAACCAAACATATAGAAATTGATTGTCATTTTGTTCGGGAAAAATTATTGTCAAAAGAAATATGTATTGAGTTTGTTGGATCAAATGACCAACTCGCAGATGTATTGACTAAGTCATTGAGGGGACCTCAAATTGAGTTTATTTGTTCCAAGCTTGGAACATACAATCTGTATGCTCCAGCTTGAGGGGGAGTGTTAGAATAATTACATATAGCCATCATCATTTAGGCTAGTCTGTAGAGTTATTAATTAGCTGTACCTAGTTCTATACCTAGTAGTCTAGTGCAGACTCTTGGTATTACATGTACTCTTGTGTTTTTCATTATAAATAGAAGATAATGAGAGGGATCTTTTAAGCCCTCAAGAATATTTCTTATCAGTCTTAAATCTCAAGTACAACCATAGTTTATATTCTCATAGTAAATGATAGGAGACCCATTGCAACTAAATTTTTCATCCTCATAAAAAAATTCTTCCATTAAATTCTTTGAAAGCTTGTAGTGTCATAAAAAATGGCTTGACGCCTTTCACTACTGTTATTCCCGCTATAAATAATGCTAGGAACATTTACAATAATTATTACTCATAATTACAAAATACCCTATAATCTGAAATTAGGGAGAACAAATCAATCTATGATTTGTCTAGCTTATTCTTAGGAAGTCATATCAAAGTATTTAAGGAGACATGAATTCTTGATTCACACAAATCAATCTATGAATTGCCTAGCTTATTCTTAGGAAATCATATCATAGTATTTAAGGAGACAAATTAATTCTTGATTGATATCCCTCCTCAAATTGATGGGGTTGGTCAAGCAACACCAATTTACTATCAAGAAACTGATGTCGTGAGTGAGGAACAACCTTGGTAAGAATATCCGCAACTTGAAGTTGAGTAGTGACATGAGGGAGTGAAATAACATGATCATCATAAGCTTCTTGAATATAGTGGCAGTCTAATTTAATATGCTTGATGCGCTCATGGAACATTGGATTTGTAGCAATTTGAATGACAATTGTATTATCAGCATAGAGAGGCATTGGATTGTGTTGAGGAAACCGAGTTCAGCCAAAAGACCACGAAGCGAAATTATTTCAGAACAAGCAATAGACATGACACAATACTCTCAGTAGAGGATTTAGATATGTGTGGTTGCTTCTTACTTTTCCATGAGATCAATGAAGAACTGAGAAACATGCACCAACCAGTGATTAATCAGTATGTGTCCAGACAACCAGTCCAATCAGCATCTCTATAAACAATTAATTTAGTTGTGCCAATGGAAAAATATAAACCTCGCTGAGAGGTACCTTTCAAATAGTGAATTATGCGATGAACTGCTGCCAAGTGGAGATGGGGAGGAGAGTGTATGAATTGATTCACTGGCTGAATAGCAAATGAGATGTTAGGGCTTGTAATGGTCAAGTAATTAAGACTACCCACTAGCTGTTGGTATAATAAAGAATAGGGCAAAAGGTCATCCTCAGTGATATTTAACATTAACTTCAAGAGGAGTATCCACCAAAGTAGGTGATTGAAGGCCAACCATAGAAGTCAGATCTGTGGTATACTTATGTTAGAGACTCAAATGAGAATCCTAACCACCCTCGAGCCAAACACTCACTAACAGAAACACAGAATAGAATGGGATGAAAAGAATGGAATTTTATTCACACAAGAATCAAGAATGGCAATGTACAGAGGGGCTTAACCTCCTTCACCAGGTTCAATGACCGGTCAAACAACAATCACAGAAATCCTTCCCCCTCCTGAACACACAAAAAGTCCTTATATAGACCTTTAACCCGCTCTCAACTAACTGTTAGACAGTTAGTTTAACTGTTAGTCTGTCTTACCCGTCTCCTTTCATATACCCTCCAAGACCTAACATTTCTCCCCCCTTGAGAATCAACCTTGTCCCCAAGGTTGAACTCTGGAAATTGTTCTTGTATCAATACCCGATCCTCCCAAGTCGCACTTTTCATTCCCCCATCTTGCCACTCAATTAAAACTTGTTCACCCTGATCCTCTCCTTGTTGTTGCATGCGCCTGTCTAACACCCTGTTCGGTAAGCAGGAAGGTCCACCCACTTGCAAGTCTTCTGGCAACTCTTTTTCTACTTGCTTGGTCCCAATAGCCAATTTCAACTGGGACACGTGGAATACAGGATGTATCTTTGCGTTCTCTGGTAACAACAACCTAAAAGCGACTTCTCCAACCTTCTGAATCACCTTAAACGGACCATAGTACCTGGCCGACAGTTTTGGATGCAGTCTTGCTGGCATTGAAGTTTGTCGGTGGGGTCTTATTTTCAAAAATACCCAGTCATCCACCCGAATATTAGCTGGCCTCCTCTTCCGGTTTGCCTGCTTAACCATCATCTCCTGTGCTCTTGCTAAGTGAAATCTGAGCTGCTGTAAATGCTTCATCACGGGTTTGCAGCTCTTGGGCCACAGCTTCTACCATAGTTTCTCCCGGCACAAACCTGGTCAAAGATGGGGGTGGTCTACCATAAACTACTTCGAATGGAGTACATTTGGCAGCTCCTTGGTAGCTGGTATTATACCAGTACTCAGCCCATGGCAGTATCGTGTTCCAGCTCCTTGGTTGCTCCGAACAAAAACAACGCAGGTATCCTTCAAGCACTCTATTCAGTACTTCCGTCTGGCCATCGGTTTCCGGATGATAAGATGTACTCATTTGCAGCTGTGTCCCCTGCAATTTGAACAATTCTTTCCAAAATAAGCTGAGGAAAAGCGGGTCTCGGTCGCTGACGATGGATTTTGGCACACCGTGTAGTTTAGCCACTTCCTTCACGAACGCTTCTGCCACGACTCTTGCAGTATAGGGATGTTTAAGGGAAATAAAGTGTCCATATTTACTCAATCGGTCAACCACAACCAAAATAGCATCATACCCTTTTGATTTCGGCAACCTGACAATGAAATCCATGCTGATGTCCTCCCACACAGCCTGAGGCACCGGCAGTGGTTGTAACAGCCCCTGAGGTGAGGAGGTTAAGTATTTGTTTTGCTGACACACTAAGCATTGTGCTACGAACTCTGTAATGGCTTTCTTCATCCCAATCCAGTATAAAGACTGTGCGATTCTCCTGTAAGTGCGATAAACACCCGAATGGCCCCCCGTTGGGGTGGTATGATACTCCGCCATTAGTCTTGGAACCCAATTCGATTTAGCCGAAATAACCAGCCTCCCCTTGTAATGTAATTTCCCATTTTCCAGTGTAAAAGCTGCATGTTTATTCGGGTCTTTCGTGATAGTCGCTATAATTTTTTTCAACTCGTCATCTTCCTCCACTTCATTCACCACCTCCTGGAAATCCCTCCAATACGGCTTTACCACCACATTCAGCTCTTTTCCCGTCTCTGGGTCTGGGACCCATCGGTCTCTTCCGGTTCATCCCTTTCCTTTCGTGAAAGTGCATCGGCCACTCTGTTCGTTTCCCCCTTTTTGTATACGATCTCAAAATCGTAACCCAGTAATTTGGCAATCCAGTGTTGTTGGGCAGGGGTAGTTATCCTCTGTTCTAGCAAAAACCTCAAACTTTTCTGGTCAGAGTGTACCACAAACCTTCGTCCCATCAAGTACGGCCTCCAGTGCTGCACCGCCATCACTACCGCCATGAGCTCCTTCTCGTAGATGGATTTCCCCAATGTCCCCTCCGAGAGGGCCTTACTCTAATAGGCTATTGGCCTCCTCCTTTGTGTCAGTACTGCTCCTATCCCTACCCCCGACGCATCGCACTCGACATGGAACGACAACGTAAAATCGGGCAGGGCAAGTACCGGAGCTGTCGTCATCGCGATCTTCAGTCGACCTATTGCCTCTCGCGCCGTTTCTGTCCACCGGAACTTTCCCTTTTTCGTCATCTCCGTGAGTGGTCTCGCTATCTTGCCGTAATCCTTCACAAATCGGCGGTAATACCCAGTGAGACCCAAAAATCCCCTCAACGCCTTTATCGTCTTCGGTTCTTCCCAATTGACTATCGCCTCCACTTTCCCTTGGTCCATCTCAACCCCCCTCTGTGTTATCACATGCCCCAGATACCTTATGGAAGTTTTTCCAAACTCACTCTTCTTTCGATTTGCTACCCACGCTTGTTCCTGCAATCTTCCCAACACCACGGCTACGTGTTCCAAGTGCTCCGCCCACGACATACTATAGACGAGAATGTCGTCGAAGAAGACGAGAACAAATTTCCTCAAGTACGGCCTGAACAACTCATTCATGGCGCTCTGGAATGTTGCTGGCGCGTTGGTGAGTCCGAAAGGCATCACCAGAAACTCATAGTGCCCTAAGTGCGTTTTGAACGCCGTTTTCTGGACATCCTCCTCCGCCATTCGGATTTGATGGTACCCCGACTTGAGGTCCACTTTCGAGAAGTATTGCGCGCCACCCAACTCATCCAACAGTTCTTCGATAACGGGGATGGGGAATTTGTTCGGAACGGTGGTCCGATCCAGAGCCCGGTAGTCGATACAGAACCTCCAGCTCCCGTCTTTCTTCTTCACCAGAATTACAGGGCTCGAGTACGGACTTATACTGGGGCGTATAATTCCTGCATGTAACATTTCAGCCACCTGGCGTTCGATTTCTTCCTTCATGGCGTGGGGATAACGATAGGGGCGCACGTTGACGGGATCTGTCCCTTCTTTTAGAAGAATCCGATGTTTCTCATTTCTATTAGGTGGCAGCTTCTGGATTTCCCGAAATACCCCTGAGTATTGTTTCAAAATTCCTTCTATATCCTCTTCTTTCTCCTTATTTAATTTCCCTTCTTCTTTTTCACTATTTCCCTCTTTGCCCTCCATACTCCAGACTAAAGCAAAGGCTTCCACCTCCCCGAGTTTTAGCAAATGCTCAGGTTCTATCACCCTCCTCTCCAACCTCGGGTCTCCAGTTATGGTGCGCTTCTTCTCCCCTTGCCAGAACGACAAGGTGGATTTTCCCCAATCTACCGTGATCTCACCCAACTTAGCCAACCACTCAACTCCGAGAATCATGTCTACACCCCCTAGTTCGAACAAATAAAATTTCTCCGTGATCTCGACGTCCCCCATGCAAACCACCACTCTCGGACAACACCCCCGCGTTCCGTTGACCATCCCCCATACTGACGTGATATGGGGATGTGTCTTCCTGCTCGAGTTTCAGCTCACTCACCAATTTTTGACTAACGAAGTTGTGACTCGCGCCACTGTCCACCACTATCAGCACCTTTCTCTCTCCCACTCTCCCCTGCAGCTTCAAGGTTTTTGGTTGAGTCAGCCCTCCGGCCGAGAAAGCAGACAGCTCCATGCATGGCTGTTCTGCCTCTGCATCTGTCTCTTCTACATCTCCTTCTTCATCTTCGGCCAATATCACCACCCTCAAGCTCTTCTCAGGACACTGGTGCCCTGGACTAAAGGGTCCCCCACAGCGAAAACACCTACCCTCTTCTCTACGCTTCAAATACTCAGGATATGGCAAGTTTCTTGAACTCCTGCTCCGGCTGTCTCCGCCGCCGTAACCTCCGCCTCTCACGGGTCCACTCCCGGTCGCCGTATCGCGCTTCACCGACCCAACACTCTCTGTCGGTGTCGTTCTAACCATGCCACTCCTAGGTAGCTCTGTCCTAGCCACCACCGCTCCTCCCCTCGACGGCCGTACCCATGCAGGGGTATTCTTTGATGCCGTCCAACCCATCAGCCCTAGGCCTCGAAGTGCCTCCTCCACGTCGCGCGCGATCTTCATCGCCGTCATCAAATCGCGAGGATCATGGGGCCTCATCTGACACCGCAACTCTTCTCGTAGGCCCGCTATCAAATAACCCAGCAATTGGTTATCAGAAAATTCCTTGGTCTGCCCCGCCAATGCTTCGAATTCCTTCACATACTCCTCCACGGTGGTCGTCTGCTTGATCGTCGCCAGTCTTTCATAAATTCCCCCACGGTGACGACTCTCGAAACGGATCAGCAGTGCTTCTTTCAACCCCTCCCAGGTTCGATCACTCGCCTTGTCTTTCCAGAACTTGAACCAGTAAGCAGCGCTGCTTTCCATGCTAATATGGGCTAATTCGATTTTCTCCGTTTCCGCTACTCTCTGTATCTCAAAGAACTTCTCCGCCCTGTTAATCCAATACAGAGGATCAGATCCTTCAAAGATGGGTAACTCCACCCTTCATCTCCAACTTGGTGTGTTCTCCATTCGTTCCCCTCCGTCTTTTCTTCCGGCATCATCGCGTGCGGGACTTCCTTGATGATTGACCGGCGCCTGACTCCCACCAGGACTTTCCTCTCCTCGTTTATTGAGTACCCCCATCATTCGTAGCAATTCTTGAATATCTTTGCGCATCGCAATCGAGTCTTGCCGATTCGCCGCATTTTCCGCCTTCAATCCCTCCACTGCCAACTCAAGGTGTTCCATCTTCCCTTCGATCGCTTTCACTTTCCCCTCCATCGTCATCGCTTTCCTCCGATCAGATCCGGCAGGTCGGACCACTTTGTTAGAGACTCAAATGAGAATCCTAACCACCCTCGAGCCAAACACTCACTAACAGAAACACAGAATAGAATGGGATGAAAAGAATGGAATTTTATTCACACAAGAATCAAGAATGGCAATGTACAGAGGAGCTTAACCTCCTTCACCAGGTTCAATGACCGGTCAAACAACAATCACAGAAATCCTTCCCCCTCCTGAACACACAAAAAGTCCTTATATAGACCTTTAACCCGCTCTCAACTAACTGTTAGACAGTTAGTTTAACTGTTAGTCTGTCTTATCCGTCTCCTTTCATATACCCTCCAAGACCTAACAACTTATGTTGATGGAGAACTGTACCATTGAAGGAGGATTGAACTTCAAGGCCAAGGAAATATTGTAAGTGTCCAAGATCTTTCATATGAAATGAAGCTTGTAATTGTTGTTTAAGTTCTTGGATGGATGCTTGATTAGAGCCAGTAATAAGCATATCATCAACAAAAGAAGTAGAAGAACAATGCCTGTAGGTGTGTGGTGAATGAAAAAGGAGGAATCATATTTACTCTGTGTAAGGAGAACTTGGGGAGAGGAACAAAACCTGTCATACCATGCTTAGGGAGCTTACTTTAGACCATATAAAGAATGGTTGAGCTTGCACAAGCATGTTGATGAATAGAAGAGGCCTTGAGGAGGAAGCATGTAAATATCTTTAGTCAACTCACCATGAAGAAACACATTCTTCACATTTATTTGATATGAAGCTTGTAATTGTTGTTTAAGTTCTTGGATGGATGCTTGATTAGAGCCAGTAATAAGCATATCATCAACAAAAGAAGTAGAAGAACAATGCCTGTAGGTGTGCGGTGAATGAGAAAAGAGGAATCATATTTACTCCATGTAAGGAGAACCCAGGGAGAGGAACAAAACCTGTCATACCATGCTCAGGGAGCCTACTTTAGACCATATAAAGAATGGTTGAGCTTGCACAAGCATGTTGATGAATAGAAGAGGCCTTGAGGAGGAACCATGTAAATATCTTTAGTCAACTCACCATGAAGAAACACATTCTTCACATTTATTTGATGAAGGGACCAATCCTTTAAGGTGGCTATAGAAAGGACAGTTCTAACAATTGTCATTTTGACAATGTGTGCAAATGTCTCATCATAATCAATCCCACATTCCTGTTTGTCTCCTAAGGAAAAACTACTCTTGCATTGTAACAGTCGAGAGAACCATCAAAATTCAGTTTCATAGAATAAACCCATTTGCAGCCTATGGGTTTGTATCAGGAGGGCAAGAAACAATATCCCATGTGAAGTTCTCTTGTAGAGCCTAAAGTTCATCATTCATTGGCTTTACCCAATGTATATCTTTAATAGCTTGTGAGTAACAAGTAGGAATAAATGTGCCAGAAAGAGAAGCTGTTAGAGAAGTATGAGAAGAAGCATACCTATATGCTAAATACGTATGAAGAGCTTGAGATATTTGACCAGATCATCGTGGTTCAACTGGTACAAACAGAGGTGGTGGATCAGAGTCACAAGGGGTAGTGGAAACTTGTCGATGACGTTGTCCTATATGTGATTTCAGGTTGGAAACGTTCTATAAATGGGGATGGGGATAATGTAGAAAAATGGGGAAGAATAGCAACATCATTTGAAGTAGGAGAAAGACAAGGAAACATAAATTGACTATCAAAAAATGTCACATTCATGGAAATGTGAAAATGTTGATTAGATGTATCATAACACATAAAACCCTTATGAAACCCCAAAAAAACAAACTGGACCGATTGTGCCCCAAGCTTATGCCTTTCAAGCAGAGGTAAATGAACAAAACGTACACACCCAAAAACACAACAGTGGATAAAGCTTCTGCCCAAAATTTGGACGGAATAGAAACTTGAAGAAGCATTGCACGGGTCACTTGGTGGGTTACATCAAGCACATGACGATTTTTGCATTCAACAATGCCATTTTGCTGAGGAGTGTTAGGACAAGAATGTTGATATACAATACCATTTTGTTGAATGTATTCTTGAAACTCATGAGACATGTATTCACCACCAGAATCAGAATGGAAAGTTTGAATTTTGGTTTGGAATTAAGTATTAACATATGTCATGAATTTCTTAAACATGGGCAACACTTCAGACTTATAGCAAAGAAAATATATCCAAGTAAAACGACTATAATCATCAATAAATGTGACAAAATATTTATAACAAGCATGAGAAGCAACATGACTCATACCCCAAACATCACTATGAATTATTTCAAAGCAAGCCAAAGCACAATGAACACTAGCTGGAAAAGGAAGCGCTTTACTTTTAACCAATTTGCAAACAGAACAAGAAAGGGGTTTACCAGGAAGAACATTTTTATTTCCCACCAAACCAATTTTAAATAAGTAAAGACAAAACAGTATAATTTGAATGACCCAATTTTTTATGCTAAACCTTAGAGATTAAGATCATTATTACAAGCAAAAAAGACATGATTAGAAATAAATTGGAGCATAAATAATCGTCCTACTTTAGGTCCCTTTGCTATCACCTTCCCCAATACCTGCTCCTGCACAAGACAACTAGACCGAGAAACTTTAACATCATAGTTATTGTCAACTAATTGACCAACTAATAATAAATTGGAAGCAACTCCAGGTGAGACAAGCACATTCCGAAAATTAGGGTTTAGGTCACCAATATCAATGATAACAACCGTTTGTATTTTCTGAGTATCATTATAAGAATGTACCTTATGCAAATTTTCAAAGGAACCCATCATGTGAATGGATGCACCAGAATCAAGAAACCATGGGTAAGAAACACGAGAGAACTTACCTTGAATACCTAAGGTTGAGAGAGCAAAAAGTACCATTTGTTGAATCATTTTCAGGTTGGAGAGCACCACTATCAGATAGACATTAGGTAGGAGGACAAGTAGGTGCATTGGTTAAGGCATGGAATGCTTGTATAGGATATTGTGTTGATCGTGGAGGACGTGTGGGATATTAGCTATGATATGACCTTGTTTCTTGCAATAATGGCAAAACTTATGACAATTACAAGCGATATGACCAAATTGTTTGCAAGAAAAGCATTGCACTTGTGGCATATCACTACCTTTACTTTTATTGTGGGCAGCATATGCAACTGGATAAGGTTCAAAAAGAGCAACATCATGAGTCATGGATCCTTGGGTAAGTCAATGTTGTTCTTCCTTAAGTAGTTGACCAATACATGTATCCAAAGATGGAACAATACTCCTATTCAACAAAACACTTATGACAGCCTCAAACTCAGAATGAAGTTTTATGAGGAGCTGATCGCACTTATTAGTGTTGTAGATTTCTCAAACTGTCGAGAGTGAAGTTTGGGGAACAACAACATAAAATGGGAGAATATTAGTCCATAAATTCAGAAAACCAGAATAATACTCTTGAATAGACAAATTGCCTTGGTTGTAATTGGCTATCTCTTGTTCCTACTGAAAACGCTTGGTTTGTATTGTCTTGGTTGTAAATGCACTTCAAATAATCCCACATTTGTTTTATAGTTGTTAAAGAGTGCAAATTATTGATTATTTGGGGATCAATAGTGCTAAGGATCCAAGAAATCATTTCAGCATCTTTTACCTCCCATGTAGCGAAGGCAACTTCCTCCTTGGTTGGCAGTGTCATCCCATCTAAATGACCACATAATCCTTTCCCTTTGACATACATCCTGAATTGAAATTCCCAAGCAAAATAATTCTTGCTAGTGAAGCAAACATAAGAGTTCTCTTTCTCTGGGATAGTCATGGTGATCGTCAAAAGAACAAGCAACAATGCAGTTGGAGTTCAGAGCAAGAAGCCCGAAACCATGAATAGAACTGCAACAAACAATAGGGCACGGAACCACAAACAGAATGACAAACACGAACCATGAACCAGGACCACGAACTGGGATTGCGAACAAGAACAATGGGTGAAGCCATGGAAGCCACGAAATCAGGAATAATAACTACGAAACTAGGAAAGCCTGAAGTAAGAAAGAAAAAAAAGGTGGATTGTGCTTAGGCTGATACCATGTTGATGCCTTTCACTATTGTTATTCCCACTATAAATAATGCTAGGCATATTTACAATAATTATTACTCATAATTACAAAATATCCTATAATCTGAAATCAGGAAAAGAAATCAATTTATGATTTGTCTAACTTATTCTTTGGAAATCATATCAAAATATTCAAGGAGACAAATTAATTCCTGATTGACACAAATCAATGTATAAACTGCCTAGCTTATTCTTAGGTGATCATATCAAAATATTTAAGGAGTCAAATTAATTCTTGATTAACATGTAGTACTATAAGAAGATCAAAATGCATATTTTTATTAATTGATTCGGTTCTAATTTGTGATTGCAGATTGCTTTTGGCTTGAACTTTAAATATAACTATTTCATTAAGGGTAAAGTGAAGTCCTCAAATGATATTATTTGGAGGCCTGGACCAGCCTTTTCTCTGTCAGTACCTCTAAAAGTCATTGAAGACAATAAAATAGTGGTCAGGGATTCATGGATCAGGTCGTATTCCCAAATGTCTTCTACTCATTCACGGAGCCCCTTCACAGAGGAAACATATCTTCTTGAGCAACCCTCTATTTCTTTCCTGAGCAAAGGTATAACTTAGTGTTTTTACACTATTATTGAAATATTTGTTTTCCTAATATGTTTCTGAACACTCAAATGCTTCCAGTGGTTTGACAGATGATGGAAGGATTGAGAGTCTCCTTGAAAATGACATCCTAAATTTTGAGGCACTTGGTTTGGAAGATCAATCACTTTACGTCAATGATGATGACTTGGTGATTGCAAATGACAAGGATTTCCAGTCTACTAATATTCTTTCTGAGAATTACCAGCCTGTTGAAGAACCCTGGCTACACCCTTCCATTCCCTCTAAGGATAAAATGGAATCAAACAAATCTGAAAGTGGTGAAACTGTAGAAGAGAAGGTGAAGCTGGTAGATAGAGAAAAGTTACTTGAAGAAAGTAGTAATATAATGTCAAAAGAATCAATTTCAACCATTATTCTTATTAACTCATCAATATGTACGATGCAAAGAATTGCAGTACTGGAGGATGAAAGATTGGTTGAATTATTGTTGCAACCAGTCAAGAGTAACGTGCAATGTGATAATGTATATGTCGGGGTGGTCACAAAGCTTGTTCCTCATATGGGTGGGGCTTTTGTTAATATTGGGAATTCTAGATTTGCTTTTATGGATATTAAACAAAATAAGAAGCCATTTATATTCCCTCCATTTCGTCAAAGGACAAAGAAACAAGAGATTGACCTTGAGGAAAAAAATGATCATTCGTCTCATGACGGAGAGGATGGTTATTTAAAATCTGTGCACAATGACTGTGATGAGCATGATGGAGAGGATGAGTTTTATATTTCTGAAGTTCTTAAGGAAAACGTGAATGGGAGCATGGTTGACGATGAAGTAGAAGCTGACTTTGAGGATGATATAGAGGGAAGTGATGTTCAAGTAGAAGGAGAAGCAAATAACAGTCCTCTTGCTGTTGTTATGAATGGGTCTGTCAACCCTCTTATGTTGCAAACAAAAGATACAAAGAGAGCTACCCACAAGGCTTCTGGAGAAAACAAATGGAGCCAAGTTCGCAAGGGAACCAAAATAATTGTCCAAGTTGTCAAAGAGGACCTTGGTACAAAGGGTCCCACTCTGACTGCTTATCCTAAACTAAGAAGTAGATTCTGGGTATGTGCTATGATTGCATCTTACATAAAGTTTGATTGTGTATCATCGCTATCTTATGTAAATGATCTATACTGTGTTTCTTCTGAATTCAACTCTGAATTGCAGGTTTTGCTTGCATGCTGTGATAAAGTTGGAGTCTCCAAAAAGATTTCTGGTGTTGAGCGCACAAGGTTGAAGGTTATAGCAAAGACATTGCAGCCTGAGGGTTTTGGCCTCACTGTAAGAACTGTTGCCGCTGGTCAATCTTTTGAGGAACTGCAGAAAGACTTGGAAGGTTTGCTTTCAACCTGGAAAAATATAACGGAACATGCAAAGTCTGCTGCTCTTGCTGCTGATGAAGGGGTGGATGGAGCTGTTCCTGTAATTTTGCATAGGGCAATGGGTCAAACTCTCTCAGTGGTCCAGGATTATTTCAATGAAAATGTTAGTTCTGGTACTAGTTTAGAGTCACTATTGGTTTAAGTGTTTAAGTTAATGATATCTATCTATAAAAAGAAAACCCAGTTTACATTCTGTTTCTCCTGATTTGATTTTATCATGATATACTTCAGGTTAAGAAAATGGTGGTCGATTCTCCAAGAACATTCCATGAGGTAAGGCATTAACTAATTACAGAGGGCCGAGTTGTAATATTAGGACTGGAGGATGTCTTTTTTTAATGTGAACAATGTTGCCTTTTTTTCCCCATTAATGATTTTAATCAAAAAGTGTAACTCACTGCGAGAATTGGTTTGTGAACCCAACTGTAGCATTGCAGGCTGTCACATGGCAGTTTACCATTTTCTAGTAGCAAAGCATATCAAACTTACATATTACATATTGCATGTGTTCAAAACTTTATTTAAATATATGGTGCTAGGTTAGCATGCTGATCCAGTTGTTTGTAGTCAAATAGTGCAACTTGAATGGTTAATTGTTTTCTGTAATCGAAAATCTAGCTTCATGGATTAATTTAAGGTTCAACATACAAACTTATACTTCTCATTTTGGTGATTTCAACCTTTTTATATGATCTTCAGGTGACCAGTTACCTTCAAGAAATTGCCCCTGATCTTTGTGATCGAGTTGAACTATATGATAAAAAAATTCCGTTGTTTGATGAATTCAACATTGAAGGAGAGATAGGCAATATACTCAGCAAAAGGTGATATGTTGTTACTTTTGTTGATAACTTTTAGTATGTATTATCCTTGTCTTTATTATCTTCCTTTTCTTTATTGTTACTTTTTTAGATTGTGTTACAATATCCTTATCTTACCGTGTTTGAGAATATCTTAAAAGATCTTAGAGCATTTAATGGAATCGGTTAGTGTTCTAATTGAGGAGGCAATATTAGTCATCACTTTTTGTTCCAGAATTTATTTAGGGGTTTTAGTCCTAATGTGTTGGTAGATTATGATAGTAATAGTAATACTAGTACTTAAATTATTATTTATTTCAGTATAAATAGGAATGTTGGACTAGTACTTTTGTTTCATGATGCAACACTACAACTTAATATCAATCTCAGATTATTCGATGGCTTGTCTCTGTTTTATTACTTTCTTACCTAAACTCTAATTCCAATAGACTGCTTAAATGTAAACCACCGTAGCATGATGTAAAATTTTTGTAGGAACGTAGATAATGGCAGAAATCATTTGTTTTTTTAATCATGTAGTTCTTGATTATTTGGGATAAATCGTAATTGAGTTTTTCAATGCAAATACTTTATTAAATTAAGCAAACTCTTAATCCTATTTTCCTCTCCTGAAATCAAATAGTTAAGTTTTCATAAGATACCTAATTGTTCAGTGTGATTAAAAATGAGAATATTGTTAAAAATTGTAGAAAAAGGGAAAACTGTAAATAGTAGTCTCCTGCCCCCCTGATTTTTTGTTTAAAATGTCAATTGATCTGTCCTTCCTGGACACGGTATTAAAATTCTTAAGTTGATAGCGTTCTTTGTGTTGATCACTTTATAGGGTTCCTCTTTCCAATGGAGGCTCTCTAATCATTGAGCAAACTGAGGCATTAGTTTCTATTGATGTAAATGGAGGACATGGGATGCTCGGTCATGGAAATTCACAACAACAAGCTATTCTAGATGTCAATCTTGCCGCTGCAAAACAAGTATATTGTTAGATGCAACACCATTATCATTTATTTATGTGTCACATAAGCTCTAGTTTCCTTTTTTTCCTGACAAATACTGCTTGTTAGAGGTATGATTTGATTATTATAGATATGATATGATGTTATTTGATTATTATAGATATGATATCATATGATTTGATTTGGAAATATCTTATTAAATATTTCTGTTGTAATCTGGGATAATATCTGTAGAATCTTCCTAATTAGAAGAAATAATATGTAATATTTTATTTTATTTTATTTTTTCCTAGGTTTCCTAGTTTTCCTATTTCCCTTTTTAGGAGAACTAGATTATTACAAATAGAAGGTTTGAGAATGTATTTTTCATGATTTTAATGGGTTCCAATTGCCCTAGTCAAGTTCTTCTTTAGAATTCTGACCTTTTTTCCAGTATCACCAAATACAGAATTTATCTGAGTATAATCAGAGTGAGATTCAAACCCATTCCCTTTCAGACCAGTAGTTGAAACTGGTATTTTTAAGTGCTGTCCAGATTTTGGCGCATGGGTCTCTCCTCTAATGCCCAATAGTTAGCATCTTCATTGGCTTTCAATCAATTGCAGAGTTCTTGTTTGCTGTTCTCTCCGCTGTGCACCGCTGCCTTTCGCCGTCGACCACCGTCATCCACCGCTGTCAACCATCGCCGGCCACCGTCCGCCGCTGCTGCTGGCGCCGTCGTCGATTGGGGTCCTTCATAGGGCAGAAAGGTGCGCCCAAGTCCGACGACCACATCGTCGGAAGTCGCTCCGAGAGAGGAGCCTCCACATGCCGCCACACGCCGCTACCGTTGCCGACGCGTGTATCCCACGCGCCTACCTCCAGCGAGACCCACTCGTCGCCACCGCTGCAGACAGGATCGCCGGAGCCTCCTGAGCCCATTCCTAGGGTCAGTGATGACTTGTTTGGGCTATATTTTAGTAGATCTGAGTTTTAGTCTCTGCTCCTTGGTGTGACCCACTCGCCGGACCTTCCTCTCTCTGTTTTGACCCTCCATAGCAGCCATTGCTGTCATCTTCGTTGTCTTCACAACATCTCCGTCATCTCGCCGCACACTTCCGCATCACCGGACTGCGTTTCCGCCTCTACTGCGTTCCGGTTTATGCCTCCACCAATGGGTTTCGCCTCACGTTTCATGACTAGGAACTTTCTCCTCCAATAGTTTTCTCTTGGTCTCGCAAGAGCCTTCTACCTTCACCATCAATCTGTTCAGAATTTTGAAGACCAAAAAACGACCACTCCAGACGCAACTGCATCAGTTCTTTCTTGGATCGTTGGTCACTTTCTTCTTGGGCTCAAGTTTAGCCCGTACTTCTTGTGATACAGTGTTAAGTATCACCTTTGAGGAGTAGTCCAACAGAGAACTTTGGACCTCCAACCTCTCTTTGGCCTTTTGATGCCATGGTGTTTTTTGGTTTCTGCCAATGCTTTGTTATAACAACTCACTCGGAGTTGTTCTTTGAGATTGACCGCTGAATTGACTCTTTCAAAGTTATGGGATTCAGGTTTGTCCCTCGTACAGATCGGTTCTCACCAGTTCTTCCACCTTCACGTTCTGCTGTTCAGTCGTGAGGAGGAGAAAGTTCCAGCCGCTGCAGGGTAGTGTAGTCCCTGCAGGTTTTTTGTTGTTTGCCTCTGTCAGGACAGATGTTTCCTGAAGGCCTCCAATATATTTAGGGCAGTTAAGTCCCTTGAAGGTTTGGTGCTGTTTAGGGTGGTTAAGTCCCTACAGGTTTATGGTTGTTAGCCTTTTAATTCCAGTTGCTGCGTGTAGTCCCTGCAGGTCTGTTGCTGTTTGCCTCTGTCAGGACAAATGTTTCCTGAAGGCTTGTCGCTGTTTAAGGCAATTAAGTCCCTTGAAGTTTTGTTGTTGTTCGCCACTATTGATGGCAATCCAATCCCTGCAGTTTGTTGCTATTTGCCACTGCAGGCCCTTCATCTATTCTTGAAGTTTGTTGTTGTTTGCTGCTGCAAGTCATCATCCATTTTTGATGGAAATCTCTCTCATCCATTGTTGTTCAAGTTGAAGTTTCATGGTGCTAGTTCACCCTCATCCATTGCTATCCAAGTTGAAGTTTCATGGTGCCAGTTCGCCCTCGTCCATTGCTGTCCAAGTTGATTTATTGGGTTTATTGACGCTCTCTACAATTGAGTTTGTCTATTCCAAGCTTGGTTCATACAATCTCGTATGATCCAGCTTGAGGGGGGAGTGTTGTAATCTGAGATAATATCTGTAGAATCTTCCTAATTAGAAGAAATAGATATGTAATATTTTATTTTATTTTATTTTTTCCTAGGTTTCCTAGTTTCCCTATTTCCCTTTTTAGGAGAACTAGATTATTACAAATAGAAGGTTTGAGAATGTATTTTTCATGATTTGAATAATAAATCAGTATTATTTTCCACAATTTCTCTTTATTAGATATTTTGTTCCTTATAGTTATCTTTTTTTTATTATGAATAAGAATATTATTGTGTACCCTACACTCCTAATTCATTACATTCTTAGTTTCTCTCTTCTCAACCAAGTACCACCAGAGCAGTACCATCCTTCGGAACCTGTTTTGTTGCTGATCCTTTCAACATTTCTGTTTGTTCGTTACCCTACAGAACTGTTTATTCTTCAATCTACATTAGTTTCTTGCTATCTTATATATTCAGAACATCCATTAAAGAGGAATAATTCCTGGTATATTTCCGAATAGTCCATGAATTCCTTTTCACAATAAATTCTAAAAATTTAATATTTAATTTGGAGTTAAACTTTGAGTTATTAATATAAATTTTTACACTCAAGTATCAAGTAAAAAGTATACTGTTTTTATTTATTTATTTTAATAGATGTGAGTGCTAAGGCATCACTATGTTGCTTGTCATACGAACTATGTTGGCACCACAGGCAATATCAATCACATGAAACATCTCAAAAAAAGATCGAAACGAGTGAGGAGACCACATCTGACCACAACTAATCCCTAACCCTATATAAAGGTAAATAAAATCTTTTAAGAAGTAGACTTTAAGTCTAACTCAACTCCACATAACCGGCTTGTAGAGTGAGATTTGCACCTATTTATATACTCTAAACTAGTTTTATCACTTGTCAATGTGAGACTTCCAACACATTTTCTCATGCCAAGGTATATATATATATATATATATATATATATATATATATATATATATATATATATATATATATATATATATATATATATATATATATATATATATCGTGCGTGAGACTAGACATTAATGGGTAGTCCGATAGTGGCCGATAGCGGATGGAATAATATGTCCAACAAACAACAAATTTCCTTAGGAAAGGCTCTAACCCATGGCTTTGATACTATGTTAAGAAGTGGATTTTAAGCTTAACTTAACCCTACAATACCAACTTGTTAAGTGAAGTTTGCATCCATTTATATATTCTAAACTGGCTATATAACTAGTTAATGTGAGACTTTCAACAAAATCTATTCTTGAAAACTCTGAACGAATGAAACTAGGAACATTCTCCTACCAAGTAAACACCCTGAGATCTAGTGTCAAACTCAACATGTTTATCAACACATTGATTATCCTCCCTAAAATGTGTGAAACATGAATACATAGTATTACTATTTACTAAACAGTTCAACTATCTACTACGGAGACCCCAAAGAATAATAGAATTATTGGATCATGTTTTGAATAACTAGTTGATAATCACACTCAATAAAAAATTTAGTTCAGCCTTTGGAGTGGCAACTTCCATAGCCAAAATCACACCCATCACCTATGCAAATAAGGCATTATGAACATACATAGGATGCTATATGTTTATCAAAGCAGAACTTGTTTCTGGTTATCCATATATAGCTTTCATCACACCAACAAAAGAGGCCTGCATTACAGTCTTGACTCGAGCACTCAAGCATCTTTGAAAGAAACAAAGAACGGAAGAGATGAAATCAGTAGCAAAGTAACAGTGGAAAGAACTGGTAAGCCAGCCCATAGATGTGAAGCAAATGTGCACTCAAAGAACACATGTCAAGTAGTTTCGGCAGCACCACCACAAAAATGACAACAAGAAACACTGTCCATACCACACTTGATTAAGTTATCATCTATAGGCAGCCTATTATGTTAAATATGCCAAGCAAGAAGAGATAGAAGGAGGATTAAATTTGCTCCAAACGTGTGTTGAAACTGTTACGTATCCGAGAATGGAACGTAACTAGGGTGCTTCCCTCACACACCCTCACAGGGAAATAACAATGGAAAATAAATGAATAAAACCTCTTTTATTGAATGGAAAATACTGAATCAAAGAAAACAACCAATAACTGGGAGCGTAACCTCCGTCAGTCACCTGAGAGCATAACCTCTCTTATAATCTCACAAATAAAAAACATGCCTTTAACCCTAGGCTTCCCCTTTATTTATACTAATTAATTCCCTCCGAGAAATGTACTGAATATTAGAAAATAATCCTATTTACTATAAGTATCTGATACGAATATATTTAGCCTTATTTACTATATTTAACTTATACTGAATAATATATTAAGATCTACCGAATAATATATTACGATATGATCTTGTTACTCTAATTATGCTTTGCTGAATATCTTCTCTCTGAATATCTCTTTTGTTACTTTAATTAGTTTCCGGCTTCTACCGTTCGTCCCCCATCTTCTACCGCTGGGTCCCTCTTATACCTTCTCCTCTCATATACTTTCCGTTCGTCCACCATCTTCTACCATTCGTCCCCCATCTTCTACCGTTCGTCCCCCATCTTCTACCGCTGGGTCCCTCTTATACCTTCTCCTCTCATATACTTTCCAGCCCCTAACATTACCCACCGCCTGATGATCAACCTTGTCCTCAAGGTTGAAGTCTGGATATTGATCTCTAATAGTCAGGGCGTCTTCCCAGGTTGCTCCGTCCGTCCCCCCCTCTTGCCACTCAATTAACACTTGGTGTACCACGTCCTCCCCTTGTTGTATCTGTCTTCTATCCAAAATTCTGATCGGCCAAAAGGAGGGTCCCTCCATTTGCAAATCTCCCGGTAATTCCTTCTCCACGCTTCTTTCCCCCACTGCCTTCTTCAATTGAGATACATGGAAAACTGGATGTATCCGTGCGGTCTCTGGTAGTTGAAGCTTAAAGGCCACTTCCCCAATCTTCTGTATTACCTGGTACGGTCCAAAATACCGTGCGGCTAGTTTAGGATGCAATCTGGACGGCATTGATGACTGCTTGTGCGGTCTGATCTTTAAGAACACCCAATCACCCACTTCCACATCTGCCGGTCTCCTTCTTTTATCGGCCTGTTTCACCATTAGTTCCTGGGCCCTTGCTAAATGAAACTTCAGCTGTTTTAGTGCTTCGTCCCTTGTCTGCAACTCCTGGCCTACTGCTTCCACTAAGGTCTCCCCAGGTATAAACCTATGCAGAGAAGGGGGGGACCGTCCATACACTGCTTCAAACGGTGTACATCTCGCTGCCTCTTGGTAGCTGGTATTGTACCAATATTCTGCCCAGGGTAGTACGACACTCCATCCCTTTGGTTGTTCTGAGCAGAAGCACCTCAGATAACCCTCCAACACCCTGTTTATGACCTCGGTATGCCCATCCGATTCCGGATGATAGGCTGTGCTCATTTTCAGCTGAGTACCCTGCAGTTTAAAAAGCTCCTTCCAAAAAATACTCAGAAACAGTGGATCCCTGTCGCTCACAATAGATATTGGCACCCCATGCAGTCGGACAACCTCTTTCACAAATACTTCAGCTATGGTACGAGCAGAATAGGGGTGTTTCAGTGGTATGAAATGGCCATATTTACTGAGTCAGTCCACTACTACCAAAACAGCGTCATACCCGTGGGATTTAGGCAACTTCACTATAAAATCCATACTTATTTCTTCCCAAATGGCGTTCGGTATGGGCAAGGGCTGCAACAACCCTTGTGGAGATGATGACAGATATTTATGTTGTTGGCACACCAGGCAGCTTGCTACGAAGTCGGTCACTGCTTTCTTCATTCCTATCCAATAAAGTGATTGTGCTACCTTGCGATAAGTCCTATAAACCCCTGAATGCCCTCCGGTCTGAGTTGTGTGAAACTCTGCTATCAGCTTAGGCACCCAGGTTGAGTGCGCTGAGATCACAAGCCTCCCCTTATAGTGTAGTCGATCGTTCTCCATAGTAAATGAGGGATGTGAGTTGGGGTCCTTTCTCAGGTCTTCTATCACCTTTTTTAGCGCCTCATCCTTCTCGACTTCCTCTAGAATCTCCCCAAAGTCTTGCCAGTACGGTCTGGCCACCAGTCCCAGTTCCCTTGTCTCCTCCGTGTCTTCTTCCCCCTTTCGGGATAGGGCGTCTGCTACCCTATTGGTGATTCTCGACTTGTAAACAATCTCAAAATCATACCCTAGGAGTTTTGCAATCCAATTCTGCTGATTCTGGGTGGTGACGCGTTGCACCAAAAGGTATCTCAGGCTTCTTTGATCCGTGTGAACCACAAACTTTTGTCCTAACAGATAAGGTCGCCAGTGTTGTATGGCTAGGACCAATGCCATCAGTTCTTTCTCATAAATCGACTTACTCAGTGATCTCTCCAACAATGCCTTGCTGAAAAAAGCGATGGGTCTCTTTCCTTGTGTGAGAACCGCCCCTATTCCTCTCCCGGAAGCATCGCACTCGATATGGAAAGATTGGTCAAAGTCAGGCAGAACCAGTACTGGGGCAGTGGTGACGACTTTCTTTAAGCTAGCCATGGCTTCCTCCGCCTGTTTTGTCCACGTGAACTTCCCCTTTTTAAGGTTGGTCAGTGGTTTGGCAATTTTCCCATAGTCCTTTACAAACCGCCTATAGTAACCTGTCAGACCCAGGAACCCTCTCAAAGCCTTCACCGTCTTGGGCTTCTCCCAATCCATCACAGCTCTTACTTTGTCTGGGTCCAACTCAACTCCCTTCTCCGATATCTGATGACCTAGGTATCCTATTTGGACCTTGCCAAACTCACACTTCTTCCTATTGGCCACCCAGTGGTTCTCCTCTAGTCTTCTCAGTACCAGAGTGACATGCCCCAAGTGTTCCTCCCATGACCTGCTATATATCAGAATATCATCAAAAAATACGAGTACGAATTTCCTCAGGTAAGATTGCATTAGATTGTTCATCGCACTCTGGAATGTGGCTGGTGCGTTGGTGAGTTCGAACGGCATCACCATGAACTCATAATGACCCTGGTGTGTTCGAAAGGCCGTTTTTTCTATGTCCCTTTCTCCCATCCGAATCTGGTGGTAGCCTGACTTCAAATCCACTTTTGAAAAATACTTGACCCCTTTTAATTCATCTAACAGTTCTTCTATCAGTGGGATCGGAAACTTATCAGGTACTGTTGCTCGGTTAAGGGCTCTATAATCTACACAAAACCTCCAGCTGTCATCCTTCTTCTTTACTAGTATCACAGGACTAGAGTATGGACTCGTGCTTGGCCTGATGACTCCGGTCTTCAACATCTCAGACACCTGTTTTTCTATCTCGCCTTTCATCATATGTGGATAACGGTATGGCCTTACATTCACGGGATCTGTCCCCTCTTTCAATGGTATTTGATGAACCATGCCTCTGTCCGGTGGCAACCCTCTGATTTCGTGAAATACCCCCTCGTACTGCTTTAGGATCTGATCCATGGCCTGATTCTGCTTCTCAGTCAGCTTATGACCGAACGGTTTTTCTTCCTCACTCTTCCTCGTCCACCCTAGCTCCCACACTAACATCCATGCTTCCACTTCCTTCATTTTAAACAACGTTTCTGGTTCAACCACTCTCCGATCTAAAGTGGGTCTTCTTTCCTTCTTGACCAAACACCATTGTCAAATCCCTCCAGTTCAGCGTTACTTCTCCCAGCTTGGCGAGCCACTCCACTCCTAATATCACATCAACCCCTCCTAGCTCGAACAAATGGAACCGTTCGGTAATTTTCGTTTCCCCCACATCTAGGGTCACCCCTTCACAACGTCCTCTAGTCTTCTTCTTCTGTCCATCTCCTAGACTCACCGAATAAGGAGGAGTATCTTCCACGGCTAGCCCTAGCGTCTTCACCAATTCGTTGCTTATGAAATTGTGGCTGGCACCACTATCAATCAAGATCAACACCTGTTTTCCTCCTATTTGTCCATGTAGCTTCATCGTTCGGGGTTGGGTTAGGCCCCCAGCTGAGAAGGCTGACAACTCCATTTGTATATGGTCAAGTTCGGTCGCCCCTTCCTCCTCGTCCTCGTCCTCCTCATCTTCGGCTAATATGGTCATCCGCAGACTCCGTTCGGGGCATTGGTGGCCTGGACCGAACGGTCCCCCACAGTTGAAGCATCTCCCTTCTTCCCTTCTTTTCAGATATTCCGCATGTGGTAAATTCCGTACGTTTCTTTCCTTGTTGCTGGTGGTTCGGTCTATCCCGTTCCGGTGCGCTCCTTCCCTTCCTCCCATTCCCCCATTCTCCGTGGACCCCGTTCGGTTTCCTGTTGCAATTCCCGTACGGGTTTGGCTGGAACGGCTGCTTTCTAATCGTGTTCCTGTTTCGTTCGGTCTGCCCCAAGATTGTGTTCTGCTCATACTTCCACCGCCCGTCTTCATACCGCCTTGGATTTCCTCCACATCCCTTGCCATCCTTATGGCTATCATTAGCTCCTGTGGATCAAGGAGTCGGACTTGATTCCGAATTTCATTCCGCAACCCGGCCATGAAATACCCCATCAGTGGTTCCTTGGCAATCCCTTTGGTCTGTCCCACCAAGATTTCGAACTCTTGAACGTAGTCTTCTACTGATCCTGATTGTTTAATAGTTGCCAATCTTTCGTAGATTGGGCCCTGACTCCTTCCTCCGAATCGCAATACCATTACCTCCTTTAGCCCTGTCCACGTTCGGTTTCCTGTCTGCTCCCTCCAAAACCTGAACCAAAACCCCGCACTGCCTTCCATACAGATGTAGGCAAGACGTAACTTTTCTTCCTCCGTTACCCCTTGCAACTCAAAGAATTTATCCGCCCTATTGATCCAATTTAATGGATCAAAGCCTTCAAAAACGGGTAACTCTACCCTTTTTCTCCAATTTGATTATTCCTCCTGTCGTCCTACACCGTCCGGTCCATTGCTACTCTTCCCGTTCGGACCTCCTCCTTCGACACCGTTCGGTCCGCCTACGCCGTTACCGTTCGATTCGTTCTTTTCCCCATCGTTCGCTCCATCACCCTTCTCGCTCATGTTGTCCTTCAATGAGCCTTGAATAGAGGCTTGGCTCTGTTCTGCGTGTCCCTCTCGCTGTCGGTTTAATCCTTCAATCATCTTCATCAGTTCTTGGAACCCACTTTGCACTGTTGCCTCCACTTTCTTTATTTTCCCTTCGACCATAGTCATTCTTCCCTCCATGGTATCTACTACTTCCATTAATCAGTACCCGGCTGGCCGTTCACTCCTTCCTTCGATCCGGCAGGTCGGACCAATTGTTACGTATCCGAGAATGGAACGTAACTAGAGTGCTTCCCTCACACACCCTCACAGGGAAATAACAATGGAAAATAAATGAATAAAACCTCTTTTATTGAATGGAAAATACTGAATCAAAGAAAACAACCAATAACTGGGAGCATAACCTCTCTTATAATCTCACAAATCAAAAACATGCCTTTAACCCTAGGCTTCCTCTTTATTTATACTAATTAATTCCCTCCGAGAAATGTACTGAATATTAGAAAATAATCCTATTTACTATAAGTATCTGATACGAATATATTTAGCCTTATTTACTGTATTTAACTTATACTGAATAATATATTAAGATTTACCGAATAATATATAACGATATGATCTTGTTACTCTAATTATGCTTTGCTGAATATCTTCTCTCTGAATATCTCTTTTGTTACTTTAATTAGTTTCCCGCTTCTACCGTTCGTCCCCCATCTTCTACCGTTCGTCCCCCATCTTCTACCGCTGGGTCCCTCTTATAACTTCTCCTCTCATATACTTTCCGTTCGTCCACCATCTTCTACCGTTCGTCCCCCATCTTCTACCGTTCGTCCCCCATCTTCTACCGCTGGGTCTCTCTTATACCTTCTCCTCTCATATACTTTCCAGCCCCTAACAGAAACATTTAAAGAGTTGGCTGAATCAAAAGGAAACTATATTCAGTTGAGGCTGAGAATACCATCAGAAGAACCATTTCATCTAATATGGTCCTCAATATCAAACTGATGTAAAATTAAAAGGGAGATTGCAACAGTGAGAGCGGGATCTTTAGAACTAATAGCATCAGTTATAGACCAGGATATATTTGATATTAAAGGGTGCATCCTTAGCCTCCAAATTGTTGTGTAAATGCTTAGGAATCCCAAGCCAATCAACTATTGGAATAGTTAACCCTTTGACCATTACCAATCTGCCAAGTGGAGTTATCAATAATCAAAGCAAGACTGTGCTTAATACCATGCCAAACAGATGATTGACGATAAAAATCACAACTCTCAACTTAAGAATTCTGGCCAATTCGAAGTCAAAATCAAGAAAATCCATAGTTTCATCAAAGGAGCTTGATTAAGAGCATACAAGGGTTTACGGCCCAAACCTCCTTGATAGACCGACAAGATTGCTTCCAATAAACAGTGACCAACTTAACGTTGTAACATTGCTAGTCCACATAAAGTTTCTCATCCAGAATTCCATGGTTTTAATCACACCTTGGGCCACGAGTAAACTCTAAAGTAGTGCAAAAGGTTGTTGATAACGGAAGATATGAGAATTATCCTGCCCTATATGATAGCAAAAAAGCTTTCCAAGTATGAAACTTTTCCTTAATTCTATCAGCCAAACCTTGCAAATGAATTCTAGGAGAGGTTTACCAACAAAATTAGTAATGCCCAAATTATTAAAAGCCAATGAATTTTCTGAGAAACCAAGAGTATCAACCACAACTTCTTCCTAGAATGTGTCCAACCAGAAATATGAAACTTGGACTTAGTAATAATGACTTCCTGATCAGCATTATCTTTATAAGATTGGAAAAGGTGCATGATACAATCTTATCCAGGAAAGATTACGGTCAATTATGACTTTGAATTTCTTCTGAAATATAAACATGAATGATATAATTCACAATCTAGTAGATTGATAAGTAAAGGAAGATTTGTCACAAAAAAGTCACTCTTTGATGAGAACCAATAATAGAGACACCTCAATCAATAAGACTCATAAGTCAAGGAAGATTTGTCACAAAGATATCAATCTTTGATTAGAATCTGAGGTCTAAGCCAAGAACAAAAAGAATCTCTCTTTAATGAAATAAAATTTAATATATGATTAAAAGTGTTTACATCAACTTTTGGTACCTCTATATATAAGCACATAAGTTTAAGAAAACTCAAGTCCAAAAACATAAAATAAAAACTGCAAATAAATTAAAATAAATTTACAAATACTTTTATTTGTCAAACTATTCTATAATTGTGCTCCAAGGCATGATCTTCGTGCTTTCATGTCCTTTGAATGTCAAAGGCTCCTCCTCAAGTTCTTTTATGGAGTCAAGGGATAGTCTTCTACCATTGCACAACTGCTGCAAGTTTGACTTGGTGAACCTATGAAAAATGGTAGCATCATTAGCATATAATGTGAGCTGGAAAACACATACCGTAAGGTCTTATCATCGGGAGAAGAATTTTCTGTGAAGACAAAAGAGTAAGGGCACGACTTAAAACTTCTTTTGCAAGACAAGAGAATTGGGGATAATAGATACCCTTGTCTAACTTCTTCAGAGCTGGAAAGAAACCAACAGCTTTGTGATTGACAGAAATGAAAATCTTGGAAGATTGAAGCACCAACTTGACCCATAGACATAGCTGAGGACAGAAGCCAAACCGATGCAAAACTTGAAGAGTGAAATCCCACTTAAAGAGTATCAAAAGCTTTTTCGATATCCACTATTACCCGCATATTGTCTTTTCCTTAGCAAATTAATCCCTTCGGAAAGTACTCTACAATAAGAAATGTTCCTATCCTTGAGAAAGCCTCTTTGCTGACTAGAAATAAGTTTATCAGCTATGAATTGATTCCTTCAGCAAGGATCATTGTCATAATTTTAAACTTAAAATTGGACAAAGCAACAGGTCTATAATTGGAGTAATCTTTATTTTAAGTACAAGTATACATGCTTTTGTTTTTGTTTTGCAACATAATTTCATGTCAAGCAGTACAATTTTTTTATTGGAAGCATGCATTACAGATTGCAAGGGAATTGCGACTACGGGATATTGGTGGTATCATTGTAGTAGATTTCATTGATATGACAGATGAAGGTGAGTGGGAATCTCCCACTTGTTTGTGCATTTGAAGTATTTAGTTACTCGAAGAAGGCATCTCTCTGATATACTTTTAAAATATTTTCGTAGTACTGATTGCAGTTTCAAAATCACTGACTAAAATTTAAAATAATCCTACTTGGTAGTTTTCATGGGAACTTTTTTGTGTTATTTTTAACCTTGGCATATTTAAGAATGCATAGCTTTTAATCTTCACCTTATAAGCTCACTAGTCATGACCATGCAGAATTTTTCTACCTGAATTGTATGCATGCATGGTATTATATGTATTGTTGCAAATTAAGTTATCAATGGCAACAAAATTTTATTATTGATGGATTATTTAGCTTGAATTTGGCACATTAAAATTAAGCATGATTATTATTGTTAGTGTTCCTCTTGCTCTCAAACAGTATTCTCACTAATTAAAATGTTATTTTCCTGTGAACTATTCTCACTGATTGAGGCTATGCCTCAAGGGCTCAGTGGAAACAACCTCTCTCGTTTAAGTGTATAAAGTTCTCGAGTTTAAGTTCGACGATGATATTTAAGTATGAAATACTTAAGCTTAACATCTTTCTTGGTGTTGTTATTCTTGAAGTCCTTATCAATTCATGTATTTATTAAATTTGGATTCTTCTTGATCAGCAAATAAAAGATTGGTCTATGAAGAAGTCAAGAAAGCCATTGAGAGAGATAAATCAATGGTGAAGGTCTCTGAATTGTCCAGACATGGACTTATGGAAATAACTCGGAAGAGGGTAGGTTGCTTGTCTATGGTGAATATTAGCTATTTTTATCCCATGCATCAGACACAAGTGTTCAAATAGGAAGATGTGTTTCATATGAAACATTATGTGATCTTCCCCATTTTTTTTTTATATATAGTTTTCTTGTGGTTTCATTCAAGCATAACTTAGCAGTACCAAATTTACAGATCACCATACTTCATGCTTGTTTCAACTCTTCAAATGTCTATAGATTGAAAGTAATAATGCTTGAACTACATTTTTCCTTTTTATTAAAATGAATTGCCATTGCTTTTTACCATTGTTTGACAGGTGCGGCCAAGCGTGACATTCATGATTAGTGAACCATGTGCTTGTTGCCATGCCACAGGCAGGGTGGAAGCTTTAGAGACATCCTTCTCAAAGATTGAACAGCAAATCTGTCGGCTTCTTGTAAGTAGAAACTTTCAGTCCCAGAATTTTGTTTCAGCTAAAATCATCAAGAGAAAAAAAAGAAAAAAAACCTCAAACCTAGGAGTGGGACAGTTGAATAGTTCTATTTGACATTTCTAAGCAACTGGAACCAATAATTTATTTCTAGCCTGTTCTAGTTGTTGGTGCAATATATTTTTATTCTTTCTTAGTTATTGGTTATTGGTCTCCCTAGATCATAATGTTCTGTCCATTGGCAGTGTTGATACTTGTTAGATATATTAAATTATTAGATATCGTAGATAGATATCTTTTCTTTACTTTTTATCTTCAGTTATTTTATTATTATTTTTTATTTGTATTTTGAACTTTGTTCATATTTCATTTATTATAAATACAATACCCTATGTGTATTTTCTACACAAGGGAGATTAATCTCATACATAATTTTTTCACTATATTCAATATGATATCTAGAGCCTGGTTCTTTTGAAAAATTTTCATTGTCCTTGTCCTTTGCAACTGTTGTTGCTGTCATTGGAGCTACAGTTTCGATCGATGACCATATGGTTCTGCTCGTCATGGCCTGGCGACTCTAACACCATCGAGATCGCCGCTATCAGAGTCTGGACCACACACCGGATGAAGTTTGCAGACGCCGTCTTTTCCAGCCACACGTGGCGGAGCATGCATCATCTTCTTCGGCTCCAATCACCATCGCTGGACTCGCCACGACCTCCTCTCTCCCGATCTGGCCTTGTTGCCTTGATTGGAGAAACTTGGATTTAGGGTTTCTCTCTCATATTCATCTATGGTTTCATGGTGAGTTTGAGATAGGTGATTAACACTGGATCTGAGTTTCATGGTCTTTATCATCTCTGCCCTTCTACACATAATGGCGCACTTATAGAGTCTCCATCTCTTCTGCATGCTCAGTTAAGTTATCCCAGTCTTGTCAAATTGCAACCGTTTGTTTTCAACTTATCCAAATTATCTAGTTTTGTGTGAGTCGGGTTAATTAGGCAATCACAATCTTAGTTCGTTTCCTCGTAGTGTCACCCAATGTGCTCGTCCCCTTTTGCCTTAGTTAATTTTGACATTTGGGAACCTAGTGATGTGAAGTCTAATTTAAGTTTCCAATATTTTGTTACTTTTATTGATGATTATTCTAGATGTACTTGGTTGCTTTTAACGAAAAATCGTTCTGAATTATTTCATATCTTGCAATCTTTTTTTAATGAAATTAAAAACTCAATTTGGTGTTTTTATTCGAACTTTGCGAAATGATAATGGCCACAAACATCTTTCTCATTCTTTTAGACAATTTATGGCTTCTCATGGCATTCTTTATCTTATTTCACGTGCTTATACACCTTAACAAAATAGGGTGACTAAGCGCAAAAATTGATATTTTATTGAAACAACTTGCACTCGTTTAATTCATGCAATTCTTCAATATTTTTGTGGTGATGCTTTTCTTACTACATGTTATCTCATTAATGGCATGCCCTTTTCGATTTTAGATGATAAAATACCTCATTCTATTTTATTTTCTCATGAACCTCTTCATCCTTTACTTCTAAAAGTTTTGTAGTGTACATGTTTTGTTCATAATTTTAGTCCTAATCTTGATAAGTTATCTCCTCAATCACAAAAACGTGTTTTTTTAGGATTTATTAGATCACAAAAAAGATACAAGTGTTTTTTTCCTTCTCTTAACTGCTATAATTTTTTTTTTGTAGATGTCACCTTCAATGAGTGTTCTTTTTATCTTAAAGGTCATTCTTCTTTTGATATGTCTCCATTTAATAGTCAATATTCCTAGTCCAGTTAATATTCCTTTTATTTGTGGTCCTTCAATAGTGCCTTGTCCACCACCACCACCATCACCGTCATCAATTCTTCTTCACCACCACTTTAGGTTTATAGTCAGAGACATTGTTCTCAACAACCACTAAGTGATTCAATTCAAGGGCCAACTTCTTTATCTTCTCTGGCTCTGACAACTGAGTCTGATATTCCAATTGCCCTCCAAAAGGGTATCTATTCTACGTGTAATCCCTCTCCACATTATATTGCTTTGAGTTATCATAGTTATGTTCACTTTTTATACCCGTCTTTCATCTATTTCTTTTGTGGCCATTCCAAAATTTATCAATGATGCCTTAGCCCATCCTGGTTGGCACCATGCCATGCTAGATGAACTAAGTGTTTTTCATAATAGTGCAACTGGGGAGCTTGTCCTATTATTGTCTAGGAAATCTGTTGTTGGTACCATGCCATGCTAGATGAACTAAGTGTTTTTCATAATAGTGCAACTGGGGAGCTTGTCCTATTATTGTCTAGGAAATCTGTTGTTGGCACCATGCCATGCTAGATGAACTAAGTGTTTTTCATAATAGTGCAACTGGGGAGCTTGTCCTATTATTGTCTAGGAAATCTGTTGTTGGTTACAAGTGGGTTTTTTCTATCAAAGTTGGTTCTGATGGTACTATTGATCGCCTCAAAGTTCGTCTTATAGTCAAAGATTACACAGATTTTTGGGTTGGATTATGGTGATAAATTTTCTCCAATGGCAAAGATAGCTTGTGTTTGTTTATTTATATAATCATGGTTGTTATTCAATAATGACCTCTTTATCAATTGGATGTCAAAAACGTGTTACTCAGTGGAGCTTTGCAAGAAGAGATTTATATAAAGCAACCTCTAGGATTTGTTGCTCATGGGAAGCCTTATGTCATCTTTGCAAATCCTTATATAGCCTAAAATAGTCTCCTAGGACCTGGTTTGAAAAATTTAGCAACATTGTTCAACAATTTGGTATGACTTGGTGTGAGGCAGATCATTCAATCTTTTATTATTACTCAAGTGCTGAATGTGTTTACTTGATAGTATATGTTGATGACATCATTCTTACAAACAGTAACAACCATGGCATCACCCAAATGAACCAACATCTTTGCCACCATTTTCAAACCAAAGATCTTAGCAAACTTAGATATTTCATAGGTATTGAGGTGGTACAATCCAACAATGATATTATTATATTTCAAAGGAAGTATGCATTAGAGATTTCAGAGGAAACTTGGTTGATGAATTCAAAATCTATTGACACACCCATGGATCCTAATACTTTACTTTTACCAAATCATGGGGAGCCGTCAAATCCCGAGCATTATAGAAGATTAGTTGGAAGTTAAATTATCTTACAGCTACTCGTCTTGACATTTTTTTGGCAGTCTGTGTGGTAAGCCCATTTCTTAATTCCCCATGTAAAGATCATTGGAATGCAGTCATACTTATATTAAAGTACATTAAAGGAGTTCCCAGAAAAGGGTTGTTATATAGATCCAATAACCATAAAGAAGTTTGTTATTATGATTGGGCATTATGAAATAGTGGAAGATATGAGGGGAAATCTCCCTTGTGTTAAATACACACATAGGGTTCTCTATTTATAATAGAAGAAATATGGGCTAAGCCCAAAATACAAATAAGAAATATAAACAAACTAACTAAAGATAAGAGATAAATATAAACTAAATATAATATCTCTAACACTCCCCCTCAAGCTGGAGCATACAGATTGTATGGACCAAGCTTGGAATAAATAAACTCAATTTGAAATATATGATCTGTCTTCAAGAGTGTGCGACAAACAGATGCGCAATCACATGTCGACGAACAACTAACGGCAATTTATGGACAGTGGTGGACAACTGCGAAACTTCAAATAACACCATGAAACTTCAAGTGGGATGACTTTGACAAAATAGCACCATCAAGTAAGGATGAGGCTTGCATCAAAACTACAGGGATTGCCATCACTGACTGACGGGGCCTGTAGTGGCTAAAAGCGACAAAACTACAGGGAATGCCATCACTCACTGATGGGTTCTGTAGTGGCTAAAAGCAACAAAACTACAGGGAATGCCATTACTCACTGATGGGTTCTGTAGTGGCTAAAAGCAACAAAACTACAGGGAATGCCATCACTCACTGATGGGTTCTATAGTGGCTAAAAGCAACAAAACTGCAAGGACTGCCATCATTTACTAGTGGAGTCTGCCTAACTTGGTTCATACTCCCCCTCACGACGAACGGCGGAAATGACGGCGCGCCGATGACAGACCGTGAAAGTGGAAGATCATAATGAGCTCTTATTCATCAAAGCACCCAAAAAACAAAGGGTTGGTCATAATTTTAGTGTTGAAATTTCTTGGTGTTAACCGCTAACTGTCCTTGAAGACCTTTCAGAAAAAGATAAGATAGCGGAAGCAGTAGAGGTAGGACTGGCAACAGATTGTGACAACAGTGACTGATTGCAGTGGCGGCACAAGCAACGGATGGCAAGAAGGTCCAATCGGTGCAGCACGAGAAAAGGGAATTAGAACCCATTCGTGGAGGCATTCGTGGAGGCATACACCAGAACGCAGATACGAGAGGAAGATTCCGCAATGCGAAAGTGTGTGGCGAGAAGACGAAGATGCTGAAGACAATGACGGCAACAATGGCTGCTTTGGAGGGTCATACCGGAGAAAGGAAGCTCTAGCGAGAAGACGACTGGAGACGACGGCCGAAGACGGTGGCCGGAGACGGTGGCTGGAGACGATGGCTGGAGACGGTGGCCGGAGACGGTGGCCGGTGACGGATAGCGACGAAGGATGATGACCGATGACGAGTAGCGGTGATGCACAATGGAAGCAGTGGCCTTTCTTTGGCTGAAGCAAAATGACATAGGTTGAAAGACTTTTAGTAGGGGCTGCCGGCGACCATGGCGGCCGGCCGCCGGCAGACAGCGAAGACAATGGCTAAAGAATCAGAGAACCTTGCTCTGATACCATATGAAATAGTGGAAGATATGAGGGGAAATCTCCCTTGTGTTAAATACACACATAGGGTTCTCTATTTATAATAGAAGAAATATGGGCTAAGCCCAAAATACAAATAAGAAATATAAACAAACTAACTAAAGATAAGAGATAAATATAAACTAAATATAATATCTCTAACAGGCATGATCTCCTTCTGATATAGAAGGTTTACATCCAGATACTGTGTTTTCACTGGTGGTAACTTGATCTCTTGAAAAAGTAAGAAATAAAGTGTTGTGGCAAGATCTAATGCTCAAGCAGAAAATAGAATTTTGGCCTTAGCCACTTGTGAGTTTGCTTGGCTTAAGCAATTGCTTAGAGAGTTACAAGTTAAAGATGTCATTCAAATTACACTTATATGTGATAATCAGACAGATGGCTCTTCATATTAGTTCTAATTTTGTTTTTCATAAGAGAACCAAACATATTGAGATTGACTCTCATTTTATTTGAGAGAAGATTGTATATGAAGACATCAAGATTAACTCAAGTGATTAGTTAACTGATATTTTCACTAAGTCTTTACGGGGACCGAGAATTAATTATATTTGTAACAAGTTTGATAGATACGATTTGTATGCACCAACTTGAGAGAGAGTGCTAGATATATTAGATTATAAGATATCTTAAACAAATATTTTATCTTTATCTTTTATTTTCTGTTACTTTGTTACTATTCTTTACTTGTATTTTGGGTTTATTCCATATTAATCCTTAAGTTTATTTTCTACACAAGAGAAAGTAATTTCATACATAGTTTTTCCATTATATTCAATAATACTCATTGGACCGACTAGTGAGTGTGATTTCTTATTTGTTGTCATGCACATCCCAGGCAACAATGGACCATAAGCAAGACCCTGAAAAACCCAAGTCGTGGCCAAAATTTATTCTGAGGGTTGATCATCGTATGTGTGAGTACTTGACTTCAGGGAAAAAGACAAGACTTGCGACATTGAGCAGTTATCTGAAAGTCTGGATTCTCCTGAAGGTATAACTGATCAATAAATAAAATTTAATGATTGTTGCTATGCTTGTACACGTTTACCATGCTTTATATTTATTGATTCAAGTTACTTTTAGGATAAAATACCTTCCATTGCTTAAGGGAAGTACTGGAAATGTTAGTTTTACATTGCGAAGTGTGGGATAAATTATCATTGCCATGGTTATTCATTTTAATCCTAATATTTTGAATCCTCTATTTTAGGAATGCTTCCTAGATTTTATCTTTTTTTTCACTGTATACCACACCCGCCTAGTAAATGGCACCTAGTGCCATTGAGATTGTTAGAAGCTAGGTTGGAATTTATTTAATGGCCTAATTTTTTGTCATACCTAGATTTTAGTGTCAGCCTATATTAAATTTGATTTTGGATTCATAAAGTAGGCTACGAAATAATTGTGTTTCAATTAATTTTCAAAGGCTTCCAATTTAGTCCTGCATTGCTTAGCAGTGATTAGCTGCTTGTAATTCTCAGGTTGCTAGAGGGTTGACTAGAGGATCGTTTGAGGTCAAACCATTTACGGATGACAAGGTGGAAAAAAACCAGCATCAAGTTGCCATTTCAATGTTAAGATCCTCGGAGGCCAGAACCAAAAAGCCTGGCCAGAATGTGACTCTTGTTCAAGTGAAAAAATCAAAGGCTAGGGGAAAATGAACAGTTTTTCCTTGAAATATTATATGATCTTGTTCCACATGAATTTTGTTTTTGCCATACTCAGGGACTAAAACTTGGGTCAAAGGTTGGAAGGGCAAAAATAATGAGTTCACTTTTGGGAGTAAGTTAAAATGGCTCTAATAGGTATAGCTTTTAGGCAAGTAAATGCTACCACCAAACTTATCTCAACGAGCAATTTTGTTCATAATCTTTTCAAGTGATTACAGGTAGCAGCACTCTTCACATCATTTGACATACCAATCAACTCTGCCATGGAAGGATAAGAGAGAGAAACCCGGGCACTCCAGCAATCATTTAGCATGATCTACAGAAATAAAATCCACAATGATTGAAAATTTTACTTCCTGTCCAAGCGAGAGAAAACAGTTCAAGAGTAGTGCTAGTGTCGTCATAAAAAACAATAGCATGAGTATAGTTATGAATATTGCAGTGCTACCCCTATGAATTTTATTTTTGTACATCATTTTTTGACTTTATTCTTATAATTTCTCAATATTTTATGATTACTCACATTTGGGTGAAAATGAGTTAAATTGAGGTAGATTGTGATGTACAAGGCCGAGCTTGACTTGTTTTTAAAATTAAATGCTCAAGAATATATCTTGGAATAGACTAACGAGTTTATATTTATATGCAAGTCAGGTCAAAAAGCCTTTAAATAGACTATAATAATTATATAACTTTATAATAGTTAAATTTCAATATTATACTATTACTGCTGTTACATATAATTGTTACTATTTCCAGAAACTAGCCTAGTCCTTTAACTAATTGTTACTTTTTTTAAAGCATTTGTTTGATGTAAGTTAAGGATACAGTTTTGTCTATTTTCATCCCTATGGACACTCCACCACTCCTTATAATTAGCACTCTAATTGCATTATTCAAACAGTATGACAACTTATATGATACCTGAACCACATTAAACCATTATAATTGATGGCTGCTGGAATTTATGTCTAAATTAGTTGTGGTATTTATGTCATTCCAAAATGTGCTTAGTTTATTTTATTTTAATAAAAGGATAATTTATCTTATCAATTTCAGAAGGAAATTCTATGAAAAAAAGTACTATTCGTATAAATAATCAATTATTAAAACATGGATTAGATTGAAAGGAGACAAGAAAAAAAAAATGTTTCAAATGCAATGCTTTTAAAATCAGAAAGGTGATTGAACTTTAAAAATCATCAGTTTATGATTCATCAAGCTGATAATAACCACCTCTCATTCCAGAATGAACTTTTCAGGCGTAAAATATGTTCCGAAAAACCATGAGATGTGGCTAAAACTTTACCATTTAGAGAAAGATAATAATTCATTAGTCCAATTAGTTGAACAGACCAGTCCAAATATAAAAAAGCTATGAATAAAAGAATCTGTAAAGCCATAACAAATTTTAAGGAAAATGAATGAATTTGTAACATCACAATCCCAAGTGTCATCCCAGTTGCCGAAACTGATAAAAAAGATGTGTTCTTTTTATGGCAATGAAAAAACACTTCAAACTTTGGAAATATCTTCCCTGTCTTATTCTTTGGGGAAATACTTTTCTCCTCTCTTTACAAGAATGTCATGTCTTAAAACAGAAACAAAATCAAGCACCAAAATTACATGGCCACCTCCCCTAACAACTGACAATTGAAAAAACTATTATTATATCTTCGAATTTTCCACTAAAGTAGTAAAGTGGGTGAAAATGCAACAGAGAAAAATATTGTAAGTAATGGTAATGTAAATGATTTTTACAGGTCATCAATAATCTGTAAATTTATTAATTTCTACAATGCTTATCTTAAAAAACAAAAGAAACAGTGATTTCTGGTCATTTAATAATTATACTAATAATGCATAGAAATTACGCTCAATGCAAAATTGAAAAGCACAAAAAAAAAATCAACTTAAGCATTTGTGCTACAGTCATCCAGATGGCTAATGGATATAAGGGGTCTAAGAACGAAACAAATTTAAATTAAGAACTTCAAAACTTCAAAGTAGTCACTACTCTTACAATACAAAAACTATAACGATTTTACTCCTCACTGCTAAGGCTAAAGGATACAAATTCTCAAATGCAACACATATAACAGCTAAAAGTACATTTGAGTATATTTCAATATATCAGCCATTGGAGTTTCAATTCTCACATTAGTTTGCTGCAACATTACAGGTATTAATGCCATCCTTGCAATCACTGGTCAAATCATTGAAAGTTTCAAGCTGCTTTTTACCTCTCAAGAATACTTCTGTATCAACGGACACTCTCATGTAACCATCGAATTCAACTCCAACTCCGTTATTGAGTTTTGTTGTATCAGAGTACCACTCACTGGTTTCATCCCAAAGTTCTTTATACTCGTCAAGAAAATGAGTGGTATACTTGTCTTTAAGAGGGTCGAAGAAAGATGTATCAGGTTCATTTGTTGCTATGTAGAGATTCCTTCCTTCCTCAATTTTGTCACCCAAGGTTGAAAGAAGTGCATCAGGAGAAGTATGTGCATCAAGATTAGGCCACAGCTCCTTGTTCCTTGCCTTTTCCCCTCTCACAACATGAACAGAATCGTAGTCCCAATTCATCTTTGAAGCTATTGCAGACACTATATCCATCAACCTCCTTGATTTCCATAACAAATGCCACGGCCTTTGAACTACGGATTCTGTCTCTCCTTCACACACTCTATACCAGTAGTTATCTGGCTCCACAGATCCAAACTTCCTCATGATCAAGGTATCCTTCACATCCCTAAGCTTCATGGGTGTAACCCTAAAATCTTCCACAAGATGAAGACTCATCCCATCTTTATGTTGCCACTTGTTCCAGTCTTCCCAAAACTGCTTCTTGTCCAACACAGATGCCGCCTCCTTTAAATGCTCAAAATCAAAGTAGAACCTGAAATCTTTGCCCTCCTCATCCAGCCTTGATGATGTGTAAATCGAAGACAGACATATGCTCAAATCCATTATCAACGTTCGGTTCAGGTACTGAGCTTCCCCAAGAGCACACAAGAAACTCCACAAGTAATGATTCATGCTCTTACACCTGTCTCCACCACCTTCATAAATCAAATATTTACCATGACTAAATGAACTTTCAGATTCTACCACAGGGAGACTGTCATTAACAAACTCTCCAACAACTGGTAATGCGCTGGCCAGCTCCAGATTCGCTGGCGTCTTCTCCAGCCCACCTTTCAGATGCTTCTTCCTCTTTCTGGCATTTACACCCGTGTGGTACTCCCCAATGCTAACAATACTAAGTGTACAATTCTCAGACCTATCAATCACAAACCGCCTATAATCCTTATAAAATGCAGCAGCTTTCCCTTCCTTAGGCCTAAATCGCCAAGCCATATCGCAAGTGTTGTCATTGGAACCGGAAACTGGCTTCCCAAATCGGTAAAAATGGATATCCTGAAACTTGTCAATGGTTGCCCTCATCATCAAATGAAACACCTCAGGGTCCTTACAATCAATAGGGCCACTCACATCACACTGAGAAGCTGAGGCAGTATCGCCGCCATCAACATTATCGGCACTAACCAAGTTATCAACATCAGTTGAGTTGATAATGGAGCCAAAAACTGTTTCATTAGCGGCCATGAAATCCTCCCCTGTTCTAACAACAGAGTTATCAGACTTAAAAGTGGCATTGGATTTGGAAGTGAGGAATGTGGTGATCTTGGTTGAGGGGTGAAACAGAGGATCCTCAGGTTCATAAGTGGCAGCCATAATCGTGAAAACCAAAACCCCAATAACAAAAAATGAGAAGCAAACGTTCCCAATCATGGCCATGGCATTCTGACCTAAATTCTCAGGCCGGAAAGTCCCGGTTCTAGAAAATGCAGACCGACCCAGCATTCTTATCGTGTATCAAATCACCCCGATATGCGTATCCTACAAGAACATCCAAAAACAATGATACCCAGTAAAGTAATAGGGATTATGACAGCGAAAAGGGTTTAAAGTTGTCATTTTTATTAGAGAGAAGAAATTATGAAATGAACAATCAAAGTAATTTGAAGATCTGAAAATGAACGAAGCAGAAGAAACTAAATCTTATGAGAGTGAACATATACAGATACAGATACCCATTTATCAAGATCTGAATTCAGAATTCAGAATTCAGAATTCAATTGATAACTTACCTTTTATCTTGAAAAAAGATGGATCAAGCAAAAGGGCATCACTGACACCCTCCCTCTCTCACTCACTCACCGAATCTTTCGGTGCTGTTCATATATGAAAGTGGTCAACACAAAATCGCATTACGATTATTCAAATATTAAAAGAAAAAATAAAAATAAAAAAATTATGATATGATAGTACAAGATATGAGCGGAATGGGCACCTACTTAATGAAAAGATGAAATAGTTAATTAATACACAAATTTAAAATTAGTAATTTACTTTTTTAAATAAAGTAAATTTTGGGAAGATAATTATTTGTTCGATATTTTCACAATTAATTATAATGGTTTTATTATTATGATAATGGGTTTTTGGTAAGAACAAAACTTGGTCACCGACAATGGCAAAAGGGTAATTATCACACGCCACTCTACGCTGCCACGTAATTCCATACCTTTTCTTTTTGGACACTTCAATTTCTGATATAGTTTCCGGTAATATAAAAGAAAAACCAAATCCTACATATTAAAATTACTAAGTAATATTTAACAGTACTAATTTTACTTTTTGCAAAAAGAATTTATTCCTTTTATTTAAAATAATATTTTATGAAACTATTTTTTATTTGATGTTAAAAATGAAGAATTGAAAATAAAACTGCAATCAAATGAATGTCACACAGTAGTCATATTAAATAAAGCAAAATTATTTGAATAATTTTGTATTCTATATCAATATTCAAGATTTGGAAGTATTTATACCAGTCTTTCTAGTAATTTTCTTTTCACCAAGACAAAGTTTGGTTTTTAATCTCTTAAAAAATGTGTACCTATTTCTAATTTTGAAATGTACCATATAATTTTATTTTCTGTAAAATATCGTTTATAGAGTGATGCATTTCAAAATTAGAAAATTTAAAATAGCTAAAAAATAATTAGAGAACAATATATATATATATATATATATATATATATATAATCCGTTCTTTTTTGTTTTATTTTTTTTCTTTTTTTCTTTTTTTTCTCTTATCATTTTCTTTTTAAATCTCAGGGTCATGAAGATTATGGGCGTGAGAGTGTTGGTAAATATTTATTATTTAAATTGCAGTTTTTAGATTTTAAATAAAAAGTCAGTTACTGACCCAAGCATTTAGGGATAAAACTATTTTTTAGTTTAGTAATTATTTCAACACACGTCTCTTGCGTGAAATGAGTGGGTTAGTTAATTTTCAGTTTTATTTTCATGTTATAAGTTTTTATTATCATTTATTAATCAAACAACAGAGAGTGTAGACTTACAAAATTATATTATTGGTCTTCTGTTTACCTTTGGTATCAGAGTTCCTTTCAAGGGGCCTGAACTTGAAAAGTCTGATTGTATATTAGGTGTGTGTAAACCTAGAAGGGGATCTGAACGAGGATAAGAGCGAGTGTAAACACTAGTAGAGTGCAAACAATGAGTAAGTCATTAGAAAAGTTGAAGCATGGCAGATTTAAACAACTACGTGCAACCATCAATTTCCAAATTTGATGGCCACTGCAATCATTGGGCAAAGTTGATGGAAAATTTTCTTCAGTCCAAGGAGTTTTGGGGTATTTGGTGGAACATGGTGTCATGGATGTTTATAACAAGATCAATGCAATAGAAACTAGAACTAAATTAATGGAGGAGCAAAAGTTGCAGGACTTGAATCTATATCAAGCAATTGATAGAGAAATTCTGGACACTATTCTGAATGATGAGACATCCAAAGATATATGGGGTTCAATGAAGCAGAAATTTCATGGATCAAACCGGGTAAAACGTGTACAATTGCAAGATTTGCGCAAGGATTTTGAGCTCCTACAAATGAAGGATGGAGAATATGTGAATTCATACTTTTCTCAAACTTTGAAGATTGTTAAGAGCATGAAAGCATGCGGTGAAAATATGCAAGAAAATATTATTACTGCAAAAATTCAGCGGTCAATGATAATGAAATTCAATTATGCAGTATGTTCTATTAAAGAATCCAACAACATGGAAGCCATGACAATTGATGAACTTCAAAGTAGTCTCCTCGTTCATGAACAACGAATGATGTTGATTGTAGATGAAGAGTAGGTGATGCAGGCGGTGACATATGAGAAAAGTGAGAGAGGCAGAGGAAGAGGAAGAGGAAGAGGTAGAGGTTCCTTCTGAGGAAGAAGTAGAGGAAGACAACATTCAACAAAGCAAAAGTTGAATGCTTTAAATGTCATAAACTAGGACACTTTCAGTATGAATGTCTTTAGTGGGAGAAGAAGGTAAATTATGCTGAAGTAGACAACAAGATGGAACAAGAGGATGAGCTCTTGTTAATGACATCCATAGAGTTTAAGGAGGGGAAGAACAATGAGTGGTTAGACTCTGGATGCAGTAACCACATGAGTGGTAACAAAAATTGGTTCACACAATTAGATGAAAACTTCCGACACAAAGTAAAGCTAGGCAGTGATACACACATTGTTGTGACAGGGAAAGACAATGTACGATTGGTGGTGAATGAGGTCCCATACATGATATCAAATGTCTATTATGTTCCTGAACTCAAAAATAATTTATTGAGTTTAGGACAGCTTCAAGAAAAGGGCAGATTATGGAGGTTAACATGAGCAATAACATAATGTTTGTGCTTATAGTTACCGTGACTTCAAAAAATACTACATGTTTTCAGGCCACTCTAGAACAAAATTCTCAACTGTGGCACAATTGATTGGGACATTTAAGCTATGATGGCTTAAAATTTCTTGTTTTAAAACAAAATGGTGAACGCTGCCATCTATCACTACACCTCAAGATTTGTGCACATACTGCCTTGCTGGAAAACAGCACCGCAATACTATGTCAAAGAGGAGCTTATGGAGAGCATCAGAAAAATTACAACTAGTTCATGCATATCTATGCGGTCCTATTCAACCTTCATCCAACAACAATAAGAAATACTTCCTAAGTTTTATTGATGATATGTCCCGTAAGACTTGGGTGTACTTTTAAGTGAGAAGGCAGAAACTTTTTCGTTGTTTAAAAGTTTCAAATCAATGGTGGAAAAGGAACTTGGAGAAAACATTCTTTGCTTACAGACAGATAGAGGAGATGAATTCAATTCTAAGATTTTTGGTGATTTTTGCAAGAATCAAGGCATAGAAAGACAATTGACAACAACTTATACTCCTCAGCAAAATGGAGTTGCTGAAAGGAAAAACAGAGTCATCATGAATACGGTTCAGTCAATGCTTATAGGAAGACATGTTCCCAAAATATTTTGGCCAGAGGCAACAAGATGGTGTGTTCATATTCTTAATAGGAGCCCCACAATTGCAGTACAAGATAAAACTCCTGAGGAGGCTTGGAGTGGAATAAATCCTTCGGTTGCTTATTTTCGAGTATTTGGGTGTATAACTCATGTACATACACCAGATCAGCAACGAGTTAAGTTAAATGGAAAGAGTAAAATATGTGTTCTTCTTGGAGTGAGTGATGAGTCCAAGGCTTATAGGTTGTTTGACCCCGTCAGTCAAAAGATCATTATTAATAGAGATGTTATATTTGAAGAAGAAAAAGGCTGGGATTAGGAGCAACATGATAAAAACAGTCAACACACTGTTTTGGATTTGGGTGAAAATACAACACAGGATAGTGACAACAAGGAGCAAACTGAACAGAATGGAGCAAATTCTTCAAGGTAGCAAGTAGTAGAAAATTTGAATGAAGGTAATTTTGAAATTAATAATGATCAAAATGAGTCTAATCTTCAGCGGATTAATACTTCAGTTGAAGGAAAGGTTAGAAGATGTAGAAGAGAACCAGTTTCGGTGGTTGATTATGCAAAGGGAGAAGGCCTCTTAGATGAAGATAGTGAAAATGCATTGGTGATAGAAGACGATTCAGTGATATTTGAAGAAGCTGTCAAAACCAAAACTTGGAGAAATACAATAGAGAGAGATGAAGGCCATAGAAAAGAACAAAACATGGGATTTAATAGATCTGCCAATAAGAGTCAAGCCAATTGGAGTCAAATGGATATTTAAAACCAAACTCAAAGAAAATGGAGAAATTGACAAATTCAAAGCTAGGTCGGTGGCTAAGGGGTATGCACAACAATATGGAGTAGACTACATAGAAGTATTTGTACCAATGACCAAGATGGATACCATACACATCATTCTTTCAACAACAGCTCAATATGGCTGGACTATTTTCCAGTTAGATGTGAAAAGTACATTTTCGCATGAGGATCTCAAGGAGGAAGTATTTGTGCAGCAACCCGCTGGTTTTGTGAAGAAAGGTGAAGAAGGCAAGCTATACAAGTTATGAAAGGCTCTTTATGGACTCAAACAAGCACCAAGAGCCTGATACAATAAGATAAAGACATACTTCATGAGTAATGGCTTTGAAAGGTATTTTTGTGAACACACATTGTTTACAAAATCAAAGGGAGGTAACATTTTAATTATGAGCTTATATGTTGATGATTTAATATACACTGGAAATGATGAGAGCATGTGTGATGATTTTAGAAATTCAATGATGTCAAAATTTGATATGTCAAATTTAGGAAGAATGAGATATTTCCTTGGAATAAAAATTTTGTAGCATACACATGGAACTTTTGTGTGTCAAAGGAAATATGTTCAAGATGCATGTTAAGACTCCGGCAAGTGTACCGAATTGTATCAAGTAATATAAATGGTAAGACCACGTATCGTTTTCCCTAGAGACTCATTGGCCTAGACAGTCATGTGATTTGTTGATTATTTAAGACTTGAGAACGAAAATTAGGTTTAAAATGCAAAAAGTAAATTGCATGCTAGTTTTGATCAATTGACCAAAGAATACGCAGGTGAATGATGTATGGACTAATTATGCTGTTGGGGTTTCCGACATATCCTATCCACTCTCATATATTTAAGAATTCAACTCCTTCATTAATGTTAATGCCACTTTCTAATTTACCCTAAACCCGATGTCTCGGTGAAGAGAGCTTACTCTTAATCACTGTTGGAAAACAGGTAGGCTTCTTTTTACACCAAGAGGGGGGGGGGGGGTGAATTGGTGGGTTTTCAAAATCAAAGTCTTTTCGCAATCTTTAAGTCAAAGTAGAAAACTTTACAAACTTTCTTGAATTGCAAGTAATGAAAATTCGTGTACAGCGGAAAATCGTAGTTGACTACGCAGATAATAAAGTCGACTGTAATTAAAAGAGTAGGGATGGAGAATTTCAAACGCTGGTTTTTATATTGGTTCGACCTCAATGCCTACATCCAATGTCCTTCCTGTACCCGGAAGCAAATGCACTATATGGTCAAGGTTTTTACAATAAGACTTTTATAGAAGACCTCCACGTCAAAAATATAAACCACCTCTCTAACCCTCTAACCAAAATATAGGCAAACCACACAGTAAGACTTGCAGCAAGATGTCCCCTCTCCTGCAATCCGCCAATCACTTTGAACAATTCTCAAAGTGAACCAGACTCCACGAGTCTATCCCATGTAATCACAACAGGTCACAACAGCAATCACCAACGGATGCCAACAAGAATCTTGATCAACTGGAAAACACCCTAATGTGCAGATATGTGATCAAGCAGTGAGTGCACAGTCAGTCTTCCTTTGAATCTCCTTCAAGCAAGATCACCACCGTCTTCTTGGAGAATTCTTGGAGCTCTATAATCTCAAAGGAACTATCTGAAACAGAATCTGAAAATGTTAGATCATCAAATGTCCAAAAGTCTTAGAATAACTTCATATTACATCTATTTATAGATTTATGTTAATCAGACGCTCCCTTAGTCGAATATGTTAATAATTCAATCGACTAGGTTATGACAGTTTTAACAGATTAGTCAAACCAGTAGCATACAGTCAAGCAAAATAAATTCTCATTCAATACAGTTGACTTATATTCAATGTTCAACTAACTTTTAAAAATATAGTCGTTACTGTTCATGAGCATAACAAAATTTCAAAGCAAACAACTAATACAGTCGAATGCGTGGCGTACACAGTCGACTTCGACATGTCAGAGCATTTTGAAATTCTTTCCTTCACAAAATATCACATAACACCATTTCTGAAAATCTGTACAAAGACTTTAGTATTGTCGATTCATTTAGTAATGGAGTCAACTTTACTGTAGCTTTGTTACACAACTTTAAGTTCACAAGAGTTCATGTGGTTTTCATCCTTTAAAACATGTGTAATTGATGAGCCAAGCCTTGATATGGATCTGCTGAACCAAGAGAGAAGCTTCACGAAATATAGACGCAACTGGAATCCAAGAACACACCGTCAATCTTCAAGCAGAGTCTGGACCGGTGTTGTTCCAACAGAGAAGCGGACAACGAAGGAGATAGTCATGGCAGCAGATGAAGAGGCAGTGTATGGCTATGGTGAAACGGAGGCTGTTCTTTGGAGGTGGCTACAATTCAGGCAGCCTTCCATACAAGGAAGGAAATTGTAGGGAAGAGGTAAGTAAGAGAGACTTTCGGAGAGAAAAGTTGGTTGTGCAAGCTTTTCATAATTTCAAGTGCTGGAAATGGTCAACAGCAAAGAAATTATCATTCATTCCAAAAGTGTTTTACAAAGGTAGCTGCCATGAATTTATAGACTATCCATGGAGCTGCAGCGTGGAAGTGATGAACCGAGAATGGTGGATCAGCTGCCACGTGGTAACCCATGTGAAAAAAATGAAAGCCTTCTAGAAAGGCTTATTTAAAATGTGCTAAAACAAATGAGCACGTGATCTGATGCTGATGGAAGGAAAGATCTTGCTGTGGTGTGCTTAGTAGAGAGTAGTGGTGCAGCTAGCAACTTTGACAATCATGTGGACAATTTTGCCCCTTCACTTGATGTCTCTAAATTCCACTTAAAATGTAGGAAGAGAACTTGCCTATTTGGATCCATGTCCTCAAGCTCTTCTTGGAGTCTTCTAGCCATATTTCTAGTAATAGGTCCATGGCCTAAGTCATCATCTCCTTCCCCTTGAAGAAGATTTGTCCTCAAATCCAAATCATCATCTGTATCTAATCCTGCAAAAGGACGAAGAATAGTAACATTAAAAGTAGAATGGACACCATACTCTGATGGAAGGTCTAACTGATAAGCATTGTTGTTGACCTTCTTAAGGATTTTAAAAGGGCCATCTCCTCTAGGACTTAATTTGGACTTCCTTTGAATAGGAAATCTTTCCTTTCTAAGGTGAAGCCAAACTAAGTCACCTTCCTTGAAAATGACTTCCTTTCTACCCTTATTGGGATACTTAGCATATCTCTCACTTTGTTGTTGTATTTGATTACTAATCCTCTCATGAAAAGTTTTAATAAATTTGGATTTAGAAATTCCCTCTTGATGAACAAATTCATGTGAAGAAGGTAAGGGAATTAAATCCATAGGTGTGAGAGGATTAAAACCATATACAGCTTCAAAAGGAGAGATTTTAGTAGTTCTATGAACTACCCTATTATAAGCAAACTCCACATGTGGAAGGTACTCATCCCAAGATTTGTGGTTACCCTTGAGGACTACTCTCAATAGAGTGGATAGAGATCTATTTACTACTTCAGTTTGACCATCTGTTTGAGGATGGCAAGTAGTAGAAAAAGAAAGCTTAGTCCCTAATCGAGACCATAAGGTTCTCCAAAAGTAACTAAGAAATTTTGAATCTCTATCAGAAATGATGACCCAAGGTAGTCCATGAAGTCTAACCACATCTCGAAAGAATAATCTAGCCACATTACTTGCGTCATCTATCTTGTGGCATGGTATAAAATGGGCCATTTTGCTAAAACGATCCATAACCACAAAAATAGAATCAAAACCCCTGGAAGTTTTTGGTAGCCCTAAGATAAAATCCATGCTAATATCTTCCCCAAGAGTTGAAGCAATGGGTAAAGGAGTATATAGACCATGAGGCATTGCTCTAGATTTAGATTCTAAATAAGTAATGCACTTAAAGCAATGCCTTTGGACTTCTCTCCTCATGTGGGGCCAAAAGAATTTCTCTTTTAGCATGCTTAAGGGTTTATCAACCCCAAAATGCCCCATCAACCCTCCCTCATGCATCTCTTTGACAAGGAGTTTTCTTTGTGAGCCTTGGGGTATACAAATTTTGCCTTCTTTGAAAAGATACCCATCTCTCACATAGAACCCTCCTTGTGGTTTTTGCAAACATGCCTCATATAAGGTGGCAAACTCACTATCTTGAGTATACAATTCTTTTATGTTATCAAACCCAAGAATTTGAGCTCCTAAAGTGGCTAGTAATGTATTTCTTCTTGACAAAGCATCCGCCACTATGTTAGAATTTCCTTTCTTGTATTTGATAACATAAGTGAATTGTTCAATAAATTCAAGCCATTTAGCATGTCTCTTTTGTAACTTGTGTTGGCTCTTCAAATATTTTAGTGATTCATGATCACTATGAATAATAAATTCCTTGGAAACAAGATAATGTTCCCAAGTTTGAAGAGCCCTCACAAGAGCATAGAGTTCTTTGTCATAGGTGGGGTAATTACAAGAGGCACCATGAAGTTTTTCACTAAAATAAGCAATTGGGTGACCTTCTTGTAATAACACAACACCTATTCCATTTCCAGAAGCATCACATTCTAGCTCAAAAGTTTTTGAAAAGTTAGGAAGAGCTAGAATGGGTGCTTGAGTGAGCTTCTCTTTGAGTAGCTCAAAAGCTTTTTGTTGTTTTTCTCCCCAAATAAATGTAACATCCTTTTTCACCAACTCATTGAGAGGTGAAGCTAGACTAGAGAAGTTAGGTACAAATCTTCTATAAAAACTTGCTAAGCCATGAAAACTCCTAACTTCTCCTACATTCTTTGGAGTTGGCCACTCTTGGATGGCCTTTATTTTCTCAGGGTCAACATGGACCCCATTTTTATTGACTACAAAACCTAAAAAAATGACACTATCAACACAAAAGGTGCATTTACCAAGATTTGCAAACAATTTATTAGTTCTAAGAATTGTTAAAACAACTCTCAAATGTTTTTCATGGTTTTGCAAATCTTGACTATATACCAATATGTCATCAAAATAAACAACTACAAACTTCCCAATGCAATCACTTAAAACATGATTCATGAGTCTCATGAATGTACTTGGGGCATTTGTAAGTCCAAAAGGCATTACTAGCCACTCATATAACCCAAACTTAGTCTTAAAAGTAGTTTTCCACTCATCACCTTCTTTGATTCTAATTTGGTGATATCCGCTCTTAAGATCTATTTTTGAGAAAATTTGAGCCCCATGTAATTCATCCAACATATCATCAAGTTTAGGGATAGGATGTCTGTATTTTATTGTGATGTTGTTGATAGCCCTACAATCACAACACATCCGCCATTTTCCATCTTTTTTTGGCACCAACAACACAGGCACAACACATGGGCTTAAGCTCTTTTGAACCCAACCCTTGTCTAGCAAGTCTTGGACTTGTGACTCAATCTCTTTTGTTTCTTGGGGATTGGTCCTATAGGCAGGCCTATTACGAAGAATTGCCCCTGGAATAAAGTCAATTTGATGTTCTATTCCCCTTAAAGGTGGAAGCCCAATTAGAATTTCTTTGGGAAATAGATCATCAAATTCTTTCAAAAGTTTTTGTATGGAAACAGAGAGATTAGAAGTTTTAAACTCACTAGATGTGCATGTGAGTGTTCCTTGACAAAGAAGGAGGTATGAAGGTTGCTCAACTTGAAGTGTGTTGATTAAAGTCTTTCTATTTAAAAGAACTTCATGTTGAGTGACCTTGTGGAAGGGAACACTAGACTCCCACCCCTATTTTTCATCCTTAAGTACTACTCCTTTCTTTTGTTTGGTACCTTTTTTTCTCTTTTGTTTTTTTTCTTGGTCCCTATTGGACTTCATTTGTGCTTGATCTTTTGCAACCTGGGTAGGTGTCAAAGGATGAAGCACAAATTTCTTGTCTCCTTGGTGCACAGTTATGGTGTTGGTAAGACCATGATGTATAGTTTCACGATCAAATTGTCATGGTCTTCCCAACAACACATGACATGCTTCCATGGGAACTATATCACAAATCACTTCATCTTTAAAGTTCCCAATGGAAATTGCTAATTTAGCTTGTTTCTTGACAGTTATATCCCCATCTTCATTTAACCAATGAAGTTTATAAGGTTTTGGAGGGGGTATGACTTCAAGTTTCAGCTTTTCAACCAGCTTTGTGCTACAACAATTGCAGCAAGAACCACTATCAACAATGAGAGAACAATATTTGTCTTGAATTTTACATCTTGTATGAAAGATGTTCTCTCTTTGAGATAGATGTTCTAAGCTAGGTTGATTATTGAGCACCCTTCTCACCATGAGAAGTTGACAATCATCAGCAAAGACTTCCTCTCCTTTCTCTTGTTCACTCTCACTCTCACTGGTGGAGGATTCACTTTCATTGCTATAAATGTCACTACCTCTAAGAATGATGGTTCTCTTGGTAGGACATTGGGCAGCTACATGACCCCTACCCAAACATTTAAAACACTTAATATCACTTGTGCGAGTGTGTGAAGAGGATTCTTGCTTGGGCTTTTCATTGATCTTGGCTAGAGGCTTAAAAGGCTCTTTTTCTTTGAAAGTTTTCTTTTCAAAAATAGAGTGAACTTGAACTCTCTTTGGAAAGGATTTTCTCAAGTTTTGTTGCTCTACCTTTATACACATTTGAAAAAGATCATTCAAATCTCTATAAGGTAGAAGTTCAACCTTATCCCGAATATCAAAATTAAGCCCACTTAAGAATCTAGCCAAAGTAATTTCTGAAGCCTCTACTATTCCTGCCCTCATCATGTAAAGCTCCATCTTTTGTCTATATTCTTCCACAGTCATAGACTTTTGTTGAAGTCTTTGGAGCTTGTCCATGAGTTCTCTATTGTAATAGGAGGGAATGTGTCTCCTCCTAAGGGCAGTTTTGAGATCATTCCAATAATGAATTGGAGGATCTTGGTGTCTAAGTCTCTCTTGGACTAAGGCAGTCCACTAATACATTGCATACCCTTGAAAGCTTAAGGTAGCTAGAGAGACTTTTCTTTCTTCACTTACTTGGTGGCAAGCAAACAATTGCTCCACCTTCATTTCCCAATCAAGATAGGCCTCAACATTGTCCTTCCCATGGAAGTGAGGCAACACAACATTGACTTCTTTAGGGGGTGGAGGTATATGAGTATCTCTCCTATGTCTTCTAGAAGAGGAATGTTGGTGGTAATACTCTCCTACACTTAAGGGTATTCCTCCCATTTGTGAATGATCACTTTGACTTCCCCTAGACCTATCCCTACTTTGATTATGCTCTTCTCTCATCAACCTCAACTCATCTTGAATCATAGCATTTTGAAGCTCCCTATTGATTTTTTCTTGACTCATTTTTCTTTCAATATCATTGAGTTGGTTGACTAAAGTTTGGAGGGTGAGTTGCTCTTTTTGATTTTCACTATCACTAATCCTAGGTGAGTGCCTTCTTGACATTGTGATGGTCTTAAATGTTTTCTTGAAATGAGGACTAAAGTGTTCACTTGAAAGCAATATTCCAGGTAAGATAGGTGAACCTAAAAAGGTTGCTTAAATACCAAGTTTTGCCTTGCCAAATATGCTTCTAGCTACTTACTAGAATCTTTAAGTCAAAATTACTTTTGAAACCACCAAAAGTCTCAAAGACAACAAGCAAACAAAGAAATAAAACCTAAACTCTAAAATTTTGGACCCCTAAAGAGAGCTTCCTAGACGAACAAAATTAAAGCTAAAGCATTAAATGGAAGAAGAAAGTAAAGATGAGGTCTCCTAGGTGAGGCTTAGACTTTGGATCTAAGACACACTCACCGTCTACCAAATTTTAAATGAGAGAGACTTTTTAGTCAAGTTGGAAAATGAGGGGAAAACACTTATGAGCTCTTCCACTTCACTTGCTTGAAATGACCAAATTACAAGTGATCAACAAAATGAACAAATACAATTTTGTGCAGCAAAAAGGTAAAGGTAATTGATTGTGGCAACTTTGGCTTCTCTCAAAAATTTGATGTTGCAAACAGACTCTCACAAAGCTCACAGCTGCAAGGTGGATTTTCTTTGCTGTGACCGTGATCATGCAAGAAGTCTGTTGTCATGCTGCATTGAATTCACTGGCTGCAGTAGGACCAACTCTATCAATCCGTCAACCTCTCTTCTTTGCTTGTGTACTAAATCCCCTCACTTCCTTTGAGTGGATTTACTGGAAATGCAACAATGACATAGAAGTATGGCAGTTCTGATGCAAGCTAATTTAAGTAACTATGACAGCCAAAATTTGCAAACAAATGTAATTCAATTTGAACACAACAGAATTGAACTTAACATAGAGAAAGAAAGTTGCTCAAAGTGGCAGAAAAATGATTTGGATGGTTGGCCATGATCTAAGTTGCTCAACCACTTGACACGCAGAATTTTAAATCACTAATCACAATGCAGCTCGGTTTACTGGTTTTATCATTCAAATCTGTATTGACATACTCAGTTCATACTTCATACAATGTCAATTATGGATTAGCTTTCGTTTAGCATAAGTGCTTGTGAAAGATAGCAAACCACATATCAGATTAAGCAATGACACAGTGCTTGTTGACAAATTCAAAACAGATGCAGTTTTAACAAAATTCTCCTTTGAGTGGATTTACTGGAAATGCAACGATTAATACCAAAATGAGCTCATCATTTCAATCGTCATCGCTCATATACCATGCAGAAAACATGTATATCAGAGAGGTTCCAGTACAGGTGCAGATTCACACGGTTATTCAACCAGAATTTTTGACAAAATTTGAAGTGCACAAACATGTGACATAACAGGATGGATGCTCAAATTAAAATGACTCAACCAAAAATCTCAACCGATTAAAATGAAAATACTCAAGCAATTAAAAGGTGGCACAGATCAAAGACTCAAAGATCCTAAAAAAAAAATTCAAAAACCAATGAAACAGTAACAGAGATGCAAAGACAGTGAAGGAATGGAATGACAAAATCGAAAATACAGAGTGATGAAACTTATCTCACGACACCAACATCCTTGCTCTGAATACCAATTGATGAGCCAAGCCTTGATATGGATCTGCTAAACCGAGAGAGAAGGTTCACGAAATATAGACGCAGCTGGAATCCAAGAACACACCATCAATCTTCAAGCAGAGTCTGGATCGGTGTTGTTCCAACAGAGAAGCGGACAGCGAAGGAGATAGTCATGGCAGCAGATGAAGAAGCAGTGTATGGCTATGGTGAAACGGAGGTTGTGCTTTGGAGGTGGCTACAATTCAGGCAGCCTTCCATACAAGGAAGGAAATTGTAGGGAAGAGGTAAGCAAGAGAGACTTTCGGAGAGAAAAGTTGGTTGTGCAAGCTTTTCAGAATTTCAAGTGCTGGAAATGGTCAACAGCAAAGAAATTATCATTCATTCCAAAAGTGTTTTACAAAGGTAGCTGCCATGAATTTATAGACTATCCATGGAGCTGCAGCATGGAAGTGATGAACCGAGAATGGTGGATGAGCTGCCACGTGGTAACCCATGTGAAAAAAATGAAGGCCTTCTAGAAAGGCTTATTTAAAATGTGCTAAAACAAATGAGCACGTCATTTGGTGCTGATGGAAGGAAAGATCTTGCTGGGGTGTGCTTAGTAGAGAGTGGTGGTGCAGCTAGCAACTTTGACAATCATGTGGACAGTTTTGCCCTTTCACTTGATGTCTCCAAATTCCACTTAAAATGTAGGAAGAGAACTTGCCTATTTGGATGCATGTCCTCAAGCTCTTCTTGGAGTCTTCTAGCAATACGTCTAGTAATAGGTCCATGGCCTAAGTCATCAGTAATGCAACCAGATATGATGTAACATGTACAAGTTCAATAAGTATGCATTCACATAGCAGTATAACACAAAAGCATGTTCATCAATATATCAAACAATAAGCATATGAACATGTAACATAACAACAACATATGTGTGTTATTAAAAATGTGTTGTCATCATCAAATACCATAGTGATATAGATATTGTGTTGGCAACAATCTCAACAATCTCCCCCTTTTTTGATGATGCACAACTATGATTTATAACCAACCATGTTTGCACAATCAGATACAAAATAGAGTAAACAAATGATAACAAACAATTCAAATACTCTGAATGTAACTCATCCAAACAGCAATATATCAAACAGATATGTATCAGATATGAAACATAAGACATTCTCCCCCTTTCATAAACTTTCATAAACCTTCTCCCCCTTTGTCCATTAACAAAAAAGGAATGCTCAAGATATAATATGTTGTTAAAACAAACAGAGATGCATCAGTAAAAATGAGCAATGTTATAACATGCATTGATCTCCCCCTATCACATTTATTCACATGTAAATGATAACTCCCCCTGAAATGCAAGCATGTGAAGAAATACGTGTAAGAAAGTAATGCTCCCCCTATCATCATGCATAAATTTTTAAACAAGATCAGATGTATAATGCAGTACAAATAATCAGAGCATACAATCATCAAAAAACAGAATTGTATCACAGATAAGATATCAATCAATTCTATCATGTGATGATACAATTTTCAACAATCTCACAATGTTATCTCAATCAAGATATGCATAATCAATTTAGAATAGAGATAAATTGCAGATAATCAGGATAAGATAATCAATCAACAAAAATAACCAAATTCTAGAAATGAAATTTGTAACCCTGTTACAATTCAGCCGATTGAATTAATTCCTCAATCGTATACATTGCTTGCCAATGATGTTGCATTCCACTTGTAGTTTCCAAAGCAATGTTTTTCCTGCAAAACCTTTCAAAGATCTTCTGCAAATCAAACATTTTAGTTATGCAAGAAATATAATCCATAAGAAGTCAATATGCAAAGATGTGTAACAGTTTAAAACCAAGCATAATAGACTTCAATCAATACACAGCCGAATCAATTGTTCAACACAACAGACTTCAATCAAACATATTTAAAGTAGTTGAAATTTGATTTAAACATTGATTTCATTTCTTGTTTAAAAGATATTACAAAGGTAGGAACAAAACAAGACACAAAATATAATAGCATGCTAAGCCATTTACAAAAAAAAAACAAAAAACAAGAACGATCTATGACTCTAAATAGTACAGAGGGCAGAAGAACAAAGAGATTTCCAGTACGCCCTAGTTTGAGTTAGGAAGACCCTGATGATTCCTCCTCAGCCAAATTTTCTCCATAAGTCCTAGAAGCATTCTTGTGATCTTTTCCAAGTTTGTCAAACTTCTCATGCATTATTCTGATTTGTTGGGCAACATATTTCTCAAATTTTGATTCAGGAAAGAAATTTGTGTTTTCCAGTTTTCCAGTATCACAGTGTTTTGAGCCATGATCAACACTATTTTCTCCCATGAAGTTCCATCCATTTATGGTCTTTACTAACCCTAGTGACATCAATGAATCTCTGTTGAAGACATTTGTGGACCCCCAGATTCTTTTCTATTCATTTCTAATCTCTATACCTTGAAGAATAAGAATCTTGCTTATTAGACAGGCATATGATAGATACAGTGATCTTTTCAATGCAAAATTCTTCATGTGATCTTTTATCACACGGAGCCAATTAACAAATGTGTTGTTTCTCATCGCATGAAGAAGATAGATGTCCTTCGAAGTCATTTGATCCTTCAGAATCCTTCCTGGTAGAATCACCTTTTCCATTAAATGAGCCATAATCTTTTCCTCTTTTTGCAGTTCCTCATGCGCAAAGACTTTTTCAGTATCATACATTCCAGGAAATCTAAGTCATTCCCTGTAAACTTGTTTCTTGCGCAACGGGGTATTGATTTCAGCAGTTGGAATATGTGATAATGCTCCTTCCGATGGTAAGTTTGTAACAATTCCAGATAAAATCATCAATGTAGATATCAACACCTTTCCCCTCTGAGTATATAATATCACCTTCTACCTTCATATTGTGATAAAAGACCTTGACTAGGTCGGGATACCAGTATCCCTTCATCTCGACGAAGATAGAAAGTTCTTGTCTCTCCAGCCAGTATGGGAACGTGAATCCTTCATTCTTGAACAGAGTCAGGTTGACATTCATAGGTCTAGAGCCTTTGGAGTAACATTCATAAACTTTCTTCGACTTTCCTCGTCACTTATCCACCCCATGGGGTCAGAGCCTCTGATTGAATTTACCTCTTCTGCCTTCTTTCTGAACACAGAACGACTTGATGAAGCCATGAAAATGGGTTTCTTGATGAATCTTTCTAACTCAGACAAGGTTTCTTGGAGATTTGACAAGACACAGATACAAAAATGTAAAACACAACACAAGAAAACCCATATTTAAAGGGTGCGAGAATTGGTAACCCATAAGAGACCCATTTTGATAAACGAATGGTTGAAAACAGAGACACTAGTCGAATTGATTAAGATCAAAGTTGATTATTGTGTGTCATAAGAATTTCTAAAATAGAGTTTGACACATACATAGAACATCGAATGAATTAATAATATAGTCGACTAAGACTCGTGAAAACAATTTTTCAATTCATTCAATCAATCAAGCATACAAACAAAAATTCATGCAATCAAACATCAACAACCAGTCAGCTCAAGTATAATGCAGCAGAATGATACAATTTACCCGTTGTAGATACTCAAGATTTTGATTTTTCAAAGTGATTCATCCTTGAGTTCAAACTGCATCTGCTATATATCCTGCAAAACAATTTAAGCTTTGGTTGCAGGTACCCATTTTACTTTGGGTCCTTGGCTGTCAGCTCTTATCAGTTGTTCCTTCGGTTTCCATACATATAGACCTTTTGGAACAACAAGATTTCTATAATAACAGTTTCTAACATTATGACCAACACAATTGCAATAGAAACATGCATGTTTAACAGGTTTACTCAAGTCAATAAATCTCTTTGCATTGGTTTTGCTATATTGAGCTCTATAGCCTATTCCTTGTTTGTATATGGCTCTACCAGAAGATTTCAGTACAACATTTAAATTGTCTCTACCTTGAGTGAATTTGGCTAGCGTGCTAGTCAAGTAATCTATTTTCTCAATGTGAGTAGGACATTTTTCACAAGGTTTTTCTACTGTAACAGTTTCAATTTTAACTTCCTTAGCAGATAGCAATGCATCATTCAATTCTTTTCTAATCTCTCATTTTCAAAAACAAGGTAATTAATTCTATAGTCATAGTTTCTCCTTTCAGAGTTCAATCGATTAACCTTGTATTGTAGTCGCATTGCTTCAGCATGTAGTTCTTGAAAAGCATCTCGCAGCAGATCATACTTGATTTCCACTGGTTCATTTGAGATGTCAGCATCATTGTCATAGTCATCCCATGTTACTCTAGTCATGTAGCAAATGTTGAATTCTTCCTCATGATCAGCATCTTCATCACTTGAGCTTTCAGAATCTGTATTCTCCCAAGCAATGTATGGTCCTTTTGCTTCAAGCTTCTATCTTGAGGGGATCTTTTCTTTCCTTTCTGCTTAGGCTTCAATTATGGACATTCAGGCTTGATATGTCCTTCCTTTCCCCATTCGTAACATTGCACAACATTTGTTCTGAAGCTTCTCTTTTTGTTATGACCTGCATGGTTAGTAAGTTGACTATAATTTTGCATGAGTCGACTAAACTTTCTTACCATCAAGGTCATTAGTTCCTTTTCATCCATCTCTGCATCTGAGTTCTCAGTTTTTGAGTTAATCTTGCTTGCAGCCTTCAGAGCAATGGATTTCTTTTCTTCAATCTCTTCCTCATCCTTTAATCTACCAAGTTCCAATTCGTGTTCACGTAGCTTGCCAAACAAGGTAGCCATGTTCATGCTTGTAAGGTCTTTGGATTCAGAGATTGCAGTGACTTTTGGTTGCTAATTTCTATTCAGACTTTTCAAGATCTTGATATTGATCTCTTCTTTATCAAACATTTTCCCGAGAGCCATAAGATGATTAACAATGTGTGTGAATCTTTTTTGGACATCATAGATAGTCTCGCCAACCTTAATCCTGAAAAGTTCATACTCTTGTATTCAAGAATTCTTTCTTGCTCTCTTTACTTCATCCATGTCTTCATGTGTCACCTCTAAGACATCCCGCATTTCCTTTGCAGATTTGCATTGAGATATCCTGAAAAATTCATCAATTGTTAGTGGAGAGGGAATAACATTTCTAGCCTTAATATCATACTGAGCTTTTCTATTTTCATCAGCAGACCATTCAGTAAAAAGTTTTATAACAGTTTTCTCATCAACATTTTTAGTAGGCACAAAAGGACCATTCAAGGTTGCATCCCAAATTCCTTTATCCACATATTCAAGAAAGATTTGCATTCTGATTTTCCAAAAAGGATAATTTTCACCAACAAACAGAGGTGGTATGTTTGTTGAAGCACCTTCACCAAAAGTTTGAAAACAGGAAGTCATCCCAAGGTTTAGAGCGAATCAATGAAAAAGATAGTCGACTAGTTTTTCAAATATCTTATGAAAACCAGCTCTGGTGCCAATGGTTGGAAAACAGGTAGGCTTCTTTTTACACCAAGAGCGGGGGGGGGGGGTGAATTGGTGGGTTTTCAAAATCAGAATCTTTTCGCAATCTTTTAAGTCAAAAGTAGAAAGCTTGGCAAACTTTCTTGAATTGCAAGCAATGAAAATTCGTGTGCAGCGGAAAATCGTAGTTGATTGCGCAGATAATAAAGTCGACTGTAATTAAAAGAGCAGGGATAGAGAATTTCAAACACTGGTTTTTATACTCGTTCGACCTCAATGCCTACATCCAATGTCCTTCCTGTACCCGGAAGCAAATGCACTATAATGGTCAAGGTTTTTACAACAAGACTTTCATAGAAGACCTCCACGTCAAAAATATAAAACACCTCTCTAATCCTCTAACCAAAATATATGCAAACCACACAGCAAGACTCGCAGCAAGATGTCCCCGCTATCTGCCAACCACTTTGAACAATTCTCAAAGTGAACCAAACTCCACGAGTCTATCCCCTATAATCACAACAGGTCAAAACAATAATCACCAACGGATGCCAACAAGAATATTGATCAACCAGAAAACACCCCAATGTGCAGATATGTGATCAAGCAGTGAGCACACAGTCAGTCTCCCCTTGAATCTCCTTCAAGCAAGAACACCACCGTCTTCTTGGAGAATTCTTGGAGCTCTATAATCTCAAAGAAACTATCTGAAACAGAATATGAAAATGTTAGATCATCAAATGTGCAAAAGTCTTAGAATAACTTCAGATTACATCTATTTATAGATTTCTGTTAATCAAACGCTCCCTTAGTCGAATATGCTACTAATTCAATCGACTAGGTTATGACAGTTATAACAGGTTAGTCAAACCAGTAGCATACAGTCAAACAAAATAAATTCTCATTCAATACAGTTGACTTATATTCAATGCTCAACTAACTTTTAAAAATATAGTCGTTATTGTTCATGAGCATAACAAAATTTCAAAGCAAACAACTAATACAGTTAAATGCGTGGCGCACACAGTCGAGACATGTAAGAGCATTTTGAAATTCTTTCCTTCACAAAATCTCACATAGCACAGTTTCTGAAAATCTATACAAAGACTTTAGTATTGTCGATTCAATTAGTAATGGAGTCGACTTTACTGCAGCTTTGTCACACAACTTTAAGTTAACAAGAGTGCATGTGGTTTTCATCCTTTAGAACATATGTAATGCAACCAGATATGATGTAACATGTACAAGCTCAATAAGTAAGCATTCACATAGCAGTATAACAGAGAAACATGTTCATGAATATATTAAACAATAAGCATACGAACATGTAACATAACAACAACATATGTGTGTTATTAAAAATGTGTTGTCATCATAAAAAACCAGAGTGATATAGATATTGTGTTGTCAACAATCTCAACAATCACTAGTTTACAATGTCTTGTCTCCCTAGCAATTAATTATGCATTACATTCGCACAAAAGCTTAAAGGCAATCGGTCCTCCTATCCTTATGTCTAGGTAATATTGTTCCCGAGAGAATTTCCCCAAGTCTAGATTTTCCCGTATGTGTCCATATCGACAAAATCAATGATCATGCAATTGAATGAGTTAAACAAAGCATGCATAGAGTGTAGAGGAAAAACCTTAACAATTAATGAAGTAAAACATATATATCAAGAATCAATTCAATACATAAGAGTTTCAAAGGATTACGTCGTTTCCCCAACAACAATGGACGTTTAGTTCACCATAGATATGATGAAACTAGATGAAGCTAATGAAAAGAATGAAAGATAGAACCCTAAAAGTTGTAGATTGGAGCTTCCGCATCCAAAATTCGCCTCCGAGGGGTGAAAAAGGTGTTTCTACGTCTCTTTCTGTCAAAAGATCCCCCTTCTAAGTCGACTAAAACCTTATATAGCTCATAAAAATAACAGGAAAATTGGCCCAGGCCCACGCAAATGGCGTTCAGCGCTACAATACCGCTCAACGGTAGGTGCGATACTTCAGAATAACGCTCAGCATTGATGCCCAAGCGCGTGGCAGTGTACTCATTGAAGAGGCTGGCGCTCAGCTGTAAAAGTGGCGCTCAGCGGTGGCTGCGACACTTGTGTTTCCCCTCAGCGTTGGCGCTTAAGCGTCAGCCATAGAACTCCACAACAAAAATGGTGCTTAGCGTCAAATTAACGCTAAGAGCTAGTTGCGATTCTTCTTTTGTGCACTTTTCTTACTTCCCTTGAGTCCAACTCCTTACAACTTCAACTTCCTTCATCCAATTCATGTTAATTCCTGCCAAAACAAGGAAAACTAAGCATAAAACCAATAATACAACCTTCAACTCTCTTATTCTCTAACTTAAGCAAAAAACATTATTTCAAGCTAGTTTCTAAGTCATAAAGGGTGTGTTTAGTGTCAAATTTAAGTATAAAAATAACGGTATTTGGTATGAAGGAGTGCAATGTAGTGAAGAATCCTATTGTGCCAGGAACAAAATTGTTAAGAAATCAAGCAGGAACCAAAGTGGATGTTACTCTATTAAACAAGTGGTTGGAAGTCTCATGTACTTGACTGTTACAAGACCAGATATAATGTATGGAGTAAGTCTAATTAGTAGATTTATGACTAATTCTACAAAGAATCATTGGCTAGCTGCTAAAAGAATACTAAGATATTTAAAAGGCACTACAAAATTTGGAACTTACTACCAGAAAGGGGAGAGTACTAGCATAATAGGCTATACAGACAATGACTTTGCTAGAGATGTTGATGATAGGAAGAGTACATCTGGATTTATATTTTTTCTAGGGTTTAGAGTTGTTTCTTAGTCATCCAAAAAATAGTCAATGGTAACATTATCTACAACTGAAGTTGAGTACATAACAGTTGCTTGTTGTGCTTGTCAAATTATTTGGATTAAGAGAATTATGGAGACTCTCAGTTTCAAAAATCAGAATAAAGTTATGGTTTTATGTGATAATAATTCAACTATCCAGTTGTCCAAAAATCTAGTCCTCCATGGTAGAAGTAAACATATAGATATAAGGTTTCAGTTTCTAAGAAATCTTGTTAAGGATGGAAGTATTAAACCAAGTCGTTGCAGCACACAAAATCAGATAGCTGATATAATGACTAAGCCTTTAAAGCTAGAGCAATTCCTAAAACTCAGGAGCATGTTAGGTGTGATTGAAGCATAGTAAACTAAATTATTCTTCAACATTTAGTTTAAGGGAGGGAATGTTGGTAAATATTTATTGTGTTTTAAATTGCAGTTTCTAGATTTTAAATAAAAGTTTAATTACTAACCCAAACATTTAGGGATAGAGCTATTTTATAGCTCAGTAGTTATTTCAACCCACGTCTCCTGCGTGAAATCAGTGGGTTGGTTATTTTTCAGTTTCATTTTCATGCTATAAGTTTGTATTATCATTTATTAATCAAACAACAGAGAGTGCAAACTTACAAAATTATATTATCGATCTTCTGTTTACAGAGAGAAAGGGAGCAGCAGCAGGAGACTCATTCGTCTTCACGACGCAATTGTTTTTGTTTGTGGGTGTGGTGGTAGCAGCGTTCTTTTTTGCGACAGTGGAGTTCTGACATCTTCACAGTGAGTTTTTGGTGACTTAGGCACAACATTTTCCACGACCGATTTAGAGTTCAAATTTGGGGTTCCTTTCCTCTTTCTGATTTGTGTTGTTTTGAGGATTAGGGTTTCGAAGAGGATTTTCTTCCAGCATCTCGCGATCTTGGGTGTTACTGTGAAGGAGAAGAGTTTTTAGGTAAGGGGAGATAGTTTTGTATCTTTAAATTATGTTGGTTGTGTAAGTTTTGTATCTTTTGCGTTGCGCAAAACTAGAGGCCATTACTAAGGCAGTGAGGAGTATTGATCACAGAGTGGAAGAAAGTAAGGATTTAGATGCCGCTGAGAAGGATGTGTGAATCGACTATAGTGTTTTAGGTTTTAAGCCAATCAGAATTTGATTTTGGAGGAAACAATTAACATTCATTTTTGCACCAAAATTTCAACATGATCGATTTGAATCAAGTTTTAAATTTTTTACAAAGCTTGATTCATTAATCGATTTTATTAAATTCAAAGTCGACTTATATAAGATAGTATTTCCAGAAACACAAACACTCAAACTCTAAAACATAATTGACTCTATACTTAATGTAATTGGTTAAAATTCGAGCAAATAGATTTTCACACAAAACAATTTCAAACAATCATACAACTAATCATGCATTCAACAATCAATCATATAAGCAATTATTATGCATGATGCAATGGAATTACAACAGTTACCACTTGCAGAACCTCAAGATTTTTGAATTCACCATGTAGTTCATTCTTGAGTTGAGCACTGCCTTTCTCTACAGCTACTTCCCTGCAAAACAATTAAATTGTTACGACGCTGGTACCCATTTGAATTTGGCTCCTATCTTGTTAGTTCCAGAAGGTTGTTCCTTTGGAATCCATTTGAATTTTCCTTTGGAACTCCAACCTTTCTATACTAATAGTTTCTCATATTATGGCCAATGTTATTGTAGTAAAAGCATGCATTTGTAACAGGTTTACTAAGGTCAACAAATTTCTTTGGATTAGACCTATTACTTTGAGCTTTATATCTGATGCCTTGCCTATAAACAGTGTTGTCTGATGCTCTTAAAACAACATCTAAATTATCTTTACCCTGAGTAAACTTAGCTAACGTGCAAGTCAAGTAATCAATCTTTTCCATATGAACAGAGCATTTTTCACAATCTTTTTGTACTATCTTTGTTTCAATTTTAACAATTTTTGTAGACTTCAAGGCATCTTCTAATTGCATTTTCAACTTTTCATTATCCTCTACCAGATTATTGATTTTATGCTCATAATCTCTTCTGTCAGAGGAAAGTTGATTTACCTTATATTGAAGTTGCATTGCCTCTGCATGGATTTCCTTAAACGCATTTAGCAGTAAGTCATACTTGACTTCTATAGGCTCGTTTTCAAATTCCTCATCACTATCATAATCATTTAGTAGGAGCCAGCCATTAAACAAATGTTTGATTCTTCTTCAACGCTACAATCTTCATCACTTGAAGAATCTGAATCACTATTTTTCCAAGCAATGTAGGCATTATTTTTCTTCCTTCCTTTGTCCTACGAGAACTTTCTGCTTCCTTTTTGCTTAATCTTCAAGTCTGGACAATCTGGTTTGAAGTGTCCTTCTCTTCCACATTCGTAGCATTGGACAACAGTTGTTCTTGAGCCTTTCTTTCCTTTAATAGGACCTGCATTGTCAGTGGTGGAGCTTTTATTTCTCATGAATCGATTAAATTTTCTTACCACCATACTCATCAGTTCTTTGTCATGCATATCAGTTTCTGAATCAGCTTCAGATTCAACATTCTTGGAAGCTTTCTTACTTGTGGCTTTCAGAGCAATTGATTTTTTCTCTTCAATTTGTTTTTCCATGTTCAGCCTTCCAAGCTCTAACTCATGTTCTCTGAGTTTTCCAAACAAGGTTGTCATGTTCATGCTGGTCAGATCTCTTGATTCTGATATAGTAGTGACTTTCGGCTGCCAGCTCCTGTTGAGTCTTTTCAAGATTTTAATGTTGATCTCCTCCTTGTCAAATGTTTTTCCTAGAGCCATGAGATTGTTGACAATGTGTGTGAATCGCTTATGCACTTCATATATTGTCTCTCTTGCTTTCATTCTGAATAATTCATACTCTTGTATGAGTGAGTTCTTTCTGGCTCTCTTTACTTCATCTGTTCCTTCATGAGTCACCTCCAAGACTTCCCACATTTCCTTTACTGTCTTGCATTGTGATATCCTGAAACAAATACATTTCTAGCTTTAACATCATACTATGCTCTACGGTTCTCATCTTGAGTCCACTCAGAAAATTTTTTCAAAACAACTTTTCCATTCCAAACATGAGTGGGCTCATATGAACCGTTTATGGTTGCATCCCAAACACCTTTGTCCATGGATTCAAGAAAGATTTGCATCCTTATTTTCCAAAATGCATAATTTTCTCCAACAAATAAAGGTGGTCTATTTGTTGAAACACCTTCACCAAAGGTTTGAGAACTGAAAGCCATTTTTTCAGGATCAATCGACTAAACGGAAATATTAGTCAACTAGTTTTTCAAATATCTTTTGAAAACCAACTCTAGTGCCAATTGTTAAAATAGAATGGCTCAATTACTCACACCAAGAGGGGGTGAATTGGTGAAACTTAAAATCAGAGTCTTTTTAAAATCTTTTTCGTAAAAAGAGATGCTTTTAAAAAATTTCTCGAAACGCAAGGAAAAAGACTTGTTAATGCAGCGGAAATAAAGTTGACTTAATGTAGAACAGAGTCGACTTAAAATAAAAGTGTAGGATCAGAAAATTCAAACACTGCTTTTTATACTATTTCGGCCAACCTGCCTACATCTAGTGTCCTTCCAACCACGGGAAGCAAATGCACTATAATGATCAAGGTTTTTATAACAAGGCTTTTATAGAGACCTCAATGTCAAAAATATAAAAAACCTCTCTAAGCCTCTAATCAAAATATAGGCATACAAAAAAAAAAAAAAAGACCAGTAGCAAGAATCCCCTCTTCTGTTGTCTACACCCTTCAAGAAACCCCTCAAAGTTAAGAACGTCGCACACTCTTCTTCCTGTAATCACAATAGGGAACACAACCAATCTTCAGTATATTGTTGAACCTGATCACGCAGTAAACACCCAATTGTGCAGATGGATCAAACTTTCACAGCACAACAATCTTGCTCTTCAAGAAATCACAAGTAGATGATCATCATGGTCATCTTCTTTGGTTCTTGGAGTTTTTTCCTTCTCTGTAAGTCAACACTAATCTGAAAGATATCACAAAAATCGTTAGAATCACAAAGCTTTTTTACAGAAATCAAATTTGCATCAATTTATAACAATTTGCACTTCAGACGCATTTTAGTCGACTTCGCTACTAATGCAGTCGAATATAACAAGACAGTTATAACAGTTAGCAACAATCAAAGCAATTAATTGACTTAGCAATTAATGCAGTCGAATAACATTTAATGCTTGGTCAACATATTTAAAAATATGACCGTTAGACAGTTATATGAAGCATTAACAGAATTTCAAAACTTAACAGACTTTGTCGAATGCAATGCGCTTGTAGTCGACTATGTAATCGTGTAAAACATAGTTTTGAAAAACTTTCTCCTTGAAAACTCTCACAGCACACTTTGAAAAAATTTGTGCAAAGACACGAGTTTTAATCGACTCACCCCATAATGAAGTCAACTTAAAACTGTTGTTTTTCCACACAATTTAAGTTCAATAAAAGTGCTTGTGGTTTTCTTTTCCAAAAACATTTGTCATGCATTCACATATAAAATCACACACACACACACACACACACACACACACACACACACACACACACACACACACACACACACACACACACACACACACACACACACACACACACACACATATATATATATATATATCACAGTGAAATGCAATGAACAATACAACAACATAATCATTTTTTGATATAAGCATATATCATGAAGCATGGAACATGTAACACAATACACGTGTGTATTAATTATGTGTTATCATCATAAAAAATTAGAAACTTTAATATTGTGGGTTCAGCTAAACCAGGGCTCCCCCTAACAACAATCTTAACAATACATTTACAAAGCCACAAACTTAATTATATAGAATAGCACATAAAGCACAATTGCATAACAGTGGACATGAAGTGGTCAATGAATAAATCAATAATAGTGGCCTAGACATGCAGTCCTAATATATAGAGTGAATAAATTATTTAGACAAAAACAATACATGAGTGCTACAATAAAATAATTAATAAAAATAAAATTTAAATTATAAAATTTTAATAAATATAGTCAAGAATTTAATTAAATACAAAAACAAAATAAATTTAATTAATGTTGTAAAATATTTAATTCATTAAAATTAAAATAAAAAATTATCAACTCAAAAAAATTTTAATTAATTAAATTTTGGAATAATTGAAGTTGTAGAGGATTACACGACTTCAATCGTATTAAGGGTGACAACTTTTGATAGAAGTTGTCTAGCCCCACAAAATATGAATTGGTATAACCCTCTTACAACTTTAACTTTTCCAAAATTTAATTAATTAAATTGTTTTCTAATAAATAATTTGTTTTTAAAAACTAAACTAAAATTTAAATGATTAAGTATATTTAAAATTAATAAAATAAATTTTAAATTTACTAAATTCAATAATTTATAGTCTTAAATAAATTAATTTTCATTATGTAGCTTATAGGTTTTCTGTACATCTACCAACGTAAATAATTTCTATGCAGAAACTATTACAATGCAAAGAATCTCTGCATAAGTGCATGCCATTATTATTGATATGACATTTTTCTCTTTTCATGCCATCATGATTGAAACACTTTATCATGACAGTGGTGTTCATGGTTGAATCTCGTCTTACTCGCGCGTTTCTAGGTTAGTTTTTTCTTTTTCTCGTCGTGATTCCATTGTTCTTTTCCATTGTTAATGTATGTATATGTTTGGATTGAATTTGAATATATGCACACATGGATTGAATGCATGGATATATGGATTGGATGTAGAAATTTTATGATTGAATATGAATAAGTATGAAATTTGGGATGATTGTTGTAAAAGGAGGCTTGAATGTCTTAACTGTACTTCGAAGTGGTTAAGATCTCATCCACTTTCGAACTCCAAACCGGTTGAGGCCTTCCTGTATTTTGAATTGCGGTTATTTTTATTTTTTTTTGTTTTTATGATTTTTCTGAGTTCTTGAAATTGCATCAAGAAAAGTTCAGTGTCTTCCACGAGTTGATGAAGCCCAAACTTATACTAAAATGGCAGAAAGTTATTAGACTCGCGCTTCAATGTTTGTAAAAAATGGAAATTATGTTGCTGACGTTAGAGAGCCATGAGTTCTCCATCCTTTTCGTCTCTTTTATCTGCTAATTTTGTTTTTCCGGAGATGAAATATGATATGAAAAATTAATTAATTATTACAAGAATGTGATGGAAACTGTACAGAAAAATAAGGAAGAAATACAGTGAATGATGCATGAATGAATAAACAAAAAGAAAGAAAAATAATGCGTAATGATATGATATGCCAATAACAGAATCTAAACATGTATTAATGCAATTAACAATGGTGAATCAACATATGAAATGGAATGCAAAGTAAAAATCTAAAATGGCAACAGTAACGTAACAACTAAAGTAAACATGAACACCTAAGCCTAATCATCTATAATTGGACAAATTGGAAAATAAAATAAGATAAGGAAAGTCTTGACAATAGGATTAATAGAAAAAAATAGACGGTATCTAACTTAGGAGTGGGCAAATCGAACTGAACTGTACTGTACTGCTAACAACTGAACTGTAAAACAGTTTTCAGACAAACTGAACTGTAAAACAGTTCAGACAAACTGAACTGTACTGAACTGTACTGAACTGCAATATGAACTGAACTATTAACTGAACTGTAAACTGCACTAACTGAACGGTAAACTAAACTAAACAATGAACTGAATTGTAAATTACACTAACTGAACTATTAACTAAATTGTAAACTACACTAATTTTAACTAAACTACAATATAAACTGAATTGAACTAGTAACTATACTAATTTTAAACTGAATTATACTAATTTTTAAACTAAATAGTAAAAAAATACATGTTTTTTTCTTTTTAATTGAAAATTATTTTAATATTTATTTTATTTTATTCATAAATGTCTAATAAGTTTATTTTTAATTATTTAATATTATTATTTTCTATTTTATTTATATTTCTTTTATTATTAAATATTATTTATTATTTATTTATTTTATTAATAAAAAATATAAATATATGTATATATATATATATATATATATATAACTTAAAAAATATAAAAATATAAATTACATTTTTTATTTTTATTGATAAAAATATAAATTTTGTGATAAAAAAATGTTTTAAAAAATTAATTATTATTTTTTTATGTGAACATTTATTTTTATTAATATTTTATTATTAAATAAAGTTTTTTTGACAAGATGAAACAATTGAACTGAAATTAGAGAAAATCTAAGAATAAATACAGTTCTCACATTTAACTGAACTGTAAATCTAAGAATAAATACAGTTCTCACATTTAACTGAACTGTAACTATTATCAGTTCAGTTTTTAAAAACTGAACCATAAGATAGTATACTGAACTATTACTAGAAATGGATAAGTTATTTTTAGTAGAATATAATACAGTTAACTGCAATACAGTTATTTTTGCCCAGCCTTAATTCTAAGGTATGATTTGGACAGTTTCCAGAACAACTCAAATTTAGCGCTTAGATAAATATTTTATAATATCATGTACAAACTAAATTGGATGTGAAATTAGGTTTGAGAAGAGAAAATTTTCAACCTTTTTATCATTAGAAAAAATGTAAAAGTTGTGAAGTGATTTCAAGTGTCAATCTCATGTTAAAGGCTAATTGCATGTATTTTTCACTCATTGTCACATCCACCAAAAATTATTTTAAATTTTGATAGAATAAAAAAAAATTAAAATTCACTTCCTCAGTATCAAAGTTTGAGGAAGTTTTAAGTCCCAATTAAATTTGTATCAAACTTCTTATATCAAAAATGCGACTCGTAATATAATAGATTTTAAACAAAATAATAAAAAAAATTATATTAATAATATATATTTATATGTTTAATTTAGATCAAATAATCATAAAATTGTTCGAAAATATTAGCTACCCATATTTAGTTTCTATTTTAGAAACTAATTTAGTAATTAAATATATAAAAACCAATTTAACAATCAATTATGTTGAAACTAATTTAGCCACTAATTATATTAAAACCAATTTGAAAACCAAATGTATAGAAATCAATTTAACAAATAGATATTTTAAATAGAAACCAATATAGTATATTATATAAAAACCAATTTAATGACCATATTATAGAGAAAATAATTGAATGACCAAATATATATGAAGATCAAAAGATGTTCACTATATTAGTTTTTAAATAATCAAAATTTTTTTTTAAATATTTTTCACTTCCTTGTTAGTCTAAGGATATTTCATATTTTATATTTATTTGTAAATTTGATTTCATTAATGTTAAAATAAATTATCAATAACTAAAATTTATTTTTATTATAATTTAAATTATTGAATACAATATTTAACAATAAATCGATGAACCTTCTATACATAATGTTTAATTTTGTCACATTAAATTAAATTCATATTTTACAGTTGGAAAAATAACCATATTTAACGTACATATGAATCAAATAGTAATATATTTAGAAACATTCATGTATATTACTTAAACAAACAAAAACCCATACCACCAGACATGTGTCAACTGGACTCTCAAAGTTTAACATCTGCATTATTTGCAAATCTATTCGTGATAGACAGTGGAAGTGTCCTATTCCAAACTAAATTCACTTTATTTTTTTTTTCATTTAAAAAATGAGACTTCAAATTGAAAAGATTAATATTCAATCATCGAAGATTTTTCTTTCGATGCAAAAAAAAAAAAAACATAATTAATTTCAATCATTAAATCAATACACAACAAATCAATAATCATTGATAATAATCAATAACCAATAATATATCCAAATCACAACCAAACACACATCTAGCTTTTAATATAATACTATATTACTCAAATAAACCATTTCAAATTTCAAAAAATAACATATACAAATCTTAATCTATCAAAATAAGCATTTCGAAAATAACAAAATGAACAAGGAATGAAGAGCGAATGAGTGAAAACCAAATCAAAATAAATGAAAGAATCCAAGAATGTTGAAAAATAAAACTTACACTTTCTGACGTGGATTTACCGCTTTCCGATGCTTGAACTGGGTTCTCCGCTTGTCTTCTTTCTGCCTGGAGAGGAAGATACTTGCAAAAGGAACTTCGCTCAAGTTAGGAGCGGTTTTGGAAATTGTGTATCACAATTGTATGTTTGAGTTAGATCAAACGTTATTAGGATGTGGAGTGTGAGTAGAACGTACCTGGCTTGTGACCCTAACTCTCTATTTATAATTTGTCTCATGGAACTTAAACTTACATAAGCCTAATAAAATATAAACAAACTTATCAATATCTTTAATTAGATACTCTTGATTATCCTTTGATTATTTTATCTCTTGTTTATCAGTATCTTTAATCAGATATCCTTAATTATTTTAGGGTTAAATATGTTTTTAGTCCCTCAACTTTTGGGCGTTTTTGGTTTTAGTCCATCTTTTAAGGTACAATTTAGTCCTCCATCTTTAGGAAACTTTGGTTTTAGTCCTCCAAAACTAACACAGTTAAAAATGTGCTGATGTGTCTAACATCTGTCCACGTGTGTTAACAATTTTGCTGCCTCTCTTTTGACACGTGTGATTGCTTTTTTGCTGACATGTTTTACACTTAAAGTTTAGGGATTGACAAATTGAAATTGGTGTTAAAAATAAGTTAGGGTTCATGTTGTTGTTCAAGAGGAGGACATCATTTCAGCTGGATCGCAGAAGGTTGGATATCATCTTCTTGAGCATTGGTGTAGTTGGGCATGTAAGTTTATTTTCCTCTTTGTTTTCTTGTGAATAGATGGATGGATTTGGGATATAGGGTTTTGTTGGGTATAGTTGAACTTGATTTACTTTTGAAATCACTGTTGAAGGGAAATGAAAGCTAATAGAGGAGGAACTGGTTGCACACGAAGGAACATAGGTTCTGGAATGTCCCAAACATGTGGATCCTCCTCTCACTTAGCTTCAAGAAACTGTGGTTGTGGGGAAAGATTGTTTTTGTTGAAGGCAACTACATTGAAGAACAAAGGGAGACTATTTTATAGATGTAGAAATTGGGCAGTAAGTGAGAATAAATGCTTTATATTGTGGTGAAGTTTCTATTCATGATCTGTAATTTTTTTTTTTTTCAGAGTAATTCAAGCTGTAACTTCTTTGAATGGGTTGATGAAAGAGATTTTGAAATTGAAGGAAGCTTACAAAGGAAGAGTGAAGAAGTTGAAGTGTGTATTGAAAATGTTGTGTTGGATCTAAGGAAGAAGAAGGACAAGTTGAAGAAGAAATTAGAGCAAGAGAGAAAAAATTTCAAAATGATGTTGGTCTTTTTTGTATTCTCATGGGCATTAACAATGATGTTTTCTATTATGTTTGTGTTGAATATAAATTGTAATTAGATAGGTAATGTTGTGTTGTGGATGTACTATGAAGTTTTAAATTGAATGAAATGTGGAAGTTCAGTTCAATTGTCCCCAATTCAATTATTTTCTTGGCATTGATGTGGTTGTTATATGTATATGAGGCTTAGATGTATTGAGAAATCCGAGTTGAATAATGAAAGTGTGTGCTAAATTGTCTTTCAATTTATATTTCTAAGTGGTATTTAATTGATTAATTTTATCTCTTGTTCTGCATTGTTGACAAATGACATTTAAAAACAAAGTTAGATGTACATACTATGATTATGTTGGTTTTTAAAGGAAGAAGAACGTAGCAGTGACAGTGGAATAACATCTCACTTATATAGTAGTTCAACAGATTAAAAAAATAAGCAACAAAACTTGTATCTCTTCATTATAAATGACAGTTACCATAACTGTATTCTCTCAAAGGAAATGAATCTGGAATGATTCATACTAATCTCACAGCTACAAAGTGAATCACTCTGCTGTTGCAGCAACCAGGAACTTGGTGCACGAACCCAAAAAACGTGACACTGCTGCACCAGAAATCAGCTTCTAAAAATTTATCTTTCCTTGCTCCAATCTACTCCCTAGGATGCTACCAGTGTAGTAGGACAGCCTGAGATCATTCTGCACCCAACGCAGAGCTTAAACGTACCACTCATCATCAGTTAAGAAATCAGAAAACCAACCCTGCCGTTGTGCCAAACTACTATACCAGAATGCACAGCTGGAATTTTGTCAAACAGCTTATGTGCAGAATTTCAAACATGCAAAAATCAAGCAATTAATCGGTTTTGAAAGATGGATAACACTCAAAATGATCTTAGGAAAGGTTGTAGAGTAGATTTAAAAAACAATAAACAAAGATAAGTTACAGAGAAAGTCAATTCGAACTCAAATGCAAAATAGACAAAAGTGTTTGATGAAATGTCTAAGTGAGTTGTTGAAAATTATGCATCAGATTTTGAAATTGGCACTGGTTCACTTGCTTTTACAATGCAACATATGTGCTATCTTGAATTATGCCTTTTCTTTATAATCAATTGAACCAAGCATTTTGCTACCAATTTGAGATGGAATTTGATGCAATAATTACAACAAGCTTGCAAAATTAAAAATCTGCAACTATACCAGAATGGACTATACCAGAATGCAATAATTACAACAAGCTTGCACAGTCGAGTTTGGACTTTCAATTTAATGGTTTGAGCAAGTGTGTTTTGCCAAATGGAACTTGTGTAAGCTGCCACCAGAGGCTAAATATTTACAAATCAAAATTTGACTAGTCCAGTTGCATTTTCAACTAAATTATGACCAAATCAACAACTAAATTTCAATAGAAGAGTCAAATGTGTTTGGATCATTAGTATGACACTTGGAGCAAGTTTAGTTTTCCAAATATAGCAGCTACAAATGGTCAACAGAGGCTGCAAACTGCCAATTCAGTTTTTGACCACACCAGTTGCTCATTTCAATTACAATTGATCCATACACCAGTTAATATTCATCAGAATGTTAAAACTGCTATGCAACTCATTTTGATGACTTTAAACAACAAGCTATAGTTGAACAAGACTCTATAGAAGCACTGAGATGTCCAGAAAATATTACTAAGGCTGGACAAAAACAATAGTAGAGAAATTTCAGCATTTGACGAGCAAGGTATCAGTAGTAGATAAATTTCAGCAATTGATGAGCAAGGTATCAGTAGTAGAGAAATTTCAGCAATTGATGTACAATATAAAAGCACCTTCCAACACCGAATACAGCACAATGATGGTAGATAGCCTGTTTGAATTAAAGGCATTACAATTAAAGATAATACATTAATCTAAAGATAATACAACATAGTGGTCCAATTCACATGTCCCAGCATAGTTTAATTGCATTCCATAATCAACAACTGCAAAAGTGGTCCACATTCAATAATGAACAAGTCGTACAAAAAATGGTCCCAACATAGTTTAAATAATACTGCATGTGCTACTACAGGACAAAAAAGTGGTCCAAAAAGTCACAGCCACTACTGCATGTGCTACAGCTTACTTTAATGAAATAGTATCTCCACTACACATTGTCTGAAAATATGGGTGACATTGAGTACAAAAAGTCACAACCACTACAAAAATTAACATTCCTACACTACAAAATCAATTACAACTTGCTTGAGACCCTAGAATTTGTCCAGTCAGTCTTGAGGATGCTCTTGTTGCCCCTTCACGCATAGTTGCAGACCCTCGAGCTTGTGATGTTGATGCAGCCCCTGCATCTCTGCCTGATCCCCTTCCAGCTTGTGATGTTGATGATGATGCTCCCCTTCCTGCAGATGCTGCCCTTCTTACATGCGCTTCCCTTGCAGCAGATCCAGTTGTTGATGCAGATGCACCCCTTTTGTCCTATGAAAGGAGTAAGGTAGTTAGATAACACATAGTTGTAAATAAATGAACTTGTAAATAACATTACCAAGAAGATTTACCTTGCTTTTTCTGGCTCTTTTTACATGTCTTACATCGTGTCCAAATGCATTCCAACTGCTACATCTCATAGCAATATTGCTCTTTGACAATTTTGAATGGTTGACATATTCATCAGCTTCTCGTCTTCTTAATTTTTTTGGCCTCCCAGGAGGTGTTTTTTTAATGGGAGGTAGTAGTTGTGCAGAGTCAGATGTAGGCCAAAGTTGTTGTCCATTGATAGGAGTTATAATAGGTGCATAACAAGTTCTATATGCATCTTTCTTATAGTAAGGATGAACATAATGTTCTGGGTTTTCTGATTTGTAATGAATGGCAACATCAACATGTCTACATGGTCTTCCTACCAAATCCCAAAAATAACAAGTACATGAGTGATTACTTAAATCAACTACAAACTTGTCCATTGTAAAGCCATGAGTTACTTCAAATTGTGAACCCCCTGCCCAAACTGGAAGCCAATTCCCACTCTTTTCAACCTCCCTATCCAACCTTTTCCTCGGTTTATGCATAACATCACCAGGATATGTGTCAACTTTTTCTCTAAGGCTTGCAAACCTACTCATTATGTATGATCTAATCCATTCCATCATTGTAATTATAGGTTTGTCTCTTGCCAATAAAATAGTACTATTAAATGACTCTGACAAGTTATTGATCAACACAACACACCTAGGATAAACACTAAAAGCATGTTTACACCAACTTTTAGTTGGTATAGTCATTAACCAATTAAAGGCATCAACATTCAGATTCTTTAACTCACCCATTTTTTTTTTCCATTCCTTATAGTATGTTGCCTTGGCAACCCCCATCATAACGTCTCTAATGAGCGGACCTCCACCAAATTTTTTCTTGTAATTGTTGTACAAATGGCGTAAACACAGCCTGTGTTTCACTCCATTCAAGATATCATCGAAAACTGACATTAATCCCTGCAAGCATGTTACACCATTCATTAATACATAATCAAATGAAATTTGTAACTAAAGTAAAAATTTTAATGTACCTTTTGCTGATCCGAAATAAAGATCCACCTTTGACAATCTATGCCTCCAATATCATCAAGTAGCTGTGTCAAAAACCACCTCCATGAGTCTTTGCATTCATTTTCTACCACAGCAAAAGCTAGTGGGAAATACTGGTCATTAGGGTCTCTTCCTACTGTAACTAACAACTGACCTCCATAACTTGTCTTCAAGTGACAACCATCTACCCCAATGAATGGTCTGCAACTACCTATAAACCCCTCCGTACGGCCATCCAAACACATGTAAAATGACCCAAACCTTGGTGGCAAGGTGGGTTGGGGTTGATTGACCTTAATTTTGAAGGTCCCAACCTTGACCCTTAATAACTCAGCCACATAGTCATAAAGACGAGCATATTACCGTTCTCCATCACCCACTAAACAATCCATTACAATTTTCTTAGCTCTTCCAGCCTTCCAATGAGTTATTCCAACACTATATGACTTTTTTATTTCATCTATGATTTGAATCACTGTCATGCCTGCTACATTCACAAATCTGTCAACCAAAACTTCTGCAATCCATTCTACACTTGCACTTTTGCTACCAAAAGCCCTTCCACACTTGTGCCCAACTAGAGTTTTGACTCTGAAGGTTTGGCTACTTCCTACCTTGCTAGCTATAATAAGAAAACCACACCCCTTCTTACAAACTTCCCTTACTCTCTTCAAATCATTCTTGACAAACTTCACTTTTTTTCCATTCAAAATGCTATGCTCCTGTAGCACACTCTTAAAATCCTTCAAAGACTTAAACTCCATTCCCAATTTAAAATTGAAGCCTCTCGTCATATCTTCTGCTCTATACTTTGGAAAATGCCTCTTATTCTCCCTCACATCCTCATCACTATCTACATTTGAGGACAACTCATATGTATCATAATCTTCATTTATCTCATGTTGTCCAACCTCTTCATTAATCACAAATGCCCCCTTACTATCTTCAAATATGCTCTTAACACTTTTATTTTTCTTTTTCATTCTCTTCCACCTATCCAAAACTGGATTAATATTTATTCTCTCTTCCTCCACCGTCTCATTGTCCATCCCAAACCCATCATCATCATTTGTCATTCTCTCCTCTTCACTGTCATCAACATTTTCCACCCCTTCGCCCTTAACAACATTATCCTCTTCATCTTGCTCTTCATCTTGCTCTTCCTCTTGCTCTTCCTTAACATTCCCCTCTTCCTCTTCGTCATCTAGTACCAAGTCTTCTACTTCAACATTTCCCTCCACCCCACCAATATCTTCTTCATCCATAACAACCTCTTCCTCCATCTCGTCCTCCATCTCCTCTACTCTTACTTCGTCTGCCTCCTCACCAAATGTAAGAAAAGTAATTTCCTTTGCCTGACTGGATTGGCCATGTTGAACATAGACTTCAACTTCCTCCTTATTTGCCTCTGCATAGTTAGATAACAAAATGACTTCTTTGTCATTTGTGAGTGGTCTGAGGTTGTTCATTTCCTTTTCTTTCTAACCCTTCCACCAAAGCTTGAACTCTCCATCATACTTGAATTCTTTAACAAATCCCACCGCTTCAAAGATGACCACATGTCGGGATTTATTCCCCTAATAACATGTATCTCTCCTCCCACATATTCTAGACCCTTGTTCTTCATGAACTTCCCCATATGATACACACACAGGTCAAAAACCATTTTTCCTACATGGTCAAATGAAAACTTGCCACATTAGACTGACAATGCATAGCAAAATGCACAACAAAATGCACATTACACACAAAATCGCCTTTCTTTTTCAACGAACCACAAAGAATACAAATTAAACTAAAACTAGATAAATACCTTGCTCAACGAACCACAGAGAATCGCCTTTCTTTCACACAAAATGCACGCGCAAAGGAACCACACCAATACGATACCAAATGCAAAGAACGAACAACAACAGGAACACGAACCCTAACTGATTTTGAGCAGCAATTCCATTCCAGATTAAAGAGGCACCAATTTCATCCCTAAATCTGATTCGTGAAAATTAAATCCCTAAGTGTAAAAAACCCCAAATCACTTAACACATGTCAGCAAAAAAGCAATCACACGTGTCAATAGGGAGGCAGCAAAATTGTTAACACACGTGGACAGACGTTAGACACATCAGCACATTTTTAACGGTGTTAATTTTGGAGGACTAAATTGTACCTTACTTTGAAAGAGGGACTAGAACCAAAAACGCCCAAAAGTTGAGGGACTAAAAACATATTTAACCCATTATTTTATATCTTTAATAAGATATCTCGTAACCGCTCGGCCCTGATATCATACTGATAACTCCCTAATTTTGCATATTTTTCTTTGGTTAGAAGCTCTTGTTAGTCTTTTTTTAGTCTTTAATTTTCTAGTATTAGAATACTTTTAGAATTTGCGTTATATTTTGTAGTTTTGTTAAATTTTAGTTAAAAAAATAGATTTTTAGTATTTTTTTTTAGCATTTGTAAATAATTAGAGAATTAGTTTTTTTTTTTTTTTTTTTTTTTTTTTTTTTTTTTTTTCTGAAATTCCTTCAATAAAAATGTTTTGTTTTAATTAGGTTTTAATCACATAAATTTTCTTCTTAATTGCACTTTAACCCTTTTATTTCATTTTTTTTAGATTTGAACTTAATTGGGCTTGGGAAACTGGCAGGAACCTTGGATTGATTGGAGCTGAAAGAGAATTTGGGCTTTACTGCCACTGATTTGGACCATTTTTTTTAGTTGAACTGAAGTGATAAAACGCTGATGCCACACTTTTGTCTGTTGCTGCTGCCTTTAATTGGAATGGGTTGAATTGATAATTGGGCTGCCAATGCTTATATGACTGATTTTAAGTGGAACGCTGCATTTTGGAGGCTGGCACCAAATTAAGTGAAACGGTGCGTTTTAACCTGAAGTTTCCTTAGGGGTCTGCTGTTTTGATCATCACTTGAATAGTTCATTTGGAGGAAGAGAAAAGAGAGAATCCCTCGAGCTAGGGTTCAAGCGAGAAGAAGAACGGTTGACGCTACTGACCTGGAGCTGACCAGCGGTTCTAAGGAGCTGACCGGAGTTCAAGTTGATCGGAGGGCTTGAAGAAGAGATCGAAGAGGCAGGGATTGTGGACCATCCGATTCAGAGAGCTAAACGTCAAGCTGCGAAGGTTTCTCATTTTTTAGATATTTTTTTTCTTTGTTTCATTTTCTGACCCTATAAAAGGGGTTTTTGTATACAGACTTAAAAAAAAACATTTTTTTCCATTTTTCATTTTGAGAGAGAGACGCGAGAGTCGAGGGTTTTATCGCATTTTCGATAGGTTCGAGTTCGCGTGTTCTTGCTCGTTTCTGTTCGGTACAGTTTCTTGTATTCTTGTTTCTTGTTAATAAAAATTTCTTCTCTGATATTTCTATGTTTTGTATGTTTCATGATCTTGTGATTTTGATTTTTCCATTGAATCCGTGTTCTGTGTTCTTGATCGATAATGTGTGAGTTTCTTTTATTGTTTTGATTTGAAAACGAGTTGAACTCGTAGCTCTGCAATTTTATGATTCCTTTGGAATCAAATGTCTCCACAGTGAGCATTAATTTTCGAGATGTCTTCTCGAGACAAAGTGAGTTCAATGAGAAAAAAAAAATATTGTTTCTAGCTTTTGTTAATTCTTGAAAAATCTGATTTAGACTCTGTTACTCCACAATTGAAATTCATTTTTGGAATTACATGACTCCACAGTGAGCATGACTCACCGAGATGTCTTCTCGAGTTTGGAGATGAGTCTAATGTTGAGAAAAAAAAAATATTGTGAATTCAATTATTCTCTAAGATTACTATTTTGCTTTTGATTAGTTATCTTGCTCTGTTTTAATTCAAATCTGTTCTCATTTGCTTACTGCTTATTTCTGATTGATTTCAATTCTAATTTCTTGAGAGTTTAGTATAGTTCATTGTATTTCAGATTTTATATTGTAGTTTAGTATTTGCATACTGTTCATTTGTAGGTTTAGTTGCATCATTTAGATTTTGCATTTATAGTTTTTAGGTTCTGTTATTAGACAGTAGCAATGTTTAGTAGTTTAGGTCCTTTCTTTTGCATTATTTTCTTAGTTTAGTTTAGGTTTCATAATAGAATTTTATTTTCTTTAATTCTTTACTCGTAATTTCTTTGTTTTCATTTAATTTCAATTGTCCCCACCTAGTTTGATAGTAGATTATTAGTAAATAAATACAAGACTTAACCCTACACTTTAATCTCAATTTCAATGAGTCCTTGGATTGATACCTAGGTTGTCCCTTTACTACATTAGTGGGGAAACTTAGTTTGTTCTGATTTTAGGCGAAAAAAAAATCAGTTTAACAAATGGCGCCGTTGTCGGGTACTCGGCGAGTTAAGTTTTAGAGTGATAGGTTAGTCTTGTCTAGGTTTGTTTTGCTCTTTGCATTACTGTTTTGTGTTCATATCTGTTCTTTTATAGTTTATGATCTGTTTCTTCTTTTTGTTTAGTGTAAATGTTCATTTTCTGTGCTGTTTTAGTCATTGAATTTTAATTCTGGAAACTGTCCTAGTGTTATTCTTCTTGTTTCTGTGTGCTTGATTGGCATTTTTGCTGATAAGGTTTAGGCTGAGAGTGTTCTGCCAAACCTTGGGGAATTAGTGAATTTTGTTTGGGGTAGTTTTAGTGGCCTGAGAGTGTTATAACTGGGTTGTTAGAATGACTTTTCCTATGGAGAAGTCGATGAGAGATTTGGCCAACCAAGAAATGGGACATCAGCTGGTGTGCACCCATTTACCCCTGGAGCAGAATGCATCTGGAGTTGAACTTAAACCTGGGTTCATAAGGTTGTTACCCACCTTCCATGGATGGGAGCATGAGGACCCTCATCAACATATCAGAGAATTTATTTTGGTGTGTTCTTCTATGAAACCGTCTGGAGCTGCTGAGGAATTGGTTATGATGAAAGCTTTTCCCTTATCCCTCCAAGATACTGCTAGGTATTGGATGATTTACCAGCAGCAGCCTTTTGGAAGTTGGCAAGAGATGCAAATCAGATTTTTGAATAGATTTTTCCCAGCATCAAGAGTATCATACTTTAGGAGGCAGATCTGCACCATTGAGCAAGGGCAGAATGAAAGTTTGGCTGATTTTTGGGACAGATTTAATCAACTTTGCCTCATGTGCCCAAATCATCAGTTGCAAGATTCTCTGCTCCTAACATACTTCTATGAAGGTTTGTTGCAGAGGGAAAGAATGCTGGTTGATGTAGCTGCTGGAGGTTCTTTGATGAATAAAACTCCAGTTGAAGCAAGACAGTTGTTGAGTAATATGGCTGAATGCTCTTATCAAGGATCAGTGTACAATAAGGTTGCTGTTACTGTATCAAAAATTGGGGCAGAATCTAAGGATTTAAGAGAATTAACTCAAGTGATGTCCCAACTAGTGGAAAAAGTGATGTTGCTGAACCAGGAACCTGCAGAGGATAAGATGACAGCATCAGAGGTGTTAGACTGGTCTGAGAATACTCTAAATGCAACACGTGATTCAGCATCCAATAATTGGGAAGGGAACTGGAGCACAATGAAGTTGCAGGGGCCTCACCAAGATTGTAGGGAGAATGAACAGTTAGCTGGCTGTGTGGAAAATGATAAAAAGAGCTGTGTAGCAGTAGAAACTACTTCTGCAGAGGACCATGGGATTACCAAGTACATTCCTCCTCACTTGAGAGGAAAGTCTAAGCTTGGGAAGATGCAGCCAGCCCAAAAAAAAAAAAGAGGTGCAGTTAAACAGGACTGCTAGTACCAGTGCAGTCATATTAAGAAGTGGAAAAGAGTTGCATGCTTCAGTAGAGAAAGAAAAAAATGTTGATGAGGAGCAGCAACCTGAAATAATAATTGAACCACCCTTCCCTGTTAAATCTGGACCTGCAGCAAAGAAGTGGGAAACTGATGCTGATTTATTGAAGATTTTTCAAAAGGTAGAAATTAATATGCCTCTGTTGGAAGCAATTAAACAGGTGCCTAAATATGCCAAGTTCCTTAAAGAAGTGTGCACTTATAAAAGAGGACTGAGGAGGCCACAAATCAAGAATATTTCTACCATTTCAAAGTTGGGGCTGCCTACTAAGCATAGTGATCCAGGGCATTTTACCATCCCATGCACCATTGGTGAGCTTACCATTGCAAATGCTTTAGTGGACTTGGGAGCATCTATAAATGTAATGCCCAGTTCTGTTTACAAGGCTCTACACTTGGGAAAGTTAAAGCCTACATCTGTTATCATCCAGCTGGCCAATAGAAGTACTGCAAAACCATTAGGCATTTTGGAGGATGTGCTGGTGAGGGTAAACCAGTTGATGTTTCCAGCGGATTTTTATGTTTTAGAAATGGAGGGTGAGGATTCAAGGCAAAGTCCCACATTGATTCTGGGAAGACCATTTTTGATGACAGCAAAAACCATTATCAATGTGCATGAAGGACATTTAACTATGGAATTTGGAGACACCCAGGTCAGATTCAACATTTTTGAAGCCATGAGTCACCCCCTGGAAAACCATTCAGATTTGTTCAGCTATTCAGAGATTTATTGTAATAATTTGGAGCTGCTAGAGAAATCTGATTTAGACATAGTAGAGGGAGAAGTGCAATCTGAATTCTGCACCTGGGATGAAGAACAATGCCTTGAAGCAGTGGAATTACAATCATCAGAAGAGGAGAATGAATTGGACATAAAAGGCGCCTTAAAAAATGGTGAAAAACCTGCACAAGAAACTCCAGAACAGCAGCAAAAATCTGAACTCAAGCTGCTGCCTCTGCACCTAAAATATGCTTATCTTGAAGATGAAAATAAGTTCCCAGTGATTATTTCAGCAAGTTTAAAGCCTGAACAGGAAGAGCAACTGCTGCAAGTTTTGAAAAAGCATAAGAAAGCTATTGGGTGGACATTGGAGGACATACCAGGGATCAGCCCCGCCCTCTGTATGCACAGAATATTGCTGGACAGCGATGCAGTACCTGTCAGGCAGCCTCAAAGGAGGTTGAATCCGGCTATTCAAGAAGTGGTGAAGGACGAAGTGAGCAAGCTCTTGAAAGCAGGAATGATTTTCCCTATTTCGAACAGCACTTGGGTCTCACCAGTCCAAGTGGTGCCCAAGAAATCTGGAATGACAATTGTAAAGAATCAAGAAGGAGAATTTGTGCCTACTAGAGTTGCAAATAAGTGGAGGGTCTGTATTGATTACAGAAGGCTGAATCAGTCCACAAGGAAAGACCACTTTCCTCTCCCCTTCATAGACCAAGTCATTGAGAGGTTGGCAGGTAAACCTTTCTATTGTTTTCTAGATGGCTTTTCTGGGTACATGCAGATTCATATACACCCTGAAGATCAACATAAAACCACGTTTACATGTCCTTTTGGTACTTATGCTTACACTAGAATGCCATTTGGACTATGTAATGCTCCTGCAACTTTCCAGAGATGTATGTTGAGCATTTTTTCGGAATTAATAGAAAGTTGCATGGAAGTTTTTATGGATGACTTCACGGTGTTTGGAGCCTCATTTGATGAATGCCTAGGCAATTTAGAAAAAATTTTGAAAAAGTGCATTGAAACTGATTTGGTTTTAAACTTTGAAAAATGTCACTTTATGGTAAATGAAGGGATAGTGCTAGGACATGTCATTTCTGAAAAGGGTTTCCAAGTAGATAAATCTAAGATAGATGTGGTTTCTGCTCTACCTTACCCCTCCACTGTGAGGGAAGTGCGTTCTTTCCTAGGACATGCAGGTTTTTATAGGAGATTTATTCAGAATTTCAGCAACATAGCCTTGCCACTGTCTAGATTGCTACAAAAGGAGGTAGTTTTTGATTTTGATGAGGTCTGTAAGGAAGCCTTTGATGAGCTGAAAGGGAAACTCACCACTGCACCAATCCTTCAACCTCCAAATTGGGAATTGCCTTTTGAATTAATGTGTGATGCTTCAGACTTTGCATTGAGGGCTGTGCTGTCACAGAAAAGTGAAAAGATCCCTCATGTCATTGCATATGCGTCCAGGACCCTGGATGCTGCCCAGAGAAATTATACCACCACAGAAAAAGAGTTGTTGGCCATCATTTTTGCTTTGGATAAGTACAGGCCATACCTGCTGGGATCAAAAACAGTGGTTCACACAGACCATTCAGCCTTGAAATATTTGATGAAGAAAGCTGATTCAAAACCCAGACTCATGAGGTGGCTGCTTCTGATGCAGGAATTTGATATAGAAATTAAAGACAGAAGTGGAGCCTTAAATCAAGTGGCTGATCACCTGAGCAGAATAACAGGGAAGGAGGAAGAAATTCCACTGAATGAAAAGTTTCCAGATGAGTTTTTATTTTCTGCTCTAACTCAACCTCCTTGGTATGCTGAATTGGTTAATTATTTGGCTGTTGATGTTCTGCCTGCTCATGCATCTAGGCATTATGTAGATAAATTGAAATCTGATGCAAAGTATTATGTGTGGGATGACCCCTTTTTGTGGAGGTTTTGTAGTGATAAAATTATTAGAAAATGTGTGCCTGACAGTGAAATAAATGGAGTCCTGCATGGTTGTCATGATACATTGGTAGGGGGTCATTTTGGCCCAACTAGGACAGCTAGAAGAGTGTTAGACAGTGGGTTCTTTTGGCCCACTTTATTCAAAGATGCCTATAATTTTGTGAAGAGTTGTGAGGTTTGTCAAAAGGCTGGGGGGAATATAACTAGAAGAAATGAGATGCCATTGCAGAAAATAATATTTTGTGAAATTTTTGATGTGTGGGGCATTGATTTTATGGGACCCCTGCCAAACTCATCTGGATATTCTTATATTCTGTTGGCTGTAGATTATGTGTCTAGGTGGGTAGAGGCAAAAGCAACTAGATCTAATGATGCTAGGACAGTTTCACAATTCTTGAAAACTAACATCTTCTGCAGATTTGGGGTTCCAAAGGCAATAATTAGTGATCAAGGCACACACTTTTGCAATCAGCTCATAGCAGCACTTCTTAGCAAATATGGAGTCAAACATAAGGTGTCAACACCTTACCACCCACAAACAAATGGACAGGCAGAGGTATTCAATAGAGAAGTGAAAAAGTTGCTCCAAAAGTTGGTCCAGCCAAATAGAAAGAATTGGAGTCAATTGCTAGATGAGGCACTTTGGGCACAAAGGACAGCATATCGTACACCCCTTGGGATGTCACCTTTCAGAATAGTATTTGGCAAATCATGCCACCTACTAGTGGAGATTGAACACAAGGCATTCTGGGCTGTTAAGAGGTGTAATTTGGAGTATAATGCAGCAGGGAAGCAGAGGAAATTGCAGCTGCAAGAGCTGGACGAAATCAGGCTGGAGGCTTATGAAAACTCAAGGTTTTATAAAGAAAAAGTGAAGAGATTTCATGATAGGAGTATCTTAAGGAAAGATTTTAGCATTGGGCAGAAAGTGCTACTATATAACTCAAAGATGAAGCTGATAGCTGGAAAGCTGAGATCGAAATGGGAAGGTCCATATGAAATACTCAAAGTATTCCCAAATGGGGCAGTGGAAATCAGGAAATTAGAGGCTGATAAATCATTCATGGTAAATGGTCACCAATTAAAGATCTTCCACGAGAAGCAGCCTTTAGAAAAGGAGGAAAAAACACTGCAATTCAATGATCCAGTTCTGGAAAACCCACCATGAATAAGCTTTCTCTCAATTTTTTCTTTTCTTGCTTTAGTTAATTACTGTCTTGATTTAGTTAGTGTAGATTGAATATACTGTTTTCTGTTCTCTTGATAATGTTCTGGGTTTTGGTAATTTTCCTTTTGTGTTTTTCTTAGTCCAAACTTTTAGATATCCTTGTGCTCTCTGTTTTGATTCTAAGTGTTTTGGTATTCTATTTGAAAAACTGTTGGTGATTACTGCGTTTGTGTGCTGAGTGCTTAGGCAATACATCTGTTGAGATTTAGACTGAACTCAGAAGTGCATACTTAAGATTATAATTTTTTTTTATCTGAATTTGTAAACTAATAATTGTTCATCCAGCTGTGAGAGTTGCAAGTGTATGACCAGAGCCAATCATAGCCCTTTGCTTGCTTTGGACCCAGAAATTGGCAGAACTAGGAAAGGGATCAAGAAGGAAAAGTACCATAGTGAGTCTGAAGTTACTGGAACATCTCCACCTTCGTTTGAGTGTGTTTCAGATACATCTGAGAGTAAAGACATGGCTGCTGAGCAAAGAGAGAGAACATTGAAGGAGTTGGCTAATCAGGAAATCGGGTTCCAGCCCCTGTGCATCCAAGTGCCGAATGTGCAAGGAGCTCCCAACTTTGATCTCAGGTCTGGTTTCATCCAGCTTCTACCAAGGTTTTATGGGCTAGCAGGGGAGGACCCTCACAAGCATATTATGGAGTTCACAGTGGTCTGTTCAACTATGAAACCACTGGATGTGCCTGAGGAGATTGTCAAGATGAAGGCCTTCCCTTTCTCACTGCAGGATGCTGCCAAGGAGTGGCTGTTTTCTCAGAATGTTCCCATAGCTAGTTGGGGTGAAATGAAGAGGAAATTCTTGGAGAGATTCTTTCCTGCTTCCAGAACAGCAGCTGTGAGGAAGGAAATAAGTGGGATAAGACAGCTGCCTGGGGAAAATTTGTTTGAATATTGGGAACGCTTCAAGAGGTTGTGCTCCACTTGCCCCAACCATCAGATAAGTGAGCAGTTACTGCTGCAATACTTTTATGAGGGACTGCTGCCTCAAGAGAGAAATATGATAGATGCTGCAAGTGGAGGAACTTTGATGGATAAGACACCTTCAGCAGCAAGGAATCTCATAGCTAATATGGCTGAAAACTATCAGCAAACTTTTACCAGGAGTAGCAGCAGCAAGGGTGTCCATGAGATACAACTAAATGCAATCTCAGATTCAGTAAAGACCAACATGTTCACTGGAAATAACCTCCTGCTGGGGAATAAAATCATGGAGCTGATTGAATTGATGAGGCAAATGGCTGTGGAAGGCCAAGTGAATGCAGTAAGGAAGCATTGTGGGTTGTGTGCTTCGGATCAGCACTTCACAGATCAGTGCCCTCAAATTCAAGACAATTTTGGAGCTGAATCTGTGGCAGCTGCATTTCAGAGCCAGCAAGGAAATTTCAGGCAGACTTACCAGCCATGGCAGAATCAGAATCAGCAGCAGCAATATAATCAAGCCTCAAGTTCACAAAATCAGGGGTGGAGGAACTGGATGAACCCCAGATATGAGCCTCCCTCTTACAACCAGCAAGGAGGGCAGCAAACAAATGGGTTGATGCAGACCATGAATCAGTATGCACAGCAGTATAAGCAAAATGCATCATCTTTTGGAGGACAGAACCAACAGTATAGGCAGAACCAGTCACCAATGCAGGTCAAAATGGACCCAAACCTGGAAGCCACTATTCAAGACCTGAAGATGCAGATTGGGCAATTGGCACATGCTGTGAATGAACTGGCAAATCAGAAGGCTGGAGGCATCCCTGCTCAACCAGTTGTGAATCCTAAGGAAGCATCAAGCAACACATAGAAAATTTTGAGAATAAGCTTTCTTTTTCCTGTTTTTTTTTTTTCTCCTATAATATGATGTACATTTTTTTTTTTTTGATCTCTTTTATATCTGCTTTCTTATTTCATGTTCTTATTTTGCCATTAGTTTCAATTCTGACTTTTGTTTCCTTGCCTTAAGATTCCTCTCACTTAGGTTCTGCTTCTGTCTTTGCTTAAAATTCCCTTTAGTTTTCTTTTATACATTTTTGTTCTGATTGCTTTAGGTTTCTTATTGCTTCTTGCTGGTTCATTTCTTTTCTCTTTTTATTGTTTCTTTTTGTATAGAAGTTTTAGTTAGGAGTTGTTGTAGGTCATATTTGAATCTGTTTTAGTTGAGTAGGTTCTGTTTAGGCATTTCTAGGTGCTTTTAGGTTCTGTTTTATGCTTTTCTTCATTACTTGCTGAATTCATTCAATTTTTAGCTTCATTTCCTTAAATTAGAATTGTCAAGAGTAGACTTAACTTTAGATTTAGGCAGAGGTAGTTCTAGCATTGATTTTTGCAGTCTCTAGTTCATCTCAATTCAGTAAATTTTGCATAGGATGAGTAGCAAGTCAGTTTTAACAAATTTATAACCTTTGAGAGATTTTGGGCCAGTTATTGTCTTTCTTGTGTGATAACATGCATGTTTGATTTTCATTCTGATTTTGCATTGATTCTTTGTGAGAAGTTTGCTCTTAGTGGACTCTAGACATGATTTAGGCATCCTTTCTTACCATCATGACCATTTATATTTTTCATTTCAGTTTCTCTAACCATTGTACCTTATTTTGAGCCTTAGCCATTTTCTTTGTTCCATTCAGTACAAGCCTTTTTCCCCATCATTACCCAACGTGTCGAAGCTGTGAGAGGAAGTGGGGATTTAGTAACTTGGTGAAAGAAAAAAAAAAGAGAAAAGTAAGGCCAAGAAAAAAAAAAGAAAAAGAAAACAACAGGTCTGGGAAAAAGAGAAAATGCAAAAGAATTGAAAGAAAAAAACAAGACCTGAAAGAGTTGAAAACCAGAGAAAGAAAAAAAAAATTCGAACTGGCCAAAATATCAGAAGACAATGCACTGAGTTCTGAGTTCTTCCCTAGTCTTCACAGTTTCTTCATTTCCATATAGCCTTGTATTTTCTAACCATTCATACCATTACATTACAAGCCTAAAGTCCTTTTGATCTAGATGAAACCAAGAGCTGAGCATGATCACTTAGAATCTTTTCAAAGTTAAGAATAGAGGTTGACATGTCATGACTGAGTGAAACAGGATAAGCCCAAACACTTGAGTGAATATGAGAGTATACACTGCATCCTGTGAGGTTGAGACTGATTGCTACTCTTTCATATGATTGCTTTGCTGATTTTGATTGGATTGAGCTGTTATATTTGCTGGAATTGCTTAAGCTTAAGTTTGAAGTTAGGAAATATTCTGTGCAGTTCTAATTTGATGAAATAGCTAGGAATTGGTTTGATTTTGCAGGATTGATTAAGCTGAAATAGAATTTGGAAGTTCCATGTTTCGTCTTTGATCTTTTCCTTTATAGATTGAGTCTTTTCATTTTTAGTTTTAGTTTGTCCCTGCCCAGGAGGGCAGTTCTTTAAGTGTGGGAGTGTGATAACTCCCTAATTTTGCATATTTTTCTTTTGTTAGAAGCTCTTGTTAGTCTTTTTTTAGTCTTTAATTTTCTAGTATTAGAATACTTTTAGAATTTGCGTTATATTTTGTAGTTTTGTTAAATTTTAGTTAAAAAATAGATTTTTAGTATTTTTTTTTAGCATTTGTAAATAATTAGAGAATTAGTTTTTTTTTTTTTTTTTCTGAAATTCCTTCAATAAAAATGTTTTGTTTTAATTAGGTTTTAATCACATAAATTTTCTTCTTAATTGCACTTTAACCCTTTTATTTCATTTTTTTTAGATTTGAACTTAATTGGGCTTGGGAAACTGGCAGGAACCTTGGATTGATTGGAGCTGAAAGAGAATTTGGGCTTTACTGCCACTGATTTGGACCATTTTTTTTAGTTGCACTGAAGTGATAAAACGCTGATGCCACACTTTTGTCTGTTGCTGCTGCCTTTAATTGGAATGGGTTGAATTGATAATTGGGCTGCCAATGCTTATATGACTGATTTTAAGTGGAACGCTGCATTTTGGAGGCTGGCACCAAATTAAGTGAAACGGTGCGTTTTAACCTGAAGTTTCCTTAGGGGTCTGCTGTTTTGATCATCACTTGAATAGTTCATTTGGAGGAAGAGAAAAGAGAGAATCCCTCGAGCTAGGGTTCAAGCGAGAAGAAGAACGGTTGACGCTACTGACCTGGAGCTGACCAGCGGTTCTAAGGAGCTGACCGGAGTTCAAGTTGATCGGAGGGCTTGAAGAAGAGATCGAAGAGGCAGGGATTGTGGACCATCCGATTCAGAGAGCTAAACGTCAAGCTGCGAAGGTTTCTCATTTTTTAGATATTTTTTTTCTTTGTTTCATTTTCTGACCCTATAAAAGGGGTTTTTGTATACAGACTTAAAAAAAAACATTTTTTTTCCATTTTTCATTTTGAGAGAGAGACGCGAGAGTCGAGGGTTTTATCGCATTTTCGATAGGTTCGAGTTCGCGTGTTCTTGCTCGTTTCTGTTCGGTACAGTTTCTTGTATTCTTGTTTCTTGTTAATAAAAATTTCTTCTCTGATATTTCTATGTTTTGTATGTTTCATGATCTTGTGATTTTGATTTTTCCATTGAATCCGTGTTCTGTGTTCTTGATCGATAATGTGTGAGTTTCTTTTATTGTTTTGATTTGAAAACGAGTTGAACTCGTAGCTCTGCAATTTTATGATTCCTTTGGAATCAAATGTCTCCACAGTGAGCATTAATTTTCGAGATGTCTTCTCGAGACAAAGTGAGTTCAATGAGAGAGAAAAAATATTGTTTCTAGCTTTTGTTAATTCTTGAAAAATCTGATTTAGACTCTGTTACTCCACAATTGAAATTCATTTTTGGAATTACATGACTCCACAGTGAGCATGACTCACCGAGATGTCTTCTCGAGTTTGGAGATGAGTCTAATGTTGAGAAAAAAAAATATTGTGAATTCAATTATTCTCTAAGATTACTATTTTGCTTTTGATTAGTTATCTTGCTCTGTTTTAATTCAAATCTGTTCTCATTTGCTTACTGCTTATTTCTGATTGATTTCAATTCTGATTTCTTGAGAGTTTAGTATAGTTCATTGTATTTCAGATTTTATATTGTAGTTTAGTATTTGCATACTGTTCATTTGTAGGTTTAGTTGCATCATTTAGATTTTGCATTTATAGTTTTTAGGTTCTGTTATTAGACAGTAGCAATGTTTAGTAGTTTAGGTCCTTTCTTTTGCATTATTTTCTTAGTTTAGTTTAGGTTTCATAATAGAATTTTATTTTCTTTAATTCTTTACTCGTAATTTCTTTGTTTTCATTTAATTTCAATTGTCCCCACCTAGTTTGATAGTAGATTATTAGTAAATAAATACAAGACTTAACCCTACACTTTAATCTCAATTTCAATGAGTCCTTGGATTGATACCTAGGTTGTCCCTTTACTACATTAGTGGGGAAACTTAGTTTGTTCTGATTTTAGGCGAAAAAAAAATCAGTTTAACACATACTATACATAATGCTTCCCAAGTCTGAGTTAATCGTTCGACTTTAGCCATGATTAACTATAGGACTTATGAGTTTAAGGGAGACTGCGTTTAGTCGTTACTCGTAGATGACCAAACGGCTGAACACTTGTGACTGTTTCAGTTTAGGACGAGAGTGAACGTTCACAGAGAACATTCCCCACCGCTCGGTTTAGAACGAGAGTGAATCCGTGTAGAACCTCACCGCTTAGTTTAGGATGAGAGTGAGTCCGTGTAGAACCTCACTGCTCGGTTTAGGACCAGAGGTTCTCAGAGAGGGTTTCCTGGGTTTTGTAGACGAGACTGAGCATTCACAGAGAACGTTCCCCTTCGCTCGGTTTAGGAAAAGAGTGAATCCATATAGAACCTCACCGATCAGTTTAGGACGAGAGTGAGCCCGTATAGAACCTCACCGCTCAGTTTAGGACGTATGGAACCTCACCGCTCGGTTTAGGACCAGGGGTGTTGAAAGGCTTTTAGTCGCATTAAAGCTCAACAAACCTAAATTCCCCACTAATGTAGTATAGGGGTAACCTAGGGTCTAATCCAAGGACTTGGTTCTTATTAAGTTTGAAATTTGTAGAATTAAAACCTATTTTATTTATTAAAACTAACACTAAAACTAGGTGGGGAAAATAAAATGAATAAAACTGAAATTTAAAAGGAAAAGAAAATCTAAAGTTTGTAAACTATTCAAAAGAAAGAAAAAAATGAAAAGAAAGAATAATATCTAATCTAAAAATGCAATAATGACGTATACTACTGACTCTGGATATGAAAACTAAAATGAAAATGGATATGAAAACTAAAGAAACCTATATGCTTAACATATGGAACTAATGGGCCAAAGAATCTCTTAGTTATATGCATCTTCTGGAAAGGTAAATGTAAATGCACAAACTAGATTATTATGTACATAATCAAATACAATGAAGAAAGAATTTGTAAAACAAAACCTAATAAGCAAAAAACTAAAATAAGAAAGTGAACTATTTAGGAAAGAACCGAAACATGATAAATCCTAATTCTACTAATGAGAAATTAAAATGCAAGACTAAAAAAATAAATCTCAAATGGTAACAATACTAAAAATACAAAACTGAAGCAAGAACGAAGAAATTTTCCTAAAATTTTCCTAAATCTATCATCTATCAAACCAACTAAGTAAAGAGTCATACAAAGAATTCAATTAAAGACAGTTCCCAGAATTAACAAATATTGAACTAAAAAAATGGGTCTCAGTCACTCTCAGGAAGACATCCTGTAAAATAAAGTCCATTATAGGATCTTTGAGTCCATATTTCAGAACTTGAAATGGTGACTCTCACTCATTTTTCAACCCAGTATTTATACAACTCAGAAACGTGTCATAGCAATCATCAAAAGCATCATAAAACTACTCTAAAATCAATAAGAAACAGAATCAAAACATAACTCTAAAAGATTATCAAACTCAGACATGAACATCAAAAGAACAAGATCAATATGAGAAAGTAAGGGAATCAATAACAGTGCTCGAAAAGTAAATTCAAGTGCAAGAAGAGTAAATCGAATTGGAAAGGGGCAATCAACAATGTAAATTGAAACAAAGCAAATATAAAAGTGGTATTGAAAACTGAATTTGAAAAGTACAAGATACCGGAGTTACTCAGAATCCCACTGCCTGTCACCCAATGGAAGGCTCCAAGAACTCCAACGGAAAGCACAGTGTCTACTCTACGAAAAACTATTAAACCTACTCTAAAGCGAGAGAATAAAATACTTGGTCTAGGTGCAAAGTCTGTCACCCAATGCACATACGTTTCTATATTACAAGATGTCTTTATATAGGAAAAACAAAAACAGAAAAAGAAAAGAAAATGGGAAAGGGGGAAGTACTAAGTAACTGACTTCGAAGCTTCTTAAGTACACTTCAACAAACTCAGATTACGAACCGCTCTTCGCTTCTTCAACCATCAATCCAGCTCAGCATAGGACCGATCAACATCTTAGGCTTGCTTCCTTTGGGCCGTGAAGACTTTGATAAGCTTCTACCTTGCATCATGGAGCTCCCTCTTGAAAGTCTCTCGAATTTGCACAAACCCTAGCTGCTGGTTTGAGAGGATTTAAGAGAAAAATCCCAATTGCTTTGAGCTTCTCAACTCAAGTGCTTGAGCCTTACTTCCAAAGGCAGCTTCAACGTTCAGAAACACTGTGTTTCACTTACTCAGCAAATGGGCTTCAGCCTAACTCCAGTGCCAAACCTGTTTCAATTACTGCTAACTAGCTCATCTCAATTTTCTTCTCTATGCAGCAGCCCCTAATGGATTTTCTTCTCTTGCTTCAGCCACTGCCAGAAAATCACAACATTGGGTTCAACGTTGGCCCATTAGTGATCTGGCCCAATATTTTTTCTTCAGCATCTTTCCACTTTTATTAATTTGTGCAAACAAAAAATAAATAGAAAATGAAAAATAAAGTCTAAAAAAATGAAATTTTATTTTTAGTTTTCTGAATATTTTTCTAAAGGAGAAAACACCTAATTAAAAAAAAACTATTTTATTTAACTAAAACGGTAAAATTAACACTATTTTTACAAAATCCTATTTTTTTTCCTAATTACTCTAAACTACCTTAATTCTAGAAAATTAAAAGCTAAACTATCCTAAAAGAAAAATATTAACACACAAAAATGAGAAAATAAAATAGAGAGTTAATAAGGGGTTCTCGGGGAGTGCTCCCTGGGTTTTGTGGACGAGAGTGAGCGTTCACAGAGAACGTTCCCCACTGATCAGTTTAGGACGAGAGTGAGTCCGTATAAAACCTCACCGCTCGGTTTAGGATGAGAGTGAGCCCGTATGGAACCTCACCGCTCGGTTTAGGACGAGAATGAGTCCATATGGAACCTCACCGCTCGGTTTAGGACCAGGGGTTCTCGAGGAGCGTTCACGGAGAACGTTCCTCACCCCTCTGTTTAGGATGAGAGAGAGTTTGTATAGAACCTCACCACTTGGTTTAGGATGAGAGTGAGTCCGTATAGAACCTCACTGCTCGGTTTACGACCAGAGGTTCTCAGAGAGCATTCCCTGGGTTTTGTGGATGAGAGTGCATGCTCCTATCATCTGCACCGTGAGGCCGAATGGCCAATACCTTTGAAGACGAACGACTGAACATATGTTATTGAAGGGAACTGCTTGGCTTCATTCATACCAAAAGTGTAAACACGTAAGTCATGTCAAAACAATTTAATTGAAATAAACATAACATCAAAATCCAACTACTATAAACTTAAGATGAGTCGCATTCCAAGTGTTAGGAAGGACTTTTCATTATATCTTCCAATCGATACGACCCTAGATTCTGCGGTCAGAGCTACGACTGCGGCTGCGACTTCGCCCATGTTTCCACTCCTCCTTCCTATGCTGCCGTTCAATGTTTCTTTGTGGAGACCTTGACGAGCTTCTTGTCCGCGATTGATTCTTCTTCACATACTTATGGAGACGGCCCACACGAATGAGCTCTTCGATGTTATCTTTGAGTGTTACGCATTCTTCGGTAGTATGTCTCAAGTTTTGATGGTATTGGAAGTGCTTTCCTCCATCAACATTTTTAGGTGAATGAAACTTCTTGATCGAGAGAAGTTCCACGCTATGGGCTTCCTCAAGGATTTTTGCCCTGGGTGCATTAATAGCAGTGTAATGATCAAACTTAGGCATGTGGGGCAAGTCCTTTGGTCGAGAGCCTCATCCCTTGTCGTAGTCGCTCAACTTTTGCCTGTTGTCCTTTCTCTTTCCGCCTATATCAGCTTCCTGTTGTTGCTTTCTTTGTGAGATTCGCATATCCTCCATGCGGATGAATTCAGCTACTATTTCCTGGAGCTCCTCCATGGTTCTTGGTGGCTGCGCATATAGTTTTTCAGCAAAATATCTTGGTTTCAGGCATGAAGGCAAATTGTTAGTAATAAAAGAGTGATTAACCTCTTTAACTCGTTGTGCAGTTTCATTGTATCTTTTCATGAAGGCCTTCAATGTTTCATCCTTCTCCTCTTTAGTATTTACTAATTCCGTTGGTGTTATCTCCTATTTTCGGTTGGAGGCGTATTGCCTTCTAAAGAAGGTTTCTACTGTGGCGAAGCAATCCACTGTGTTTGGGGGAAAAAGTGTTATACCACTCCAATGCCTCGTGAGAAGGCTCTGCATATGACGGGATCACTGTCTGTGTCGAACGCCATTGCATTGGTGAAGATCCTGAGATGATTGTCGGGATCTGTCGAGCCATCATACTTCTCTAATACCGGAGGATTCTTCTCTGGCATTGGAGTTTGCATGATGGTCACCGTAAAAGGGAGTAAATTGGTTGGCCAAACGGTTAGGGGGGTGATGGTCCTCTCCTTCCACTGTTCGGGTTGGTGTGCTGGGATCGTTGTCGATTACCACTTCCATCGTTTTCATTCTCTCAGTTTGAGACAGACCGCTCAGTATATACTCGTTCCGCCCTTAGCACCGCAATCTCTTATGCATGCTTCCGTTGCATCTCTTGCTGTGCTTGTGCCTGTGGTTGTATGGTTCTTACTTGTGCTTGTATTTTTTCTTGCATATGCGCTATCAAATCTCTGGTATTCTGCTACTCGTTCATGCTCCTCGTGGTCACCATTTGGGCTTCTTCGGCTTGCTCTCGGGCCCCACGGTGGATTTACCACTTTCCGATGCTTGAACTGGGTTCTCCGCTTGTCTCCTTTATGCCCAGAGGGGGGAGGTACCTGCATAAGGCACTCTGACACTCAAGTTAGGAGCAGTTTTGGGAATTGTGTATCACAATTGTATGTTTGACTTGGATCAAAGGTTATTAGGATGTAATGGAGTGTGAGTAGAACGTACCTGGCTTGTGGCTCTGACTCTCTATTTATAATTTGTCTCATGGACCTTAACCTGACATAAGCCCAATAAAATATAAACAGAATAAAATATAAACAAACTTACCTAAAAATCTGGTTGGTTGTTTATAACCTGCTTATCAATATCTTTAATTAGATATTATTGATTATCCTTTGATTATTTGATCTCCTGCTTATCAATATCTTTAATCAGATATCCTTGATTATTTTATATCTTTAATAAGATATCTCATAACCACTCGACCCTGATATCATATTATACATATATGATTATCAAATTATCACATGAAAAGAAAAAATCAACCTACGAGTTGTAGGATTATTGATGGAGAAAGAAGGGTGGTAGGAATTATTACGGAGAAAGGAGGGTGGTAGGAACAACTGCTAGAAAAACAAGATTAATTGTGAAAGGAGATAGAGAGCATACCCAAGGCCTACAGAAACGGGATTATCGGAGAGCGGATCGGGAAACGGGGAACACCGGCGGCACGTGAAAATTCTTTTGCCACATCGAAACACTTGCGGGAGCGATCTATTTCTCTCTTGCCAACAAGATAACACGCATGAGCCAAATAAAATTTTCCCATAGTAATGTAAGTTTGAATTTCATCACTTAACTCTTGGAAGAGAATGGATCTTTCATGGTGCAATTCTAGAAAGTAGGGATTAATGATAAGAGAATTTCATGTCTTGGAAACGCACCTAAATCGCATGAGACTTTTCGTAGGAAGCATGACAGAATTTCTTATATGAGATCATCAGGGAGCATTCTAGAAGAAGAATCTCCATCTCAGTCTCTATCTCTATCTCTATCTCTGTCTCTATATCAAAATCCAAACAATGGTCTCCTTAGTAGACTGTGGTCTCCTCAATTAAAATAAGTTAATAATATATAAAAATAATAATAAAAATAGTTAGAAATAATTAGATAATGTCAGCCCCTGAAAATGACATGTGGAAGGGAGGGACAAATGTCTCAATTAAAGGGATTGAGCATTTTATAGAAATTTCCAAAACGCAACTCATCTCTTCATTTCTCAAAATCTACATCTCTCTAACACCATCTTCTATCTTTTCCTCCTCCTTCTCTCTCTAAAAATCTCTCATCTCCCTTCATCTGATCCACAATCAGATTGTGAGTAAGCTATCTCGGTGTCAAGGACTTCCATTCTTACCGATCAAACTTGTGTTTTGAATGGGTAAGTTTCATTTCTTGAGTTTTTGTTAAAATCTGGAAAATCTATGTCACATGCAAGTTAGCCCTGCTGGTTGCATGTGTTCTCCAACCTTCTCTTCCCATTTCTAACTCCATTTAGGTTTGTTGGGTGGTCTTGTCTCACCAATCGGTGAACTATAGGGATTCTTGGGATTTTCTGGTGAAAAAGCAAATTCTAGAAAAGATAAACGTTGTTCGGTTCGGTCAAAGAGGTAAGGGAAGCTGGTTAATTTAATTGATTGGTATATGATTTATGAAAATGTTGTTTGATGATGTTGCATATATTTGAAATTGAATGATTGGGTGTTTGGCATTGATGGTGTGTGTTGTGTTCATGTTGAAATGTTTTCTGCATAATTCCGGTTCATGGCCGAGAGAAATGTGAGGAAGTGGAATGGTAAAAATGGGGAATTTTGGTGTTCGATGTGGTTCAGATATGTAAGGAAAATGTGAACAAGTTGTGTAGAAGTGGTTAGAGTGTTTGAGTCACTCCAAAATGTATCAAAACTATTAAATCTGGTTCTCGGTCATTGAGTTCATGATTCTGCATAATTGATTCTCAAATCTATGAATGAAACTCTCTTAATGATGTTAGAAAGCTTAGATAATCTTAATTAATGTTTAAGGATGTGTATGATATAAGTTTGGAGGATTAGAAGTTGGGAGAATGTAGTGAAATTAGTAAGAATTAGTGTTGTTCATAATTCTACAGTCAATCTGCAGAATTATGCAGTTTGCTGAGGGTCTTTCATTGATTGTTCGATTTTCTCTGGTTCTCGGTCTTAACTGAGTTATGCTATTGTGGATTCACAGTTAATGATTGATCGATCTTGAGCTAATATTCAGATGAATATAGCATTCGGTTTAGTCATAGCTTTTGATTTTAACTGCGTTCGGTCTATTATAGGCCCTATCTGTTAATGACCGCTCGGTCATTTACTAGCACTCGGTCTCTTACTGGTATTCGGTCTCAATAGCGTTCGGCCTAAGCCAATAATGTTTGGCCTAAGCCTTAAGTGTTCGGCCTAAGCTTTAAGCGTTCGGTCTAAGCCTTAAGGGTTTGACCTAAGTTAATGGTGTTCAACTCAAGCCAATAACATTCGGTCTAAGATTCAAATATTTAGTTTAACTTTAGTATTCGACTGTTTTAGTGTTTGGCTCCAAAATAGTGTCCGGCTCATGTTTGAGCCTTATTCTTTAAATGATCATTCGGTCATGTTCATATATAGGGAGCGTTCTCCCGTTCGGTCTGGTTCATAGGTCGTGTCCAAGTGTGGAATTTGTTTTACTGTTTTGTGTGATTTCTATTTAAAGATGTTATGGATGTGAAAGTATGATGGTATCGAAATATGATATGATAATTCTAATGTAATGTGAAAGTATAATGTGATATTTATAATATGGATATGAAAAGAGAATTCCAAGGAGGAATGTCTCGGTGTTTGGTTTCAATGTGGTAAAAGTATGAATAGGGGAAGCTTAATATTGGCATTCATACTAACATTCTAATGGTCACCGAGTCTCAAGTAGAGAATGGTGATGCATATGGTGAGAATAGCAAGAGGCCCTAGCCTGGGCGGTATTTATTACCTTGACCTAAGGTGAGGAATAACGGTCTAACCTCGTGTGGCAGCTAAGGGGATTTCCATGCTACGATAATCATAAGGTTTTCAGCTTACCACCCACGAGTGCACGAACGACCATAGCTCATATTCATACTTGTCCGGATAGTCAGAGTAAAGTGGTCGGTCATAACATGTTTATGTGATAATTGTATGTGTATGAAATATTATATGTTTGTTTAAAATTGTATGTTAACCTGATTAATTAAAGGCTTAATAGCCTCTTTTGTCCCTAGTTTTGCTCGGTTGTGTCAATTAGGTCCCTAGTTTAAAATTAGCGTCTAATTGGTCTTTAATTAGAAAATTTTGTGCCAATGTCATCCCTTCCGTTAAAAAACACTAACAGTGGTAATAGTCTGATGATGTGGCAGTACATAGTGGTTACGTGTCATTATTTTAAGGTTAATTGTGGTGACGTGGTAAGCAATTAGAGGTTGAGGTGGCGGCCCCTTCTCCCACCGAAAATTAGGGTTTTGATGGAGAGGGGAAGTTGCTTACTCTTGCGTCGTGAAGGAAGGTTGCTCGCAATTCTCAGCCATGGATGGAGGCGTGAGTTGCTCGTTGCTACTAGATCGCGATTAGGGTCTTGAACTGCTTTAAGGTTTCTGATTTCTTCTGCAGGTTGCAATCTGGCGCGATGAAGGATTTATGGTGTTGGTTCAAGAGAACTGTCATGGCTACGTGAGGAAAGCTTTTAGATACGAAGAGGATGAGCATGGTTTCATGATTTTGTTTTGGATGTAGATTGGATTTGCATTCTCTGTATTTCCCTTTGTAGGTTGAAGGCGCGACGAAGGCGGTTGCGGCGACGGCGTGCTCGTGGTGGATGGTGGTTTGAATGGAGATCGCGATTAGGGTTCACTTGTGTTGCACCGCAGTGATGGTTCATACGAGTATGGACGCGTTGTTGATGGAGGCGTGTTGCAAGGTCATGGTGGCGCTAGTAAAAGCTTCTAGGTCTCACAATGGTGGCGATGCGAATTGTGATGGTGCGAGGGTTGTCTAATGTGTACAAATTGGAGTTCGAAAATTGGGAATTTTTCTGGGTCTTAATTGTGAGGAAGAAGATGATTTTGTTGGTGGTGATTTGGGTTGCGCGAGATTGATGATGGAGGGTAGGTTCAAATCTGGTTGTGTGATTTCCGGCATGGTGGTGAGGACGCGACATGGTTCACGGTGGTGGATGAGTTTCAGGGTGTGGGTGATTGCGGCATTGATGGTGAAAGACGATGTGGTGGTCGTAGGTTCTTTGCGACATTGACAGTATGGGTGGTGGCGGCATAGTTGGATAGCGTTTGGACTTCACTGTTGCGGCGCAACAAGGTTGTGGTGGCTGATAGGGTTTGACGGTGGAGGAATTAAGGTTTCTGCTGTTTAGGGAAGGCAAAGCTGACGTGGTAGGAGGGATTAGGTGGCTCAAAGATTTAAAAAAATATATATATTTGAAGGAACTACCATATCATCAATCCAATAACACCGTTAGTGTTTTTTAACGAAAGGTACGAAATTGACATAAAATTTTTTAATTAAGGACTAACTAGACCCTAATTTTAAACTAAGGACCTAATTGACACAGCCGGGCAAATTAGGGACAAAAGAGGCTATTAAGCCTTAATTAAATTACATTAGCTTACCCTTATTTTCCTGTCTTGTCATGTTATCCGTTGGATCGTCTTTATCCTTGTAATGATCATACTATGGGTGTGACAGAGTGTGAAGAAGATATTCTAGAGCAGGTGTTGAGCGAGGAATCTCCAACCTCTTAGTTTCGGACCGTTCAGTTGATACATCTCTTGTATGACCGTTCGGTTTGTACTTATAGTTGTATCAGCGTAAGGTTTCTGTAAAGTTTTAAATTTATGGTTATTTTATGATAACTATAATTTAACTTTATTTTCCTATAACTGTTCTATTTATTGTAAATGTAAAAACTCTTAAGTATAGTTTTCAGCTATATTTTTGGGATGTTAGAGTAGTAAAATCTTCACATATAAAAGAAAATGTTAACAACTTTATATAAATTATTATTTATAAAAAGTAAATATTATATATTTTTAATGATTATATTTTTAAAAAATTAATTAATAATCTTATAAAAAATAAAATAAAAATATATTAAAAAAAATATTTTACTTGTAAAATAAGTTAGAGACAACATATTGATAGTTTTATGAACTTAATTGTGGGGCAAAATTTTTTAAATATAAACAAAGTTTGCATAAAATCTTTAGATAAAATTAATAATTTATTCATAATAATTAATCATATAGTGTGATCTTTAGTGATTTTCATGCGTTTTTTTTTCTAAAACTTAAATTAATGTTATTATGCAATTGAGTTTTAGGGTTAAATATGTTTTTAGTCCTTTAACTATCAAACGATTTTAAATTTTGTCCCTCTTTCAAACTTTGGTACACTTTGATCATTGTCCTTAAGAAAACTATGAATTTTCGTCCTTCAAAACTAACGCCGTTAAATTTGGTCTGAGGTGGCTAACGTCTGCCACGTGTAATGAATATTTTATTTTAGTTGTGTGTCACGTTTCTATTCTTACCGTTCCCAACATTACCAAGACCAAGTCTTTTCTTTTCTCGCTATCGCCAACAACCTTGGTGACCTTGCCATTAAAACCTCATCGCTCAAACAAGCAAAGGACTTTCTTCTCTCCATCGACCACTCTCTCGCCATCGTTTATTGAGTCATTCTGTTAGAGTTTGTTCCCAAACCAAAAATACACTAAATATGAAGAATTAAAGAAATTAAGCAGAATTTTTAATGGCTGAAATTGTCCCCTGTTTCAGTTTGTGCCCACAACACACACTCACTGCAGTTGTTGATGTAAACGAGGTTTTTATTTCAACGCTATCATATCATCGATCATCTCTTCTCCTTGTTTTTTCTCCATCAGTTCAGGGCATTTCTTCGCTCCTCATACTCCATTCTTTCTTTTTCCCCTCAAAATATCTCTTTTCCTCTCAACCCCAAAAAAATACCAAACATTTCCCTCTCCTTTTCGCGTCACTTACCACAACTGGGATGCTCCTCTTTCTCAAGGTGAAATCGCATTTCTAGGTTCTTCAAAAGTTTCCATCTTTTCGCTTCTGGGTCTGATGGATATGTTGGATTCAGCCTTCAACCTTGTTTAATTTAAATTGTAGAACTCCTCTATACCCTCTTGATTTCATTGGTAACAGTAAAAGCAAAAAGTTCTTTCTTGTGGAAAAGGGTCCATTGCTTTAGGGCTGTGAGAGAGAAAAAAGTATTTCTTCTTCATGATGTCTTTTGATGGGTCTTTGGAATCTTACGCAAACCCTTCCTTCCATTTTGGTTTTGGTTGCTTGCTTAGGAAATAGAGGAATGAACAAGGAAAAGTATTTTTGTTGTTGATCATTGTTGTTGGTGATAAGGGTCTGCCTCACAATCTTGGTGAGTGCGGTGGGGTCCTTGCCGGCGATGGAGAGAAAGTGGAAGATGTTGGTGTCGGTTTGGTCGGTGTAGAGGGAGATAGTTTGCCACCGGGAGATGGAGAGAGAAGGAGGGAGAGAAGTTGGCTTGAAGATGCAGGGAAGGATTGACACGTTTCATAAAAAGTAAAAATGATGTGGCACATTGTTAGCCACCTAAGAAAAGAATTAACACAGTTAACAATAGAGGACTAAAAGTTATAGTTTCTTTAAGGATAAGGATCAAAGTATACCAAAGTTTGAAAGAGAGACGAAAACTAAAATCGTTTGATAGTTGAGGGACTAAAAACATATTTAACCCTACGTTTTAAAATATTCTCTATTTTTTTAATTTTTTCTACAAAATTTAAAATTCATAATTGTGTTTTTAATGTAATGGAAAAATTCTCAAGTTAATAATTTAAAAAAATCAAGTCATTTAATGACTATTTTCGATTAGTTAATTTTCGATTGATTGTGGGATGAACATTTTGTAAGATGCGACGATAGATCAAAAGTACATTCTTACCTTAATTTAACTGATATAATTATAAGTAAGGAAAATCTTTTAACTTTAATATCTTTTTTATTTAAATTAGCTTTTAAGAAATATTTTTCTTTTTAAAAATATTTTTCAATTTCAGAAATTAGTTATTATTTTAGAATTAAAAAATCAAGATTAAAATATTATAAATTTATATTTTATATTATGTTACATGAAAGATGTTCATGCTTTCTCACTTTTCAGGCCTCAACTTTTGCCGTAATAGATTAACAAAATTCTTGGTCAATCATCCTAAAACAAATATAATTAATCCTTTTTTAAATTAAGACTTACAAAATAAAAGAAAAAAAATAGAAAAAAAAAAGAATACTTCTTTTACATTTAAAAAACATAATTGAAAAATTTATAAAATAATATCCGTTATAATACTTTTTAATATATTATTTAATTTCATCCGTTGTAATATCTAACTTAAGTGATTTTTTTAGTAACTGTTATTTTTTATTTGATTGTTTTTTAAATTTAATTATTTTTAATTAAAAAATTATCTAAAAATTAAATAAAATATATTTACAATAAAATTTTAAAAAAAATATTTATATTTAATTGTATAATTATAATTATATATTAATATTTTTTTTATACAATTTTTATTTTTATTTTACTTGTAACTGCTATTTTAAATTATTTTCAAATATTTTGAATATTTGAAAATATTTATAGTTTTATTTTTCATATTTATAGTTTCTACTGTTAATTATTTTTGGGTTAAATATGTTTTTAGTCCCTATATTTTGAAGCGGTTTTGGTTTTAGTCCCTCTTTCAAAGTAAGGTACATTTTAATCCTTCATCTTAAGGAAACTTTGATTTTAGTCCTCCAAAACTAACATCGTTAAAAATCTGGTGAGTTGGCTAACGTCTAGCATCCACAATCGGCGAGGATGACGCCTCAAACACTGCAAGGGATAGATTTTGTTATCTGCTTCTCCGTAGTGTGAAAGAAGAAGATCTTGTTTCATTTGTTTTTCTCCGGTAAGTTTAGAAGAAGAAAAATGTGAGGGTTTTATGTTTTTGGATTTTGAAATCTTCGGTTGTTTTTGGGTTGGGAAATTTGAAATCTTGAGTGGGGTTTTCTATTTCTTTTAGTCGAGCGTATGGTTTGAGGGCTCGTCTCATTTCATTCAATTGAGCATTTGCATCAAGCATCACTCGAAATATTGGGATTCAGTTTAAGGATCTTAATGGAGAATATTAGGCTTATTCATGATATTGGCGCAGGAGCAAGATCTGTTTTTGAGAAGGCAGATTTACCAAGACAGAGGAAAGGTAGAGCTGGGGAAGAAAACCACTTGGAGATCTATCCAATGCAGGGAACCTCATCAACCAATTTGATGGAAAGAAAGCCCTGATGGTTCATTGAACATTGGCAAACCCTTTGCTAATCAGGCGCCCAAGTTGTAGAAGTCTAAGAATCTTGAAACTGAAAAAAGAATTACCAACAAAGCTTCTGAAAAATCACTTACTGGTACCAAGAAAGCCCTTTCTGACATAACAAACTCGGGGAGATGACAAGCACGGTTGAACAAGGCGGTGTCACTGTTGGGAGCTGGGGAGGAAGCAGTCTCTGGTAGCTCCGAGGCCGTGGCACTGGTGGTGGCGCCAGTTTAGTTTATTTCTCGTGAGAATCGTTTCAATGTTTTTCTTCTCTGTGATTGATTTGTTCGATCCACACAATCGTGGTGGATTGATTCCATGGCGTATAGACAAAGACAACAACAAGAGTTTTCGAAACCTTCGATTTCGACCTTCGAAGATGAAACCACTCGAAACCCTAACTCCTTTTCGCCACCAAACAATGTCGTTGAAGGTGTAGCTCCGTCATCGTCTTCCCTCGCGACTCTTTGTTGTCCTATATCTCTCCTCCACTTCTTCTCTGACAGCTCCTTCTTCGCCGTGAAGGAGCCCTTTGCACTGTTTGAGGCGTCATCCTCGTCGATTGTGGATGAGAGAACTGCGGTGAAGACCCAGAAGAAACAGCGGACGACCTCCTGGGCAACAAAAAATACCAACGTGGCAAACGACACGTGGCTAGACGTTAGCCAGCTCACCAGATTTTTAACGGTGTTAGTTTTGAAGGACTAAAATCAAAGTTTCCTTAAGATGGAGGACTAAAATGTACCTTACTTTGAAAGAGGGACTAAAACCAAAACTGCTCCAAAGTATAGTAAGTAAGTAAGAAGAAGAAGAAGAAGAAGAAGAATTTATTATTTTTTATTATTATAAAAGAAAATTGAACATACAATGTATTTTCATTAGTACTTAATAATTCTAATTATTTTTTTATTAATTTGCAAACACATTAATTTTAATATATTTATTTATTTAAATTTATACCGTGTTTAAGAGATTAAAATTTATGATAAAAGAAAAGTAAAGTTGTTAATTAGAAATGAAAGAAATAGAATGCGAGAAAGTAAAAATAAAAATGAAAATTATAAAAATAAATGAAAGGTTTCTAATGAAATTAAGGAAATAAATTACTTGTAACTGATTTCGATAGATGAATAAAGAGGAGGAGGATCACACTCACTGAAGAGAGGACTGCTCTGCTTAAGATCAATAGCTAACACCAAGAGTAATGACAATTTTGATGGTGACCTACCAAGTGTTTGATGTAACATCCCAAAAATATAGCATAATATTATATAACGAGTCATCACAATAAGGATAGGATAAAACAATTATTAACTAACTTATAAAGTAAATATTAAATTCATCCCAAATTAACTATAAAATTTTAAACTTTATGTATATATAAAAAACATTCTATGCCAAAACTATTTACAATAGATACTCCTAGAAAACTACTATGCAGCATCACCTTCCTTAAGAGCCTATTCCAAGGATACCTCATCTCTCTCTACTTATACCTATAGGATGATCATAGCAAAGAGAGAAAACAAGGAAACATACAATACAACACAAATAGAGGATAACCTAGAATTAAAAACAATTAATGATATATACATAATTTTTAAATTAAACATTTTCACGGAAGTTGAATGTACACATATCATGACGAACTAAACTTTATATTTGACAAACCCTTGACTTGACCATCCGGATTAATATGAATATGTAGCTATGTGATAAGCCTCTCCATCGCTTGGTTGAAGATAGAATCCGAAGAGAAAGAGATTCCAGCAGTTGGCAGCGGAAATTGATGGATTGGAAGTGGATGTTTGTTGCGGCAGAGAAGGAATGAGGTGGTCCTAGCTTCAGGCAGCTTCCATTGTTGGAAGAAAGCTAAGAGGTGGGAGAGAGTTGATGGAATAAGTGACTTTGGTAAGCATTTGCTTGGCAGAGATGAATTTCAGATTTGAAGAAATTTCTCATATATTCCAAAGTGTATTACAATGGTTGCCTTGAAGGTTTTATAGACTAACCTTCGGCAATGCAAAGAAAAAATGTGACTCCAAGAAATGTGGATCTACCTCCACGTGTACAACCATGTGCAAAATGTGATGCTCTTCTAGAAAGCTTATTCTATCACGTGTAAATGCTACAATCTGAATGTGAAGGAGAAGTTTCTAATGTAGCCCCATATTTTGATAATAACACCTCCCCTTTTGTAGCAATGACCATCTTACCCTTCTCCATGCTTTGGCAATTTTATAGTATCTCCTTGATCTCTAATGTCCCATCCAAATATAGCAAAGAGTACTTGACCTTTTGGAGAATACTCTTCTTGAAGCTTTTTGGCCATTCCTCTTGTGATAGGTCCTATGTGGGTCATAGTGCTAGCTCCTTGTGTATCATCCCCTCCCTCTTGAGAAGGATTTGTCCTCAAATCCAAAGGGTCTTCATCTTCACTAGCATACCCTGCAAAAGGTTTAAGATCAGATACATTAAAAGTAGCATGAACACCATATTCAGGAGGAAGATCAATTTGATATGCATTGTTATTAATCCTCCTTATCACTCTAAAAGGTCCATCTCCTCTAGGATTGAGTTTGGATTTTCTTAGTTGAGGAAATCTTTCCTTTCTAAAATGAACCCAAACTAAATCACCTTCATTGAAGATTAACTCTTTCTTGCCCTTGTTATGTTGTTTGGCATATTTCTCATTTTGTTGTTGAATTTGACTTCTAACCCTTTGATGTAATTCTTTGATAAACTTAGATTTAGATACCCCATCTTGATGAACAAAATCAATAGAACTTGGAAGGGGTATTAAATCCATAGGAGTTAAAGGGTTAAAACCATAGACAACCTCAAAAGGAGATAATTTAGTAGTTCCATGAACTACTCTATTGTAGGCAAACTCAACATGAGGTAGGTACTCATCCCAAGATTTGTGATTTCCTTTAAGAACTACCCTTAGTAAAGTGGAAAGAGATCTATTGACTACTTCAGTTTGACCATCTGTTTGAGGATGGCAAGTAGTAGAAAAAGATAACTTAGTCCCTAATCTAGACCATAAGGTCCTCCAAAAGTGACTAAGAAATTTTGTATCTCTATCCGAAACTATTACCTTAGGTAGACCATGGAATTTAACCACTTCTCTAAAGAATAACTTTGCAATGTTGCTTGCATCATCTACTTTGTGGCAAGGTATAAAATGAGCCATTTTGCTAAATCTATCTACCACCACAAAGATAGAATCAAAACCCCTAGAAGTTTTGGGAAGACCCAACACAAAATCCATACTTATCTCTTCCCAAGGGGTGGAAGCAACATGCAAAGGAGTATAAAGTCCATGAGGCATTGACTTAGATTTAGCTTCTAAACAAGTTATACACTTAAAGCAATACCTTTGAACATCCCTTCTCATGTGAGGCCAAAAGAATTTTTCTTTCAACATGCCAAGGGTCTTTTCTACCCCAAAATGCCCCATTAATCCTCCCTCATGTGTCTCTTTAACAAGGAGTTTTCTATGTGAACCTTGAGGAATGCAAATTTTTCCTTCTTTAAAAAGATACCCTTCTTTCACATAGAATCCTCCTTGAGGCTTATTGAGACATTCCTCATAGATATGAGCAAAATCAAGATCTTGTGAATACAATTCAAGAATGTTATTAAACCTAAGAATTTGAGCTCCCAATGTGGCTAAAAGATTAATTTTTCTTGATAAAGCATCAGCCACCACATTGGATTTTCCTTTCTTGTATTTAATAACATAAGTGAATTGTTCAATGAATTCCAACCACTTAGCATGCCTCTTTTGTAACTTGTGTTGACTCTTCAAATACTTAAGTGATTCATGATCACTATGAATGATAAACTCCTTGGCAACAAGGTAATGTTCCCAAGTTTGAAGAGCCCTCACAAGTGCATAGAGTTCCTTGTCATAGGTGGGGTAATTACAAGAGACACCATGAAGTTTTTCACTAAAGTATGCAATTGGGTGTCCTTCTTGTAATAATACTGCACCTATGCCAAATCCTGAAGCATCACATTCTAGCTCAAAAGTTTTGGAAAAATTTGGCAAAGCTAGAATGGGTGCTTGTGTGAGCTTCTCTTTGAGTAGCTCAAAAGCCTTTTGTTGTTTTTCTCCCCAATGGAATGTAACATCCTTTTTCACCAACTCATTGAGGGGTGAAGCAAGACTAGAAAAGTTAGGAACAAATCTTCTATAAAAGCTTGCCAACCCATGGAAGCTCCTTACTTCTCCTACATTCTTTGGAGGAGGCCAATCTTGGATGGCCTTTATTTTTTCTGGGTCCACATGAACCCCATTTTTGGTGACCACAAATCCAAGAAATATGACACTATCAACACAAAAGGTACACTTGTCAAAGTTTGCAAATAATTTGTGTTTTCTAAGAATTGTTAAAACAACTCTCAAATGATTTTCATGAGTTTGCAAATTTTGACTATATACCAAGATGTCATCAAAGTAGACAACTACAAACTTCCCAATGCAATCCCTAAGGACATGATTCATAAGTCTCATGAAAGTGCTTGGAGCATTTGTAAGACCAAAAGGCATAACTAGCCATTCATATAATCCAAACTTGGTCTTAAAGGCAGTTTTCCATTCATCACCCTCTTTAATTCTTATTTGGTGATAGCCACTTTTTAAATCTACCTTGGAAAATATTTGAGCTCCATGCAATTCATCCAACATATCATCAAGTCTAGGAATGGGATGTCTATACTTGATTGTGATGTTGTTGATAGCTCTACAATCACAACACATGCGCCACTTTCCATCTTTTTTTGGTACAAGCAACACTGGTACAACACATGGACTTAGACTCTTTTGAACTAAGCCTTTATCTAACAACTCTTGGACTTGTGTCTCAATCTCCTTAGTTTCTTGGGGGTTTGTCCTATAGGCTGGCCTATTAGGAAGAATTGCCCCTGGAATGAAATCAATTTGATGTTCTATTCCTCTTATGGGTGGAAGCCCTTTTGGAATTTCTTTTGGAAATAGATCATCAAATTCTTTCAAAAGTTTTTGAATGGGTGGAGAAAGAGTTGAAGTCTTTAGATCACTAGATGTGCATGTAAGTGTCCCTTGACAAAGAAGAAGGTATGAAGGTTGCTCAACTTGAAGGGTATTGAGTAAAGTCTTTTTGTTTAAAAGAACTTCTTGTTGAGTGACCTTAGGTGGTACATTTGTCTCTCTACTCTCCTTTCTTTTGGACTTTTTCTTTTGATCATGTTCTTGCTTTCTCAAAGACTTCATTTGTGCTTGATCCTTAGCCACTTGAGTAGGAGTCAAAGGATGAAGCACAAACTTTTTGTCCTTTTGATGGATGGTGATGGTATTGGTTAGACCATGATGGATAGTTTGATGATCAAATTGCCATGGTCTCCCCAATAACACATGACATGCTTCCATGGGCACTATATCACATAAAACTTCATCTTTGAAGTTCCCAATGGAAAATGCCAACTTCACTTGATTCTTGACTATTATATCCCCATCTTCATTTAGCCAATGAAGTTTATAAGGTTTTGGATGGGGTATAATATCAAGTTTCAACTTCTCAATCAACCTTGTACTACAACAATTGCAACAAGAACCACTATCAACAATGAGAGAACAATGATTTTCTTGAATTTTACATCTTGTATGAAAGATGTTCTCTCTTTGTGATAAATGTTCTAGGCTTGGTTGGTTGCTAAGGATTCTTCTTACCATGAGAAGTTGTCCATCATCAGCATATATTTCCTCTTCTTTTTCTTCTTCCTCACTCTCACTTTCACTAGTTGGGGTATCACTTTCACTACTATAAATGTCCTTGCCTTTCAAAATGATGTTTCTCTTTGTAGGACATTGAGTAGCTACATGACCCCTTCCTAGACATTTGAAGCACTTGATCTCACTTGTTCTTGTGTGTGAGGGTGTTTCTTTCTTGGGTCTCTCTTCTATTTTGGCTAGAGGTTTAAATGGCTCTTTTTCTTTAAAAACTTTCTTTTCAAAAGTAGGTTGAACTTGAATTCTTTTAGAAGAAGCTTTTCTCAAGTTTTGTTGTTCTACCTTTATACACATTTGAACAAGATCATTCAAATCTCTATAAGGTAGAAGTTCAACCCTATCTCTTATGTCAAAGTTGAGCCCACTTAAAAATCTAGCTAAAGTAATTTCTGGACCCTCTACTATGCCTGCCCTCATCATATATAACTCCATCTTTTGTCTATATTCCTCAACTGTCATAGACCTTTGTTGTAACCTTTGGAGTTTATCCATGAGTTCCCTATTGTAGTAGGAGGGAATGTGCCTCCTTCTAAGGGCAGACTTAAGATCATTCCAATAATGGATGGGAGGGGCTTGATGTCTAAGCCTCTCTTGGACTAAGGCAGTCCACCAATACATTGCATACCCTTGAAAGCTTAGGGTAGCTAGAGAAACCTTTCTCTCTTCACTTACTTGGTGGCAAGCAAATAATTGCTCCACCTTCATTTCCCAATCAAGATAAGCCTCAACATTGTCCTTCCCATGGAAGTGAGGCAACACAATATGGACTTCTTTAGGGGGTGGGGGTGCATGAGAATTTCTCCTATGCCTCCTAGAGGTAGAAGGTTGATGAGGGTAATAGTCACCCATACTTAAAGAATTCCCTCCCTCTTGAGAATTTTCACTCTGACTTCCCCTAGACTTACTTGCCCTTATCAATCTCAATTCATCTTGAATAACAGCATTTTGAAGCTCTCTATTGACTTTCTCTTCTTTTATTTCCCTTCTCATTTCCTTAAATTCATTAACTAAAGCTTGAAGGGAAAAATTTTCCTTTTCACTATCACTAAGCCTAGGAGAATGTCTTCTAGACATTATGGTGGACTTAAATGTTTTTCTTGAAATAAAGACTAGAGATTTTCACTTGAAAGCAATATTCCAGGTAAGGGTGGTGAACCACTAGGGTCACTTAATAACCAGGCCTTGTCCTTGCCAAATATGCTTCTAGCTACTTACTAGAGTCCTTAGAACAAAATCACTCTTAAATCCACTTAAGTCTTAAAGACAACAAAGAAAAACACAAAGAAAACAACAAGGATTGGGACTCTAAAATTCGGACTCTAGGCGCGCTCCTAGTCCTTGAATGAAAACAATAAAACTTGAAAGTAAAAATGGGAAAGATAAAGGTGAGGTCTCCTATGGTGAGGCTTAGACTTTGGATCTAAGACACACTCACCGACTAATCAATTTTAGGTTATGAGACTTCTTGAGTCTAGTTGACAAATGAGGGAAGAGCACTTGTGAACTCTACCACCTCACTTGCTTGAATTGGACCTTTACAAGTAAAAACCAAAAACAAAAAATTACACAATTTTCAGCAATAGAAAATAACAATGGAAGGGGATTGGAAGTGCAACTTTGGCTTCTCTTCAAAGAAATCTTGCTTGCACTATAGGCAGCCACACAAAACTCACAGTTGCAGAAGGAGTGAAGTGAAAATCTTTAATGTTTCTCACACGGTCCAGTAGTTGCTAATGCTGCAACTGTGACTGGAATTTTACTGAATTGCCGAGCTGCACTTTTCTATGCCAAGCCACTCTTCAATCAACTTTATCCTCACCAAACTTCTTTCTAATATGCTACCAACAATAGGTAATTGCTTGAAGCTTTTCTGCAGCCACAAAACACTCACAAAGAATCCACTAGATCAATGTTAATTGCCACAGAAAATAGATTTTGTTACTGCTGGAAAGTTAAAACAGAATGTGCACCAAGGACTTTCATCAAACACTTGGTGACAGATTTCCAATCAAGACAATCAAGCAATTAATTTGGTTTGCAATAAAGGTTGGCACTCAAAAGGACCTTAGAATGGCTCTAGAACAGATTCACAAAGCAATAAAAGACACACATGCTGCAGTATACAATTTTCACATTAATTCTCCAAAATTGGCAAAGTGTTTGATGAAATGTATCAAAGAAATTGCATATAGATGTTTCTGCTGTTACTGACTTGTTAGCTACTGGATTGCGGGAGTTTCAAGCTTCTTTTAGATGTTATTTTTCAGTCACAGTGGTTAGGAAAACAGAGATAATTTTCTCCCAGCTTTTGCCAATCCACACAATAAAAGACAAAACTCAACTTTAAATGGTTTTCAAGCTGTCTGCACTTTTTGGTAAGGTCTGGAATTTTCGAATTAAGGGATGATTGACATGAAATAGTATGTATGATGGTTTCCAGCAAGTTTATATGGTGATAATGAAAGTATGCAGGCAGCTAAGTACTCACAAAACAAACTACAGCAGAATTTGGCTATGACACTTCCTAAAAGTGACCAAAAATGAGGTATTCAAGCAAGGACTATAAGCCAATCCGAAAATTGACCATATGAACAGTAACATCCCAGTTTTGATGCACTTTTAACAGATGTTTAGCTCATCAAATCAACATAAAACAACTGTTTAAGAAAATTGGCTATGCTACTAGATGAATTCAAGCCAAATGAGGAAGTGATATAGTGATTTTGTGCATTGGTGTAGATCTGACCATAAAATCAGTTTGTACACATTTCAAATGACCAAACAAAGTGGTTCTGAGGTTCTAAATGCACAAAAACCAGCAAATATGTAATTTCACCCTTTCACTTGCCAAATTATGCAGAAAAAACGCATAAAACTACAACAGTACAAAGAATCATTCTTGACTGGATTCAAATTGGTTTAAGCACAAGAAATTCAGAAGAATTTGATTTAGATCTAGCTCTAGGAAATTAAGCTAGCAGAGTTTGAATGCCTACTGGAACTGCAAAGATTTGAACACGGTGCAAAGTTCAGATGCAACCAGAAACAAAAACAAATTTCCTGACAGATTTCTCTGCATCAACTCAAATATGATTTTAGTGTTTCAATGATGCAATTGGCTTGTATACACTTGAATCAAGTTTAAAATCATGAAATAAACTTGCAGCAAACATCACATATTACAGATTTAGCCAGATTAGAAGATTTGAAATTATTTCCAGATTTGGAAACAAAAATCTGACGCAGATCTCACTACCATAGCAGATCAGAAAAATTTGCTTTCAATGCTAAGCTCATGTGATCAAAGCTAGACAAAGTCTTGTTGCTTTTAAGATCAAAAGAGAGCTATCACAGCACTGGACTCACTGGACACACGCTCACTGAACAGAAACATGCTATGACAAATTAAAAACGGCAAAAGCTTGCACATGACAGTAACAAAACTGGAAAATTTGAAATTAAAAGCTGAATAAACTGAAAACACTTGAGATGCACCGATTAAAATGTAAAAGACACACTAAGGAACAAGTGAATGAACACCAAAAGCTCACTCACACAGAGACAGTATGGAAAACTCAATGAAACAGTGAAATTAGAAGTAGAACAGCACAACACGGATGAAGGCAATGGAACAGTGACTTATCTGAAATGTGGATCAGCAACAAGGCTCTGAATACCACTTGATAAGCCTCTCCATCGCTTGGTTGAAGATAGAATCCGAAGAGAAAGAGATTCCAGCAGTTGGCAGCGGAAATTGATGGATTGGAAGTGGATGTTTGTTGCGACAGAGAAGGAATGAGGTGGTCCTAGCTTCAGGCAGCTTCCATTGTTGGAAGAAAGCTAAGAGGTGGGAGAGAGTTGATGGAATAAGTGACTTTGGTAAGCATTTGCTTGGCAGAGATGAATTTCAGATTTGAAGAAATTTCTCATATATTCCAAAGTGTATTACAATGGTTGCCTTGAAGGTTTTATAGACTAACCTTCGGCAATGCAAAGAAAAAATGTGACTCCAAGAAATGTGGATCTACCTCCACGTGTACAACCATGTGCAAAATGTGATGCTCTTCTAGAAAGCTTATTCTATCACGTGTAAATGCTACAATCTGAATGTGAAGGAGAAGTTTCTAATGTAGCCCCATATTTTGATAATAACACCTCCCCTTTTGTAGCAATGACCATCTTACCCTTCTCCATGCTTTGGCAATTTTATAGTATCTCCTTGATCTCTAATGTCCCATCCAAATATAGCAAAGAGTACTTGACCTTTTGGAGAATACTCTTCTTGAAGCTTTTTGGCCATTCCTCTTGTGATAGGTCCTATGTGGGTCATAGTGCTAGCTCCTTGTGTATCATCCCCTCCCTCTTGAGAAGGATTTGTCCTCAAATCCAAAGGGTCTTCATCTTCACTAGCATACCCTGCAAAAGGTTTAAGATCAGATACATTAAAAGTAGCATGAACACCATATTCAGGAGGAAGATCAATTTGATATGCATTGTTATTAATCCTCCTTATCACTCTAAAAGGTCCATCTCCTCTAGGATTGAGTTTGGATTTTCTTAGTTGAGGAAATCTTTCCTTTCTAAAATGAACCCAAACTAAATCACCTTCATTGAAGATTAACTCTTTCTTGCCCTTGTTATGTTGTTTGGCATATTTCTCATTTTGTTGTTGAATTTGACTTCTAACCCTTTGATGTAATTCTTTGATAAACTTAGATTTAGATACCCCATCTTGATGAACAAAATCAATAGAACTTGGAAGGGGTATTAAATCCATAGGAGTTAAAGGGTTAAAACCATAGACAACCTCAAAAGGAGATAATTTAGTAGTTCCATGAACTACTCTATTGTAGGCAAACTCAACATGAGGTAGGTACTCATCCCAAGATTTGTGATTTCCTTTAAGAACTACCCTTAGTAAAGTGGAAAGAGATCTATTGACTACTTCAGTTTGACCATCTGTTTGAGGATGGCAAGTAGTAGAAAAAGATAACTTAGTCCCTAATCTAGACCATAAGGTCCTCCAAAAGTGACTAAGAAATTTTGTATCTCTATCCGAAACTATTACCTTAGGTAGACCATGGAATTTAACCACTTCTCTAAAGAATAACTTTGCAATGTTGCTTGCATCATCTACTTTGTGGCAAGGTATAAAATGAGCCATTTTGCTAAATCTATCTACCACCACAAAGATAGAATCAAAACCCCTAGAAGTTTTGGGAAGACCCAACACAAAATCCATACTTATCTCTTCCCAAGGGGTGGAAGCAACATGCAAAGGAGTATAAAGTCCATGAGGCATTGACTTAGATTTAGCTTCTAAACAAGTTATACACTTAAAGCAATACCTTTGAACATCCCTTCTCATGTGAGGCCAAAAGAATTTTTCTTTCAACATGCCAAGGGTCTTTTCTACCCCAAAATGCCCCATTAATCCTCCCTCATGTGTCTCTTTAACAAGGAGTTTTCTATGTGAACCTTGAGGAATGCAAATTTTTCCTTCTTTAAAAAGATACCCTTCTTTCACATAGAATCCTCCTTGAGGCTTATTGAGACATTCCTCATAGATATGAGCAAAATCAAGATCTTGTGAATACAATTCAAGAATGTTATTAAACCTAAGAATTTGAGCTCCCAATGTGGCTAAAAGATTAATTTTTCTTGATAAAGCATCAGCCACCACATTGGATTTTCCTTTCTTGTATTTAATAACATAAGTGAATTGTTCAATGAATTCCAACCACTTAGCATGCCTCTTTTGTAACTTGTGTTGACTCTTCAAATACTTAAGTGATTCATGATCACTATGAATGATAAACTCCTTGGCAACAAGGTAATGTTCCCAAGTTTGAAGAGCCCTCACAAGTGCATAGAGTTCCTTGTCATAGGTGGGGTAATTACAAGAGACACCATGAAGTTTTTCACTAAAGTATGCAATTGGGTGTCCTTCTTGTAATAATACTGCACCTATGCCAAATCCTGAAGCATCACATTCTAGCTCAAAAGTTTTGGAAAAATTTGGCAAAGCTAGAATGGGTGCTTGTGTGAGCTTCTCTTTGAGTAGCTCAAAAGCCTTTTGTTGTTTTTCTCCCCAATGGAATGTAACATCCTTTTTCACCAACTCATTGAGGGGTGAAGCAAGACTAGAAAAGTTAGGAACAAATCTTCTATAAAAGCTTGCCAACCCATGGAAGCTCCTTACTTCTCCTACATTCTTTGGAGGAGGCCAATCTTGGATGGCCTTTATTTTTTCTGGGTCCACATGAACCCCATTTTTGGTGACCACAAATCCAAGAAATATGACACTATCAACACAAAAGGTACACTTGTCAAAGTTTGCAAATAATTTGTGTTTTCTAAGAATTGTTAAAACAACTCTCAAATGATTTTCATGAGTTTGCAAATTTTGACTATATACCAAGATGTCATCAAAGTAGACAACTACAAACTTCCCAATGCAATCCCTAAGGACATGATTCATAAGTCTCATGAAAGTGCTTGGAGCATTTGTAAGACCAAAAGGCATAACTAGCCATTCATATAATCCAAACTTGGTCTTAAAGGCAGTTTTCCATTCATCACCCTCTTTAATTCTTATTTGGTGATAGCCACTTTTTAAATCTACCTTGGAAAATATTTGAGCTCCATGCAATTCATCCAACATATCATCAAGTCTAGGAATGGGATGTCTATACTTGATTGTGATGTTGTTGATAGCTCTACAATCACAACACATGCGCCACTTTCCATCTTTTTTTGGTACAAGCAACACTGGTACAGCACATGGACTTAGACTCTTTTGAACTAAGCCTTTATCTAACAACTCTTGGACTTGTGTCTCAATCTCCTTAGTTTCTTGGGGGTTTGTCCTATAGGCTGGCCTATTAGGAAGAATTGCCCCTGGAATGAAATCAATTTGATGTTCTATTCCTCTTATGGGTGGAAGCCCTTTTGGAATTTCTTTTGGAAATAGATCATCAAATTCTTTCAAAAGTTTTTGAATGGGTGGAGAAAGAGTTGAAGTCTTTAGATCACTAGATGTGCATGTAAGTGTCCCTTGACAAAGAAGAAGGTATGAAGGTTGCTCAACTTGAAGGGTATTGAGTAAAGTCTTTTTGTTTAAAAGAACTTCTTGTTGAGTGACCTTAGGTGGTACATTTGTCTCTCTACTCTCCTTTCTTTTGGACTTTTTCTTTTGATCATGTTCTTGCTTTCTCAAAGACTTCATTTGTGCTTGATCCTTAGCCACTTGAGTAGGAGTCAAAGGATGAAGCACAAACTTTTTGTCCTTTTGATGGATGGTGATGGTATTGGTTAGACCATGATGGATAGTTTGATGATCAAATTGCCATGGTCTCCCCAATAACACATGACATGCTTCCATGGGCACTATATCACATAAAACTTCATCTTTGAAGTTCCCAATGGAAAATGCCAACTTCACTTGATTCTTGACTATTATATCCCCATCTTCATTTAGCCAATGAAGTTTATAAGGTTTTGGATGGGGTATAATATCAAGTTTCAACTTCTCAATCAACCTTGTACTACAACAATTGCAACAAGAACCACTATCAACAATGAGAGAACAATGATTTTCTTGAATTTTACATCTTGTATGAAAGATGTTCTCTCTTTGTGATAAATGTTCTAGGCTTGGTTGGTTGCTAAGGATTCTTCTTACCATGAGAAGTTGTCCATCATCAGCATATATTTCCTCTTCTTTTTCTTCTTCCTCACTCTCACTTTCACTAGTTGGGGTATCACTTTCACTACTATAAATGTCCTTGCCTTTCAAAATGATGTTTCTCTTTGTAGGACATTGAGTAGCTACATGACCCCTTCCTAGACATTTGAAGCACTTGATCTCACTTGTTCTTGTGTGTGAGGGTGTTTCTTTCTTGGGTCTCTCTTCTATTTTGGCTAGAGGTTTAAATGGCTCTTTTTCTTTAAAAACTTTCTTTTCAAAAGTAGGTTGAACTTGAATTCTTTTAGAAGAAGCTTTTCTCAAGTTTTGTTGTTCTACCTTTATACACATTTGAACAAGATCATTCAAATCTCTATAAGGTAGAAGTTCAACCCTATCTCTTATGTCAAAGTTGAGCCCACTTAAAAATCTAGCTAAAGTAATTTCTGGACCCTCTACTATGCCTGCCCTCATCATATATAACTCCATCTTTTGTCTATATTCCTCAACTGTCATAGACCTTTGTTGTAACCTTTGGAGTTTATCCATGAGTTCCCTATTGTAGTAGGAGGGAATGTGCCTCCTTCTAAGGGCAGACTTAAGATCATTCCAATAATGGATGGGAGGGGCTTGATGTCTAAGCCTCTCTTGGACTAAGGCAGTCCACCAATACATTGCATACCCTTGAAAGCTTAGGGTAGCTAGAGAAACCTTTCTCTCTTCACTTACTTGGTGGCAAGCAAATAATTGCTCCACCTTCATTTCCCAATCAAGATAAGCCTCAACATTGTCCTTCCCATGGAAGTGAGGCAACACAATATGGACTTCTTTAGGGGGTGGGGGTGCATGAGAATTTCTCCTATGCCTCCTAGAGGTAGAAGGTTGATGAGGGTAATAGTCACCCATACTTAAAGAATTCCCTCCCTCTTGAGAATTTTCACTCTGACTTCCCCTAGACTTACTTGCCCTTATCAATCTCAATTCATCTTGAATAACAGCATTTTGAAGCTCTCTATTGACTTTCTCTTCTTTTATTTCCCTTCTCATTTCCTTAAATTCATTAACTAAAGCTTGAAGGGAAAAATTTTCCTTTTCACTATCACTAAGCCTAGGAGAATGTCTTCTAGACATTATGGTGGACTTAAATGTTTTTCTTGAAATAAAGACTAGAGATTTTCACTTGAAAGCAATATTCCAGGTAAGGGTGGTGAACCACTAGGGTCACTTAATAACCAGGCCTTGTCCTTGCCAAATATGCTTCTAGCTACTTACTAGAGTCCTTAGAACAAAATCACTCTTAAATCCACTTAAGTCTTAAAGACAACAAAGAAAAACACAAAGAAAACAACAAGGATTGGGACTCTAAAATTCGGACTCTAGGCGCGCTCCTAGTCCTTGAATGAAAACAATAAAACTTGAAAGTAAAAATGGGAAAGATAAAGGTGAGGTCTCCTATGGTGAGGCTTAGACTTTGGATCTAAGACACACTCACCGACTAATCAATTTTAGGTTATGAGACTTCTTGAGTCTAGTTGACAAATGAGGGAAGAGCACTTGTGAACTCTACCACCTCACTTGCTTGAATTGGACCTTTACAAGTAAAAACCAAAAACAAAAAATTACACAATTTTCAGCAATAGAAAATAACAATGGAAGGGGATTGGAAGTGCAACTTTGGCTTCTCTTCAAAGAAATCTTGCTTGCACTATAGGCAGCCACACAAAACTCACAGTTGCAGAAGGAGTGAAGTGAAAATCTTTAATGTTTCTCACACGGTCCAGTAGTTGCTAATGCTGCAACTGTGACTGGAATTTTACTGAATTGCCGAGCTGCACTTTTCTATGCCAAGCCACTCTTCAATCAACTTTATCCTCACCAAACTTCTTTCTAATATGCTACCAACAATAGGTAATTGCTTGAAGCTTTTCTGCAGCCACAAAACACTCACAAAGAATCCACTAGATCAATGTTAATTGCCACAGAAAATAGATTTTGTTACTGCTGGAAAGTTAAAACAGAATGTGCACCAAGGACTTTCATCAAACACTTGGTGACAGATTTCCAATCAAGACAATCAAGCAATTAATTTGGTTTGCAATAAAGGTTGGCACTCAAAAGGACCTTAGAATGGCTCTAGAACAGATTCACAAAGCAATAAAAGACACACATGCTGCAGTATACAATTTTCACATTAATTCTCCAAAATTGGCAAAGTGTTTGATGAAATGTATCAAAGAAATTGCATATAGATGTTTCTGCTGTTACTGACTTGTTAGCTACTGGATTGCGGGAGTTTCAAGCTTCTTTTAGATGTTATTTTTCAGTCACAGTGGTTAGGAAAACAGAGATAATTTTCTCCCAGCTTTTGCCAATCCACACAATAAAAGACAAAACTCAACTTTAAATGGTTTTCAAGCTGTCTGCACTTTTTGGTAAGGTCTGGAATTTTCGAATTAAGGGATGATTGACATGAAATAGTATGTATGATGGTTTCCAGCAAGTTTATATGGTGATAATGAAAGTATGCAGGCAGCTAAGTACTCACAAAACAAACTACAGCAGAATTTGGCTATGACACTTCCTAAAAGTGACCAAAAATGAGGTATTCAAGCAAGGACTATAAGCCAATCCGAAAATTGACCATATGAACAGTAACATCCCAGTTTTGATGCACTTTTAACAGATGTTTAGCTCATCAAATCAACATAAAACAACTGTTTAAGAAAATTGGCTATGCTACTAGATGAATTCAAGCCAAATGAGGAAGTGATATAGTGATTTTGTGCATTGGTGTAGATCTGACCATAAAATCAGTTTGTACACATTTCAAATGACCAAACAAAGTGGTTCTGAGGTTCTAAATGCACAAAAACCAGCAAATATGTAATTTCACCCTTTCACTTGCCAAATTATGCAGAAAAAACGCATAAAACTACAACAGTACAAAGAATCATTCTTGACTGGATTCAAATTGGTTTAAGCACAAGAAATTCAGAAGAATTTGATTTAGATCTAGCTCTAGGAAATTAAGCTAGCAGAGTTTGAATGCCTACTGGAACTGCAAAGATTTGAACACGGTGCAAAGTTCAGATGCAACCAGAAACAAAAACAAATTTCCTGACAGATTTCTCTGCATCAACTCAAATATGATTTTAGTGTTTCAATGATGCAATTGGCTTGTATACACTTGAATCAAGTTTAAAATCATGAAATAAACTTGCAGCAAACATCACATATTACAGATTTAGCCAGATTAGAAGATTTGAAATTATTTCCAGATTTGGAAACAAAAATCTGACGCAGATCTCACTACCATAGCAGATCAGAAAAATTTGCTTTCAATGCTAAGCTCATGTGATCAAAGCTAGACAAAGTCTTGTTGCTTTTAAGATCAAAAGAGAGCTATCACAGCACTGGACTCACTGGACACACGCTCACTGAACAGAAACATGCTATGACAAATTAAAAACGGCAAAAGCTTGCACATGACAGTAACAAAACTGGAAAATTTGAAATTAAAAGCTGAATAAACTGAAAACACTTGAGATGCACCGATTAAAATGTAAAAGACACACTAAGGAACAAGTGAATGAACACCAAAAGCTCACTCACACAGAGACAGTATGGAAAACTCAATGAAACAGTGAAATTAGAAGTAGAACAGCACAACACGGATGAAGGCAATGGAACAGTGACTTATCTGAAATGTGGATCAGCAACAAGGCTCTGAATACCACTTGATAAGCCTCTCCATCGCTTGGTTGAAGATAGAATCCGAAGAGAAAGAGATTCCAGCAGTTGGCAGCGGAAATTGATGGATTGGAAGTGGATGTTTGTTGCGACAGAGAAGGAATGAGGTGGTCCTAGCTTCAGGCAGCTTCCATTGTTGGAAGAAAGCTAAGAGGTGGGAGAGAGTTGATGGAATAAGTGACTTTGGTAAGCATTTGCTTGGCAGAGATGAATTTCAGATTTGAAGAAATTTCTCATATATTCCAAAGTGTATTACAATGGTTGCCTTGAAGGTTTTATAGACTAACCTTCGGCAATGCAAAGAAAAAATGTGACTCCAAGAAATGTGGATCTACCTCCACGTGTACAACCATGTGCAAAATGTGATGCTCTTCTAGAAAGCTTATTCTATCACGTGTAAATGCTACAATCTGAATGTGAAGGAGAAGTTTCTAATGTAGCCCCATATTTTGATAATAACACCTCCCCTTTTGTAGCAATGACCATCTTACCCTTCTCCATGCTTTGGCAATTTTATAGTATCTCCTTGATCTCTAATGTCCCATCCAAATATAGCAAAGAGTACTTGACCTTTTGGAGAATACTCTTCTTGAAGCTTTTTGGCCATTCCTCTTGTGATAGGTCCTATGTGGGTCATAGTGCTAGCTCCTTGTGTATCATCCCCTCCCTCTTGAGAAGGATTTGTCCTCAAATCCAAAGGGTCTTCATCTTCACTAGCATACCCTGCAAAAGGTTTAAGATCAGATACATTAAAAGTAGCATGAACACCATATTCAGGAGGAAGATCAATTTGATATGCATTGTTATTAATCCTCCTTATCACTCTAAAAGGTCCATCTCCTCTAGGATTGAGTTTGGATTTTCTTAGTTGAGGAAATCTTTCCTTTCTAAAATGAACCCAAACTAAATCACCTTCATTGAAGATTAACTCTTTCTTGCCCTTGTTATGTTGTTTGGCATATTTCTCATTTTGTTGTTGAATTTGACTTCTAACCCTTTGATGTAATTCTTTGATAAACTTAGATTTAGATACCCCATCTTGATGAACAAAATCAATAGAACTTGGAAGGGGTATTAAATCCATAGGAGTTAAAGGGTTAAAACCATAGACAACCTCAAAAGGAGATAATTTAGTAGTTCCATGAACTACTCTATTGTAGGCAAACTCAACATGAGGTAGGTACTCATCCCAAGATTTGTGATTTCCTTTAAGAACTACCCTTAGTAAAGTGGAAAGAGATCTATTGACTACTTCAGTTTGACCATCTGTTTGAGGATGGCAAGTAGTAGAAAAAGATAACTTAGTCCCTAATCTAGACCATAAGGTCCTCCAAAAGTGACTAAGAAATTTTGTATCTCTATCCGAAACTATTACCTTAGGTAGACCATGGAATTTAACCACTTCTCTAAAGAATAACTTTGCAATGTTGCTTGCATCATCTACTTTGTGGCAAGGTATAAAATGAGCCATTTTGCTAAATCTATCTACCACCACAAAGATAGAATCAAAACCCCTAGAAGTTTTGGGAAGACCCAACACAAAATCCATACTTATCTCTTCCCAAGGGGTGGAAGCAACATGCAAAGGAGTATAAAGTCCATGAGGCATTGACTTAGATTTAGCTTCTAAACAAGTTATACACTTAAAGCAATACCTTTGAACATCCCTTCTCATGTGAGGCCAAAAGAATTTTTCTTTCAACATGCCAAGGGTCTTTTCTACCCCAAAATGCCCCATTAATCCTCCCTCATGTGTCTCTTTAACAAGGAGTTTTCTATGTGAACCTTGAGGAATGCAAATTTTTCCTTCTTTAAAAAGATACCCTTCTTTCACATAGAATCCTCCTTGAGGCTTATTGAGACATTCCTCATAGATATGAGCAAAATCAAGATCTTGTGAATACAATTCAAGAATGTTATTAAACCTAAGAATTTGAGCTCCCAATGTGGCTAAAAGATTAATTTTTCTTGATAAAGCATCAGCCACCACATTGGATTTTCCTTTCTTGTATTTAATAACATAAGTGAATTGTTCAATGAATTCCAACCACTTAGCATGCCTCTTTTGTAACTTGTGTTGACTCTTCAAATACTTAAGTGATTCATGATCACTATGAATGATAAACTCCTTGGCAACAAGGTAATGTTCCCAAGTTTGAAGAGCCCTCACAAGTGCATAGAGTTCCTTGTCATAGGTGGGGTAATTACAAGAGACACCATGAAGTTTTTCACTAAAGTATGCAATTGGGTGTCCTTCTTGTAATAATACTGCACCTATGCCAAATCCTGAAGCATCACATTCTAGCTCAAAAGTTTTGGAAAAATTTGGCAAAGCTAGAATGGGTGCTTGTGTGAGCTTCTCTTTGAGTAGCTCAAAAGCCTTTTGTTGTTTTTCTCCCCAATGGAATGTAACATCCTTTTTCACCAACTCATTGAGGGGTGAAGCAAGACTAGAAAAGTTAGGAACAAATCTTCTATAAAAGCTTGCCAACCCATGGAAGCTCCTTACTTCTCCTACATTCTTTGGAGGAGGCCAATCTTGGATGGCCTTTATTTTTTCTGGGTCCACATGAACCCCATTTTTGGTGACCACAAATCCAAGAAATATGACACTATCAACACAAAAGGTACACTTGTCAAAGTTTGCAAATAATTTGTGTTTTCTAAGAATTGTTAAAACAACTCTCAAATGATTTTCATGAGTTTGCAAATTTTGACTATATACCAAGATGTCATCAAAGTAGACAACTACAAACTTCCCAATGCAATCCCTAAGGACATGATTCATAAGTCTCATGAAAGTGCTTGGAGCATTTGTAAGACCAAAAGGCATAACTAGCCATTCATATAATCCAAACTTGGTCTTAAAGGCAGTTTTCCATTCATCACCCTCTTTAATTCTTATTTGGTGATAGCCACTTTTTAAATCTACCTTGGAAAATATTTGAGCTCCATGCAATTCATCCAACATATCATCAAGTCTAGGAATGGGATGTCTATACTTGATTGTGATGTTGTTGATAGCTCTACAATCACAACACATGCGCCACTTTCCATCTTTTTTTGGTACAAGCAACACTGGTACAGCACATGGACTTAGACTCTTTTGAACTAAGCCTTTATCTAACAACTCTTGGACTTGTGTCTCAATCTCCTTAGTTTCTTGGGGGTTTGTCCTATAGGCTGGCCTATTAGGAAGAATTGCCCCTGGAATGAAATCAATTTGATGTTCTATTCCTCTTATGGGTGGAAGCCCTTTTGGAATTTCTTTTGGAAATAGATCATCAAATTCTTTCAAAAGTTTTTGAATGGGTGGAGAAAGAGTTGAAGTCTTTAGATCACTAGATGTGCATGTAAGTGTCCCTTGACAAAGAAGAAGGTATGAAGGTTGCTCAACTTGAAGGGTATTGAGTAAAGTCTTTTTGTTTAAAAGAACTTCTTGTTGAGTGACCTTAGGTGGTACATTTGTCTCTCTACTCTCCTTTCTTTTGGACTTTTTCTTTTGATCATGTTCTGCTTTCTCAAAGACTTCATTTGTGCTTGATCCTTAGCCACTTGAGTAGGAGTCAAAGGATGAAGCACAAACTTTTTGTCCTTTTGATGGATGGTGATGGTATTGGTTAGACCATGATGGATAGTTTGATGATCAAATTGCCATGGTCTCCCCAATAACACATGACATGCTTCCATGGGCACTATATCACATAAAACTTCATCTTTGAAGTTCCCAATGGAAAATGCCAACTTCACTTGATTCTTGACTATTATATCCCCATCTTCATTTAGCCAATGAAGTTTATAAGGTTTTGGATGGGGTATAATATCAAGTTTCAACTTCTCAATCAACCTTGTACTACAACAATTGCAACAAGAACCACTATCAACAATGAGAGAACAATGATTTTCTTGAATTTTACATCTTGTATGAAAGATGTTCTCTCTTTGTGATAAATGTTCTAGGCTTGGTTGGTTGCTAAGGATTCTTCTTACCATGAGAAGTTGTCCATCATCAGCATATATTTCCTCTTCTTTTTCTTCTTCCTCACTCTCACTTTCACTAGTTGGGGTATCACTTTCACTACTATAAATGTCCTTGCCTTTCAAAATGATGTTTCTCTTTGTAGGACATTGAGTAGCTACATGACCCCTTCCTAGACATTTGAAGCACTTGATCTCACTTGTTCTTGTGTGTGAGGGTGTTTCTTTCTTGGGTCTCTCTTCTATTTTGGCTAGAGGTTTAAATGGCTCTTTTTCTTTAAAAACTTTCTTTTCAAAAGTAGGTTGAACTTGAATTCTTTTAGAAGAAGCTTTTCTCAAGTTTTGTTGTTCTACCTTTATACACATTTGAACAAGATCATTCAAATCTCTATAAGGTAGAAGTTCAACCCTATCTCTTATGTCAAAGTTGAGCCCACTTAAAAATCTAGCTAAAGTAATTTCTGGACCCTCTACTATGCCTGCCCTCATCATATATAACTCCATCTTTTGTCTATATTCCTCAACTGTCATAGACCTTTGTTGTAACCTTTGGAGTTTATCCATGAGTTCCCTATTGTAGTAGGAGGGAATGTGCCTCCTTCTAAGGGCAGACTTAAGATCATTCCAATAGTGGATGGGAGGAGCTTGATGTCTAAGCCTCTCTTGGACTAAGGCAGTCCACCAATACATTGCATACCCTTGAAAGCTTAGGGTAGCTAGAGAAACCTTTCTCTCTTCACTTACTTGGTGGCAAGCAAATAATTGCTCCACCTTCATTTCCCAATCAAGATAAGCCTCAACATTGTCCTTCCCATGGAAGTGAGGCAACACAATATGGACTTCTTTAGGGGGTGGGGGTGCATGAGAATTTCTCCTATGCCTCCTAGAGGTAGAAGGTTGATGAGGGTAATAGTCACCCATACTTAAAGAATTCCCTCCCTCTTGAGAATTTTCACTCTGACTTCCCCTAGACTTACTTGCCCTTATCAATCTCAATTCATCTTGAATAACAGCATTTTGAAGCTCTCTATTGACTTTCTCTTCTTTTATTTCCCTTCTCATTTCCTTAAATTCATTAACTAAAGCTTGAAGGGAAAAATTTTCCTTTTCACTATCACTAAGCCTAGGAGAATGTCTTCTAGACATTATGGTGGACTTAAATGTTTTTCTTGAAATAAAGACTAGAGATTTTCACTTGAAAGCAATATTCCAGGTAAGGGTGGTGAACCACTAGGGTCACTTAATAACCAGGCCTTGTCCTTGCCAAATATGCTTCTAGCTACTTACTAGAGTCCTTAGAACAAAATCACTCTTAAATCCACTTAAGTCTTAAAGAAAACAAAGAAAAACACAAAGAAAACAACAAGGATTGGGACTCTAAAATTCGGACTCTAGGCGCGCTCCTAGTCCTTGAATGAAAACAATAAAACTTGAAAGTAAAAATGGGAAAGATAAAGGTGAGGTCTCCTATGGTGAGGCTTAGACTTTGGATCTAAGACACACTCACCGACTAATCAATTTTAGGTTATGAGACTTCTTGAGTCTAGTTGACAAATGAGGGAAGAGCACTTGTGAACTCTACCACCTCACTTGCTTGAATTGGACCCTTACAAGTAAAAACCAAAAACAAAAAATTACACAATTTTCAGCAATAGAAAATAACAATGGAAGGGGATTGGAAGTGCAACTTTGGCTTCTCTTCAAAGAAATCTTGCTTGCACTATAGGCAGCCACACAAAACTCACAGTTGCAGAAGGAGTGAAGTGAAAATCTTTAATGTTTCTCACACGGTCCAGTAGTTGCTAATGCTGCAACTGTGACTGGAATTTTACTGAATTGCCGAGCTGCACTTTGCTATGCCAAGCCACTCTTCAATCAACTTTATCCTCACCAAACTTCTTTCTAATATGCTACCAACAATAGGTAATTGCTTGAAGCTTTTCTGCAGCCACAAAACACTCACAAAGAATCCACTAGATCAATGTTAATTGCCACAGAAAATAGATTTTGTTACTGCTGGAAAGTTAAAACAGAATGTGCACCAAGGACTTTCATCAAACACTTGGTGACAGATTTCCAATCAAGACAATCAAGCAATTAATTTGGTTTGCAATAAAGGTTGGCACTCAAAAGGACCTTAGAATGGCTCTAGAACAGATTCACAAAGCAATAAAAGACACACATGCTGCAGTATACAATTTTCACATTAATTCTCCAAAATTGGCAAAGTGTTTGATGAAATGTATCAAAGAAATTGCATATAGATGTTTCTGCTGTTACTGACTTGTTAGCTACTGGATTGCGGGAGTTTCAAGCTTCTTTTAGATGTTATTTTTCAGTCACAGTGGTTAGGAAAATAGAGATAATTTTCTCCCAGCTTTTGCCAATCCACACAATAAAAGACAAAACTCAACTTTAAATGGTTTTCAAGCTGTCTGCACTTTTTGGTAAGGTCTGGAATTTTCGAATTAAGGGATGATTGACATGAAATAGTATGTATGATGGTTTCCAGCAAGTTTATATGGTGATAATGAAAGTATGCAGGCAGCTAAGTACTCACAAAACAAACTACAGCAGAATTTGGCTATGACACTTCCTAAAAGTGACCAAAAATGAGGTATTCAAGCAAGGACTATAAGCCAATCCGAAAATTGACCATATGAACAGTAACATCCCAGTTTTGATGCACTTTTAACAGATGTTTAGCTCATCAAATCAACATAAAACAACTGTTTAAGAAAATTGGCTATGCTACTAGATGAATTCAAGCCAAATGAGGAAGTGATATAGTGATTTTGTGCATTGGTGTAGATCTGACCATAAAATCAGTTTGTATACATTTCAAATGACCAAACAAAGTGGTTCTGAGGTTCTAAATGCACAAAAACCAGCAAATATGTAATTTCACCCTTTCACTTGCCAAATTATGCAGAAAAAACGCATAAAACTACAACAGTACAAAGAATCATTCTTGACTGGATTCAAATTGGTTTAAGCACAAGAAATTCAGAAGAATTTGATTTAGATCTAGCTCTAGGAAATTAAGCTAGCAGAGTTTGAATGCCTACTGGAACTGCAAAGATTTGAACACGGTGCAAAGTTCAGATGCAACCAGAAACAAAAACAAATTTCCTGACAGATTTCTCTGCATCAACTCAAATATGATTTTAGTGTTTCAATGATGCAATTGGCTTGTATACACTTGAATCAAGTTTAAAATCATGAAATAAACTTGCAGCAAACATCACATATTACAGATTTAGCCAGATTAGAAGATTTGAAATTATTTCCAGATTTGGAAACAAAAATCTGACGCAGATCTCACTACCATAGCATATCAGAAAAATTTGCTTTCAATGCTAAGCTCATGTGATCAAAGCTAGACAAAGTCTTGTTGCTTTTAAGATCAAAAGAGAGCTATCACAGCACTGGACTCACTGGACACACGCTCACTGAACAGAAACATGCTATGACAAATTAAAAACGGCAAAAGCTTGCACATGACAGTAACAAAACTGGAAAATTTGAAATTAAAAGCTGAATAAACTGAAAACACTTGAGATGCACCGATTAAAATGTAAAAGACACACTAAGGAACAAGTGAATGAACACCAAAAGCTCACTCACACAGAGACAGTATGGAAAACTCAATGAAACAGTGAAATTAGAAGTAGAACAGCACAACACGGATGAAGGCAATGGAACAGTGACTTATCTGAAATGTGGATCAGCAACAAGGCTCTGAATACCACTTGATAAGCCTCTCCATCGCTTGGTTGAAGATAGAATCCGAAGAGAAAGAGATTCCAGCAGTTGGCAGCGGAAATTGATGGATTGGAAGTGGATGTTTGTTGCGACAGAGAAGGAATGAGGTGGTCCTAGCTTCAGGCAGCTTCCATTGTTGGAAGAAAGCTAAGAGGTGGGAGAGAGTTGATGGAATAAGTGACTTTGGTAAGCATTTGCTTGGCAGAGATGAATTTCAGATTTGAAGAAATTTCTCATATATTCCAAAGTGTATTACAATGGTTGCCTTGAAGGTTTTATAGACTAACCTTCGGCAATGCAAAGAAAAAATGTGACTCCAAGAAATGTGGATCTACCTCCACGTGTACAACCATGTGCAAAATGTGATGCTCTTCTAGAAAGCTTATTCTATCACGTGTAAATGCTACAATCTGAATGTGAAGGAGAAGTTTCTAATGTAGCCCCATATTTTGATAATAACACCTCCCCTTTTGTAGCAATGACCATCTTACCCTTCTCCATGCTTTGGCAATTTTATAGTATCTCCTTGATCTCTAATGTCCCATCCAAATATAACAAAGAGTACTTGACCTTTTGGAGAATACTCTTCTTGAAGCTTTTTGGCCATTCCTCTTGTGATAGGTCCTATGTGGGTCATAGTGCTAGCTCCTTGTGTATCACTATGGCAGTTCGTGCACTTGTTGTGGTGAAACAACTGGTCCACCCCAAGCTACCACACGAGGTTAGTCTGTTATCACTCACCTTAGGCCAAGGAAAAGCCCCTAGGCTAGGACCTCCTACTATTCTCACGACATGCCTCACCCTTCTCTACTTGAGAATAGGTTACCATTAGAATGTCAAGATGAACTCCAAGATTGAGCTTTTGTTGACTCCCTGGCAAGTGTACCAGATCGTTCCAAGTAATATAATTGGTAACCCAATATCGTTCTTCCCAAAGGGCTCGAAGGCCTTATCGTTCGTGCAAATTGAAATTGTAAGACTTGTAAAGAAAATTAATTGGTGGGAATGCAAAAACACAAAATAAACATGCAAATGCAGTTGATTCAATTGACGAGAAAAAGACTATGGATGAATGAAGTTATTGGGGGTTTACAATTCCATCTTATCTACTCTCTCTTATCTACTCCTCTTATTTAATTCGCTTTGTTATCTAATTGTCATGCAAACTTTCTTAGCCTACCCTTAACCCGATCCCTCGGCGAAAAGAGCCTATTACCAATTACTGGCTTGCTATCCCTAGCCTCCCCTAGTAATTAATAGTGCATTATAAACAGAAGCCAAAACAATTGATCGTCCTACCCCCCTATCCCTAGGTGGTATTGCTTAATCAAGGAATTTCCCCCAGTTCATGACAGTATTGTATGTTCTCGTATCAATAAAGACAAACAACGATTATCGAATGAATTAAACGATAAAAGCTTTATGCGCAGAAGAGAAACCCAACAATTGATAATCAAAGCATACGACAAGCATATAAATAAATAAGAGTTTCAATAAAAGAGAGTTTCAAAAGATTACATTGTTCCCCAACAACAAAAGGGTTTAGTTCACCATTGTCATGGTGAAACTAGATGAAAAATGATGGAAGAATGGAAAAACAAACCCTAGATTGGATAAAAAGGAGCCTAAGCATCCAAGAGATCTTCTCCAAGGAGTGAAAATTAGCTCTAGCCACCCCTTTCTGTCAAAAGAATGAGAGTGAACTCGCAATAGGGCTATTTATAGCTGAGGAACGTCACAGAAAATAGGCCCAAGCCCAGCAGACAACCGCTCGGCGTCACACTTGGCCGCCCAACGGTGAAATTTACCGTTGGGCGGTTCCTAGACTCTTCTTTTCTTCACTTTTCTTCCTCTGTCTTGAGTCCAAGACCTTCACCTTCAACTCCATTCTTCACTTTCATCAAAAATGCTGCAAAACAAGCATAATATCGCTAAAAACAGGTTTTGACTCTCTACTGACTCATTTTATGTGTTTTGCTTGATTCTAAGCCCGTTCTAAGCTATAAAGGGATTAATTTGGTCTAAAATGACATATGAAAATAACTATTTTTCAACCGTTATCACAACCCCAAACTTAGAACTTTGCTTGTCCTCAAGCAAACAAAACAAAACAACAAACAAAACAGAGCTTGGCTTTCTACTATTTCATCCAATGGTTCAACACTCCTAAAGTACATGACAAGAGCTACTCAATTTCAGACCTTCAGTGAAGTCAAATCAAGATGCATCCATGCTTTCAATTCAGTTCAGTTCACATATTTCTCAACAGATGTTATTATTATGAATGACCAATCCACTAAGCAAAGATGCACTCATGAAATTTAGCAATTCTCACCAAGCAAGTGTTTCACTCAAACCACTTAAGTGTTTAGGGTGACACTCCAACTCTCTATCATTCACAAGTCACATGAAACAAAATTGTCATTCATCTCAAAATCCTCACATGCAAATGCCATCAAAAGGACTTTTCCAAGGCTTGTAATGAGGCTGGGTTAACAAGAAAATTTGGTTTTTCTGGAAAGCAAAATCCTTGAGTTAAGAGAGCTACCATAGTATTCAACATTTAAGCACAACTCTCTTCCTCACCAATCTCACTTATTTCCCAACTTCTTCCCTTTTCTTTTGCATTGAGCTCATCTTCATGCTTTTCTTCTTTTCTTTTCTTTTTCTCCTGCATTTTTCTTTTTCAACATTTGAGCTCAATGCTTTTGAACTGCTTTTCAATTTCCCCCATGCAACCCCAAACTTGAACCTTTTCAACACATACAGTTAAGCTCATCCCAACTCAAGGTAAAGAAATTCAAGACAAGGGTTCACATCCTGTTTAAGGCTAACGTTCAAAGAGATATAATATTTTAAGCACTGTGGGTGAAAATTTGGCTAGAGAAGGGTTTTTTAAAAATGGCCTTGATCATATGACATTCACATGCAATTCAATCAATAATCAAGATTCAGGCAATATCATTCATGTTTTCCTATGAACAATACATGCAACATTGAAAACTCTGGAGCTCAATACCTCACACAACATGCTTTCTCACACAATATTCATTCATACACCCTGCTTAGCATCATAACCACAATCATAATTCATCACACATCTGTTTCACTGGATATCAACACGCAACACAACTCAATTATCATCCACATCAAATCATCATCAAACAGGCTCATCATACAAATTATTCAATCAAACATCTTCCGAAAAGTAGTCAAGCCAAGCATTCACACTGGAAATAAAAATTCAACCTATTCTAAGAATTCAAAATGCAAAAGTAACAGAAACAAAAATAAAACCCTGTCTACAGTATGGGCATCCATCAGTAGATGCCCTCAATCATCTCATGCTGCCATCTGAGTCCTCCTGGCTCTCATCATCAGCATCCTCAAAATCTTCTTCATCTTCATCCTCATCCATGTTTGATGTTCCAGCTGCTCCCAACCTGCTGCCCTGTGCCTGCTCCTGAGGCCAAGCCATAGCATTATGGAACTCATCCATAGTCCACCTATGCACCGGTGGCCGATCATAAGATCCAATTATCATCTCAGCAGTAGCTATCTGCCCTCTGCGAAAAGCCTCCATCATGGACATGTACATGTCCCTCATTTGGAATGGCTCGGCATGCTGTGCTGGTGCATCGTCGAGCACCTGCTCCTGCTGTATTGCAGCTCTCCTAGGACGTCTCCTGGGTGATGCTCCTGCAGCCCTTGCCTCAGCGCAGTACTGATGAAAGTAGGATGCATCAATAGCATTCCTAGGTCTCTCGTATGAGGGAACTACAGTATCCACCCCAGCCTGTCGACAAAGAAAAGTGATCAGAGATGGATGTCCCAATGGTGTCCTGCTACTCACGGTGGTGGCACAGCTATGTATCTCATCCGCAATGAACTTTCCGACGTTTACATCCATCTGTCTCAGCATATAGTAGATCAGAAAAATCCAATGCATTGTGATGTTGGAGATATGGGAGCATGGCTGGATGTTGGCATGAGTGAAGGTCATCCAATATCTTGCCAAAGGTCTCAAGTCTAACCTCCTAATGTTGACCGGCGCTCCATTAGGATTAGCCTGAAAATGCCTTCCAGGGAGGCACATAACCCTTTCAATCTCGGCTATGTCACCGAGCAAACCAAATCGTGTTGCATAATGGCACTGCTCCCCTGGCCACTCCGTGCCCAAAAAGTTGTTTATGGTATCGGGGTCATACCTGATAACATGCCCCCTCGCAAAACTCCTATACCTCCCAGCTGTAACTCCACCTCTGGATAAGGCGTTGGTGTAGAATTCCTTCACCAACTCAGTACTAGCTGGTGCAGGGTAAGTCGTCAGCCTCTCCCAATCTCTCCTCAAAATCTCTGCTCCAAATTCAGGAGCTAAGTCAGGGATGAAGGAAGCCTTCCTCTTCATCAACAATCTCCTCTCCTGCACAGTTGTGAAGTTGTCCTCATGCTGTTTAGAGAGGAACCTCTGAGAGTCAAATCCTCTCGGCCTTTCAGGCTCCTTCCTCTTGCTGCCAGTACTTCTCCCCCTTCATGATGCTGATGTCATTCCTGCATAAGATATAATTCAAAACAAATCACAGGAATTCATCATTAGAAGTTAATACATCATCAAACTTTTTCAGACCAAACACAGTTCGATACTAGGGGTGAAACATGTTCCCCCTCCGTATCTTTGTAGCCTCAGTAGCAACATCGTCCGGCGGTGAAGGAGACCGCCCGGTGGTGCGATAGGGTTTTTCTCAAAAATGCTTTAAAACAGCCCTATTCTTCACTCAAACACTAATTTCATCCATGCAGACAAGATTCAAGCAACTTAATCGGTCAAAACAATTCCTAATTCAACAATTCATGCATAGGAATCCCAAAACCCTAATTTGTCATGTTCCTAAGCATGTTCTTCATCAAATCCCAAAATTAGAAACTAAAGAATGAAGTTGCACAACTTACTTGAGTGAAGATGCTAAATGCTTGCAAGAATTCCTTGAATTGATGATGAAAAACTCCCAAAGCACAACTCTCACCAAAAACCCCCAAATTTTAAACAAGAAACTAGGTTTTTGTGAGTAGGTGGTAGGAAAGTGTGGAAAAATCCCTTTGGAAACCCTTTGAAGGTGCAAATTGGGTGCTAAAGCTCAAGGAGACCGCTTGGCGAAATGCAAAGGTGAGGATTCAAGTGCAGAACACCTAAAACCGCCCAACTTTAAAGAGCTTGGGGGTGGGTGTTCGCCGCCACCGCCCGGCGGTAACAGCGCACCGCCCGGCGATGAGCGATAATTTCTCCTCACTCTTTTTTGCTTGTCTTTGTGTGATTCCTCCCTGTAGCACCTGATCTTTGCCTTCAATTTTTCAATTACATGCTTTCCTCACTCAAATGCACATGCAAACCTATAATGCAATACAGACAGAGTTTGAAAACAAAAAAATAATCAACTGGGTTGCCTCCCAGGTAGCGCTTGTTTAACGTCATGAGCCTGACCCAAATCTGTTCAACACTCATCAGTGAGTGCAGACCTTACCAACACCCATCAGTAAGTGTACCTTCCTGGTATCCTTCAGTAGATACCTAAATCTTCTAACATCCCTCAGTAGATGCTATCCAAAAATTGTTCAAACAATCAAATAATTACAAATAAATAAAAAAAATAAAATTGTTTTACAACAATTAGGATGACCCCAACAAGCACCCATCAGTAGGTGTTGATACTCTTCTTGCTTGATATTCTTTTCTTTTTCTTCTTCCTGCTGAATTTCTTCATAAAGTTGAGAACACCAAGCACATGTTTCCGTGTTTCAACCATAGGAAATTTAATCTCCAATTTCTTGAAGATCTCCATAAAGTGCTTGAACTTCTTTTCCTTCCTATGATTTTTCTTTTTATGAGGAAGGGGTTTTTTTTTGTGATCTTTTCTTTTTTTCCCCTCTTCCTCCTTTTCTCAACCTCCTCCTTCAACTTTCTTTTTTTCTTTTTTCTTTCTTTCTTTATTTTCATAATTTTTTTTTTCTTTTCTCTCAACCAATTCTTTTTCTCTCTTCTCAACTTTCTCTCCCTCACTCAACCTTTTCTCTCTTCTTCTTCCTCTATTTTCTCCTCATGAATCTCTACCTTTTCTTCATCTATCTCAGCAACAACTCTTTCTATTTTTATTTCTTCTGTCTTCTCCATATCAACAACTTCATCAATTTGTGTCTCTAAATCCCTGGAAGTTTTTTCATAGTTCTTGGGGTTACACCTCTCCAGAAACTTGTCGAACTTTTCATTACAACTTTTGACTTGTTCCGTCACATCAGCTATCTGTTGGCAAAGTTGTTGATCATACTCCCACGTTTCTATTGGTGAGGAGTATTATTGTTGCCATTGATATTGTTGCCTCTCCTTCATGCTTCTATGAGAAGAAAATCTTGTATACATGTCTTGTGGCAAGAATTCATCATTCTTTACAGTCTCCTCTATGCCTTTGACATGGTACACTTCCAAATTCATAATCCTCTGAAGCAGTTCATCAGACTCTGTATTTTTCTTAATTGGTCTAATTTGTGGCTCAGCAGCTTGTCCAAATTGACTTTGATCCATATATGAGTGAGGTTCCCACCAGTGGTTGAAATTATTTTGGTAGAATTCAGTGCCCATATACTCAAATTCTTATCTAAACTGCATTCTGCAAACGTTAGGCACAAAACCCAAGAGAACATTTATTAAAACAAAAATAAAAACAAACATAAAATCAAGTCAAATTCAATCAATTTACACTACTCGAAAAAGTTAAACCACGAGTCCCCAGCAGCGGCGCCAAAAACTTGTTGACTCCCTGGCAAGTGTACCATATCGTTCCAAGTAATATAATTGGTAAACCCAATATCATTCTTCCCAAAGGACTCGAAGGCCTTATCGTTCGTGCAAATTGAAATTGTAAGACTTGTAAAGAAAATTAATTGGTGGGAATGCAAAAACACAAAATAAACATGCAAATGCGGTTGATTCAATTGACGAGAAAAAGACTATGGATGAATGAAATTGTTGGGGGTTTACAATTTCATCTTATCTGCTCTCTCTTATCTACTCCTCTTATTTAATTCGCTTTGTTATCTAATTGTCATGCAAACTTTCTTAGTCTACCCTTAACCCGATCCCTCGGCGAAAAGAGCCTATTACCAATTACTGGTTTGCTATCCCTAGCCTCCCCTAGTAATTAATAATGCATTATAAACATAAGCGAAAACAATTGATCGTCCTACCCCCCTATCCCTAGGTGGTATTGCTTAATCAAGGAATTTCCCCCAGTTCATGACAGTAACGTACGTTCTCGTATCAATAAAGACAAACAACGATTATCGAATGAGTTAAACGATAAAAGCTTTATGCGCAGAAGAGAAACCCAACAATTGATAATCAAAGCATACGACAAGCATATAAATAAATAAGAGTTTCAATAAAAGAGAGTTTCAAAAGATTACATTGTTCCCCAACAACAAAAGGGTTTAGTTCACCATTGTCATGGTGAAACTAGATGAAAAATGATGGAAGAATGGAAAAACAAACCCTAGATTGGATAAAAAGGAGCCTAAGCATCCAAGAGATCTTCTCCAAGGAGTGAAAATTAGGTCTAGCCGCCCCTTTCTGTCAAAAGAATGAGAGTGAACTCGCAATAGGGCTATTTGTAGCTGAGGAGCGTCACTGAAAATAGGCTCAAGCCCAGCAGACAACCGCCCGACGTCACACTTATGCCTCCCGGTGGTTTCCCCTAAATCGCGCCACCGCCCGGCGGCAGGGGTCCACCGCCCGGTAGTTTGCCTCTAATCGCAAATCCGTCCGGCGTCCACACTTGGGCGGTTCCTAGACTCTTCTTTTCTTCATTTTTCTTCCTCTGTCTTGAGTCTAAGACCTTCACCTTCAACTTCATTCTTCACTTTCATCAAAAATGCTGCAAAACAATGCAAAACAAGCATAATATCGCTAAAAACAGTTTTTGACTCTCTACTAACTCATTTTATGTGTTTTGCTTAATTCTAAGCTCGTTCTAAGCTGTAAAGGGAGGAATTTGGTCTAAAATGACATATGAAAATAACTGTTTTTCAACCGTTATCAGCTTCCCATAATCATACTTAAACTCTTTAACAATTACCACTGAGTAATTCTTCCTTGGATTTCTCTTTCACACCACTTGATACATTAAACCTTACTTTGATACATATATAACTCAGTACACCCTCATACATAATCTAAGATAAGTCACCACATTATTCAAATCAATCAAGAACACATAAGAAAGGAGTAAACTGAAACCTGGACCAGTCGCTCAGTGCATACCCTCGCTAAGCAACTATAGAGGTTACTTGCACAACAACCCATCTCGCTGCGCGAATAAACTTCCAGTAGTACCAGAACCCAACTCCTCGCTATGCGAAAGTAAAGATAGTGGCCCAGACCTCTCAAACACTCGTTGAGCACACCCCTTCACTATTCGAGTAAATCTGAAAGTGCTCCCAAACCTCAACTGGTCGCTCAGCGCACCAGCTCACTACGCGAATCAGTAAACAGTGAGCCATCCCCTATGACCACTCGTTGAGCGACCCTATTCGCTCATCGAGTCTGCATAATTCTGCAACACAATTCTAGCTATTTTTCCCAACTTCTAACTCTCATAAATTATGTTATACACCTAATTAGACTTGAACAAATGTTTCTAAACCTAACTACCAACATTCTAAAGTAATCACTAACCAATTCCCCCTTCAAAACACCAAATTTCTCAACCTAGGGACCCAAATCTCATTCTACTACTTTTGGCACATTTTCAATAAGTTTATAGACTCTAACCAGCCCTAAATGACCTACCTAGACTATCTTTAGCAACCAAATGAACACCTAACACCCATAACAGATTTTCACTACTCCACTTCCTGTAAACTAGTTAAAACAAGTGTAAATTACCTCAATTCACAACCATTCACTTTCACAACAGATTCCTACAACTTAAAACATCCAAACACAAAATTAATCATCATTCCAACCAGACCCAATAACCCAACTCATCATTCCATGCTCAAAACAATCAATATTATACAGTTTCCATCTACAATTAACATTAATTCAGTACAACCAGTTCAAGAATCATACTATTACCAAACATGCAAAACAAATTATCAATTAAATACATTCTAGCTTCCCTTACCTCAATTAAGCTTGCACTGTTCAAGAATTACTCCAACCGTGCTTTACACCGCAAGGAAACTCTAGAAACACTACAAATCACCGATTGGTGATAAGAAACTGTTGGGGCAAATCGGCAACTGTACCAAGTCACACAAGTAATATAAAATGGTAAGACCAAGTATCGTATCCCAGAGGACTCTCGGCTCTGAACAGTTGTGTGATAACAAGATTAATTAAGACTTAAATATGAATAAAAGAGATCATGGGTTTGGAATGCAAAAACATAAAATTAAATATGAATGCAATTGATTAGTGGCAAAAGAGCACAGAGATGAACGAAGGTTGATTTATATGACATGGATATGTTGTTGGAGTTAGATTTCACCAAGTTCCCTCTCATGTATATAAGAATTCTTCTTTATGCATTAATGCCAACGTCTCTCACTAAATTACCTAAACTCGATCATTCGATGAATAAGCTTGTCCCAAATTACCAGTTCATACAATTCGTAGCATTCCTGGTAATAAGATGTGAAGAACAAGATATAAAGACGACCAAGACTCATACCCTCATCCCTGAGAAATATAACCCTTAGGAGTAATTCAACAAGAACCTGAATTGTAAGGAACCTCCCGGCACTCATGCAATTCATAAATCATGCTAATGAATGAGTTAAACAAAAGCGCGCCTAGAAACAGATGAATTACTATAACAATTAATGGAAAAGCATATGGAATTTAAGAATCAATTCAAATACATGAGAGTTTACAAGGTTACATCATCCCCCAACAACAAATAGAAAATAGTTCCCCATAGACATGGGGGAACTCTATGAACAATGGAAGAAAGAATTAGAATGAAAGCCTAAGAATTGGGAAAAGAGTGTATTGCTATGCTCTTCTTTGCCAGGGATGCAAAACCTAGAGCCCTAGGGTCCTTTAAATAAGGTTAGAAACGTGCAAAAATAGGACCCGGTCCAATAGAGTCGAAACAGAGGAGAAACAGGGCCTGATCCACGAAAGTTGACACTCAAGCGTCCAGGGAGACCGCCGGGGCAGTGAGAGCACTTCATGTAAGGTCCGAGCCTTCAATTTGGCCGCCCAAGCTTCGAGGCCCCACCACCCAGGTGGCCAGGGTCACCGCCCAGGCGGCGGACGTCAATTCTACACGCTCAAGCTTCGCTTCTAGACGCCCGGGCTTCGTGTTTTCCCTCCTTCTGGTGCCTTTTTAAGCCCTTCTAAGCTCCATCTTCTTGGCTTTTCATCTCTGCTTCCAGTATTACCTCAATCTTTATCAAAACAAAGGGGATTGGTCACAAAATCATTGAAATCAACCTCAACTCTCTTATTCACACAACTTAATGAAAGAGATGAGTCCAAGCAAGTTTCCAAGTGAAAAAGGGTGCTTTTAGTATTAAAATCACATCACGAATAACAATGTTTTAAACCATTATCAGAAACCAACCTTAGAACCTAAATTGAGCTAATAGTCAAGAAAGAGAGATAAAATTCTCATGCAAGACAAAAAAAACTGCATAATCACATATTTAAGAGAAAACCTAGAAAAGGGGAACGAATCTTACCGACTCAAAACAAGAAACTGATCGGTAGGAATTGTAGCCCTCGACGTCAGGATTGTCTAGGCACTTCTTGATCGTCGAACAAATGAATGAGGAGTAAGAAACTATAGAGAGAAGTGAGAGAAATGGAAAAGAACAATGTTTTAGAGAGATAGAGAGATATTAAAGTAATGAGACGCATTTGTAAAATTCTATTTATATTATAAGATTATTTTAAAATAAAATAATCAATCTCGTTATTTTAATACACATCTCTACTCTAATACCCTATTTTATAGGTTCTTACATTTGATTTGATGAAATTCTTTAGCTACTAGGCGTCTTTTGTATTTGTTAATGGAGGTAAGTCACAGTTTTAAGTTTAATTTTAAATTAAGGAATAGTTAATTCAGCTGGAATTTTGTGCATTTCTAATATTTTGTATAAGTAATACTTTCTTATATGCACTAAGTAGTTTTTTTTAGTTATGTTAAATTTTAAGTATAGTTAAATGAAAATTTACAGAAATAGAATCAATCTTATAGTATTAAAAAATACTTTTTTTAATAAATAATCAATTATTTTAGAGGTTATCCTCAATAAAAAAATATATTTTCAAATAGAATGTTATTCATAATTAAAAATATAATATAAACATCTTTTTAAAATTTAAAATTATGATAATAAATTAGAATTCGCTTGATAAATATAAATGTTTGATATTTTATAATAAAATTAAAGTTTAAGTTTTTAAAAATTGTTTTTAAAAAATTATAATTATAAAATAATTATAATTAGGATGAGTATAAGTCTTATTTTATCATTTTATTTATAAAAAAACAAAAAACAAATGTGTTTTAAGAACTAAATACCAAATATAAATTTATCATAAACTAAGTTATAATTTTTGCAAATTTATATGTATGTTATAGGTTAACATGCAAGAGTAACAAAACATTGTAATCTATAACTTATAACATGTATATAAATGTGCAAAAACATATCCATGTTTGTCATATAATGAATTTATATTTAGTATTTAGTTTTTGAAACACATTTAATATTTAAAAAAAATATTGTGAAAATCAAAAAATTATCACGTCATTATATGTGATTGTTGTAACACCTTAATTTCTGAAACGTCGCAGGTTATTAAAGATTGGTAAAATTTAAAATTTATCATAGTACGGAAACATACTTAAAGAAAACTTTATCCAATTATATTATTTTGAGTAATAAAATAACAAAAGAAATATTCTAATTATATTGTCTTAACTTGTAAAACAAAATAGCTTTAAATGAATCCCAAGGTTATTCCTCATCCTCTCTCAAGTCAATCACGTCTCTGGAACATCTGTAACATTATATGCTCACGTATAACACATTATACGATCATCACCTACAATTTCATTCACAAACACATAAACACAAACATGTATGAGGTAAGCTACTGATAAAACAATCATAAAAACAAGATACATACACACTGATTATATCAACCATAATTAAACACTCAACAAGATACATATCTTATTATTATACCTACCATAATCAAACACACAACAAGATACATACCTTTTGATTATATCAACCATAATCAAACACCTCATACATAGTAGTAATAACAATAGGATTCCTAATCCTCCAACATAAACAATTCAATCATACTGAATTACTAGATCCTCGATCCCCGATCCTTGAACTTTGATCATCAATCCTTGACCGTACCATAATACCATAGTGGAAAGAGTCCATCTCACTCGTGTACCTTACCTCGCCGACTGTAGCTGCTCCTACAGCCCACTTGTAGCCTCCCCTATAAGACATTTGTAGCCTCCCCTACAGATCATCTTCTTCCAAGGAACACAAAGCAAAAAGAAGCCCCTATCTGCAGATAGAACCAAGATTTACAAGGTACAACAAGTAGAATTATCCTTCACTCTCATGCTCATCAATCATATACTCAGGTACATCCCAACACTCACTCATGCTTCACTCTCAACCGCAAGTCAAACTGACCCTAAACATAATCACTAACCTCAATCTCTGATTATCATCATGTTCCACGACTCCTCAGGCTTGGTTCACGTCCACTCTTCATCAAGTTCGCCATTTTTCACCAAAATGTACAAGACCCTAGGAAATTGTAGTAATTAGGAAATAATGTGGTTATGAGACATGGAAATTATTTTTTGATGATTGATGTTTGATGATTAATTGTTTTCTAAAATTATAATTATTAGGTTTACTATTTAATGTTATTATTGGTTAAGTGGAACATATGATTTGTATATTGTTATTGGAATGATTTGGGTGGTGTGTTGTTACCAATATGATTGTTAGATTGATGGTAGGAGGGTGATTTAGGATTGAATAGGTGTGTGCCAAATTCTAGAAAGAAAGAGAGTTAAAGTAAACTTTTAGTTTCAATTGTATTTTAGATCCAAGGGCAAAAGAGTCATTTTACCCTCGTTAAATGGTGCAAAAATTAAATTATGGGGGTGTAGAATGAAAAAAATAAAAATAAAAATATGAAACAAAATAGAAAAATTAGATGAATCTTTGAAATATTTGGTGGTTGTTGATATTTTAAATAATACATAAAATAAAATAAGAGAAGAAATATTTGTGGTTTTATAAAATAAGAGATATTGATTATGGAAAAAAATGTTTTTTATACCTATTAAAAAAGACTTTTTATATCGGTTTCGTACAGATATAGAAATGGAAGGTATGAAAAGTTTTCAATTTTTACACCAGATTTAGAATAGGTATAAAAATTCTCTTTTTTTACACCTATTATTCCCAGAACAGGTATAAAAAAAATCTTTTTTCATACCTTATAAAAAATATAACTTTTATACCTATTAATTATTGCCTCCAACAGGTATAAAAGTTCAAATTATAATAATTTTAGTTTAGACACCCTTTCCATATATATATATATATATTTATTTATTTATTTATTTATTTATTTATTTATTTATTTATTGATGAAAGTCTTAAATAAACACTTGAAAATGCATTTGATGAAATGATTATGAGAATAAAAATTGTAATTTATACAATGCAGATGGGTGGAACATACTTAAGTGAATATATACGTATGTATAAGATGGATTTAGAATTATATAATCATTCAAAAAATCATAGTTGAAACCAAATCTGACAGAACTAGTCTATCATGGTTCAGATTTTGATAGCTTTATGTAATATACAGAAAATAGGTATAGATGTTATGCAATGAGTGAGATTATGTTCTGAACATGCAAACAACTTTAATACAATATCAATGGAATATTGGAACAGTGAATTATTCAAAAGAATAAGAACAAAATGATATTTCCAAGCAAAACTGTAAAACTTAACTCTCTAAAATGGGTATGAACTGGAAATCAGAAACTAAAACTGAAATTGAGCATTAAAACATTATTCATTCATATATGATAATAATGATGGATCAATGATTAAAACAGATATTCAAATGCAAAAACGAAAATTCACTATGAAAACCCAAAAATTGTAAAATGCAATAACAAAATTACTTACCAATTGAATTAACTACCATGATGAACAATTCTAAATTCCAAATTCTAAATTAAAATTTGAATTAACTACCAGTTGCAGGTTGCTACTGTCCATTCTAACTCCCATCCTTCAAAGGTGACCTTCTATAGCAGGTGTGTTAGTTATTTCCACTTCACGGTACCAAAAATTGACTACCAAGAGCTTCTTCCTCTCAAGTTAATTGCACCAAAATACAAATTAATTAACAACACCTAAACTCAAACCTGAAATTTTATACAATATATAAATTTGACAAATAAGAATTAGAAAAAAATTGAACTACGTTGCTATAAACTCAACAAATGAAAGACTAAACTAAAAATATGCTTAAAAAAAACTTTATTAACAAAAACACTAATTTTTACAAGAAAATCTACATCTGAACTAAAATCAAAGAACTAAAAGAAGAAATATTACACAAAAGAGATGCAATTTTCATTTATGTAATTTTTATATACAGTCATGAAATAAAATATTTATCATTTTTAATTGTAACATTAATTTTTTTAATTTGAAATATATAAAAAGTAATTCGGCAAATACTATAAGTCAGAAGACCAAACTTAGAACAAAATATAATATGGCTAAATAACTAATTTCTCAAAAAATAATAATTAATAATCATATTGAGTCTATATTGTTTTTCTATCCCTGTGTAATAAAATGGAGCATCCTAGAAGCACGTGAATTCATAATTATTTATTTATTTATATTAAAAAACTGAATAATTTCAATTTATTTCTTCATTGCGTTATTATACATTACACTCAACGTTTCTACTATAATAACGAATAAAATAGTGACAAAAATGTGACATCCTAAATATATGATAAAGATATATATAATTAAGACATCATCATGAATAATATTGTAAAGCAGTTAGAGTATAATAGAGGTAATTAGAATTACTGTCATTCTTAGAATAGTGCTAGAATTTAAACTGGAGTACTAGAATTTCTCCCTTCAAAATACAAAGAATTTAAAACTTTAAATACACTAAAGTTCTTCAATATGACATTGGCTAAGAGAAGTGAAACCTAGTGGACTAGACTGCAGCATTTTCATCCCCATCCAAAGTTGTCTCCAAGATAACCTCCTTGTCTTCTGCTCTCATCCAAGTAGATGATCATCGAAAAAGAAAACAAACGCAAACATGGCACAAACACAAACAAGCAAGGGTGAGTTAATTATATAAAAAACATGCAATTATATTAACATAAACATATCAGATTCAACTCAAATAAAGTACATACAAGCAAGACAATATATGACACAGATCCTAACATGTTATCTTCTAAACTTGACTCGTTCGGACTTAGAATGATAGTCGAGTTATGCCGAGTCATGCACCCGTGGTGGCTTATGATACTTGGGTTCCCCACCCTATCACACTCGCGAGGTTAGTTTGTTCCGCGCCCTAGAGCGTACTGGAAGCCTCCAAGACTAAGACCTCCTGCTACTCCTCACCACATGGTTCAATCCTCTCTACGTGAGAAGAAGGATCATTGGAGCGTCAGGAAGACTCCCAAGACTGAGCTCCTACTTTCATTCTAAACCCTAAGAATCTCACCAAGAGATTCTACATTTGAAACTATCATAAATAACCATGAAATCACGTTTCATTCTTCCAATTCATACACCTTTGAACCATAATCAAACCACATGAACAATTTAATTAAAAGTATATAATACTTCCTACAAGGTATTTATTGCATCATGATAAAAATTACTTAAAAACATTATTATATTTTACATGCCACTTGTTATAATAATACTTTACAAGCATTCATCACGACAATCTACCATTTCATGATAATAAAAAAATTATTATTATTTGATAAACGTTAATATAAATTTTTAAGATACGCAACAACATATACTGGACTTTATCTTTGCATGAAGAATGGTCAAATAAAAGCACGTAACCAAACTTTCCTAATCCTAAATTAACACCACAACCCCTAATTAATTATTTCCTATTAAAATATCACATCAATCAAGACTTTTAATCCTTTCATAATTCCCTTTTTTTTTAACTAGTGTGAGACTCATTCTCACCTATCCTTTTCTCTCAACTTTTTCTTAAATTTTCAACTAAAGGAACACATCCCATTTCTTCTAGCTTCTTTCTCTTTCTCATACTTTTTCTCTGTACATTTTTTTTTATTCTCTGCTTCCATTTTTCTCACCATTTTAGCTCACAGTCTCACACTTCCAATTTCTCTAAAAAGACCAAAACAAGATTAAGGAAAAAGACCCCTCATTTGCACTACACTTTCTCACGCCCCTATAAGTCCAAAGGGTGTCTTTTCCTCTTTCCGATGTGGGTCCCATGCGGAATCCATAATACACAAAAACTCACTTTCTCTCATAATTCTCTCGCATGTTTCTTCTTTCTTGCACCAAAACCTATAAGATTAACTCTCTCATCCTGCACTCTCTTTCACTCTTTCATAACTTTCTCCTTTCTTTGCTAAGTTCCCACTAGACCTCTACCCCTTCTCCCTATTTTATTTCATTTAACTCCCAGTAACTAAAACTCTCCCTCTACTCATTCAACACTCATCAAACATTCCCCTTCCTCTCACCAAACATGTAACATCACTCCTCCACCATGCAAATCCTCACTCATAGGACAACCCCCAGAGTCGCACATTCACTCCCTTCACCCTTTACACTTTACCTATCACATAACTATCACAAGAAACCCGTACAAAGTACTCAACCCTATTATCTCCTTCGGTCACCCTAGCAACACACTCTTACAACCACTATCTTTATTCAAACATCATGTAACCCCAAAATCCATTCCTTGGTTTCTCTCCCATGCATCAAGAAATATAGCTAAGAGCTCACACACTCAAAGCAAAGTTAAACCAATACAGGAAGCGTAAACACACCTCAAACATATAAAGAAATAAATGCAGCAATACGAATCCATATATATATATATATATATATATATATATATATATATATATATATATAGCTGGGTTACTTTTCTTACCTATTAGCTCACACAGTACAGCTCCTAGAAAACGCCCTAACACAGAGGCAAGCTCAACAGTACCCGACAGGGAACGCGAAACTAATCAGATGGTTCTGTAGCTCTTGACTCCGAGCACGTGGAAACACCACCTATTTGAAAATGCAACGGTGGGAATTTGAGAAAAGTTTGAGAGAAGACAGAGCAAGATTAGGGCAAATAGTTTTAGAGAAGGAGGTTTTAGTGAAATGAATCTGACTTATTGAGAAGTCCCCTCCTAAGGCTATGTTGTCTGTAGCTTAATGGATCTGACTGCCTTTACATAGGACCCAATGGCCTTATATTTTGGTTTAATCATTCACCAAGTCCCTATTTTCGCGTGGAATCTCAATTTAGTCCCTTTTTTTTCGTTTTCTCAATTGGGTCCTAAAAATCCAAAAATTGCATCGATTAGGTCCTTTCCGTTAAATTGGGGGTAACGGTGTTAAGTCTGTGTGTGACGTGGAGGCAGATGTCAGTTGCTTACGTCCATGTGGATAATTGAATTTTATTAAATGGGATAACTGAATTTTTTAAATTGACAAAAGCAAAGTTTATTACATTAATTGGGATTGGGATTTTTGTTAATCTAATTAGGGATTGAAATTGAAGGGAGAGAACTTTCTATAAATCCATGCTCGAATCCCTAATAGAAGGGTATATTTTCATTCAGCTTGTGTTCTTCTTGGAAGGTGGATAACATCGTAGTGCTTGAAGATGGCCCATCCCTGTTCGTCTGCGTCATGCAGTGGGTGGCGGAAGCAAGACGGTAATGGCAATGGTGGTGGTCGAGGAGGATCTGAAAATGGTGGCCCGTTTTGATATTGTGGGATGAAATGTGTTCTCAGAACTGCAAGAACAGCTAAGAACAGAGGCAAGCAATTTTAGGGCTGCCCTAAGTTCAAGGTAAGGTTTTTTCGTTGTTGTTATTTTGAGTTTGAGGCTGGCCTGATTGGTGTTTTCTTCTCACAGAATGGTGGTGAAGATGGTGGTTGCAATTACTTCTCATGGTGTGCAGATCATGGGGTTGTGGAAAGGGAAACGAGTGTAAAGCGTGAATGCATGTCTGAGTCTTTCTTGAATAGAGAATCAATGGAAGGTGGATGGAAGATTATAAGTGAACAAATGGACTTGTCAGTGAACAAATTGGGAAATAGGATTAATGTCTTGGTAGGGATTGTTTGTGTTCTTTGTCTGCTGAACATTATTGTACTTACATTAGTTTTATTTCGTTCATAGGAATGTTTTTATTGTACTGATGCAATGTACTTAGGATGCAATGAACCAAAGTTTTTCGCCTCTCAGAATTGGAAAGTGATAAAATGGGTACAGTCTGAATTTTCGACGTCTGAATTGTAGATACCAATTTCGTTTTGTCCGAGGGGTGAAATAGATTGATAATCAAATGGGAAAAAATGTATACAACTTAAATAATCAAACAAACAACTAAAACCTACAAATAAAAATAAGATTAGTGTATAATTCAAGTTGCAGAAGTAGCAATAGCTCCAATATCATTGATAATTGAGAAAACGATGGAAAGCACAATATATAAACTATTTGAAGCGGTCACAGTGGCCTTATCCTAATGTAACAACTGAATATGTTTAATAGATATGTTAATGTTTACTTCAATCGATTAAATACATTAATTTTTGTTTTTCACTTTTGTAAAACGGTTTGTTTTTCTTTTAGTCTCTATAATATTATTCTTTTAGGTTTAGTTTAAAAAATATATTGAATTTCCGTTACAACAATAAGTTAATCATTTCAATAATGTGTGATACAATAACATCATTATAAGTTTATTTCCATTAAAGGTAACATCATTATGTTCTTTATTAATTTATTTTCTGCTGATAAAAAAAGGATCAAAATTTGAAGAAGAAAATGGAACAGAAATTGCAATAACCTGCATCTTTTTATCATTCAAGTGGCTGATACACAAACAATCTTATTTGTTCATCTGAAAAGGGGGAAAAATGCCAGCAGTGGTATATAAATGATGCTGAAAAAGGCTCCTATACTGCAGCAGTATGGAGAAATATGGAAAAAATGGAAATTGGTGTGGTCAAAGTGAATGGTAAGCTAAAATGATACTTCCAGCACATTCATATTGTCAAATTGAAATTAACAAATCAGTTAAACAGCAAAGAAAATGACCACATCAAAATTTCAATGGTTGAGTTCCAAAATTAGCAGATTTTGATGGCTGAGATTGTGATTTTGCACCAAGGATGGAAAAAAGTATTTAAACAATGCAAACCAGTTTGTAATTAACAAATACACTTGCACAATTGGTTAAATAACACAAAGGCACACAGTTTCTTAAAATCACTACAGCAGTTGCATAAAATATGTAGAAAATTATGACTGAAACTGCAGTAAGATAAAGATGGCAGCAGAGTAAACCAGAATTCTCCACAAATATGGCAGTAGAGTAAATCAGCCCTCAAAACAGTGGTTGGGCAAATACATCATTAAACCAGAATTCTCCATATGTTTTCAAAAGTAGAAGTAGAATAACAAAAAGTAGAAAGTTTTCCTACATGTACTGGTTCCTAGATAATGTTTGGTAGCCTTAAACTATTACAAAAGTTCCTTCCTACAATGCACTAGGCTTGAGTGGATGGAGTTGCTGAGGCTTGAGGCTGAGTCTGATGTGCTATTTCAGATTGTTGAGTGGATGGAGTTGTTGAGGCTTGAGGCTGGGTCTGATGCACAGGTCCTGCTTGGGTTGCTGATGGGCAACGACTTCTGTTATGGCCTTCTTGTCTACATATGCCACATCTTTTCCGCAAGCCAGATTTGGACATTCTTGATTCATCCTTCCTCATTTCCCATTGCTCTATTCTTTGTTTTCTCTTTGGTCTTCCAGGCAATACTCTTTTGTGTGGAGGAGACACATCAGGATATGGAGTAATGTTCCACATGTTAGCTCCATTTATGGGATATATAATTGATGAATATGTCTCCTCATATCTGGACTTCATGTAGCAAGAGTCAATAAATTGTTCTCCATCAATGTTGAGGAACTTCATTGCAGCCAATGAATGACAGCAGGGGATTCCAGTCATCATCCAAGTTCTTCATGTGCAGGAGGAGTCATCTAGGTTCACTACAAACTTTTCTCCATTGTTAGACATGTGATGAACTTCAAATAGCTTATTCCCTGACCAACTGTGTACAAGATAACAATAGTTATGAACCAAAGTAGTCAATTCAGATAACAGATATAAAGATTAATGGAATTTACCTTGGAATCCAATTTTTAGTTAAATGATATTCCTTTCTAAATCTGGATAGGATCTTGGGACAAATGGATCCACTAAATGATGATATGCATGTTCTGTTCTTGGCCCATCTTTGCATGAGATAAAGGTGTATCTCCTCCAACATAGTAACTATGGGTTTACTCCTCGTAGAAAGGAGGACACTGTTGAAACCCTCACTCATATTGTTTACTAAGGTGTCACATTTAGCACTTTCAATGAACCTTGATCTTGACCAATACCTACCACAAATAACACTGATTTGTCAAATCTAGGAAGCATTTATATGAAGAGTTTTATGGATATATAATCACTAGTTTTTTACTACTAACCTGGGATGGATGGCAATCAAATGCTTATAAGCATCTTCGTTCACTGCTCTTATGTTTCTCATTTCCATCTCCCAAGTTTGTGGGTGTGTGGCTGTAGCTGCTCTCCACATTAATTGCTTCAGGTTTTTGCTAGGGAATTTCTTCCTAAAGTTGGAATACATATGCCTTACACAAAACCTTTGGTCAACTTTAGGAAGCAATTCATCTATTACATGAAGTAGACCCTGCAATTCAATATAAAAGTAATCAATAAAGCCAATAGTTAAGACCGGAAAGTTAAAATGTACAAGTCAAAATTAAATATGAGTATTACCTTTTGCTGGTCTGATATGAAGGTAAATGATGAACATATTTCAGCCCCTCCAAGGTCATCTACCAATAGTTCCAAGAACCACCTCCATGATTCCTTGTTCTCAACTTTAACAACACAATATGCAATTGGCAACATCTGGTCATTTCCATCTCGGCCCACAACTATTAACAACTCCCCACCGTACTTACCTTTCAAAAAAGCTCCATCTAAACCAATAATTGGCCTGCATGAAAGAAAACTCTCTTTGCAGGCCTTTAAACATACATAGAACCTCTTAAAAATGACTTCACCTCCCACATCCTCAACGTGTAGCTTTACTGTTGACCCTAGATTTTTGTCCAGCAACTCATGGCCATAATCATACAACCTTTTGTATTGTTCTTTTAAAGAGCCATCAATTTTCTCTGTTGCTATGTTTTTGGCCCTATAGGCCATACACCTTGAAATACCAATGTTCCATTTCCTTTGAATTTTTTCCCTTATATCCACACCCTTAACTGTTGGATTTTCTCTAATAGTTTTCTGTATCTTGTTGCTCAACCACTTGGCATCAATTAATTTAAGGTTGAACTCCCTGCTGCAAGTATGGTTGTCCACCATAGTTATCAATTGCCAAGTTTTGACTGCCTTCATATAACCACAATATAACCTCCATGGGCATTGACCTTTTGCACCCACACACTTGAACCTCATTCTCTGTTTATCATTCTTAACAAACTTAATATTTCTTCCATTATCTAACGCATAACTTTTTATGTCATCCAAAATGTCTTGTTTTTCAACAAAGTATGTCCCAACTTCCCACTTAAAGTCAACCATATTTTTTTGGCAAAACAAATGTTGCAAAACTCCCATAACCCTCTACATCTGTATGCTCTTCATCACTTTCTGCTCCACTAATTAGTTCTTCAGATTCCCAGTCATCATCTGACAAACCTCTATTATTCTCATCCTCCACATTAACATCAGAAATGCTGTCAGAATCACTGGAACATGGTCCACTACACTCATTTGACAAACTTTGGACTTCAACTTCCACATTTCCCTCCAAATTTGCATGTATATCATCATCCATATCACAACCAACATTGACATCAACAAGCCCCTCCAACCAGTCAGTATTTCCATCACCACTGCCCCTCTCAGAGGACGAATTCCAACTTCCAATTTCCACATCTGCTTGAACTTCATTTTGTTTTGCACCTTCATCTTCACCATGACCACCAACTTTCTCAACTTGCACTTCTCCATCAACAACCTCTTCCTCCATAACAGCCTGAACTTGTACTTCTTCAACCATCTCTTGTTCTTCACAAACCTGATCTTTCAACACACCACCAACTTGTTCAACACCATGGACCTCTTCCTCCATAACAACCTCAACTTGTACTTGTTCACCCATCTCTTGTTCTTCACCCCCTACCTCTTCCAGCACACCACCAACTTGTTCAACACCATGGACATCTTCCTCCATAACAGTCTCAACTTCCACTTGTTCTTCATCATCATCAACACCCATCACCATATGTATGACTTCGGCTTCAGAAACAAGGTGTATCACAAACACATGCGCCTCACCATTCAGCCTAGCTAAATTAACGACATGCATGGCAACAGTGTCATCACACAAACACTCTAACTTAGCATCCAACACCGAAGCCCCTCCTACAGAGTACTAGAGTTCTTTAAAGTCATGGTATCCCAAAGATTTGACTACACTAACAATCACGAAATAACTCCAAACATCTGGGTCAAACGTAAACCTAGATGTCTCCCCCCCTTCATACTTAAGCTTCCCATCATTAACTAATATCCCTCCATGGTGAAACACAACCTCAAATTCCTCGTCCATGACGCAAAAACACTATATATAAGTATTTATACACCTATAACGTAATCACATAACGACAAAACATGTATTAAAACGCACTCAATAGAAATAAACCATAAACAAAACGAACTCACACAGAAACATAGAAAAATAACTTTAAACATGGGGGACCAAGGGGACCACAACATCGCAATATGAAATGGAACACAAGGACGAGACCACAACGCAATATAAATAATCAATACAAAAACAAACTTTTACTCACCTGGCAACTCAAGATTGCAGAGGATGAAGGTCCCACAACTCCCACGACCACGACAAAAACACACTCTGTCAGACCAACTTTTGACGAACCATAGAAGATCTCGGAACAACACGAACCATAGAAGATCTCGGAACAACTCAGACGGCCTTTCGATTAAACCCTAAATTCCCCAAAATGAGACCCCAAATGGTGAAATGGACTGCACTTTCGAGGAACCCTAACAGAAGAAATTTATTCTTCCAATTTCTGTAATAAACCTTAATTTGATTAAGTAAAAAGGTGTATCCCAATTAATGTAATAAAATTTGCTTTTGTCAATTTAAAAAATTCAGTTATCCCATTTAAAAAAATTCAATTATCCACATGGACGTAAGCAACTGACATCTACCTCCACGTCACACGCAGACTTAACACTGTTACTCCCAATTTAACGGAAATGACCTAATCGATGCAATTTTTGGATTTTTAGGACCCAATTGAGAAAACGAAAAAAAAAGGAACTAAATTGAGATTCCACGTGAAAATAAGGACTTGGTGAATGATTAAACCTTATATTTTTTTCAGCCCTTACACAAAAAAATCTTGTTTTCTTTTAATGATTATAGTGTAATTTCATAAAAAAAAATATTAGAATGAACAAATTGAGAAAAATAGAAAAAAGATAAATCTTGTTTTGTGTTGATGACTTTAAAATGAAGAAATTATGTTTACGAATTTAATTTTGATTATTAAAATTACATAAAAGTTAATTTTGATTATTGAAATTAAATAGAATTCATGCATAAAATGATTTTAATTTATTTATTTTTCTCTCTCATAAGTTATCCATGTTAAAAACAAATTTAATGTTTTCTTAAATTTGTTGAAATGGTGCACATATAAACTCTTTAAATTATTATATAAAAAACATTTAATAAATTCATCATCAACCTTTATATATATTTATCTTCTTTCACTACGAATCACAAATACCACATTTTCACATAAGCATGTGACGTGTTTATTAATTTTTTTATAGTCTCCCTTTCATACCCATATTTTATCTTTCTTTTTTATCAATCAATTTTTTTTTCCAAAATCTCATCTGTTTTATAATCTAATCACACCACATTATTTTTCCGAGATAAAGAGTATTTGAATGTATTTAATTTCAAAATAGAAAGTTTTTATTTACTTTATAAAATCATTATTTATTTAGTTTTTGTAGTGTTTTAGTTACTGATCTTAGAAAAGATATGTCAGAGTGGTGTAGCGGAATAGTTAGCATATACAACAAATCAAGAGAATGTGAGTTGGTTTTTTTATTGCAAATAATACCTTTAATAATTTTCTTGTATAAATTTAATTCCTTAATACCAAATTAAACAAATAAAAGAGTAAAGAAGAAAGAAAATTGCACATGTGATTTTTATACTAGTTCAGATCACACATATCATACGTCTAATTGTTAATCTCAAACGAGAATTAATGCTTCACTATAACAAACTAACAAAATGTTACAGTCACAAAGTAAATAACATAGTTTAAGGTTAGAACACCTTTCTTGTTACCACAAGAGATGAAACTCACTTCTCCTGAAATCCACAAGGGATGAACACCTCCTCCAAATGCTTCACGAAGGATAAGCAGCTCCTTTGAATCTTCACAAGGATGACAAGCTCTAACTCAGCAGCAACAATAACAATACTCAATCACAATTCCCGTGAAAGTTTTCGCTCTATGTTAACACTAAGTTCTCAAAGTCACAAGCACAAGGGTTACACAAACCCTATAACACTTATCAAACCACACAGCAAACAAGAATTTCTAATACAACGTATTTTGTATTCTGTATTTTAGAATGAGAGTCTCAATCTAATTTATATTTAAGGATACCTCCCAAAATCCGTTATCCACTAATTAATGTGTGATAATCGATTATCACTTATGGTAATTGATTATGCATTTAATGAATACACAACGGTAAAAAATTTCCTTAAAAATTCTCATAATTGCTCGTGATAATCGATTATAGCAAGTCATAATTGATTATTGATAATCGATTATTATAAGTTTATAATTGATTATCTTGAGTATAAAATGAGGTCTTCTTTTTCAAAACGAATTTCAACACAACCTAAAACATACAATACATGGAATCAAAGATAAACCACCTCCTATACATAAATCTACTAAATTTCAAAAGCTTTAACACAAGACAAGTCTCCATGAAGATCTTCTTGTAACAAGTTTACTTGAGACTTGATTTTGAGACATCATCACAATTTATTCTCTTTATGCTAAAAAGATAATTGAGAGAAATTATCTTCTCAACTTAATATACCTTATATTGAACTTCTTTAGTTTTGGGAGTAACTCAATTTATTACGTTATAGAGCTTTAGTTTTAAAAAGAGTTATTTAAGATAAGAAAAACTAAAAAAAAAATTATAAGAACTAATAACTTATAATGGTGATGATAAAGTTATAATAAGTGTTTATGATGAATTATATACATAAACTATAAGATTGATTTATTTTTGTTTCTCTAATTATTTCACTTAGTATTACTTATTGTTTTTATCTTATATGTTGATGTTATGAGTGTGTGGTTAAACTATTTTTGTAACATAATAAAATTCTCTTAAACAAATACTTAGCCATGTGATATATAATATTAGAAAAAATTTCAGAAATGTAGTCAACAAAAGGCATAATATAGAGGTAGAGCCTGAGTCAGAACTTGAACATATAGTAAAGTCAGAAACTCTTGAAGTCATGATTAGAAGATCTAGCATAACAATTGTAGCACCACAAAGGTATTCTCCTTCATTACACTACTTATTGTTGACTGATGTTGGTAAGATGGAGTATTTTGCTGAGGATATGCAAGGAGATGATAAACATGGTCTTTAACCAAGCTATCAGAAGGAAATAAGATTTTGCAAAACAGGTGGGTCTATAGGTAGAACCTGATGACAATAGAAGATATAAGACTAGACTCGTAGTAAAAGTATTCCAATAAAGATAAGGTATTGACTTCACATAAATTTTCTCTTCTATTATCAAGATGACAACCATAAGAGTTATCTTGAGTACAGTCGTTGTAGAAAATCTTCATCTAGAGCACTTAGATGTCAAAATTGCATTCCTACATGGAGATCTTGAGGAGGAAATTTATGGCATAACCAAAAGGATTTGAAGCACAAGGCCAAGAGAGTCTTGTATGCAAGCTTCACAAAAGCTTGTGTAAATTGAAACAGACACCGAGACAATGGTACAAGAAGTTTAATGAGTTTATGAGAAACTCGAGATTTCATTCTTGCTTTACATGTTGATGACATATTGATTGCAAGAGCTAATAAGGAAAAAATTAACTGGATGAAAAAAAATTGTCAGAAAATTTTGAAATGAAGGATCTTAGTCCAATCAAACAAATTCTTGGTATGAGAATCTCTAGGGATAGATAATGAAGGTATTCTGAACTTATCTCGGGAGAAATATATAGAAAAATTGGTTAGCAGATCCAATGTTGGAAATGCTAAAGCCAATAATACACCTTTGGGAACTCGCTTAAAGTTTTTAAAAGGGCAATCTTCTGAAACACATAAAGAAGAAAGCTACATGTCAAAAGTTCCATATGCATCTGTAGTAGAGAGCTTGATGTATGCTATGGTTTGCATCAGACTTGACATAGCACATGTAGTGGGAGTTGTGAGTAGGTTTCTATCAAATTCCAAAAAGGAGCATTGGGAAGGTGTGAAATGGATATTGAGATATTTGAGGGGCATGTCAAAGATGAATTTATTTTTTAGAAGAAGTAATATCACTTTAGAAGGATTTTCTAATGCAGACTTGGAAGGAGATTGGCAAAAAAAGCACAATAGGTTACATTTTTACATTGGGTGATATAGTTATAAGTTGGAAGTCTATACTTCGAGGAAGAGTCTCCCTTTCAACCACTTAAATTGAGTATGTACCTATCTCAAAAGTGAAAGAGATGATATAGTTGAAGAATCTTCTAAACAAATTAGGAAAATAGCAAGATGACCATCCACTGTTCGGTGATAGTCGAAGTGTTATATATTTTGCTAAAATTCCAATTCTTCATTCTAGATGCAAGCACATTGAATTGATGTATCATTTATTAGAAACTTCATACATGATAGAGACTTATCTTTGTCGAAGATTTCAGGTGTAGAGAATTTAGTTGATATATTGACCAAGACTATCACAACAAATAAGTTTAAGCTTTGTATTACATCAAGTGGCCTTCAAGAATAATTGATGATGAAAGCAACTACACTTAATAATAACATAAAACAAGCTCAAAGTGAAAAAATTGATAGTATTATAAAATTTAATTTAGTCTCACATCACTCAACACTCTGTAAAACTTAAAACACACACCAAAAATAAATATAATATGGACACAAACGAACTATATGTAGATATTTGTATGTTAAACCATTAATATAGTATTTTAAATGTATCAATTTAAATAAAAATCTTAGATCATTATTTATCACATTATCAACATATCCAAAGAATAACATTTAACATCATTAACAAAGTTTAACTCTAGATAATAACATTTGGCAAATTCAAAACAGTAAAATGTAAAAAAAGAAATTAAAATACAGACTAAAACATAAATTTTATTTCTTAAAACTACAATTCTTTTCATTCCTTTACTAACCTTTTAGTTTTAAAATAGCTTTATAACTTATTCTACCGATCATAATATAGAAAAAAATGGTGGCCTGATTACAACCATCCTGCGTATCTCCTGTAAATTAGCAACCTTTCTTAAATTCGTGATCTTAGAAAGAAATACATGCAAGTACAGAATCCTTTGTTGGTGCAATGCACAACATCCTGGTGAAAGTATGCAGTATAATTAACTGAGTGCTGAGGTCAGTAGATCAATCTCATGTTAGTCTTGTAAACATCAATACACAGTCATGTAGGAGAGCAACAAAGACTCACTTTCCATGGTGATCTAGTTAACACAACTAGTCCCCCAGAGAAAAAAAAATGAAAACACATATTTACAAGTTAAAACTCAATTGTGCAGTTGCTTGATGAGGAAAAAAAGGTACACATCAAGTGGAAGGAATAGAAGGAGTGCAAGATGCAGCCCTATGCTGGATGCATTTCATGCTGTGTTCCATACTCCTTTGAACCATATCTTGCAACAACTGTTTCGCAGTTTCAGCAGCTTTATCTGCTCCATCTACTCGTTCAGCAATGTCATAAACAATTTTCTCCAAAACTGATGAGGTTAGTCTCTTTTCTGGGGGAGAATCTCTGAGCAAATCCAGAAGCACACGAGCTCTATCTTGAGCTTCAGCCGTGCCCTCCACGGTTAGACGAAGCAGACCAGGAATCGCTCCTTCTTTAAGAATCAGTTCCCGGTATTTATCCCGGCAGCTTCGGCATAAAGATAGCAGAGTTCCTACAGCATGTTCTGTGCTGATAAGTGATCCATCTTCAACTGTCTCAACTAGGGTTAAGATTCCACCATCTGCAATTGAGATTGCAGTTCGCCCTTCTTCAGAGTTGGAAAGGATTTCAAGCAGTGATGTGGCTTTTTCCGCAAACTTGGAATACTTCTTGCATTCTTTGAGAAGGTTGATTAGAGGGAAAACAGCACTTGGATCAAGAAGTTCAATGGAATTCTCATTGCTGGTAGAAAGATTATGGAGTGCTGTAACAGCATCAACTTTGCCTTGAACACTTCCAGATTTGAGAATCTGGACAAGGAAAGGTGCGGCTCCAGAAGCAGCAATAATGGGCTTGTTGGATGCAGCAGCCGAGAGTGACAAGACTGCAGCTGTAGCTAACTCTCGTATACCGCTATTTTTCATCTTGAGGAGCTCCACCAGTGGAGGCATGGCACCATCTGTCACTATTTTGACCTTGTTTCTAACAAATATGAACTCCGAAACGTTATGCAAAGAATTATTTTATAAGAAAAGCCGAATTCACAAAAGATCGAAGAGAAGGACTTAAAGCATGAAATACGTAGTAGTAATAACAAAAAGAACTGCAGAAGACTACATTGAAGATGATACCGAATGTTTCAACCATTTTAGGCAGAGTCTATCTGCTAAACATGAATTTTCTAGCATTGAAACAAAAAATTAATACTTAAGATACACCGCACCCAAAAATGTCTGAGTCACCACCAAATCAGGTAATGGTATCCAAAGATATGAATAATGAATAAGCACTCAGATTAATTATCACATATCACTGTGGGTATAAACATCCACACAAGAAAACTAGCATCTACATTTTAACAAGTCTACGAGAAAGTAGTTCTACATTTTAACATTTTGACCAATTTTTGTTTCATCCCATGGAACCGTTTCAAGGTGGAAGCCACCTGATAGGAAGATAAATGGGTAACGCTAATGTCACATAATCTAAAAAACGGCAGTATGATATTGAAAAGTGTGGTTACGATGCCACATCAGAGAACATTGTGAAAACATGCATGTTTTGTACATGCTTAATGTTTGTTGCAGGTAATCTGTCCATACATCAAATTTTTGTCCCTCGGGTTAAAAGCACCTCACAATCACAGCTGCTGCACAGTAAGAACATGAATCGAATTGTGTCATGTAAAAACAGGATGGGCCACTGTGACCTGTTTTTAAGAATTGATTTTCAGTTTTATTTTTCAAATTACTTTATAAGATTGGAAGGACACTGAAGAATCTTTCCTTCCCACGATTCCAAAAGATGGTCCCCCACTATGCCACTTCCAGTTGGAAGTTTGGACATGTTCCCCCCATACCCATAGAGCTTTTTATGCTTTGTTTTTCCTCCCACAGTGCTGCACAGATTGTTGGTCCCCACTTGTCCCTTTCTGCCATTTGTTGAAAAGGTTCCTATTCATTGTCATTGCTGTGATGCTTTTTAGTGGGGCAAATGGGAAAAACAAGTAAAAAGGACATTGAGGTGGTCATGTGGAACCACTCTATCAGTGTTCTGTTTCTACGCATAGATTTTCAGACAAATGCAAACGTTAGTTGCATACTTGTTCGGGTGTTGTCACAAGGATGAAGTATTAACTTGCTGAAATGAGAATGTGGATGCTAGTACATCTGCTCCTGACAAAGTTATGGCAATCTTTCTTAAGTTGCTAAAAATAAATTTTAAAAAAAAAATAAAATTAACTGAAGACAATAAGATGCAAATAGTCAACAATGCTAAGAAATATGTATTAAGTACCCAAGATGCTAATACATAAAAGGGAACGGTGGTGTCATCCACAAGTAAGGGGAAAGAATGATCACCTATGAAAAAGGTTGAAAGATAGAGTTGGGTATTCAAGGAATTTGCAAAAGTGCATCAAGAGGACAAGGATGAACAAAGTGACTTTGATCTTGGGGATGATGAATGAAAAAATCATTAGACTAGCTTATGCACTGTAACAGGAAATATTAATCTGTCATTTATATTGATACTTTCATGAGGGGTTGAACCACTTTGTGCAGTTGTTCTTTTTGTAATTTTGATTTATGATTTTAATCCTGTTTTACTTTGAATTTTATATCTCTGTTTACTGCTTATGCACCGAGTTCTTAGACTCTAATATCTATGTAATGTTTTAAATGTTTTTTCACATGAAAACATAATTCAAGTTGGTAGGAATTATTGATCAGTAATTCAGTATCTTACTATTCGTTATATAATCCAATTTAAGATTCAGAATTTAGGTATGAATTAATTTATAATCTAGTACATATCCTCAAAAACAAGATCATGTCATATTCTTTACCCATTGTTTGGGCAGTGGACCAAGTCAAGGCACTTATCCAAACCCCACATCTGTGCCAATTCTTACCCACTTAATCAGATATAACCCACGTATCCATCCACCACAAAGACACAATTCATTTTCCACTTAAGATTAAAAATAGAGAAATATATTTTGAAGGGCTTAAGAGACCCCTTTCATAATTTTCTATTTATAATGAAAAGATTGATTCAAGAGTACATAAAATATTAAGGAACTGCACTACACACCTAGGTGCAAAACTAGGTACAACTATAGGTATAGCTAATAAATTGTATAACATACACCTTACTTAGGCTTAATGATGATACATAGATGTAATTATTCTAACACTCTCTCAAGCTAGAACATATAAATTGTATGTTCCAAGCTTGGAACAAATGAACTCAATCTGAGATCCTCTTAAGGACTTGGTCAACTATTTGCAAATTGATCATATGATCCAACAAACTCAGCACAAATTTCTTTGATCAACAATTTTTTCCAAATAAAATGGCAGTCAATTTCTATGTATTTAGTCCTCTCATGAAACACTAGATTTGATGCAATGTGGAGAGTAACTTGATTATCACAATACATCTTAATGGTTTAAACTTCACAAAAATTAAGCTCTCGAAGAAATTGTTTTACCCATATAAGTTCGCAAGTGAGAGACGTCATTACCCTACATTCAGCTACAGCAATTGACCGAGCCATTACATTTTGCTTCTTACTTTCCCATAAGATAACATTTCGTCTAAGAAAAACACAATATCTTGTAGTGCCTATCAATGGGGGAATCTGCCTAATCAACATCACAATATCCGGAGACTTGAGCATTTCCTTTATCTTCATATAGCAAACCTTGTCTTGGAGCCTGTTGAAGTATAATGTCTTATAGGTTCTCAAGATATCTAGAACCTCTTGCTCAACCGATTGCCACAAAACAACACATAACTGAAAGTCTAATTCCTGCCACTAGGATTTTTCTTCATCTGGGACCATAGAAATATCTTGTTCACGGTGATTATGGTGTCCTTGACCAAGAAACCACAATTCCATAGCAAAGGACCATGATAAATGATTTTTCCAATTCAGTTTTGCAGATGTAATGATAGGGGTAGTAGATAAAGAGGAATTACTTCTAGTAGAAAAAGCCATTTTAAACTGTGAGAAGAAATGGGACTTAGGGTTTCAAAAACATGAGGGAGAAAACCCTAGGTATGAGCACAAGCCAACCAAACGGAGAAACAGGAACCAAAACACACTCAAGAAGCCCCGGCGAGATGATCTGCAGTGACGCCGTGTAACTCCGACACCAGGAAGGCGGCACGTGCAGAACACGCGGCCGAGACTGGCTGGAAAGAAGCGGCGCATGGTGGCTGGTGCAGAGGCTTCGGAGGACGGGACCACCAGGGTTGCGTTGCGCTTCTCAAGGCGCACCTAACCCTTGACTTCGTCGGAGAAAGCGACGTTGGGCAGCGGCTGACAGTGACAATGACAGGAGCGGACAACGGAAATGACAGAGAGACGATGCCGCCGACGATAGACGAAGAAGACACAATGGTCTGACTCTTAATATCAACTTGAAGTTGAGAGAAAATGAAAAGTCTTATATTTTTACTAAGAAAGCCCAATACAACTCACTATTGTATTTATAGAAGAAAGTAGTTGTGAAAAGTAAAAGGGTGGGAAACCTCTAACAAAACCCTAACATAAATATTAATTGTTAGAGATATTATATTTAATTTATATTTATCTTTTATCTTTAGTTAGTTTGTTTATATTTCTTATTTGTATTTTGAGACAAATTCAGGAGGTTGCTCCATGTATACTTCTTTAGCAAGATTACCATGTAGAAAGGCTTTTTTGATATTTAGTTGATGGAGTGGCCAATGACGAATTGCTACAATGGCAAGGAAGAGACATATAGTAGTCATTTTGGCCACTGGAGAGAAGGTATCACAATAATCGAGGCTGTAAACTTAAGTGTACCCTTCTACAATAAATCGTGCCTTGAGACGATTGACTTCATCATTAAGGCCAACTTTAATTGTATAAACCTACCAACATCCAACAACCTTTTTGCAAGGGAAACTAACTCCCAAGTATTACTCTAGTCAAGAGCCTACATTTCTACAATCACATCTTGTCACCACCCAAGATGATTAAGTGCTTCCTTCACATTTTTTGGAATGGTAATAGAAACATTGAGATAGAAAAGAACAATAGGAAGGCAACAATTAGTGATAAATTCAGAAAATTATAAATAGGATGTGGGCTTTGAGCGGAACGAGTACTTTTTCTAAGAGCGATGGGTCAGCCTGAATCATCTTCACCAGGAGTCGTGGTATCGAGTGACGAGGGAGAAGAATTTGAAGTAGAGGATTCCCCATGTTCTTGAATAATTAGACTATCCCTTAGGGTCCTGTGTTGGAGGATATCAATAGGTGGAGATGATGGTTCATGAGGACTTTGATTAAGACGAGAATTGGTAGAAACACTACAAACACTGGACTCATAGGAATATTGGACTCAACCATTGTTATAGGAAGGACATGTATGACATGGATATCTTGAACAAATGGAAAGAAGTAAGGAGTTTGTTCAAAGAATGTAACATTAGCAAACATATAGTACTTCTTGGTTTTAGGAGAGTAACACCAGTACCCTTTTTAAAGTTGAGAACAATCCAAGAAGACACATTTGATTGCATATGCAAATAGTTTGTCCAATCCATGAAACATGTCATGAACAAAACAAACACAACCAAACACTCGAGGAGAAATGTGAAAGAGAGGATCATTTGGAAAAAGAATTGAAAAAGGAACCTTATTATTGAGGAAGGAGGATGGCATCCTATTAATAAGAAAACATGCAATTAGGATGGCATCCCCCCAATGATGGACAAGAATATTTGCACCAAGCAATAAGATACCAGTAGTCTACACTAAGTGTCTATTTTTCCTTTCTGCTATACCATTTTATTATGGTGTGCGAAGATAAGTAGACTGATGTAATATACCACATGAACTTAAGATAGTAGAGAAATTAGATGAGAATTACTCTTTGGCATTATCATGTCCGGAAATTTTGATTACTTGACCGAATTGATGCTTGATCTCGTTCAAAAGAGTTGTAAAAATAGACAATAATTCATATCCGTCTTTCATAAGATAAACCCAAGTACATCTTGAATATTCATCAATAAATGTCACAAAATGCTTAAAACCAAAAGAAGAGACATGATTAGGTCTCCAGATATCAAAATGGATAATAGAAAAACTAGAATTACACCTTGATTCAAACCTTTTTAGGATAGGCAGATCTAACATGTTTGCCTAGTTGACAAGACTTACATTCTAAAGTATGGAAACTACTAAGTTCAAGGACCATTTTCTTTAGTTTTGACAAATGTGGATGACCTAATCGATCATGTAACAATTTAGGACTTGGAGAAGTAACACGTGACACATGGGGACTAGATCCAAGATGGTATCAAAAGTTATGGTATCATGCTCAGTCATTTTGAGAGATGCAAGTTTGTTTGTAGAATCAAAGAGACATTGGATATCATTGGCATAGATGTTTTGAGCTTTCTTCCAAAAAGAGTGGCATGTTTTGAAAGCTTTAAGGGACATCAGAAGTCTTGGTTTTATGGATTGCAAAACAGGGCTCTCAACTGGAAACCGGCTTGTTCCCACTATTCAGCTTTTTTAGCAGGCACATGGCTTCCATCTTGCTCAAGGTGGTTATGATGTCCTTGGCCAAGAAACCACATTTCAATGGCAAGAGACCAAGATAGATAATTTTGTCCATTTAGCTTCTCAAAAGTAATGAAAGGACTTCCAAATAATGAAATAGCATTTCCAGTAGCCATTTCTAACCAAGGAAACGAAAAGCAATGAGAAGATTTAAAAACAGCAAGGGAAGTTTCTAGGGTGACTTTTGGACTCCACCAAAATGAAGTTTCGAGGGTCAAAACAAAGAAAGGTGGCTCCGGCGACAGCTATGAAGGTGGCGAGGTGAGGTTCCGATGATGGGACGACGACGCATGGATAGCACACGTCTGGTTGCGGTGGACAGCGACGAAACGTGTTGCGACGCATGGTAGCAAATTGGCCTCCAACACCACCAGCAAGGTTAGTCGTTGCTAAAAGAGGCAAACCAGATCTAGTGATCACCAGGTGAAACTAGGGCAGTGGTCAGTGACGGATATCAGCAATGACAGTGCCAAAGGTGACAAAAACCGGCAGGGCAGGATCAACCCACTCTTATACCCCTAAGACTAAAAATAGAGAAATATATTTTGAAGGGCTTAAGAGACCCCTCTCATAATCTTCTATTTATAATGAAAAAACTTATTCAAGAGTACATTGAAGATTAAAGGACTACACTAGACACCTAGGTGCAGAATTAGGTACGACTATAGGTACAACTAATAAATTTTTTAACACACTACACCCTACTTAGGCTTAATGATGATACATAGATGTAATTATTCTAACAATCCTGATAGTGTCAGCCTATTCCTTCTTTTCAACTAATTTTCTTTGGGGAGGGGAGCTATTTTTATAGCTTTCATGCACAAGTCATGCAAAACCCGACTGGAGTTGGGCACAACCTGCTTGTGTGTTGTGCTAGAATCATACAATTCATGTGCAGCAAGTTACTCACTTGTGATTCCTCTGATTCATGCACCAAAATATTTATAACATGATTTGCATCAAAGGATCCTTGAATTGAATTAATTGTATCATATGCACGATAGTCATAACAATGCTTTAAACTGATGGGGTATACCCTAGATCCAATTTGACCACTCTGTACCTCATTCTAACAAATACTCCCACATCAAAGCAGAACATGTGTCGAAAAGAGCTGGCAAACATTTAACAGAATTTCCTATTTCATCACAATAATCATTAGTAGGTGCAGTACGTACTCCAGGTAAAGATTCCCTTAAAAGGTATATTAAATTGCGGGTTACCATAAATTTCTCTCATGTGTTCATTTTTAGCCTAGACACATCAAAGTATAAACCCACGCACCTCACCCAAAGAAATGTCACTGCATATACATGCAGCCTCGAGGCATTCCATTATAATAACCACCCTAGATCATTTTCACAGCTTCAGCTAGAACAGGTAGAGTATCTTTTTTTTTTTAAATCCGTTTAAGCTTAGTACTAACTAAGTTGAAAAAATCATGGAAATTCAGTTACAAATGTCATGTTATTTTATGAGAAATGCTCAGGATAAAACGGGAAACTATATCTGGTAATGTCAAGACTTAAATTGACAATACATGAACATTAAAAAAAAAAAAAAAAAAAAAAAAAAAAAAACTCTAAAAAGAAGATCAGAGAAGAACACCAAAACACAAACACATCCTACAAAACAAGCCAGGTAACCTTCAATAAACACTATCAAGTTGCAATGTTGATCTTTATACAAGAAGATCAAACATATATCATGAATTTAAGACTATAAGTTAGTCTTCGTTCCAAATTGCTTAATTTTTATGCCAAAACCGCTTTTTATCAGCTTAAGGTTATTTCTGCAGCAGCTTAAACACCAAATAAGTTAATCCAAAAACAAACTAACAAAATCTGTACCATTCATATAATTTAGAGAAGCTGTTTCGAACAAAATGTATAGTTTTCTTTGAACAGTATCACGAAAAATAACGAGAAACTTCAACCACCCATCAACAAGATACCGCAGTACGATTTATAAATTATAAGGAAAAAGTCTTTTTTTCTTTTTTTGGTTGGGATAAAATCAACGAACCCATCCCTTTCCCACTACCTTGTGAACATGGAAAGTAACACCAATCACAGTAACACTACATATCCACATACAAAAACACATGCCAACACAAAAAATCAGATTCAAACGAACCAAACAAGATTACACAAACACCCATTAACCGAACTCGCAGACCCATTTGAGAAATCACAAAAAGCAAGCATTTTGAGAAAAAGGGTACCGTTCATTGCGAACGGCGAGGTTGAGGAGAGCGAGAAGAGAGGATTGGCGAGCTTCGATGTTGGAAGACGACAGCATCAGCACGAGGGGTTCAATCACACCTGCTGCGGCGAGCTTCGCACGTATCTTCGACGGGGACGATGATTTTCGAACCATCTTCCTTATCTCCCTTGCAGCCTCAATCTTGGCGCTAAGGTTCCCGTCCAACAATTTCTCCGACAGCTCGATTATCTGAGTGTGTTTTCCGAGGTTCCAGGACGATGATGCTTCGGATTCTGCTTCTGTTTCCACTTCTATGTTCTCTGCCTCTCCCATTTCTCTCACTCACTCGCAGTGTGTAGGGGCAAAAGCCAACCCTTTCTTCTTCTTCCCAATTCCCAAGCCCTTTTTTTCAGAAAAACAGGGACTTTATTTGTAAATAAATGGGGTTTTATTTTGGGTAAAATAATAATAGTACTACCTGATACTGGGAGTATAAATAATTAGGAAAATAAATAATTAGCTTTATGAAGTTTGGTTGGTTAACGGGGCTTAGTTAAGGTTGTCGTTGTACATGTATGCGTCGCATGTGTGTGGATTCATCTAACCACCAGTTTTTGCACTTCTACAGACAGACAAGAATCCACGAAAAGAGAACTGATTAAAGTGACAGTAATTGTGTCATGGAGATTTACAAAGTCCTTATTTCGTGTCAATTTTAACTGAGTTATATATACTTTTAAAGGATTATTTTGATAACTTTCTTTTTTAACAATTTTTTACAATAAAACATGTGTTGTCATTTTATTATTATATATGAATTTATATTTAAAAAATATTTGAAGTAGATCGATCACAGTACATTCTCAAAAAATTATAAAAAAAATGTTAAAAAGAATTTTTTTCATTTTTAAATAAGAATAAGAGAAACAAGAATATTATAATACTTCAGTGTGTTCAAAGACTTTTCGCGTATGTTTGCATAATTTCGTTTATTACTCAAAACACTTGTATAATTTTTACTTTGTGTATGATTTTGGACAGTGTAAAATGGATTTTCAAACAGACACTTAATGGTTGGACAATAATTAACATTATGTTCCGATGAGAAATTTCAACCATTTCAATAAATAAATTGAAATATATAGTATTTAAATTATTTATAATTTTTTTTTTAATTTTTAAAAATAATTTATTTAGTACAGTAATTAAAATATTTTAGATTTTAATTTTTTTATTATTTAATTTATATTTTAAGGAAAATTCAATTTCATCTTTAAATTCAAATTTAGTTAAATCAATTTTTTATCTAGGATGATTCGTCTTAACTTCCATTCAAGATGACTCGGGTCAACTAGGCTCGATTTTCGAGTCCGAGCTTACTTTGGTCAACTAGACTCAATCTTTGATCTAAGTCAATTCGAATCAACTTCGACCAAGGTCAACTCGGTTCGATGTTCGACCCGGATCAATTAGCCACGACCTTTGATTAGGACCGACTTGACTTGAAATGATTTGACTCTACATAGGCCGATTTGACTCGTTCTTCAAACCCGAACCGACTCAGCTCAACCTTCAGTCCTAGTTGACTTGGTTTAAGTTGCAATCTCAACTGACTCAACTTGACCTTCAATCAAAGCCGGCTCAACTCAAACTTTTGCTTATGCCAAATAGGCTTGATTTTCGATTTATGCCAAATCAACAATCGATATTGCTCAACTTTCATCTCAAACGACTCGGATAAGTTTTTGATTTTGGTCTATTCAACTCAATCAATGGCTCAAACATAATTCACTTGACCTTTTACTTTGACTGAAAATCAAATTAAGTCAATCTAAACTCATAATTAAACTGAGTCGAGTCAAACTAAATGTCGAATTGATCTAAAGATCAATATGAATTGACTTTTAAGATTTGTGAACTTTTTCATCCCAATCATTGAAAATTTTCACATGTAAAATTTCAATTTTTTTTTAATTTCAAATTTTATTATTTTAATTATTTAAAATACCTTATTTAAGTTTTTGAATTTTGATTTCTTTTCAATTTTCATATCCAAACAAGTCATTTTACTTTAATTTCTCTAAATAAATAAAATACTCTTTTCTATTGTCTCGTTCAAACACAACATTAAGGAATTAAGAGTCATTAAACATTGAAAAAAAATGTTGAGAGAGGGGATGGGTTAAGTGGTCGATAATTAAGCATAATTGTTTGATAATATATATTTTCATGACATTAAACAATGAATGTGATTTTGTAGAATATTGTTAATTAAAGCTTTTTTTAATGTGTTAGTTTCATCAATATTGTGTCTTGGAAACTTTTTTTCAAATTAGGCTTGTGACAGGAGGATTGGATTTGAAATTGTATAGTAAAAGCAAAATAAGCATAAAACACGACACAACGAATAAGAAAAAGATAACACTTGTAGCGTATCAAAAATATAATCTACTTATAAAAGTTTGTTTTTAATCAGTTTTAAAATGTCTTATCCTATTATTCACTTGAATTTGGACATGTTAAACTCAAAACAGGGAAATAATTTCTTATCAGAGAAAACATGATAGAAGAAACAAAAAATAGTTTAATTATACATCCTTATAACAGATAAAATAAGCAAACTCTTATTCAAGTAAAAGATAATATTTAATCGGTGTTTTCTGAAAGTTTCTAGTATTTTCCCTCTTTAATAAATCCATCAATATGAATTAGCAAAAGGGAGAAAAAAAAAAAAAAACAGGAGTTTAATAAATCCCCATTCAAATGCATTCTTTATTAAACTCAATTCTAATAGGTTTAAAAGCAGAAATGTTTTCACGTGAATATTTTGCAGTCCCAAATGTCACATTGATACATGGTAGGTAGAAATGTTCCAAATCATTTAATTTCACCATGACACCCATAGCTGTGAGTACCTTACTGAAGCAATGGACAGAATCCTACAAAACTTTGGATGCAATGCAAGTTCCAAACAATGGCATTCTTCAGATTTAGAATACAACACAGAATCCAGAATCTACTATTAGAATGAGTTGCTTATCTTAAACAAACTTTTTCTGTAAACCATGACATGACAAACAATATTAGTTAGATGAAAACAATTGACACTTTCACTTTGCCCATAGCAATACAACAGCTTAAGTAAATGATTTTCTTGCTATCAAAATTCACTTTACAGGTAAGACAAGGGGCACCAGAAAAGCTTTCCCCACCAACCTAAACCTTCCAAACCCTATAAACCAAACTAAAAAGAAAGAATGGACATTTCTCATCATCACTCAACAATACTCTTAACAGAGTTCAAGGACCTCAACAAAAGATAGGGAAGGGAAAGCTTGGAGCTATGAAAAGGTATTAATGGTAACACAAAATAGCAGGAGTAAAAAAGAGAAGGCCTGCATATGTTTCTACCTCATCTAACTTTAACGGTCAATATCGGTTACAGGTGTCCTACCCTTCATATGTCCTCAATCCAAGCAATCAGAAGATCATATTGGCAAATTTTCCAGCTTTTTTACACTCAAATGTAGCCAATTGCCATGTTGTCCTCATAGAAATCCAACCATATTTTGGCATTCCTCAAAAATTTTCCCCAGATAGGACTCAATTATCTAATTTAGCTGTCAGGAAGACTGACTCCAGGCCTCAGTAATTGCTCGGCCAATTGATTTGTGCATGCTGAGGCTGCTGATAAACGTTTCCTCCAGGACCTACCATATCAACTCCTCCAGCCATTGTTTGGGATTGTTGTAGCAGTGGATGAACTGTTGCTGCCGTCACTGCTTGTGCTGGGTGATAGATGCCCGCAAAGGTGCCATGGCCAGCCTGAGTTGGGGCAAAAGTCACATGCTGACCCTGAGGTGGGAGGTTGTAGAATGTACTAGTAGGCATACTGGTAATGTCTCGGCCAGGTGCAGCCACCCATACTGCTGAACCTTCGGTCTGCAGTGGAAATTCAGAACATAATTATCATCTAGTCTAGGTCTTCAGGTACCAAAATTTAAGCACAAGTTGATTACAGTAGTAAACTGTGACATATGCTTTTCATAACTGTCTTGACCAGGGATTAAAGCAGCTATACTTAACTGAATTTCTATGTATATATGGTAGTTAGTCTGGCAATTCAAATAAAAACGTCATTGAAGTTCTTAACCAAAAAAATAAACTTTGGTATAAGGGTTGAAAGAAACTAACCTGCTGTCCACTGAGGTATACATTACTTTCCTTGAACTGAGATGAACCAAGATCTTCATTGGAGGTAGAATTCCCTGCAGCTGCTGCAGAATTATGATTGTAACCAGCAGCAGAGGAGCCATATACACCATAGGCACTTGGCATTACAAGGTGAGTTGGGTTTGCAGCATTTGCCCCGGGTTTGAATTGAGGAAGAGGATATTTCAATCCTGTAGGAGCCACAGCTGGGGGAGGGGGATATACGGTGCCGGCCTGTGGTTGTTGAGGAAATGCACCATTACCCAAAAATTGGTGGATTGCGGGAGGTGAGACGTAAAATGGTGAAAAATAGGGCCCGTAAGGAATGTAATTAGGAGGGTAATGGGATATATGCACCCCACTGGGTCGGAAGACAGGGACAGGCTGTTGGGTAACAGCTATTGAGCTTTGCATCAGCCCGGCAGCTTGAGTCACAAGTGGTGCTGGACCTGCGCTGGACAAGACACCTCCCTGCAAATAAACATTAAAAGGCATAAATTTTTCAAAACCTGTGCACCAATATAATGCTAAAAAACACAAAATGTCTTCAAATTTATTGATGGGATGGGTTGGAAGTCCCACATTGCCTAGAGATAAGACTAATTTATAATATATAAATGGGTGTAAACCTCACCTTATAAACCGGTTTTGTAAAGTTAAATTAGGTTTATAATTCACTTCTTAACATGATATAAGAGTCATTGTTAGAACCTATCCTAATGAGGTTTGTTGTTTGTTAGACATATCGTTCCACCAATTATTGGCCACTATGAGACCACCCATTAATGTTTAGTCCCACGCTCGAGATGTATATACCTCGACTTGATGGAGATAAGTTGGAAGTCTCACATGGACTAGAGATAAATCCAATTTACAGTATATAAATAGATGAAAACTTCACCTTACAACCTGATTTTGTGAGGTTGAGTTAGGGTTAAAGTCAACTTCTTAAAAGGGTATGACTTTCCAAAATGATACAATTTTATTACATTGTTAAAAACAATATTTTAATAGTATTAGAACTATAAATTATGAAGTAGTTTTTGCCAGCATCACCAGGAAAAGAAAACCCCGACTAATTTTTAGGTGTGAAGAAAAAGTAAATGGCCAACACTGAAAGAGCCCTTGTTCAAATATAGACAACATAGATAAACAGATGTAAATAGTCAAATAAAAGCACAAGAATGTTGTATGCATAATAAATTGGTTAGCATGTCCGACATCAGATATGGCCAAAACGATCTTCACAGGGCTTGAACAACCTCCCTGAATTAGGTGTTGGGTTTGTCTTAGGCTTGATTCATTTCTAACATGATATCAAAGTATACTAGTATTGATGCTAGGTCAACTATAAATATCCAATCTTCCAAACTTCATGCTGTAGTTAATCAGTCCTGAATATTAGAAGAGTGTTAAGATGTCCCTGAATGGCTAAGAATATGGTGAAAACAGTGCTTACAATGCTTTGTAATGGTCCTAGCTTGAGCTAGCTTTTTGGGCTGTCAAGTTCAATTCATTTGAGGGAAAATAATTGCTCTAACAAATGTTTAAATTTAGGTTTAACTCAATCTTACAACACTGGCATGTAAAGTAAGGGTTGTCCTCCAACACAACCCACTATTAGAGATATGAAGGCAAACATTCAATAATTCAACCGGAAAGCGGTTAGTTATCTGTTTTTTTCTTTTCCTGCTTTTCTGCCATGTCTAGTGAGTTACTCCTGAAACCTCTTTTTGAGCTTATATATGCTAAGAATTTATATTCTTTCTCATTTAGTGGAATAATAATCCATTCTCTTTTTGTTCATATTTTCTCTCATACTAAAAAATCAGATACAGTATCAGAGCTGTTTTGTCAGGATCCCCATAGACTATGAAAGACAAGAACCACAGCCAGTTTGAATATGATACTCCTTTCCACTGGGGTAGATTTTCTACATGTCAAATGAAACGGAATCAATGGATTTTTTGGCATGGCTGTGGTGAAAATGGAAGCCTCTCCCAGATGACGAAAAGCAATTTGGTAGTACATGGGTTTTTCAGGTAAAAGAAAATGTTGATGGAACTACTAACAAATATAAAGCTAGATTAGTTGCCAAGGAATTTGATCAAGTTCATGGGTTTGATTTTCGTAAAACTTTTTCTCTTGTTATCAAACCTATTACCATCAGAATTGTTCATATTGTGGCTTTATCCAATGGATGGGATTTGTTTCGTTTGGATATTAATAATCCCTTTCTCAATGGCACTCTTGAAGAAACTGCGTGTATGGTCCAACATCTTGGATTTGAGGCCTCACACAAATCTCTGGTCTGCAGACTTAATAAAGCCATTTATGGCCTAAAACAAGTAAATAGACAGCGGTTTGACAAAATCGCCACAACGCTATTGCAGCTTGGTTTCCATTCCAGCAAATGTAATCCTTCCCTATTTACATATATCAGCGTATCTCTCATATTGTTCACCTATTGGTATATGTTGATGATATCATTATCACTGTCACACAACCCTGTTTTTCACTCTTCTGAAAGAATTATAAATTTCTTACTCAATCCTGTCATGCTCTGCAACAATCAAAGAGTTGTTGCTATAGCACACAACCCTGTTTTTCACCCTAGAACAAAGCACATGGAGATTGACATTTTTTGCATTTATGATCAAGTGTTATCCAAACAACTTGAAGTTTACCATATTCTTATCTTGAATCAATGGCCAGATATTCTTACCAAGCCTCTTTCTTCTAACTGTTTTGAACTTCTGAGGCTCAAACTCAATGTTCAGGATTGTCTGTAAAAATCCTTCCCCTTGAGTTTAAGGGGGTATTAGAGATATAAATGTAAACATTCAGTTTTCACTTGATGTTAGCTAGTTATCTTTTTCTCTTTTTTTTTTTTCTTTCTGTTTTCTGCTTTTCTGCCATGATTAGTGTGTTTCTGCTGTAACCTTTTCTTAAAGCCTATATAGCTCAGCTTGTTTTTTCTCATTTAGTGCAATAATAATCAATTCTCTTTCTGTTAGTCTTTACTCTGTTTTCTCTCGTTCCAAAATCGTGATACACACTAAAAACTTAACATCTCAAGTTTGAAAATTGAAGAACTTGACATCTATGGGCAGTCTGATATTTGCCGGCTAGAATAGGCTCCAATATCATTTTAAAATTTGGATTTTGACCCAATAGTAAAAAATAGGAATATAAACTATATTTTGGTCATATTACTAGCTCATGTGGGATGGAATCTCCAACAATTGTCTTTCCAATTTAGTGACACATCTTGTCAAGCACTAACGCTACCAAATGATGAAGTTCTTAGGTGGGGGTTAATAACATAACATTAGTCATTTAGGCTTGATGACCCATCTAGTGCTAAAGTTCAGTTTCTTTCGGGAGAATGGGATCACAATAGCCTGGGATACCATGTGAGAGGAGTTCAAGATTTTAGGTCACTTAGCAGCGGAATAGTACCAGGATGAAGTGATATAAGATGGTGCTACTCTATTCCTATGTCAAGTGTTAGAAATATTATATTTAGTTTATATTGTGTTTATGTTAATTAGGGAAACATAGTACCTATATGTTTATTAGGAAAACATTGTTCTTATTTTATTTTATTTTATTCTTACATATTTCTTCTATTATAAATAGAGAACCCTATGTGTATGCAAAGACACACAAGGGAAATTTCTCCTCATCTTTACACTATTTCATATGGTATCAGAGCCAGGTTCTGATCCAGCTTCTTCCACGGCCGCAGCCGCCGCAGCTGCCGTCGCCGTCGCCAGAGCCGTCGCCGGAGCCGTCACCGGAGCAGTCGTCGGAGCAGTCGCCGGAGCATTCGCCGGAGCCACCGCCGGAATTCCAGAATTGACCGGCGACCACTCCATCCGAATCGCCTCCTCGCCCTCTTTTTGGATCTGTGGTTGTTGCGTCAATCGGAGCACATTGAATTTTTAGGGTTTCTCCCTCTCCATGGCGTTTTCCTCGTCTACAACCACCTCTGTTAGTGCCTCATCTTCTTCTGCTGGTACCTCATCTGATTCCCCAATATACACCAATTATGTGAATGTACACTTGTCCATTGACAAGTTAGATGGCACGAATTATGCCACATGGGCGTCCAACATCAAACTTTGGTTGAAGAGTCAAGGGTACGTAGATCACCTTACTAAAAATGTGACTAGTGCTACCACAGAGGACACTTCCCGCTGGATGAAAATTGATGCCCAGTTATGCATCGTCATAAAGTCCACCATTCACTCTTCTCTGAAACAAATGTTTCGATCATATGAAACATGTTCAAAAGTATGGGCACAAGCGAAGTTATTATACACGAATGACACCCAGCGTCTTTATGGTGTTTGTCAAGATTTATTCACTATTATTGGTCCACGCAATCCTAGTCCCATGGCAGAATATTTGGGTAAAGTTCATGTCCTCCTTCATGATTTTAATGAGCTATTACCTCCTGCTTCCACTCCTGCTAAAGAACTGGAACAACAATCAAAGTTCTTCATGCTGTTGGCATTATACGGACTCTCTGGTGATTCCTCCCATGTCCGTGATCAGATTTTGGGTTCTCCTGTCATACCCAACTTTACTTCTACTTGTTCTGCTCTTTTGCGTATTCCGAGCAAACCAGTCATTGAAACATCTCCTCATATTGATGACTCCTCTGTTATGGCTGCCCAACGTGATAATAAAAGTCGGTCTCGCAAGCTAGGTAAAGGACGATCAAAGTGTGACCACTGTGGCAACTACGCCACAAAATTGATAAATGTTATGCGCTTCATGGACGTCCTCCTCGATCTACAGCAATGGCTAATTCTGATCCACCTCCTCGGCCTGCAGACCATCCTACTTCATCAAATACTGTAGATAACCCTGCAGTCTTCAACGAATTTCTCAGATGGTATGAGGATCGTCAGCAATCTAGTTCCACTACATCTGCATCTGTTGCACGCACAGGTACACCTTTTGTTGGTCTGACTCACTCCCTCGGATCTTGGATCCTTGACTCAGGCGCCACCGATCATATAACTGGTAACAAGTCCTTGTTTTCTTCCTTGTCATGTCCGGATAATTTACCCTCGGTAACAATGGATGGCTGATGGGTCTAGAGTCTCATCTCATGGTATTTGGTACTGTTCATATTTTTCCGTCCATATCCATTGATCATGTACTCTATGTTCCTGAGTCTCCTTTCAATCTATTGTCCGTCAGTCGTCTAACTCATTCCCTTAATTGTGTTATTTCATTTACTAAAGATTCTGTTTGTTTGCAGGACCGGAGTTCGAAACACATGATTGGCACAGGATGTGAGTCTCATGGCCTATATCTTCTCCGCCCTTCTCCACATGTTGGCGTCATCATGGAGTCACCATCCCTTCTTCATGCTCAGTTAGGTCATCCCAGTCTTGCCAAACTGCAGCAGCTTGTTCCGAGTTTGTCGAAGTATCCCACTTGTCGTGTGAGTCTTGTCAATTAGGAAAGCATACTCGCAGTTCCTTTCCTCATAGTGTTTCACAACGAGCATCGTCACCTTTTTCATTAGTTCATTCTGATATTTGGGGACTTAGTCGAGTTAAGTCCACTTTAGGTTTTCAGTATTTTGTTACTTTTATTGATGATTACTCCAAATGTACTTGGTTGTTTTTAATGAAGAATCGTTCTGAGTTGTTTTCTATTTTCCAATCATTTTTTAATGAAATAAGAACACAGTTTGGGGTTTCTATTCGAACTTTATGCAGTGATAATGGCCGTGAATACCTTTCTCAACAGTTTAAACATTTTATGGCTTCTCATGGCATTCTTCACCAGACCTCCTGTGCTTATACTCCCTCAACAAAATGGGGTGGCTGAGCGCAAGAATAGACACCTCATTGAAACAACTCGTACACTTCTAATTCATGGCCAAGTACCCTCGTGTTTTTGGGGTGATGCAGTTCTCACCGCATGCCGTCTTCTGTCTTATTTCCTCAAGACCCTTTACATCCATTACCTCTTAAAGTTTTTGGGTCTACATGTTTTGTTCATGATTTTAGTCCTGGTCTTGATAGGTTATCTCCAAGATCTCACAAATGTGTCTTCTTAGGATTTCCACGGTCACAAAAGGGCTATAAGTGTTTTTCTCCTTCCCTCAATCGTCATTTTATATCTGCTGATGTCACTTTTGATGAATCTTCGTTTTATTTTTCACAATTATCTTCTAGTTTTGTACCTCCACCTACCACTGTTGATATTCCTATTGTCTGTGATCCTTTAGACTCTCATTCCCCACAGGATCGTCCTTCAACTCCACCACTTCAGGTTTATAGTCGCAGCAATCGTCTCCCTCATGACTCACCTCCTGTGCCGCCTCCTGTGTCTCCTCTAGCTCCAGAAATGAGTCTGACCTGCCTATTGCCCTCCGTAAAGGTATACGTTCTACTCGTAACCCTTCCCCCCATTATATTGTTCTTAGTTACCACAGGTTATCTCCATCTTTTTACACATGTCTCTCATCCATTTCTTCTGTGTCAATTCCCAAGTTTGTGGGTGATGCCTTAACTCATCCTGGTTGGCGTCAAGCCATGCTGGATGAATTAAGTGCTTTACAGAAAAGTGGAACTTGGGAGCTTGTCCAATTACCATCTGGAAAGTTTGTTGTTGGTTGCAGGTGGGTGTATGCTATCAAAGTTGGCCTTGATGGTACAATTGATCGTTTGAAGGCTCGAGTGGTTGCCAAAGGCTACACAGATTTTTGGTTTGGATTATGGTGATACCTTTTCTCCAGTGGCAAAAATGACCTCGGTTCGCCTATTCATTTCCATGGCCGCTCTTCGACAATGGCCTCTTTACAAACTTGATGTCAAAAATGCTTTCCTTGATGGTGATTTGCACAAAGAAATTTATATGGAGCAACCGCTCGGCTTTGTTGCTCAGGGGGAGTCATCTGGATTGGTATGTCGTCTTCGCAAATCCCTATATGGCCTAAAACAATCTCCTCGGGCCTGGTTTGGTAAATTTAGCTGTGTTGTTCAACAATTTGGTATGTCTCGTAGTGAAGCGGATCATTCAGTGTTCTATCGCCACTCAAGTGCTGGATGTATCTACTTAATAGTATATGTCGATGACATTGTTCTCACAGGAAACGACTACCTTGGCATCTCTTAGATGAAACAACACCTTTGTCACCATTTTCAAACCAAAGATCTTGGCAAACTCCGGTACTTTTTGGGTATTGAAGTAGCACAATCCAATGATGGTATTGTCATATCTCAGAGGAAGTATGCGTTAGACATCTTGGAGGAAACAGGGTTAATGAACTGTAAGTCTGTTGAGACACCTATGGATCCTAACATCAAGCTCCTACCAAATCAGGGGGAGCCTTTCTCAGATCCTGAACGTTACATAAGATTAGTTGGTAAATTGAACTATCTTACTTTTACGTGTCCTGACATTTCCTTCGCAGTTAGTGTGGTGAGTCAATTCCTTAACTCCCTATGTGAAGACCATTGGGATGCAGTTGTTCGCATACTGAAGTATATTAAAGGATCACCTGGAAAAGGTTTGCTATATGGTCCTAACAACGATACAAAAATCGTTTGCTATTCAGATGTTGATTGGGCTGGTTCCCCTTCTGATAGGAGGTCTACTACTGGATATTGTGTCTCTATTGGTGACAACCTGATATCTTGGAAAAGTAAGAAGCAAAGTGTTATGGCTAGGTCCAGTGCAGAAGCAGAATATAGAGCTATGGCATCAGCTACTTGTGAACTTGTGTGGCTTAAACAATTACTTAGTGAATTGAAATTTGGAGATATCACTCACATGACACTTATATGTGATAATCAAGCTGCTCTTCATATTAGCTCTAACCCTGTCTTCCATGAGAGAACCAAGCACATTGAAGTTGATTGCCATTTTATTAGAGAAAAGATCATATCTGGAGATATCAAGACTGAGTTCGTTAACTCAAGCAACCAGTTGGCAGACATATTCACTAAGTCCTTGCGAGGACCTAGAATTGACTATCTTTGTAACAAGCTTGGAACATATGATTTATATGCTCCAACTTTAAGGGGAGTGTTAGAAATATTATATTTAGTTTATATTGTGTTTATGTTAATTAGGGAAACATTGTTCTTATTTTATTCTTACATATTCATTTGTATTTGGGCTTAGCCCATATTTCTTTTATTATAAATAGAGAACCTTATGTGTATGCAAAGACACACAAGGGAAATTTCTCCTCATCTCTACACTATTTCATATCAAGCACCAATTTTCCCAAAGGCTAAAGTGCCAGGAGACAGCTTGTGAATAATGACATCATATTCTTAACATTTCCTAACTTCACTCCCACTCTGATCAATTTCATCATACACGGAATATTAAATTAAGAGTTTGGCAGAAAATATAGAAATAAGTAGGTTCTACCTTGCCAACTTCCGTTCCTCTATTCACAATGTTTTCCTAACTTCAAGCCTATGCCTATGATCTATTCAGTTCCACCTTTATAATCATTTTAATTGACAATAGGAGGAAATTGGGCAAATGAATAGGAAATGTAAAGAATATCATAAAAGGTACATGCAAGAAAATCAAATATAGAGGCCCAAACCTACTCTCTAATTTTAAGATTTACCAAACCTAAAAAGCATTTGAATAAATGATCAAATATTTGCACTTGTTAGAGATCCCACATCACCTAGAAATAAGGTCAGATTATAATATGTAAATGAGGTGCAATCTTTAGGTTCAAATAGGTATAAACCCATATCAAAGTTAATGAAATAGGAAGAAAATTAGGAGAAATCTCCCTTGTGTTGAATATATACATAGGGTCCTTTATTTATAATAGAAGAAATATGAACTAAGCCCAAAATACAAATAAGAAATATAAACAAACTAAATAAGAAATACAAACAAACTAACTAAAGATAAGAGATAAATATAAACTAAATATAATATCTCTATCACTCCCCCTCAAGTTGGAGCATACAGATTGTATGGACCAAGCTTGGAATAAATAAACTCAATTTGAAATATATGATCTGCTTCAAGAGTGTGCGGCAAACAGACGAGCAATCACATGTCGACGAACAACTAACAGCAATTTATGGACAGTAGTAGACAACTGCGAAACTTCAAATAACACCATGAAACTTCAAGTGGGATGACTTTGATAAAGGAGAACAATGACAAACTCCAAGGACTGAATTGTCATCAAGTAAGGATGGGGCTTGCATCAAAACTACAGGGATTGCCATCACTGACTGATGGGGCCTGTAGTGGCTAAAAGCGACAAAACTACAGGGATTGCCATCACTGACTGATGGGGCCTGTAGTGGCTAAAAGCAACAAAATTACAGGGAATGCCATCACTGACTGGTGGGGCCTGTAGTGGCTAAAAGCAACAAAACTACAAGGAATGCCATCACTGACTGATGGGGCCTGTAGTGGCTAAAAGCGACAAAACTGCAAGGACTGCCATCATTGACTAGTGGAGTCTGAAAGCCTAAAACCTGGCTGGAAACATACTCTCCCTCACGACGAACGGCGGAAATGACGGCGCGCCGATGACAGACCGTGAAAGTGGAAGATCATAATGAGCTCTTATTCATCAAAGCACCCAAAAACAAATCTGACAGATTTGACAAAGGGTTGGTGAAATTGTTTCAACCCATAATTTTAGTGTTGAAATTTCTTGGTGTTAACCATTAACTGTCCTTGAAGACCTTTCAGAATAGAGAAGAGGATAGCGGAAGCAGTAGGGGTAGGACTAGGTGTTGGTGCATCAGTGGCACAAGTGACGGAGACGACGACTTGAGACGGTGGTTGGAGATGACAGCTTGAGACGGTGGCCGGAGACGGTTGCTGGAGAAGGTGGCCGGAGTCGACGGTCGGAGACGGTGCCGGCGGCGGTGGCCGGAGACGGTGGCCGTAGACAACGGCCGGAGACGATGGTTGAAGACTGTGCCGGGACGGTCGCCGGAGATGACGGCTGGAGACGGTGGCCGGAGACGGTGGCCGGAGAAGGTGGCCGGAGACAGTGCTGGCGATAGTGGCCGGAGACAGCAAACGACCGGTGACGGTGGCCGGTGGCGAACGGCCGGTGACGGTGGCCGGCGACGGACGGCCGTGACGGTGGCCGGAGACAGAAACGCATTGAAGTATAAAGGCACAAGTTGAAAAAGAAACTTATTTAGGGGGCGGCCAGTGGCGGTGACCATGGGCCACCGGCGACAACAAAGACAAGGTAGAAAAGGATTAGAAAACCTGCTCTGATACCATATGAAATAGGAAGAAAATTAGGAGAAATCTCCCTTGTGTTGAATATACACATAGGGTCCTTTATTTATAATAGAAGAAATATGGGCTAAGCCCAAAATACAAATAAAAAATATAAACAAACTAAATAAGAAATACAAACTAACTAACTAAAGATAAGAGATAAATATAAACTAAATATAATATCTCTAACAAAGTCATTCGGAGCTTATCCTACTCAAGTTCTTTGGGACTATTATGCCACCATTATTGGGCTCCTATTAGACCACCTATAAATATCAAATCCCACGTTTGAGATGTTCATTCCGTGGCATCCAGGAGTGTGTTGGAGATCTCATATCCACTAAGAACAAAGTCAGATTATAATATATAAATGAGAAGCAATCCTCATCTTACAAACTGATTTTGTGAGAGTTAAACATAAAACTACTTACTAAAATATCATTTGAGAAATGGATACTGTGGAGCATATACTTTACATAATACCAATTAAGAAAATAACATTATTTGTATAAAATTCTGAGTAATAAGACTATGGTATTAAATGTGCATAAAATAGATACACGATTACAAATGAAATCCAAGTAATACAGGTAGTGTGCAATAAAAAACAGGATTTTCCAAATTTGAAGCATAAGTTAACATTTTATATGAATGTTCAGAAATTAATTTGAATAGCAACAAAATCAGTGCAAACCTCTTGAGGAGATTGAGAAGTTGGAGCCGGAAGCACTGTAACATTGCCATTGTACTTGGTGTTCGTCCCAGCAGAAGAAAAAGGAGAAAGGCGACCATCACTATCAGCACCTGTGCGGTAAAACTGGGCATAGTAACTAGTTGGATCCAATTGTTGATGAACCTATAGTGAGATAACAATCAAGCTTTTTGAGAAACAAAAAAGGCATAATAAATTAAAAAGTGAACAAAAATTTATACAAGTAGGCTCACAATAAAACTTGGAAGCCGGGAAGCATCACGTGTTTGAGACTCAGAATTGTCAAACGGTGTAAGTTGAGTACCCAACATTGGAGGCACAAAACCAAAACTGTAGTTCGGGGAAGTAAGCACCCCTGAATACTGATGACCTCCTGATGGCAAAGCAGTGTCTTGCTTGGACTCATCATACTCTTGAATAGCACTGGATGAGCCATCAACCTCAATGGATGACAACTTTTCGGCTCCATTAGTGGGTGATTGTGGCTGGTCAGGATAATCTCCAACTTCAGAATTAACCACAGCATTTTGACTGTTGGTTTAAAAGAAAAGATTTGTCACAACAAAATGGATAAGTACTGAAAATTATGTCCAAAGGTTTTCCACAAAAAACTAAAGACAATAGGGATAATGGTGAAAAACTGAAACATAAGGTACTTGTTGCGGAGGAAAAACACAGCAAAAAGGATTGAAGTAATATCTAGGCTCTTATAAATATCATTATAACTCCAAAAGTGAATGGAAGGAAAATAATATTTAGGCTGGTCACTGGTAGGTACCTTGACTCCTGTTCCTCCACAGTTTCTTCAATAGTCTGAGAAGTTTCAGAAACGGGTGTAGAACTCTTTTCACTTTCTAGGCTACTAACATATGGTGTATTGACTCCAAAAGCAACTCCCAAACTTCCAAAGCTAAACTTGTTCTTTTCAGAATCAGGCACAATGATATGGTTTGGAAGTATAACATGTTGACGCTGCGGAAGATGAAAATCCTCCAGCTTCCTCTGAAGTTTTGAAGTAGCTTCTTCAGAGTTAAGGACCCTAGATGCAGATTGTGATTGCCCAATTGGGTCAACTGAAACAGGAGCCTCAGGTGCACTAGCTGGTCCAGAACCCTGATTATTCGAGTGTGTTGGTTTTGGTTTCCACTCCTTATTGGTACCAGCTGTTGGAAACAGAAACTAATTATAAATCTAGTGCAATACAACCAAAAGTCTGTAACATACAAGTTAAATTCCCACCAAATGGGATCAAGTGCAATGAGTAATTGGCACCAGTGGGAGAAAAATTTAATCAATCATCATAAATGGCTACAGCAAGAAAAACTTTATAAGTTCACCACCACAAGCATATCCACACAAATCTATACAAATATGCATCTACCAATTTCTTGAAATTAAAACCGTACGTGCAACAGAAAAGACATCGGAATAGCAGGGTAATGAATAATGACAGTCTTTACAATCATGTAACAACTTCCATAACATAATATGTACAAACAGTATGCATCACAGTGCCTGCAAAGGTAGGAGGTTTTCTTCATAAATGTAATCAAGCTATAATAATATCATGATAAAATTTCTAGAACATGAAGAACAACAAGCCTTGTCACACAATATGAGGATAGCTATGTAGACGGAACAGCATGTGCTGCTGCTTTAACAATTTTTTTTGAGAAAAAAAAAACAGTTAAATAATTACTTCTAAATGAGTATGAAACTACTTACTTGACAAAACAAAAATATAAATCTCCAAAATTTCAATACTCGAGAGAATCATACAGAAACTGTTAGCCTACATTGTAGAAACATGTTCTGATTTTTCAGTGTTTTTTGACTTACAATCAATTAGAAGTAATCTTAGATGACAAAATAATTTGTGCCTAATAGTTATTAAGTAATTATTCTAACTAATCAGAACAAATATAGTTTATATACGTTCTAACGTAAATATTAATATTCTAATGAATGTTATTAATTGTGGATGGCAAAGCCCAAATCATATCATAACAACATGTACCTCAATTGAGGGATGCATAGAACGATAGCGGCAATACAGAGTGATATTTACAAAAAAGTATAGTAAAAAACTGCAGAATAAACATAAAAAATCCACTTAACAGAGGTATAAGAGGAAGGAACAGGAAGTCAGAGAACATACGGGGCAGAGAGAACTGAGGCAGAAAAGATATACTCAAAATACAGGAAGAGAGAAAATATCAGATCTTAGAATATAGAGGCAAAGAGAACTGAGAAAGAAAAGTGATCAACAGTCAAAGAGATGGAAACGAAAGAACAGCCACTTGGGAACAGTAAATTCATGCAAGAGAACCAAATTATCCATCCTGCAGAGATGGGTCCCGTGCCAGAGTTGGCATATTTTGCTGGAGAAGATTGTGGGACAAGGAGAAAAACAGCAACAGAAGAATAAACACAAGGTTCACTCATAAAACATGTATATGTGTTGTGCATCTAATCCAAGGAATAGGCATGATAAAAAAATGTACCGTTTCAACAGTAGAGGTATAAATTACCTTTTTGAGAGCCAATTAATTGTTGTGATCGCGTACTGTAATTAGAAGAAGGTCTACTAGTTGAAGGGCTACTATGAGTTACAATTGATGAAGTGGGTGACATCTCAGTAACATGATTTTTTGCTGCTACCTGGGATTTGCCTTGAATCTTTCCTTGCACAGAAGAGCCACCGCTCTCAGAAGCTGGCATAGGTTAACGGAGCAAAAATTCTTTGTTAATTAATTACATTGGGTAACCTTAAAATCAACACACATTATGAAATAAAATATCAAATATTCTAACCAGAAGTTAATTTGTTTTTGGCCGAGTTAACAACACTCGATTCCACCGGAGGGTGTTGGTTTCCCATTTCACGTTTAATTGCACCAGCAGCACCAGGAAACCATAAATCATCAGATGGAACCAGTACAGGGTCTGAAGAAGAGAAATAGGCAGCCGATGAAGATGCTGGACCAGATCCTGGGTGGATACTGGAAGAAGGAATTGATCCGCTTCCAGAAGCAACTCCAGCAACTTTACCTGAACTATCAGAAGGAGAAGTACTGTTCAAATTATTTATATCACCAGAAGATGGACCCAATCTGTCTCCAGTTTCAGCAGATGAAGGGGAAGGACTTGAGCCACTAATAGTTCCAGAAATTACACTTGTTGGACCATTTGCATTAATGGGTACAGAGCTGAAAAGAACATGCATTTAGTTATATAATTTGAACCAAATGCACAAGAATTTTAATTCAAATAGCAGTAAGATAGTTAATAGAGAATAGTAATGATAGTTATCATCACAAGACAAAATATTTAATTGTTACCTTGTTCCTGGATTTTTTTCTTTAGATGTTGTCTCTTGAGAAGTTGCCACAGGTGGCACAACTTTCACAGGGGCTTGATGAGTTCCATTATCTTTTCCTGTACCAGAATTCTTGCCACCAGCATCTGACAAAAAATCCATAAAACACTACTAATTTAGGTGCACTGGATGGACAACATAATATCTATTTTTTTTTTTTTAAATTGAGACTAGAATCCAGATATAACCCCAATTTTTCATCTAAGGTACAGGGGATAAATATAAAGGGCCAGGTAACAACTTTGAAGACATGCAGCATGACCATTAGTTTGAAATAATGTGACAGAAAACAGCCAGATGATATTACAAAATATTCAGATCAAACTCATCTACCCATTTATAATACTGCCAGAAATACAGAACCTAAAATAGTCAAAGCAAAAACTATTTTAGCTGACAACAGAAAGGGCTTATCTAACAGGAAAAACAAAGAAACCCTCAAATATATCGTAGTTGAGAATGGTTATTCACCATGTGATACGTTATGAGGTGAAAAATTTCCCCGACCACCCCTAGCTCCCCGCCCTTGGGTGCCAGGCCTCCAGCGTGGCTCCACAGATTCTCTATTGTTAAGATTCTGTAAAATCATAAACAAGAATAGAGTTAGCAAAATACATTAAGTGATTAATAAATACTGAAAATAATTACAGTATAGATAAATGAAAAGAGGCACAACACATAGCAAACAAGAGACAAATTCTAAAACACATAGAAGTATGCTCTCTCCAGCAATTGGGGAACAGAAGTCTTAAACAGGAGTGTTTCAAACACAGAAGAAAAATGCTCCAACAAGATTGCTGCATTGCGGGAGTGTTTCAAACATATGTATGATTAGTACTGAGTAAATTCAATCAGTGCTCTAATTAAGGAGCTGATTCCTCTAGTGAATATAACTGTTGAAGTATAATGTTTATTTTATTATTAATATTTATGTTAGGGGTTTTGTTAAGGGCTTCCCGCCCTTTTATTTCTTAGAACTACTGTGTTCTATATAAACAGTAGTAAGTTGTATCACTTGAATCATCATAAAAATAAAGTCTTTTCATTTTCTCTCAACTTCAAGTTGGTATCAAGAGCCAGACTCTTTGTCTTCTTCCTCTATCGTCGGCGACATCATCTCCCTGTCATTTCCGCCGTTCGTCCGCCGTCCGCCGCCGCCGCCGCCGTCGTCCGCCGTCGCCGCCGCCGTCCGCCGTCGCTTTCTCCGGCGAAGTCAAGGGTTAGGTGCGCCTTGAGAAGCGCAACCCAACCCTGGTGGTCCCGTCCTCTGGAACCTCCGCACCAGCCGTCACGCGCCGCTTCTTTCCGGCCAGCCTCGGGCGCGTGTTCTGCACGCGCCGCCTTCCCGTGGTCGGAGCTTCACCGCGTCGCCACAGAACGTCTCGCCGGAGCTTCTGGAGTGTGTTTTGGTTCCTGTTTCTCTGTTTCGTTGGCTTGGGCTCATACCTAGGGTTTTCTCCTTACGTATTTTGAAACCCTAGGTCCTATTTCTTCTCTCAGTTTTAAAAATGGCTTCTTCTACTGGAAGTAATTCCTCCTTATCTGCTACCCCTATCATTACATCTGCAAAACTGAATTGGAAAAATTATTTATCATGGTCCTCTGCTGTGGAGTTGTGGTTTCTTGGTCAAGGACACCATGATCACCTTGAACAAGATATTTCTATGGTTCCAGAAGAAGAAAAATCTCAGTGGCAGAAATTAGACTTTCAATTATGTGCTGTTTTGTGGCAATCAGTTGAGCAAGAGGTTTTAGATATCTTGAGACCCTATAAGACATGCTCCTCTTTTTGGAAAATGGCCCAAGATATTTTTGCTAATGATGTACAACGTCTTTTTGATGCAACCCAAAGAGCAACTTCTCTCAAACAAGTTAACCATGATATGGTTTCTCATGTTGCAAAAGCTCGGGCTGCGGTAGAAGAGTTAAAGAACTTCTTTGTAGCTGACTCATTAGAAAATCTCAACAAAAAGCTTGACAAGTTCTACATGGTCCTAATTTTGAAAAGTTTGCACTCTGATTTTGATCATGTACGTGATCAAGTTTTAGCTGGTGATCAAATCCCGTCGATGGATGGCTTAGTTACTCGACTCCTTCGGGTACCTACATTGGTAAAGGAAGAGAATTTAAGTGATGTTATTGAAACATCAGCCATGGTGACACCGCGAGGAAGAGGAGGAGGTAGGAGCAATCGAGGAGGACGTGGTGGACGAAGTGGACGTCCTCAATGCTCATATTGTAAGAGAATGGGTCATACCCAAGATAAATGTTATTCCTTGCATGGCTTTCCAGACAAAGCTGCTCATGTGTCTAAATCTGATAATTCAGAATCTAAAATTTCTGATGAAGAGTACCAAGAGTTTTTGAGGTACAAGTCTGGAAAATCTTCTAATCTTGGTCAATCCTCCTCAATGCCAAATGTGTCAACTGCCTGCATCTCTCAATCTGTGGAAGGTCATAGTCCATGGATTCTTGACTCAGGTGCCTCAGATCATATCTCTGGTAACATCCCTTCATTTTCTTCCATGTCCTCTCCGAAAACTCCTCATTTTGTTACTGTTGCCAATGGATCCAAAGTTGCATCTCAGGGAATTGGCACAGTTTCCCTATCTCCTTCACTAAAATTGAATTCTGTTTTGTATATTCCTCATTGTCCTTACAATTTAATCTCTTTGAGTCGTTTGACTCGTTCCTTAAATTGTTTTGTAACCTTTTTTGCTAATTCCTTTGTTATACAGGAACATGGTACGGGTCGTCTGATTGGAGAAGGACATGAGTCACGAGGACTTTATTACTTGAAACCTAACTCCTCAGTTTCCTGTTTTGCAACTTCATCCCCAAAACTTTTGCATGATCGATTGGGCCACCCAAGCTTATCCAAGTTGAAGATGATGGTTCCAAGTCTCAAACACATTCAAGTCTTAGATTGTGAGTCTTGTCAGTTAGGAAAACATGTTAGATCTTCCTATCCTAAGAAGTCTGAGTCGCGTTGTAATTTTGCATTTTCAACTATTCACTCTGATATTTGGGGACCAAGTCGTGTTACTTCTTTTGGTTTTAATTATTTTGTAACTTTCATTGATGAATTTTCTCGATGTACTTGGGTTTATTTAATGAAAGAGAGATCTGAACTTTTTGCAATATTTGTGTCCTTTTTTAATGAAATTAAGAACCAATTTGGGAAGACAATTAAAATCCTCAGAAGTGATAATGCTAAGGAATACTTTTCTACAGCATTTTCTTCATTCTTATCTTCCCAAGGAATTTTACATCAGTCAACATGTCCCCACACTCCACAACAAAATGGCATTGCAGAGAGAAAGAATAGACATCTCATTGAAACTGCACGCTCCCTGATGTTGAATACTAATGTTCCTGTTCATCATTGGGGTGATGCAGTCCTTACTGCCTGTTTTTTGATCAATAGAATGCCTTCTTCCTCTCTTGAGAATAAAGTCCCTCACTCTGTCATTTTTCCAAATGACCCTCTTTTCCATGTCTCTCCTCGTATATTTGGGTGTACTTGTTTTGTTCATAATGTGTCTCCAGGTCTTGATAAACTCTCTGCAAAAGCTATTAAGTGTGTCTTTCTGGGATACTCTCGCCTTCAGAAAGGATATAAATGTTATTCTCCTTTAACCAAGAGGTATTATATGTCTGCTGATGTCACATTCTTTGAAGATACCCCTTTTTTCTTGTCCTCCATGGAGGATCGTTCATTTGTTCAACAAATGCTTCCTCTACCCTCATGTGATCCCTTGGTTACTCCTGCTTCTTTACCTCAAACTCAAACTACAAATGATATTGTTCCTCCTCCTCTTCTCACATATCAGCGTCGAACACAATCTCAAACTCCAAACATTGAAGATCCTCAAGACTCAGATCCTCCTCCATCAGATTCCCAAACCATGGATCCTTCATCCTCTTCACCCTCTCTTGACTCAGATAATAATTGGCCTATTGCCCTCCGAAAAGGTATTCGCTCTACTCGTAATCCTTATCCTGTTTATAATTTTTTGAGTTATCACCGTTTGTCTCCTCCATATTTCTCCTTTGTTTCTTCCTTATCTTCCATTCAGGTTCCTAATAATGTTCATGAGGCACTTGGTCATCCTGGATGGCGACAAGCCATGATTGATGAAATGCAGGCACTTGAACACAATGGCACTTGGGACCTTGTTCCTCTTCCTCCTGGTAAGAAGCCTGTTGGTTGTAGATGGGTCTATGCTATTAAGGTGGGTCCTAATGGTGCAATCGATCGTCTCAAAGCTCGTTTGGTAGCTAAGGGATATACTCAAGTCTATGGCCTCGACTACTGTGATACCTTTTCTCCTGTGGCTAAAACCAGTACTGTTCGTATTTTGCTTGCTATGGCTGCCATTCGTCATTGGCCCCTTTACCAGTTGGACATTAAAAATGCTTTTCTTCATGGTGATCTAGAAGAAGAGATATACATGGAGCAACCTCCTGGGTTTGTTGCTCAGGGGGAGTCTGGGTTAGTCTGCAAATTACAACGTTCCCTCTATGGCTTGAAGCAATCACCTCGAGCTTGGTTTGGTAAATTTAGTCGGGTTGTGCAGAATTTTGGATTGAAACGATGTGAGGCGGATCATTCAGTATTTTATACTCACTCTTCTCCTGATAAATGTGTTTATCTTATGGTCTATGTTGATGATATTGTCATTACAGGAAATGATGTCACTAGAATTGCTCAATTAAAGAATCATTTGTTCAACCACTTTCAAACCAAAGATTTGGGTCGGCTAAAATATTTCCTTGGTATTGAAGTGGCACAATCAAAGGAAGGTGTCATCATTTCACAAAGAAAATATGCTCTTGATATTTTGGAGGAAACAGGCATGACAAATTGCAAGCCCATTGATAGTCCTATGGACTCAAATCAAAAGTTAATGAAAGACAAAGGTGAACTTTTCTCAGACCCAGAGAGATATAGAAGGCTTGTTGGAAAACTCATCTATCTTACCATAACAAGACCTGATCTTTCTTATCCAGTGGGAGTTGTGAGTCAATTTATGCAAAATCCGCATGTTGATCATTGGAATGCAGTGATTCGCATTCTTAGATATGTAAAAGGGAACCCAGGACAGGGATTGTTGTATGAGGACAAGGGAAGCACTCGAGTTGAGGGATATTGTGATGCAGATTGGGCTGGTTGTCCAATTGACAGAAGATCTACCACAGGATATTGTGTTTTACTTGGAGGAAACCTTATATCTTGGAAAAGTAAGAAACAAAGTGTTGTTGCTCGATCTAGTGCTGAAGCTGAGTATCGATCTATGGCTTTAACTACATGTGAACTTGTGTGGATTAGACAACTCCTTCAAGAGTTGAAATTTTGTGAAAATGAGCAGATGAAGTTATACTGTGACAATCAAGCCGCTCTTCACATTGCCTCCAATCCAGTGTTTCATGAAAGAACAAAACACATAGAAATTGATTGTCATTTTATCAGAGAGAAGTTATTGTCAAAGGATCTCATTACTGAGTTTGTCAACTCTAATGAACAACTCGCAGACATTCTGACCAAATCTCTAAGGGGGCCTAGAATTCAATTTATATGTTCCAAGCTTGGTGCATATGATCTATATGCTCCAGCTTGAGGGGGAGTGTTGAAGTATAATGTTTATTTTATTATTAATATTTATGTTAGGGGTTTTGTTAAGGGCTTCCCGCCCTTTTATTTCTTAGAACTACTGTGTTCTATATAAACAGTAGTAAGTTGTATCACTTGAATCATCATAAAAATAAAGTCTTTTCATTTTCTCTCAACTTCAAGTATAACATTAGCTAATAAAATTAAGTTGTAAATAGTGCACAATTTTGTGCCTGTAGCCCCACAAAATTCAGCCACCTTCATCTTGGCCACTATTGCTTCAGCAGGCATAAAGCAGAATTTGACCGAGAAAATGTACCATTTAATGCTTTCAAGGATCTTAGAATTATGTCCCCTTATTATTTAATGGGGTCCGGATATTTGTTCCCCTCACATTCACACGTCCCCCAATGTAGAACCTATACATATCATATCTAACAAATAAACAGCTCATCTACCATGTTTTGGTGGCACAAAGCTGTTTCTTGCTTGTTTATGGCATTCCATCTCTGTTCTGACCAGTTTTCAGTGGTGCTGTCTGATCTTCATCTCTAGATGTTGAAAGAATTAATGACAAAACAAGTCAAGGAAGACTGCTCTGGTACCATGTGGAGAAATGTGAAACCGAGAAGTCATATGATGAATATGATATTGTGTGTAATGTTCATTAAGATATTTTCCTGTTGAATAAATAAGGACACCTGTGTTCCAGTAAGGTATCCTTATTTATAATAAAGAAGAGATACAATAACAAGAAACAAAATCAAGATCTAATAAAGTGAAATGTTCAGTAAGATATTTCCCTGTTGAATAATATCATATCTTCCTATTTAATGTAATTGAATCATATCTCTAACATAATTAAATCACATCTCTAACTCTCCCACTGAAGTTGGACCATATGTATTATATGAAACAAGCTCGTAAAAAATGTCACCAACACAAGACCTTGAGAGACTTAGAGAACATGACAGTCAACTGGTTGGAGCTGACAAAGTAAATACTAACAAAGCTAATAAATATTTCTCATAGACTTTCTACATGTCGAAGTGACAATCAATCTTCAATATTTCTTTCAACACTCCCGTTCAAGCTAAAGCATGTGTATAATGGTCAAGCTTGTTAAAATTGTCAGTGTCAGACAGAGGACACAGTGGCTGCCAAAGAATAAAAGTGGATAGATGACATTGCAGCTGCCAAAAAGAAAAATATTGCTCAGAGTACACAGTGGCCTCCAGAAAGGAAAAATGATTAGAGGACCTGACGATTGCCAAAAAGCAAAAAAAGCTCAGAGGACATGATGGCTGCCAGAAAGCAAAATTGCTCAGAGGTCACAACGGCTGCCAAAAAGTAAAAGTACACAAAGGACACAGCGATTGTCAGCAAGCAAAAAATGCTCAGGACATGACAACGACTGGAAGACCAAAAATGGTCAAAGGGTATACAAATATTAGAGAGCTGAAGTGCTCATCACACAAGGCAGTGCCAATGGTGGCGGTTGCTGGCTAGAAAAAGCTCGTTAGAAAAAGGTGGTGAGCAATGACATTGGACAGAAAAGAATCGCCTGAAAAAAAAAATCTTCAGCAAAGCATAGCTAGTGACAAGTAATAACAACCAGAAAAAGCTCAATGGAAAATTGTCTCCTGTGAACAGTACACTGGTGGTGAACAATTCATGGGACATGAACAGATCCAGTATTAAAAAACATAAACTGGAAAATAAACACAGTTTCTAAGACATTTACACCTATGAACAGTGAACAGGGATTTGGACTTATTTCTCCTTAGACTCATGATACCTTGATGAAAGGAGTGGTGACAAAACAGATCAGGGAGGTTAGTATCACTCTGGTACCGTGTTGAGAAGAGGGAAATGATGAATTCTGTGGTTTGTACACACGGGTATTCTTATTTATAATAAAGAAGAGATGCAATAACAAGAAACAAAATCAATATCTACACTAGCAAAGACCCATCACTCTTTTGGCTAATTTCCAATTGTTTCATCGTTATTCTGGTTTACCCACAACTGTTTCAGCTCTGTTCTACTTCTCTGTTATGTCATCAACCTTGCCAGAATGAATGAAACGGCAATGGCTTCATCCATGCTCAGTCACAGGGACACCTTACCTCTGCCTCAATCACTTCCTGTGCATGGGCAAAGCCCAAGGAATAACTTGTATATTGTGTGGCAAAATAATAGTTTAAGAAGTATAAACACTACGAAGTAAAAAATATACTGAAACAAGCCAATGTAATGAAGAAAGTTGAGATTGGGGCATACTTTGATTGAGCCTCAACAAAATGAAGAGGAGGATTAGGAAGAGGTGAAAATTTTTTTGAATATTTGAAATGGAATAAGACTGGCAGCATCATGTGACCATAGTGTCATTACCAAACAAAGCCAAAAAATGCCAGTGACACCATGGATATTTTGTTATTAAAAAATAAACTGTCAAATTAGGAAATGCTAAGAGGAAAACAAGCATAAATTATGCTTGTAAAAAGGAGGAAAGAGCAAGAAGAACTCAGTATAAAAGGTTATTCCTTTATAGGAATAGAATTGATTTTATTGGAGTGTGCTCAAAGAACTTCAACTTAATGGATTAGGTTATTAGAAATTGTAGCTCACACCTACAAGGTTCCGAGCTGTCATGAGTGAGTTTCTCTCCTCCTTATAAGAAAAGTTGGAGTATGTGAAGAAACTATTGAAGAGTCACTATGTACAAAGAAAATATGTTCAATTATTTCCATATGTAGACAGATAAGAAAAACAGAACCTTGATCAAATTTTGTGAATCATCCAACAGATTCTATGTAGGTCAATAGCATTTATGTGTCTGCATAGGTGAGGGCTGGGCATAAATTATTTGAGCTTTTGGATAGTTGCGTTAAGGAGGTTGCAAAGCATACACCTATGCAATTTATTACTAACAATAGTTTCATTTAGCAATTTGAATTCTTAACTATTACTTGTTACTCATTTTAGATTGTGAAACTTAGTCTTAGGTTAATTGTCAAGCCAAGAAGCAATATCAGTTTTGCACTTCATGTGCCGCATATTATGTTGATTTGATGTTAGAAGACATAGGAAAGATTGCTATGGTCACAAAAGACACCACAAAGAAGGAATCAATCTCCTGGGGTTTATTTTATAATCACTCATTGGCCTGAATACTATGTGGAGGATCACAAACAAGTTTCAATAAGTTAGAAATATAAAAAAATTTAAAGATATTATCTTAGAATATCTTTGATGACTCCTAGGAATGATTCTTCTTTTATATTTTTATTTATTTCTTTATTTAATTATGATATTCATAATTATAGAAATATCTCATTAGAATCGGATTTAGGGTCTATTTAGACAAGCTTCTTCATAAGAATTCTTGAAAAAAAAAAAACATAAGAAATAGTGAAATAAGTTTCTCCATAAGCTAATTAGCTCTTGCACAAGTTAAAAACAAGAATTTAGAGAAGCTATATGATAGATATTCTACAAGTTAACTTATGCATAAGCTAATTTTAGTTTATAGAGAAGTTCATTTCAATTTTTCTTAGTATATTTCTCTTCTAGAAGTGCTTGTGGAGAAATTTATCCAGACATACCGTTATTAGGATATGACTTATACACATATCATATCATGTATAGAGGAATAAAATATCCCACAGTTATTTGCATATTTTGTCATCAGCCTATGTATATAGATTTTTCTCTCTTTCAACATGCTATCAAAGCAGTGTCATCCTCCATAACCTATTTTGTCACTAATAATTAAAAAAAGAAATAAGTGGAACTCCAATTAGTCACCCCTTCTGTTGGGTATCTTATGTCCAGCATGACTATCACTTTTCCAGTATATCCTAATTTCATTTGCCACTCTAATTTATAGTTGTCATTCACGGTTGCCAACTTTTCCATTGACAGACCCTATGTTTGCCACCATTCAAATGCATTGGCCCTGACTGCTCCACAACCATTGGTTCCAACTTCTTCCCACATGCATTAGACCCAACCCAACTTTGTTCTAGATGCCTCGGCTTAGTTCCAAATGCAATTGCTGCCTTTTCCCTATATTTCTACCCCGACCTTTTCTTAGAGGCAACGGTCCTGACCTTTTCCGCAAATGCACTGGCCTCTACTTTTACCTAGATACACTGATCCAGGTGTTTTCTCCGATGCATTGACCCCAGATGCAATAACCCTGACAGTAAACTAAATGCGCTGGCCCCAACTTTTTCCATAATGCATTGATCCTGGTTTTTCCCTAAATTCACTGTCCCCAACTAGTTGCTAGATGCACTAGCTCCAACTATTGCCAAAAGCATTGGTCCTAGTAATTCCTGCACTGACCCCAACTATTTTCTAAACTCACAAGTCCCAACTTTATTCCAAATGCAAAGGCCTCAACTTTGTCCCAAATCCCAGAGTTGTTTCTCCAACCATTGTTTTCAGTCAATTTTGATTTTTATGTTTTTAAACTTTGAACTTGCAGGGCAGTGAATTATTTTCTTGTAACAAGCTAAAGCTCAGTAAACATCATCATCTTAAGGAGGAGTGTAGAAAGACAGTAAATATCTAAAGATATTATCTTGATATTAGAGTATCTCTTAGATGATCTCTTAGGATTAGTTCTTTTATATTTTGATTTATTTCCTTGTGAAATGATTAGTTAGGATCTTTATAATTATAGGAATATCTTATCAGAATCATATTTGTTAGAATATGATTTTTAAGCATATCATTTATATAGAAATAAAATATCCTATAATCATTTGTATTTATTCTAATCAGCTAGTATAAAATGGAGTCTGTATTGTAGTCCATACACAGTTTTCAGTATCTTTTCCACCAATTTATCTCTCTTTCATCACAAGGAAAACAAAGCCGAGTATAAGGTAATTTTAGCTATAATTTGTATCATATATAAATGTCATCTTCATCATTCGTTGAGCAAGTCATTATTTAAATACTCAATTCATCTATGAATCCCAGAATTGAAAATTGTCCAATAGCTATGAAGGGGATATATAAATGCACTAATAGGCTGTTTGCAAATGAACAGGTGGATAGTGCATCAAATCAATTGAAAAGGTATAAGAAAACAGAGGCAAAGGTAGCAATAAGACAAAGGACTACATTAGTTACTAGTGTGCAAAAGATATTTTTTTATATTTTAATAATTACATGATGAAAATGGAAATGCTAATAAGTACTTGCACTGCATTTGAATGAAAAAGAAACTACAGAGAATGCACTCTACATTTTGAAAATGTCACCATTAAAACAGAGGGTTTAAATTATAGTTCATACACAGAACTGGTTCCTTTAAGCACAAATATAAATGTCAAATAACTACATTTTAAAAGGTTTCATATAATATAGTGAATAACATTTTTTTATATTTGTAAATATATTCATTCTGAAAAGAGAAAGAGGCTTGCTTTTAATTAAGTGTAAGAAGGTTCTTGAGGAAAACTGAGTCATGTGATGGATCTCTAAGACAAGATGGATGCTTTATTAATGTTACGAAAAAAGGAATCAACGCAATAAATAGAAGAGATTTGGTATCATCTAATAACAAAGATATGATACAAGAATAAATAAAAACATTCCTAATAATACATATATGATCTAGATATTCTTGATTATATAAGATCAACTTCTTATTTCAATAATTATAACACTCTCCTTCAAGTTAGAGCATATAAGTCGTATGTTTACAGCTTACTGCAAGTATAAACGCGACTCAGTTCTCTCAGAGACTCAGTGAATACATCAACCAATTGTTCATTAAAGTTGACAGATTTGGTGGCAATGTCTCTAGACTCCAATTTTTCTCTTATGAAATGACAATCCACCTCAATATGTACGGTTCTCTCATGAAAGACAAGATTAAATGCAATGTGTAATGTTGTTTGGCTGTCACATACAAGGTGTATTGGGAACATTCTTCAAATTTAAGCTCTTTGAGGAGTTGTTTTAGTTATATGAGCTCACAAATTACTAATGTCATTGCCTTATGTTTTGCTTCTGCACTTGATCTCGTCACATTTAGTTTTCTACTTTTTCACGACATAAATTACCTCAAACAAGAACGTAGTACCCTAAAGTGGAGCATCCATTGTTTGGTGACCCTTCCCAATAGGCATCAAAATATTCAACTATTTGAGAAATTCCTTTATCCTCGTAAATGAGACCTTTTCCAAGAGTCTTCTTAATATGCTTTAAGATTCATACAAATGCATCTCAATGGTCTTGAAAATGAGAGTCTAAAAATAGATTTATTGCATTCACTACAAATTCAATGTCAGGATGAGTCACGATGAGGTAATTTACCTTACCAACTAACCTTGTGTATCTCTTAGACAATCATAACACGGTTCTCCTAGATCAGGTACAAGTTTAACACTTGGATCCATTGAAGTGTACACATGCTTAGCATTTATCATCCTTATTTCTTCTAGAATGTCAAGAGCATGTATTCTTTGAGATATAAAATCTCCAACACCCACCCTCACACAAAGGCAGGACACCTTGAAAATGGGAATACAGGAGGGGTCGATATTAGGTGGCACAATAGGTCCAGGAGATATTGCTAGAATAGGCCCTAATACTATGCTAAACTCTAGGGATGAGAGAAACATTAAATTGAGACCATATGTCCCTGAGAAAGCACGGGTGCTTTATTTATATTGAGAAAGGAGTCTATGCAATAAATAAAGGACATTTGATATGCTCTAATAACAAAGATATGATATGGGAATAATAAAAGCATTCCTAATAATAAATATAAAATCTACATATTATTCATTATATAGGATCAGCTCCTTATTCTTATAATCAGAAACAATCAATAATCAACCATGAAAACCAATTAGTAATGCATTATTAAAGGACATTACTGACAAAAATATCTTACCTCCTTTCTTCGGTCTTTCTTTCTCTTGACCTCGTGAAATGTGTCTGTCAAACAAATTATTCATGTTAATGTAAGAACAATAAGAATGTATGGATCCATCAAAAATTCACATCACAAGTTCAGAACCAATGAACCCATCATGCATGAATGATAGGCAATAAAAAAGATAAGAATTCAGGATTGATTCAACAACTCCAGAGATGCAAAAACACTGTCCGAGCTACTTCAACATGACATTACAAAACAACACACGAATGGAAAGTACCCTTACATGCAAGATGATGACAACATGAAACTTCACCCTTCGACCAATAAGAAAACGGGGAAACAATTAAAATAGCGTAAACTTAATCTTGAAACAGTATTTCTGAAGATTAACACCACACATCTACAGGCCAATCAAACACATAAAAAGTCAACCACTCATAAAAAATAAAACTGATAATAGTCTACAAAAAATATTCCCCACTTAATATTTACCCAACCCAATATGTAGACAAATAAAACAGACAAATAAGAACTTCAAACTTCACATAGCAATAGATTGATCCACTGAAACCACATGCTTTTAACATCAGACAGCCTCATGGACACTACTACATGCAATAGCATATAAGAACGTCTCTTGGCTGCTTCTAATTTCTAATCCTTGTTGCAAAGAACTTCACTGCCGTGGCATGGGGCACCACAATAGTGTGGTTCAACAAGAATCATAGTTGCTTCTATTCCATAAGAAGCCAAATTTGTGGTTTTTAGCTTAGTTATAACCCATCTTCACCAATGGGCTACACCAAATTACGAAGTCAAGATCCACTGAAACCAATGTACGAATCACAGATTACGTAGCTCCGGCCATCAACCCTTCATTCCGTACTACACCCAGCTCAGTACCTTTGTTTCACATGCAGCCCTCTCCTTCAATGTAGAAGGTGAGACCACCTGCAGCTTTATAATACGGGTGTCTCAGTACTAGTCCGTTTTTCTTTGTTCTCCTATGTCTGTCTTTCTATTTGGAGGTGATTCACAGTATCCGTGGTTGTGATAAATAAGCTAAATATGATTTTAGTTTTAAATGTTATGCCTGCAAATAATGAAAAATTAGTTAATCTTGATCTTTTTCAACTGTAACTACTATTTTTATCTATTCCTATAATTACCCTATTCCAGTTCCAAATAACTTATTTAAGTTTTAAACAGCTATAGCAATCAATTGTGTTAATTTACAAATTTTTTAAGTTTTTCATTCAGTCAACATTCTTTGTTATGGCACTGAACTGTGATCTGCCACACAGTTTTCAAAGCCTGAACAACATCAAGAGAAGCTGCTCCAAGGAAAAAAAAATGCAAAAATGTTTTGCATCAACTGCAAGAAAATATTGCCGTAAGACTTATTTCCAAACTAGCCTTACACACAACAAAAAACATGGAAAAAACATGTGAAGACTGAATCTGCAACAAACCAACAGCATTAATACCATTAAGCATCCCTAAAAGGGGTTTAGATTCCAAATGATCTTGTCAAGTAGGAAACTCTACTTATCATAAGAATGAATAAGAAACTAGAAATAGGACATGCAGTAGTGAAGCACAAAGGTGAGATTTTAAGGTCAAAATAATACGATCTTGACTGCAAAAAGAAAAAAGAAAAAAAAAACTACATTAATAGAATTAAAACCCATCCTACCAAAGCATAAAATATCCTTTCATAAGAATCCAGTTTCAAGTCAACTTTAAACTATTAGCTGACAGAAACATAGCTCTGAAATGCCACCCATGTATTTGGAAAAAGAAAACTTGAGAAGAACGGCAATACATTACAGAAAACTCCACAACACCACCAATTGCACAAATTATAGAAAACCCGATATACAAAAGCAACCACTCTCAACACACCCAACACAAGTTCCCTGCTTAAATAACTCACATTCTGAACTCCACCCAACCAATCATCAAGCGAAACAAAATATCAAATGAACTCAGATACAGTGACAGTGCAAGCTTAAAAACAACCAGATTAATGCATTAATAAAGAAGCCGACAGTGGAGTTGAACATGAATAAATGATATACTCTAAATCATTCTGACTATTTGTAAAGAAATTTCTGACGCGAGCCAACCAAGTCCATAATCTAAACAAAATAACCAATTATATCGGAGTACAAAGTGAACGAACCCTTCAAAATTTCGTCAAAAAACTGAACTTTCTACAAGTCAAGCTACAGAAAGGCCCTGAGAAACAAAAAGGGCTAATTGAAAAAAAAAATCCCTTCATAACCCAACAAAAATATCTCAACAGTGAAACCCCATCATGGCAAACACAATTATTCAAGGTCCCCCATCCCACCTCATAACAAATAAGGGGTAAAAATTCAAAATAAAAAACAAAACAAAGGAACCCCAGATGAGAAAACGCAAAGTCCAACACCCGGATCACACAAGCACAGATATTAAGATCAAGATCAAATCCGCAGAAGTTAAAGAGGGGAGAAAAACGATACCCTGAAGGAGAAGCTTCTGAGCGGTCTCGTTGGGATCCATGGAACATTCCTTGAGCATTGCATAGATGTCCTCTTCACTGTGATTGCCCGTGATCTCCTTGATGTTCTGGATCGTCCTCCTCACACTGGTCGGAATTGAAGCCCTAAACCCCGCACCGCTCATTTTCGCAACACAAAGTCACAAACTTTGCGAACACAGTATATGTGGGCAATGAAGAGAAGGGAGCAAAGAGGGGTCAGTGATTGATTGGGTGATGCAAAACAAAAGGGCACTAAATAAACATAGATAAAGAAAGAAAGAAACAAAGAAAGAAAGAGAGATGTAAAGAGAGTTCAATGAGGATTGTGAGAGGGTATGTATGATCTATGGGGTTTGAATTGATCAATCTGAATTCTGAACTAGGAATATGGGGAAAGAAGGAACAAAACCAAAACCAAAACCAAGTGTGTATGTAGGTGTATCTTTGTTTTTATTGTTTTTATTTATTTTATTTTTCAGTGAGGAAAGACTTTTTGGTTCCTCTTTTTCTCTTTATTTTCCTTTTACTTACCTTTTCTTTTCCTCTTATTTTCCTATGTGTTTTTCTCCTTTCTTTTCTTTTTATTTTATTATGCTCCTTTGGTTATTTTGATTAAAAATCATTTTTAAAAAATTAGAAAATCATGATATATACATTTATTTATTTGAATTCATTTCTTTATAAACACTAAAATTATTTAGAAAATTTTTTTCTAAAGAATTACAGAAAATGGAGTGAATTTCTTCACAATTTAAAATTATATTAATTTGTATAAGTTTTCTCTCGTTAGTTTTCTATATTTTATTCTTTTATCTTATATATAAATTAACTTATAAAAGAATTCATTTCCTTATTTTTTTTCCCTCTTAGGAGAAAATTGTCTAAAACATCTTAAGACCTGTTCAGGCTTGTTTCTTTATATTACTTTTAAATAATAAAAATAACTAAAGAGTTATCTATAAGTTAAAATTAACCTGCACAAGTTGAAATAAAAGTGTTAAAGGAGCTATATCAATAATATATATATATATATATATATATATATAATATCTTAACTTAGTTTTGTTTTTTTTTTTGGAAAAAGTAATTTTAATTTTATTTTCTTTAAATATTTGTTAAAAAGAAAATATATATAATAATTATTTTTATTGACCATGAAAGAATCTTGAAAATCATGTTTTAAAATTAATAATGTATTTAAAATAGTGATAATTGATCATTTTAATAATAAAAATTTAATATATAAATAGAATTCTTATAAACGAGTTTTATTATTTTAAAAACATATCATCTTTCTAAAAAAAATTTTCTTTTCAGAGTTATATTTCTTCTTTTCATATTTTCTAATTGTATGGTCGTATATTTGAAGATCGTAGACAGCTAGAGTGATTCTTGAGGTGAGTTTTTCACTTATGATAGACTAGCTTCTCCAATATAGTAAGTTAGTCTTTTGTTCCTTTTCTTGGTCTTTATGTTCTTTCTATGCATTTGAACCATCTTGGTTTGCAAGTGGTGTATGGATCTTCTATACGAGTCTTTGATAATCAATGGTCCTAATGGTGTATCACGATCGTGTTTGTGTTGTTCATAAGGACATATAAGGTTTCCTATGCATCTAGAGGTGTTTTTAGGATTCCTGGAGCGTTTGGACTGTAAGGAAAGCTAATTGCATTACTTTTTCAACTAATAGATAATTTGTAATTACTGATGATATGCTTGTATGATAATTGGTTTGTATAATTGAGCTATCTAATGAAATATGATATGTTGAGTTGAATTAAGATTGATTTGGCTTACAAGCATTGTACTTTGAAATTGGTATTGTTGTATGGTAGAAATTACAATTAAGATGAATTAAATCATTGAATTATGTCGAATACGATATTTGGTATTTTTTGACATTTATGGTTGTGGTTGAACTTATTTGTAGGGCTGAAATGACATAAATATGTAGAAATTAGGTTTTGTAGAATTATGTAGACTCTCTAGGAGAGAATATATTTGCTGGCTGAAGTCAAAATAAGAGAGTTATTAACATGGCAGTCGTTAGGCGAGACCAAAGTCAGAGAATTCACTAACTTGAGAGTTGTTGGGCAAGAATATACTCGTTGGGCGACTTTTGTGAGAATTTAAGTTTGTAAGTTCTAGTGATATTCTCGTTGGACAAGCTATTTGGTCGTTGGGAAAGTGTGTTATCAGGAACTATTCATTGAGCGAGTACATATTCTAGATGAGCGAAAATATAAGAGTTTTAACTAAAGTTTCATATGTATCTTATAATGTGTTTAATGTTTATGATTATGTGAATGTTAAAACAATGGTTGGTTTATAATATGATTTGAGAATGGTTGGTACTAATCCAAGGAGGATTAGTGGTGGTTAAAATAATGTGTGTATTAATATATGGATTTCATATTAGAAGTTATTTTGTTACTTAAATAACCATCAAATCTTAAGTAGAGAGAGGTGGTGTATGTGGTGAGAGGTGAAAGAGGTCCTAGTTTAGGGATTTTACCTTGGCAAAAGATGGTGAATCTTGTGTGTGGCAGCTTGGGTGGACAAGTTGTTCCACCACCACAAGTGCTTAACTCGCCAGAGTTTGATACTAATACATGTTTCTAAATTTGTTGAGTCTAATATGAGTCTTTTGTACGTTACATGTTTGTGGTTATGAACAATATTTTTATGCGTGATAATATCTTTAAACTATTGTATGATTTTCCCCTTTTGCACATTACTTTACCCTTTCTTATGTGTTTATTTTTGTTTATGTGTTTTCTTTGTTTGCAATGATATCTTTAATGGTGTAAGCAAATAAGAATGTAGCAATTGATCCAGTGATAAATGATGATAGTGTTGCGGTGTAGGTCTAGAGTGGTCTTTGTTATGCATAGACTCCTTTTTGTTAAAACTTTATTATATTATCAATCAGTATAATATTTCCTTAGTAGTATAGAACTTTTGTAAATATTTTGAAATTATAGTTACACTTTGGATAACTATAATAACATTGTATGTTTTGAGTTATTTATTCTTTAGTATTAACTATGTGATATTTATTTTAGTAGTTGTATACTATCGAAATAAGATGTTACATGTTTTGTATCAGAGCAATTGTTCCTTAAGAACCCTATAAATTAGGGTGTTCTTAGTTTCTATTATCTGCTCTTAATTATGTTTGGGTAGTATGTCAGTTTCTTTTAGCTAGATTGATGGCTTTTATCTATGTAAGTAGAGTTATGGCATCTAGGCCACCTCTTTCTCCCCTTCTAACCACAAATATGGCAAACTAGCTACGAGAATTGAGTTTATGGCAATAGCCCTTTAGTAGAGTGTTGTCATGATGGAACAACATCAGATGGCCTTGTAGTAGATGGAAGTTGCTAGATTATCTTCTAAAACAACCCAACAACAACATGTGGGTACTTTGAGGCAGTTGGGAAAGAATAGGACATTATTTGGTCCTTCTCAAGTTCCACCCCTTCACCATAAAAGTGGAGCTTAGAGGATTTATTGATCATAAACTGGCAAGGTTCAATGGGAAGGTGAGTCGAATGAAGTTAATTACCGAATGAAGGATATAGAGTGGGTGTTTGATGCGAAGAGGTGTCTAACTGAAAATATATTGGCTTTTACATAATATATATTGGCTGAAGAAGTTGTGCATTGATGTGCTACCATAAAGCTATGCTAATGGATATGGGAGAACTGATAACCTGGGAATTATTCAAGAAGAAATTATTTGTTGAGTATTTCCCAGATAGTGTGAGGTATGCTAAGAATATGGAGTTGTTGCAGTCGGTGCAATGAAGTATGTCTGTAATGGAGTATGCTCAATAGTTCAGGCACCTGGGTCGTTTTTATACCTTGCCCATGAATGAGGAATGAAGGTGTAAAAAGTTTAAGAATAGGTTGAAAGGTGACATCAAGTTGACAGTGGTGCCACTCTCTATTAAGGAGTTTTTCACTTTAATAAAGAAAGCTAGAGTTGTGGAAAAGCTTAAGGTTGAAGTTGAAGCTCAGTAGAAGCAGTAGTAGAAAGTGGGAGGATCGTCAAGGTCAAGATTTAGGCAGGATGTGAAGAAGAAACATATTATAGACCTCATTCCCAAGGATTTAGAGGAAGTTTTTCTCAGCAATAGGTTTAGCAAGGTAGGCTACAATGTTTTTCTTATGAAGACCGCATATGAAGAGTGTTTGCCCTTAGTTAGATGGTTACAAGAGGTGCAATCTATGTGGTTTGGATGGACACTTTGCTAAGGATTTTCCTTCTAACAAAAGAGTTGTAGCTCAACCTCAATCAGCATCTCAATAGAGGAAGAGGAGTGACAAACCCCAAGCAACAGGGAGAGTGTACGGCATGTCTAGAGTAGAGGTAACTGGATTAGGTATCCTTATCATTGGTAGTTGTTTGATAGTTGGTAGGAATTTTTGTGTTTTGTATGACTCTGGAGTGACACACTCCTTTATGTCAAAAGCTTGTGTTCAGGAGTTGAGTTTACTTGTTAGAGAGCTACAATATGATCTTGTGTTCAGCCTCTGCTTTGCTTAAGACAACAATGTTATGTGCTAGATGTCCGGTGGATGTAGAGGGGCGTAAGTTCAAGGTCAACCTTATATTCCTACTTATATAGGGTTTGAATGTGATCTTAGGAATGGATTGGCTATATATCAATCATGTTCTTATCAATTATAGTGAAAAGAAGTTGTTGTTTCCTAGCTTAAAGGAGTCAAAGTTGTTGTCTTCTTATCAAGTGTTGCAAGAAGCCAGGGAATGGTTTAAGTGTTTTTATCATCTTAACTCATGAAAGTTGTGAGAGGTGATAGAAGTTTGGATATTTCCGCTATGAATGAGCTTAGGAATGTGTTTCTTGAAAAAGCTTCAGGGTTGTCTTTTCAGCGGGAAATGGAGTTTTTAATTGATCTAGTTTCAAGATCAAGAATTGTATCAATAGCTCCATATCAAATGACTTTAGTAGAATTGGTTAAATTGAAAAATCATATTGAAGAGTTTATTGAAAACCAGTTAACTAGACCAAGTGTGTCACCTTGGGGAGCACCAATGTTATTGGTAAAAAAGAAAGATGGTAACTCCACGTTGTATGTGGATTACAGGCAGTTGAACAAGTTAACCTCAAGAACAAGTATCTCTTACCAAGCATTGATGATTTGATGGATCAGTTGTGCAATGCAGTTGTGTTTTCAAAGATATCACTAGATTCTCGTTAAGGCTGAAGATGTGCATAAGACAACCTTCTAGTCTAAATACGGACATTATGAGTATGTAGTTATGTCTTTTGGTGTGACAAATGCTCCAACCTTGTTCATGGACTATATGAACAAAATTTTCAGACCTTTTCTAGATAAGTTTGTGGTAGTTTTCATAAACGACATACTTATCTACTCCAAAGCTCATGAGGAGCATGTTGAACACTTAAGGATAACATTTAGGATCTTGAGGGAGATGAAGTTGTATGCCAAATTGTCCAAGTGTGAGTTTTGAAATCAAAAGGTTAAGTTTATGGAGCATGTGATATCGACTCAAGGGATATTTGTGGATCCGACTCAAGTTGAAGCATTGTTGCTATTAGAGTGACCTAAATCAGTGACAGAGATAAGAAGTTTTGAGGGTTTAGCTTGCTACTATAGGAGATTCATAGAAGGATTCTCTAAAATAGTGGCGCTTTAACACAACTAACTCTCAAATATCAATCATTTGCCTGAACAGACAAGTGTGGTGAAAACTTTCAAGATTTGAAGTGGAGGTTAATGAGTGCTCCAGTATTGGTAATCCCTAATATAGGTAAATCCTATAAGATTTACTATGATGCTTCTCATCAGGGCTTAGGTTGTGTGCTTATTTAAGAAAAGAAGGTAGTGACTTATGCTTTAAGGCAATTACAAATTCATGAGAAGAACTATCCTACTCATGATTTGGAGTTAAATACAATGATGTTTGATTGGAAGATATGAAGGCATTATCTATATGGTGCACAATTCCAAGTATTCAACAATCACAATTTGATGTATCTGGTTGATCAGAAAGAATGAATATGAGGTAGAGGCAGTGGATAAAGTTCCTAAAGGATTATGACTTTTAACTGCTATATCACTTATGAAAGACAAATGTAGTGGTTGATGCTTTGAATAGGAAGGTAGTGCATGTTTCTCTTATTATAATCAAAGAGCTTGAGTTAGTAGAGAAGTTTAGAGATTTGAAGTTACAATTGGAGTTGGGAGTAGATTTCATTAGATATAGTAATTTGACTATATATAGTGATTTTATAAGTTTGATAAAAGAAAATCAAATGGTTAGATCCTAGCCTATAGAAAACAGCAGGGTTGCTAGACATAAAACAAGTTAAGAAGTTAATGATAGGATCAAACAATGTTTCGAGGTTCAAAGGTAGAATATGTGTACCATACAATGCAGGGTTGAAGAGGTTAATCCTCAAGGAAGGACACAAGAGTCATTTTAGCATACATTTAAGCATGACTAATGTAATGCCAAAATTCCAATGTGTCACGAGTTATTAAAAAACCTTTAATTTCAAAACTTTATCATAGTGTGGAAATGTATTTTCAAAAACTTTAATAATTAAACGTGCATAATTTATTAAAAAAATAATAGTTCAAAAACACCTGTCCAATGAAAATAATAAAGAAAATAAAATAGTTCCAATTACATTGTCTCAAAAGTTTATACCAAAATAACTTTAAATGAAAATTCCAAGTCTGCCCCGTGTCATTTCTCGAATTTATCATGTCTTAGGAGCATCTATAATATCATCTTTTCACGTACAACACATTATACGATTATCGCCAATAATATCATTCATAAACATACAACAAACACACACATGTATGAGGTATGCTACTGATAAAATAATCAAAATAACAAGATATAAACATATTCATTATATCAACAATAATGAAACACCCCATACATAGTACTCATAACAATAAGATTCCCTAATCCTCTAACATAAACAATTAATCATTATGAATTACTCACTCATCGATTCCTGATCCTCGAACATCGATCTTTGAACTCTAACCCTTGATATCATCAATAACATCTCACACATAGACCCTTGGTTTATCCACTCATTAACACACATGCTAACTACTTATTATACCATTAAAATAACACCACTATCAATATAGCATAACCTAGAGCATCTTCAATACCATGATCATCATCATAAATACACCACTATCATGATTATCCCAATCATGAATAACACCATGAAGATCACCAAACCATGAACACCATCATGACAAGACTCAATCATACTCCTGTAGTCGCTTCTATAGCCCAATCTGTAGCTTCCCTTACAGATACACTCGAGTCATCCTTCTTCTGGTTTCAGACCTATTCCCCTATCACACAAGGCAAAACATTTATCCCCCTCACCAAAGAAGATTCAACAATCAAATACCATTATCTTTTCTATAACTATTTGCCAAAGAGAATGTCACTCTCTTTTCAACAACCAATGCAAAAGAGAGTCACCCCCTTTTCCACAACCAATGTCAAAAGGGACATCCCTCCCTTTTCAACAACCAATGTCAAAGGGAGTGCCTATCCGCAAATAGAACCAAGATTTACTAGGTACAGTAAGTAGACTAATCTCCCAAGCCTCATGCTCATTAACCACACACACACTTTGGTGCATTCTATCTTCCACTCATGCTCCAATCTCAACCACAAGTCAACCTTGACCTTAAATACAACCACTAATCTCAATCTCTGATTACCATCACATTCCACAACTCCTCAAGCTTGGTCTACTTTCATTCTCCATAAAAACACATTGTTTTCAGTAAAAATACTTTAGAATAATCGATTATCATAAACGATAATTGATTATTCCCAAAACATACATATGTACATAAATACATCGTGATAATCGATTATCTTAGTGTTTCTACTCAGCAAATCACCATATATCACCATACATGAAGGGATAATCGATGATCATCCCAAATAATCGATTATTCCTGAAACTCTACTCAAAATCAATGCACACATAATCAAATATAACTAATGATAATCGATTATTGCTAAATTGAAACACATCTTGGATATAATTCAAGTCTACAACCACACATGCAACAACCCTAATCACGAGGGAAACTCTCCCAAAAACCTTATGCATGCACTCAAGCCTCATATACCCTAATGAACAAATCCTAATACATACATTAGATCACTTAAATCATCCAAATCCAATCATTAACATGTTATACCCGAAATAAAACCTGAATATATTGCATATGATTATCATTACACCCTTACAACATATATTTGCATAATAGAATCCTTAATTATCATAAATTTGTTCACCCTTAGCATCAAACCCTATTATGGGATAATCCAACAAAATCATGCTAACATTCATAGGGAAAACCCAACACAACCATGATATAACTGTTGAGATTGTTGACAACACAATATCTATATCACTATGCTTTTTGATGATGACAACACATTGCTTAATAACACACTTATGTTGTTGTTGTGTTACATGTTCTTATGCCGACTGTTTGATATATTTGTTGAACATGTTTATGTGCTATATTGCTATGTGAATGCATACTTATTAAGCTTGTACCTGTTACATCATTTCTAGATGCATTGCACATGTTTTAATGCATGAAAACAACAAGCACTCTTTTGAACTTATACCAGTGTAACAAAGCTGCAGTAAAGTCGACTCCATTATTAATTGAATCGACTATACCAGTTTGACTGAGCTGTTATAACTGTCATAACATAGTCGACTGTATTAGTAACTTATTCGACTCAGAGAATGTCTGTTAAACAGAAATCTATAAATTGACAGAAATGAAGTTGTTCTAAGACTTTTGATGATCTAACATTTTCACATTCTATTTCAGATTGATATCTCTAGTTTATTGAGCTCGAAGAATTCTCCAAGAAGACCGTGGTGATCATTCTTGAAAGAGATTCAAAGGGAGATTGTTTGCATGCTCATTGGTTGATCACATTCTACACATTGAAGGTGTTTCTGGTTTGATCAAGAATCTGTTAGACATCCGTGGTGTTGCTATGTGTACCTTTTGTGAGTACAGCGGATAGACTCGTGGAGTCTGGTTCACTTTGAAGATTGTTTTGCAGATTGCAGGAGAGGGGACATCTTGCTGCAAGTCTTGCTGTGTTGTAGGCCTATATTTTGGTTAGAGGGTTAGAGAGATGTTTTATATTTTTGACATGGGGGTCTTCTATAAAAGCCTTGTTGTAAAAACCTTGACCATTATAGTGTATTTGCTTCCTGGGTTGGAAGGACACTGGATGTAGGCATTATTGGCCAAACCAGTATAAAAACCAGTGTTTGATTTCTCTATCCCTACTCTTTTATATTCAGTCGACTGTATTATCTACATAGTTAACTACGATTTTCTGCTGCACACAATTTTCTTTACTTGCGATTCAAGAAAGACTTGTAAAGTTTTCAACTTTGTTTCAAAGATTTCAAAAAGACCCTGATTTTGAAAGCTCACCAATTCACCCGCCCTCTTGGTGTAAAACGAAGCCTACCTGTTTTCCAACAATAACCCTATCACAATGCAAAACATATCCTCATACATCCACATGCATTAAAACATTACCTTTCAAGATAATCAAAAGCAAATCATATTCATCGTATAAACAAATAAGAAAATAAACAAAGGTAAGCTTCCTTATACCTTGGCCAATACTAGGGCTTTATCTACAACCTTAAAACACCACCAATCTTCCCTTTGCCATAAGAGTTTCTATTGTTATTTCTCTTCTTTCCCAAACGTCTCTCTCTCCTTTGCTTGTTTATTTGATTTAGAGTTTCTAGAGTTTCTAAAACACATATTCCATCAATTAATAATATATTTTAAAAATCAAATCTATCTAAATATCTATTCTCCTTCTATCTCACGTCCACCATCTATCTTTTATTTTATTTTATTTTATTTACACACTTTTACTTCCTATACCTCCGTTTATTTAATTTCTTCACCAATTAAATAAAGGTAAAAGATCATTTTGCCCTTAAGCAAAAATACAAATAAAAAAAAGGTTTCCCTTAACTCCCTTTCACCCTACAATTAAACTTACACTCATTCAATCCTAAACCATCATTCCATTAACAAGCCAACACATCACATTAATAATATCACACACATACACCAAATCAATCAATTATCAACCTACCAATCATGTGTTTCACTTTATTAATAATAACATTAATAACTATCATAACAATTATAATTTTAAGCAACATCTAAACATTAAACCCAATTACCAGCCATAACATTCAAGTCTCAAAACTCACTTTATCCCTTAATTACTACATTTTTATCGGGTCTTACAACTAAAATGCATTAACACCTTAAGGAGTCTTTTTGGTGGTCTGATATGAAGAGGGATGTGACTCAATTCATAACAACTTGTTTAACTTGTCAGAAAGCAAAGATAAAGCATTAGAGACCCGATGTTGCAATAATTAGAGATACTAAATTGGAAATGGTATAACATTTCCATGGGCTTTGTTACTCATTTACCATGGTCCATGAGTGATCACAGTGTTATTTAGGTTATGGTTGATCGGTTAACGAAGAGTGTTTATTTCTTGGCAATGAATCTAAATATATAAATGGCTAAGTTGTCACAGTTGTACATAAAGAAGATAATAAGCTTTGACGGTGTTCCATTTGGCATTGTGTCATATAAGGATTTGTGATTCACTTATAGATTTGTGGCAAACCCTGCAAGAGGTGATGGGTAACAAGTTAAGGGTGAGTTTTGCCTACTATCCTCAGAAAAACGAGCATTTTGAGAGAACAATTTAGCCATTGGAGGATTTCTTGAGAATTTGTGTGTTAGATCATTCGAGTGGTTGGGATGAAGTGCTACCTTTGGTTGAGTTTACCTATAACAACAACTATCAGGCAAGTATAAGTATGACACCTTATGAAGCTTTGTATGGAAAGCGATGTAAAACCCCTCTAATTGGTACTAGGATGGTGAAGCAGTGCTAGTAGGACCTAAGTTAGCAAATTACAAATAAGTTGAAGTTGATACAAGAGAGGATGAAGACCTCATAGAGTAGGCAAAAGTCTTATGCTGATCAGAGGAGAAGATCGTTGAAGTTTGTAATTGGGGATCATGTTTTCTTACGGGTGACTCCAACAATTGCTTTAGGAAGGGAAATATGTTCAAGGAAGCTTTCTCATAAGTTCATTGGTCCATATAAGATATTGAGACGAATTGGACCAATGACTTATGAGATTACCATGCCTCCTCAGTTAGCCAATGTTCATTCGATATTTCACTGTCTTAGTTAAGAAAGCATGTTTCTGATCCTTCTCATGTGGTAGAAGTGGAGGATGTTCATGTTAGAAAAGACATCTTATTGGAGGTGCAGTCTGACGGTATAGAGGACAACTAGACAAAACAACTTAGAGAAAAAAGCATCTTCCTAGTCAAAATTGTCTGGGGAGAATAATTGACTCTACTTAGGAGATAAAGGAGGATATGGGAAAGTCATAACCACATTTGTTCTTTGACAAGCTTAATTTTTTAGGTAGAAAACTTTGTTGTTCGAAAGAATGTAAGAGCCTAGAAAGTCGTGTTTTAGAATTGATAGTGTGCTTAGAACGGTGAAACTCGATTATTTTAATAAGAAAAGTTTAAGGTATAAATAGAATTCTTATAAACGAATTTCATTAGATCTCTCTAAAACCATTTTCCTTCTAGAGTTCTCTCCCTTCATTCTAGATTTTAGAACTATAATTCATCTGTTTAAATATCGAAGACCGTTAGGATGATCCTTAAGGTGAGGTTTTCACTTCTACCTAATCAATTTTTCTAATGGAGTAAGTTGGTTATCAACCACTGTTCTTAGTTTGTATGTTCTTCTTATGCATGTGGGTCATCTTGATTCACATGTCGTGGCTGAGTCTTCTATAAAAGTGTTTGTTGACCAGTGGACCTATTGGTGTACCTTGATCGTGTTTATGTTGTTCATAGGGGCATATAGGGCTTCTTGTGCATTTAAAGGTGTCTTTAGGAAGCTAATTGCATTGTCTTTTTAACTGATATATAACTTGTAATTTTTGATGATATGCTTGTATGATAATTGGTTTGTGTAATTGAACTGTTTCATGAAATACAATATGTTAAGTTGAGTTAAGATTGATTTGGCTTACATGTATTGTACTTTGAAATTGGTATTGTCCTATGGTTGAAATTGCAATTGAGATGAATTAAATCATTGAGTTGTATATAATACGATAGTTGGTATATTTTGGTATCTATGGTTGTGGTTGAACTTATTTATAGGGTTGAAATGACATAAATATGCAAAAATTAGGTTCTGTAGAGGACTCGCTAAGAGAAATATAATCATTGGGCAAAGTCAAAGTAAGAAAGTTATAGACATGGTAGTCGCTGAGCGAGACCAAAGTCAGAGAGTTCCAGTGATATTCTCATTGGGCAAACTATCAGGTTGTTGGGCAAGTGTGTTGTCAAGAACTATTCGTTGAGCGAGTATATATTCTAGATGAGCGAAAATATAAGAGTTTTAACAAAAGTTTCATACGTCTCCTATAATGTGTTTAAATGTAGTGAAAGGTGTAAAAGGTCCTAACCTAGGGGTTTTACCTTGGCAAAAGATGGTTTACGAACTAACCTTGTGTGTGGTAGCTTAGGTGGGCGAGTTGTTTCACCACCACAAGTGCATAGCTCGCTAGAGTCTGATATCAATACATATATTTGAATTTGTTGAGTCTAATACGAGTCCTTTGTATGTGATGGAATACGTTTTGGGAAGTAAATGGAGATCAATGAAGGGAGCATCAACTGAAGCTAAGGCTAGGGGATTGGAAGAAGAAGAAGGACTTTCAAGCTTGTTCTTGCTTTCCCTTAAGCCTTAGAAGACATTAGACCTCTCATAAAGAGTTATGGAAAGAAGATGGAAGAAGAAGATGGAGCTTGAAGGTTTCTACTCTTGTGGAGGGTCACATTTTAGTCTTCTTTTTTATCTTAAAACACTTTTTGTAAATATGTAATATAGCTCATTTTCAGGCTTTGTATTTGGCTAAGACACTTTATTTAGCTTTGTTTAGGAGGTTTGGTGGCTTTAAGAGTTAAAAATGGGTTAGAAATAGGTTAAAATTAGTTTTGGAAGGAGTTAGTTGCAATGAGCCTTTGCATTAAATGCTTTGACTAAGTTAGTTACAAAGCATAAGGCTCCCCACATTTAATGCTTAGGCTCCTCAGTAAATGATGGAAAGAATCCTAAGTTCTCCATGTACTCTAGCCTTCTTCTTCACCTATAAAAGGAGAGACACCCTTTTGTAATCCTTAGAATTTGATTGAATGTAAAGTCCTTTTGCCAAAATTGCAAGACTTCTCTTCTTGAGTTCTCACCTCATGAAATTTTCTCCTTCCAGACTTCTTCATACCTTCTCCTTCGTGGTTGGCCTAACCTCATAGAAGGACATCTACCAAGACTATACAACACCAACATCTTCATCTCTTCATCTTTATTTGCTTCCGTTACTTTCATTGATTGTCACGGAGTCTACCTCTTTAAAGAAGCTTCATCAACTCATCATTGAGATCATCTGGGGAAAGTAAAGGCTCAAAGAGGCTATAAAAGGATTACAACAAGGTAGGCTCATTTGGCTAGAGAGGCTCAACAACAAAACTGCCTTTATCACTTCCAAACATGCATATCAATCAATAATCATCAACAAGAGTCAAGCCAAGGCATATGTGCAAGCAATCAAGAGACATGTCACACACAAGAAAGAACATAAAGTGGCTCAAATCTTACACAGGGTATTTGTCACATCAAGTCAACCTCTCAAACATCATAATCATCTTTCCAAGCAAAGAAAAGCAAGGATTTTAAGCCAATCAGAGTATTAAAGAAGTGAAAGACATATCTATGAATGGAAGCTCTGGTCTCTTGCTGGAACTGAATGTTCTGAATGGTCATCTGCTCCAATAACTCCTTCAATGTAGGCTCAAAAGTAGTGGAAAGATGAGGAGTTGCTTGGGCAGGCTCATGAAACTGCAACTGTCGTGGTTCCTGGACAAGGGGAAGCATACAAGCATTCTGGAATGGTGGTTCTTGATATTAATGCTGTGAAGGGCAAAATCTTTCCAAAAACATATGCTTAAGATCTTCCCAATTGACCTTCAATTCAGGAGGAAGATAATAAAGCCATTCCCACGCTGCTTCTTCTACTGAATGCAGGAATGCCTTTAAGTAAATGCGATCATCTGGGACATGTGGAGGTTTCATTTCAGAGCAAATGTGTTGGAACCTCTCCAAATGTCTATGTGGGCATTCACTTGCAGAACCATAAAACCTAGGCAGCAAATCTATTAGTCCAGATGTGAGAACGCAATGAACATCATCCTCACTATGTGAAATTGGCTCCCAAAGAGCACTCTTAGGAATGGGAGGATGATTCATATTGTTCTCAACATAGAAATCAGCAGAATATGCATGAGAAGCAATATCAAAGTAAGATGCAGAAGGAGAATCAAAGTCATGGACATAGGCAGAAGAAACAGTATTCACAAAATCAAAGTAGGTAGACATGTAGAAGGAAGGGGGAAAAGAAGAATGCAACGAAAATATGCAATTAAAGCTACCTAAATGCAACAACACATGACAACACACAAATAGAACATTACACTCCCAACACAAGACAAAACAAAACACACATTAACACAACAAAAGACCAAAAACCGAACCGTTGGTCCCCAGCAACAGCGCCAAAATTTGATGGGTTGTCGCATCCCATGAAAATTTGATGTGCATAAAGAATGCAGTATAGTACTAGGAAGTGACTCAAGGTCGTCTCTCAAGGACCAATTTTGCGGTTCGAGAATTAGGTCAGACACGAAGTAGGGAGTTTGAAAGTGTTTGAGATGAGAATTAAACTAAATTAGATGCATGGAAATTAAATACAATGAAACATAATTGAAAACATTAAAATAACTGAACAAAGCATGAATACCGAACGGTCCTAGAGATGACCGAACGATCTCTAAACCAAATGAGGAAATTTGAAATGCAGGAAGATAAAGAAACCGAACAGAGTAAAAATCATAGTGAATAGGTACAGTAAACCGAACATAAAAGACAACATAGTGAACTGAAAGAGTAAACTAAACAATGCAAAAGACAAATATCGAAATACAATTAAAGCTATTAAAATGCAACACTCAATTAAAAAGATGGAAAGCAATTAAACATGTAATGTAAAATATTCTAAAACAAAAGAAAATTAAGAAAACATAAAGTTGCTTCTATCATTCACATGACACATACATCTACCAAACAAATTAAAATTGCAAATGGCCTAAAAATGGATCTCTTGGCCGTGACCTTCTTTGTACCAAAACCATTTCATTTTCTTAAATTGAAAAACCCAAATATTAAAGCTAGAATTTCTTCCAGCCGTGACACCCTTGCAATTTCTCTTTGAATAAAAAAAAAACAGAAATTGTGTGAACCATTCCCCATGACCGGTGTGCATTCTTGCCATGAAAATAATTCACCATGACTTTCTCGATAAGAAAGATTAATGCAGCGGTGTGCACCTTGAATTGAAGAGAAATGAATGCTTCTATAATTTCAATATAAAGGAACGTAACAACGTGCCACCAAAAGAATTCAGCGCATCCACTTTTAAAAACCAAATTGAATTGTCCCATGCATCATCATAAAGCCATCAACGTGTTGGAATCAAAAGAAGAAAACAACATTCAATAAAAAGTGTTGTACCAAAATGAAAGCACCGTCCTTCAAACATAGAAGTAATAAATGGCTTCAATCAAGCATGGAAGTAATAAATGACACCCTTGCCATTTCTCTTTGAATAATAAAAAAACAGAAATTGTGTGAACCATTCCCCATGACCGGTGTGCATTCTTGCCATGAAAATAATTCACCATGACTTTCTCGATAAGAAAGATTAATGCAGCGGTGTGCACCTTGAATTGAAGAGAAATGAATGCTTCTATAATTTCAATATAAAGGAACGTAACAACGTGCCACCAAATGAATTCAGCGCATCCACTTTTAAAAACCAAATTGAATTGTCCCATGCATCATCATAAAGCCATCAACGTGTTGGAATCAAAAGAAGAAAACAACATTCAATAAAAAGTGTTGTACCAAAATGAAAGCACCGTCCTTCAAACATAGAAGTAATAAAAGACTTCAATCACAAGTGCATAAAAATTCAAAATGAAAAGGCCAAGAGTGTGCTTCCATTTCCTAATTGCCGTGCTTCTTTCTAAAAGTTACAAAAAATGAAAATGATAAAAGATTCATTAAGACTTCTAGGACCGTGTGTGCAGCTTATATTAAATGCAGCTTAAAAAAAACAATGAAAGAATAATGCCACCAGCTTCAGACCGTGACCATGAGCTGTTGCTCTCCTCCAAAAGAATGCGCTACATCTTCTTTTCTCCAGCCAGTCCCGTGTGCTTCCCTTCTCCTAGGAATATATTGTCCCGCACTGCACCGTCCAACAAATAAAACCTGCCCTAGGTCTCCATGGTCCAGCCTCCTTTATTTTTTTCCAATTGACAACTCCCAATCCATGAGTGCTCCGCTTGATGGATGTACATGGTTGCCACCTATGGACCACGTTGGACTCTTCAATAAATGAAGTGCTGGACTTTCAATTTACTACTTCAAACCTGGACCGTGGCATTGTGGCTACAACAAAAATCTGATGTTCGTGAAGAGGGCTGGACAACATGATGTTTTAATCAACTTGGGCCGTGGCTTTTTATTCCAAGCAGGCTGGACCATTTGCACCTCTTTTTCTTTGTGCTGAACATAGCCTAGAGGCACGTAGGATTGAGCAAGTGTTGCAGCCTTTCAATTGCTGGACGCACCTCATTCACGTGCAAATTGCTGTTGCTGGATTTCAATGTCCGAACCGTGAGTGCAGCTTGGGTCGTTGCATACATCACAAGCTGCCTGCTTTTTGTTAAAGCTTTGTTAGTTTTTTTTTCAGCCAGCACACCCCATTCTGCTTAAATGTGCACCGCAACATACTTATCATTTAATTACTCATGGGCCGTGGAGTTGCCTTCTCAAGGAAAATCAAGTGCATCTTTCAAAATAAAATCTTGTGCTGCACATCCAAAATAAACCTCCAAATGTCCCAAATACTATTTCCAAAATTTTCCCTGTAATTAATAATGCAAATATTAGCTTAGAATATTCAAATTAATGAAAATAAGAATTTCTGATCAAATTAAGCACAATTAGCAAAAACGAGAAAATATCGGACATTTAAGCACAATTCGTTGATTAATTCTAGCACAATAAACTAAGTGAAATCAATAAAATATTGACTCATAACTGCCCTATAAATCAGGAGAAAATCGATTACTTGACAAGCACTCTAGCAAAATTCACTCTAGGACAAGATAATCTAGATGTTGTGTTAAGATCTCAGGGTAGAGCAATAAATAAACAAGGCATAGGTTACAAAGCTAAATGTAATAGAGCTAATTCTAAGAAATTTGTTGATCTGAGTAAACCTATTGTAAATGCTTGTTTTTATTGTAATACTATTGGACGGACTGTTAGAAATTGTTATTACAGAAAGGTTGGAGTTCCTAGAGGGAAATACAAGTGGGTTCCAAAGGAACAACCTATTATGTCTAACCACAAAGGGCCAAAATTTGTATGGGTACCTGCTACAAAACTTTTCAATTATTTTGTAGGTAAGTAAGCTGCTGCTGAAGCAATATAATGCTCAAGGATGGAATGCAGTGGAATATGTAAAAATTTCTTGAGTATCTCTAAGTGGTAACGAAAACAATTATTTTTCATGCATTCATGCATTAAAAGTTTGTATGTGTATGATTGTTGCAGAGTGTCTATATGATAAATCTCTTATATGAAAATTTGTCTTTCACGATTTTTAATCGATTGGGTTAATTAGGTAATCGATTAAGTTTTTGTGTGTGTTCTCTGTTTTTATGTGAAACTTTGTTTATCACAGAATCGATTCTGATAAGTAATGAATCGATTAAAATCTTTGATATAGGCTTTCATGCTTTAAATTTTCTAAATGGGCCTGATTCTATGAAAGGTTCATTGTGCGCCCTTATTTGTGTTTAGAAAATATTTTGTGTATCATTGTGCTCCATTGTTGCTATAGACAAACCCTCACCTGTTTCTAAACTGGGAAAGCATCTTGCTCTCATGGTAAGAGAGGCAAATCCATTTGGATGGTTCAGTGACGATGACCAACGTACAAACTTCATATGAAAATGGGGCTTCAAAGAAGTTATCGAGCATAAGTATCTGAGCATCTCGTTCTTTCGAACTGGAGGGTTTCTGTTTCAGGAATGGTTATTCTACTCTAACTTAACCAAGTTTGTAGAGCTTGAAGGGGATTACTACCCGAATTTGGTGAAAGTGTTTTATGAAAACTTGAAATTTGAGAGAAATTGTTTGGCATCTAAGGTAAAAGGTGTAACTATTCGAATTGATGAAGTTGTGTGGGGAATAGTTGTAGGATTTCAATCAGGTTGTCTGAAGTCACATCTTGGTATTACTGGTATCAGCAAAGCAGAAGCTAAACCCATTAATACTGATTCTTCAAGCTATCGGTTCAGACCTCAAACCAAATTTGAAAGATTTTTCGTGGACCAATTCAGAAGACATCACAATAAGTTGTCAAAACTTCGAAAATCACTCTCAGAACTACACAGAAAAATTGATTACACATTAAGAATCAACGCTTTTGGCGGTACCTCTGAGGATGAATCCAAAAGTGAAAAGAACAATGCATATGAGAAGATGTTAGAGATGTCTGACTCAGAATAGGGTCTTAGTGTTTTTGACTTGTTTTGTTACGTCTCTGTTTTGGTGTTTGCTTATTTTATTAGGCTTATCTCTTGTAGTGATTGACAATGTATGCCATATCTTTTGGTTTATCTAGTTGTAATCAGTTCATTATTAATGGAAATTATATTTCAGTTTTAAATCAATCTGTGAGGAATTAAAATTTCTGATTGACGAATTGATCTGGTTGATAAATTGATTAATCTTTGTGTGTGTGTGTGTGTATGCAATTTAATAATCTCATTGTTACATTCATATCATTGTATATTCATACTTTTATTGTGATAATTATTGTACTACATTGATTACTAAATTACTTGATCTAGAAAAGCCTAAAGGGTTATGCAGGAATATAGAGTTTGCTGACTGAGCTAAATTGGAAAATCAACACTACTCTGCAGCAAAAATTGATTAAGATGAAGTTCTAATCGATTGGTTTTCATCATTGGGTTTGAAGTGTCTATACCTTTGACATCTAATACTCTGGCTCATGATATGTTAACTGTTACATGTTTACTTAGTTTATATCTCTTTATGCTTAATCCGCTATGAATCTGAATCTGAGATTATAAATGATTAAACTGTTGAAATGATTCAACATGTACCAAACTGCTCTGATATTAAGTGATTGAAATTCCTCTGATACATTGATTGAACATGTTTGGTTGATATATAACTCTGAGATATCTGTATTATGCATATGTGCTTTTAATGTTTGAACATGCATAATAACAGGGGGAGTTTTGTATGTTAACTGGTTCACATGTTACTAAAAATGGGAGAAAATAATTAAACATGTGAAGATTATTGATAGGAGGAGCATAAAATTTATTCTGTTATACTCATTGATGCATCTCTACTTGCTGAATTATCTTTGTTTCAATTACAATGTACTAAATATACTTTTTATGTTAATGCCCAAAGGGGGAGAATATTTGATGTAATTGAACTATGGTATATGAGATAATTGAAACTGTGTTTTATTATTGAAATTGTGTTTTATTGTGGATTGTACAAACATGGTTTTATTAATCATGGTTATGCATCATAAAAAAAGGGAGAGATTGTTGAGATTGCTGATAGGGGAGCACAGGATTAGTTGAACCCACAATCTCAGTGATATCTACTTTTGTGTTTTTTATGACGACAACATATTGTTTAATAAAAATATATGTGTATGTACTGTGTTATATGTGATATATGCTTATGCTTACTGTGAGAATTGTACAAGCATATCTGTAACATACTATGATGTTTATTGGATACTATTGTGTTTGAAATGTTATCATATCTGTGTATGCATAAAATGTGTTTTGAAGATGAAAAACCACATGCACCAATCATATCTATATGACTTAATCAATTACAAGGTGTTGTAAATCAATTAAGGTCATCAGGCAACTTAAGCTTTAAACTGTGACTAAACAAGTTTTAATCGATTACGTTAGTGTTTGAATCGATTAAAACTCGTGTGTTTGCACAAATACTTTTCAAAGTGTTTTGTGATGATTTTGGGAAGAAAAGTTTTCAAAATATGCTAAGTGTTACAAATTAGTCGATTACATGATTCATGTATTCAATTAAGTTTGTTAAAGATTTGAAAACTGTTTCATTGCTTGATATAACTGTCACAATGGTCACATTTTTAAATTTATTGACCAAACATTTATTGCAAATCGATTACATTAATTGAGCATTCCATTAATGGTGTTGACAGCTATTATTTTGTTATAACTGTGAAATGTATTCAATTAGATTAATAGCAAAATCGATTAAAATGGGTATGATATTACTTTAACTATAATTAGACGCATGATTTGAATTTTATTGTATATTGATGAACTGTTTTACCACTAGCTTGCCCTTACTTCTGTGTTGTCTATTGTATGTTGTTTTTTCTTTGCGATGATCACATTAATTGTGGGTGTGAACTTAGAGATACAATCTTTTCCGTTGTTTCAGTAAGAGCTGAGAATGAAACAAATAGAGAGTCACATTATTTTACATGTGGAGATCTTGTTATTCATAAATTTGTTTTATTATAATCATTGTATTATCATATATGTAATATTTTATTTTAATAATATTTTACTATTAAAAATGGAATGTTACGTTGATAATTAACTTTATCACAATAAAAAAGTCAATAAATACTTATCATGATAAAAATATATAACACATAAAAGGATAATAAAATATTATAAATGCTACAAATAATTTAATATTTTTATATTTTTCTGGAACTCTTATTCCCGAAAAAGTCTAGAAAATTCGTTCCAGAAAAATTATTCCATAAAACATCTCTTATGTTTACAAAAAACCTTGTTCTAAAATTCTTGTCTAGAAAACTTATTTCAGAAATATTGTTTCAAATAAACTATTGTTTTTTATTTTTAAAAAGCAATCCATAAGTCACCATCGAAATATAGCAATAAGGATAGAATGATTATTTTAAAAATTACAACAAGTAGTAAGTATAGAGATGCTTGAAATAAAAACCAATTATACAATGAGAATATGAGGATTGGGCCTTTGGCCGTCTTCAGTCACACCAAACGGTCGTTTCTTTCTGCACCCCTATACCCCTATTAAAATGACATAATTATCTTTGATTAAAAAACCTAACATTACCCGTCTCATCACATAACCTGCATCTCCATTACCGAAAGGAAGCCTTCAAGGAGAAAGGACAAACTCGTTTGGCAACCCAATATGTTCTTCTCGCATCTTCAGAAAATTTGAAATTGTTTATGGATAAAAAATATTTGAATTTACATAATCTAAAATTGTGTATTTCAAAATTAAAAAAATGTATTATGAATTTTGTAATATAGAATTTCCGAACTTATTTTCAAGTTTAGAAAGGTATTATGCATTATATACTTTTGAAATCCAAAATATATTTCAAAAACTGTGTAATATAAAATTTCATAATATATTTTTGGATTAATCATAATTTTTAGTTTTTAAATGTATTTTAAATTAAGTAATTCAAAATTCTAGTACATATTTATGAATTTGAAATAGAGTTTTGTGTGACATTCCAATTATATAGAAAGACATACATAATCAAGACGTCATCATGTATAATAATTGAAAGCAATTGGAGGATAATAAAAGTAATTAGGATTGCAATCATCCTTAGAACAGTACAAAAATGTGTAGTTGGAGTAATAGAGTTTCTCCCTTATATAAAGAATTTATAAACATAGAACATATTAAAGTTTCTTAAAAATATCCTATGACAAGAGAATTAAAGCTAGAGAACTAGGCAGCAGCATTGTCATCCCCATCAAGAATTGTTTCCAAAGTATCCTCCTCGTCATCTGCTCCCATCCAAGTGAATGATCATTGCAAAGGAAACAGATGCAAACATGGCACAAACACAAGCAATTGCAAGGGTGAGCTAATTATATAAAAAGCATACAATTAAGAGCATGTACATACAAGAGATTAATTTAAAACAACCAGGATAAAACATCCATCCTATCATGTTAAATACTAGACTTGACTCGTCCAGACTTTAGAATGATAGTCGAGCTATGGCGGGTCATGCACACGTACGAAGTTTGTCTGTTCCTTGCCACTTTGGGCTCCCCCGCTTTGGGCTCCCCCGCTTTGGGCTCCCTCACCCTGCCACACTTACGAAGTTTGTCTGTTCCTTGCCCTGGAGCATGATGGAAGCCTCCAAGACTAAAACCTCCTGCTACTCCTCATCACATGGTTCAGTCCTCTCTACGTGAGAAGAAAGACCATTGGAGCGTTAGGAAGACCCCCAAGACTGAGATCCTACTTTCACTCTAAAACACTAAGAATCTCACCAAGAGATTTTACATTTGAAACTACCATAAGCAACCATGAAATCATATTTCAGTCTTTTCCAATTCACACACCTTTGAATTATAATCAAACCACATGTTTAAGCCTTAAAGATCAAGTCATATGTACCGGAACATGCTCCACAACCACTTCCAATCACTCAAATAGACAATACTGTCATGTTATCTCAATCACACTACAAAGCTCTATAATTTCTTGTAAAATAATACATCCTCACAGGTAAAGGTAAAAATTAATATCATACGTAATCTTTACTACTAATTTTCTCTAAAACAATATTAATTTAATATAATTTATTATTGTATTTACTTTCTTGCATCTCTTATATTTATATATATATATATATATATATATATATATATATATATATATATATATATATATATATATATATATATATATATATATATATATATATATATATATATATATATAATATCTTATACTTTCTTTTATATAAATATTATGATAACAATTTACATCATACATAATTCCCTGCATCTTATATATCCCTATTATATTAATATAATATCTATCATGCTTTCCTAACTTATATTTCCATATTATATTGATATATATATATATATATATATATATATATATATATATATATATATATATATATATGTATATATATTTGTGTGTGTGTATGTATGTATGTATCATACTTTTCATATTCTAACACCCCAAATTTGTGATAGGCACCTATTTAAACTTATCTAGATGGACAATTATACATTAATTCTAAATTTGTTCAGGCTTGAATTTAACTTCAAAACATCGCATCCTATGACTTATGGACTCTAATTCAATTCTGCCATTTTTAATGTGTTTTTGTTCAATTTTATCTATCTAACAAGTCACAACTGACTTATCTAAACTACTCAAACAGACCAAATGCACTCATTACCTCAAATGCACAAAATCAACATTCAAATAGCTCACAATGCTCCCTTAATTATGAAACTGCCTGCTAAATTATTTAACACTACAAAATGCTTACTCCCAACCTCACCTCACTACCCAATTGGTCACTGGAGAGGGTTCAGATGTCTGAACACATCAGACTCACCTTCAGCGCTAGCACATATGACTAGTCACAACTGACTGGATCAGGCCAGGGCTACTCTATGATCAGGGATATGCCAACTCAGGTTTTTAAGTCCCCTCTATCCTACCAACAAAGAAAGGGTCTCAACAAGTTATAATTGCTTTATTTGAGTTATCTAAACTTGTCTGTTGTGCTCTAAACCTCAAATGTCCAATTTTTATATTTTACCCCCCTCTCACAGTAATATGAAACAACACCCATGCACCCGATTAATACCCATAGCAATGCTAGTTAAAGTCTCACCCAAGACCTTTCCAAAACAAGTCAATCGCATTCAATATTCATTCCAGACAGATTACATTCATCAATAATATACAGGAATCATTCACAACTCATAATTTATGCAATCCAGTTCATACCAAACCAAATACTTAAAATAGTAACAATACATTCTCAACAGTACATCATATTTTTAATTCAACATGCATAAAACGTTAAACACATTGAACCAAAAAAAATAATTAGCTCCCCTTACCTCAAAGACAAATTGTCTAGCTTACGGGGACCCTCTCACATCAACTTTATACAGCACAGAAATTGACAGTACCTATATATCACTGAAATGGTGAAGGAATCAACTCTTAGAGTTAAGCCTTAAACAAAATAAGAAGAAGAACACTCCTATTTGTCTGCAGCCTGTAAAATAGCATGCCCTAAGTTTCAGAAACTAGGGAGAAGAAGGGAAAACTACTTACTGGTGAAGAACGAAAGTCTAATCGGATCAAAAGGAAGCCATCGACGTTGCGGACGCTTGGGCACTTCCTAAAAGAGCATGCAATGAGTCAGTGCAGAGCAATGGAAGAGAGAAAACAGAGAAAAAGGGTGAGGGAGCTTTCTAGAGAGAGAAGCATTCTCAAGAAAATGACTTTGTTGTTTAGAAAGTTCAGCAGAAACTAAAGAAAACATATTTTCTTTTTTTTATTAATAGCCCCTCCCCTTTATTCTTAATATTATTTTCACCCCATTTTCTTTTAATATATAATGTATTTATATTTGGGTCCTTACATTTTGCCTAACAACAAAAATTTCTGTCCTCGAAAATTCACTCGTCAGATAGAAACAAAGACTACTACGCCCCAAGAACTTTACTGACATGAAAAACCTTGCCTCTGTGCTAAAAGGCTCTAGTGTTTAATAGTGTAGATTGGTCTAGCCATTATTCTCAATAGAAATTTGAACCCCTGAATATCAATTTTTAGTAACCTTTCTTTTACATAACCAACCCTATGATGTTTGCCACATCGCCAACCTCTCATCTATCTTCGGCTCCTTCTTGTACATCTCTTCTAAAGCTTCCACTAGTCTTCACTTTAGATTAACCCTTGACTGATACTCTTGTTCCCTCCTCTTATTTATTTCAAAAACCACCATTCCTTTGACTTGATCACCACAATTTCTGAGTTAACCACCAATTGCTACATTCTTGGTAACCTTTAACCACATCCAATCTGAGAGCTTTACATTGCTTTACCGATCTTCACTAATGAGTAGCATAGTTTCCAACTATACTATCTATCTAATTACCAAAGTAAAACTCTTTTCCTTTGCAATAACAAACTAATTTGAGCACTCCAACTTTACTTTGTTATCTTACTAACATGAACTATATGCATTCCGTAATCCACTAGATTGTAATCATACCTAGATATGTATCTTCCTCGACTTGAGATCACTAGCTTAATCAGTACCATGCCAACTTATGATACATCTCAAGTTAGGACTGTCCAAACTGCGCTTTCTTAACCATTTTGAGAAACCCACTAGTTATAGTATTGCAACTATACTAAAGGAAACTCTTTACCTCTTCACTTTAGACTCCAGTCTTCATACTCTTCAACCAACTCTTACTCGATCTTTATCAAACTAAAAACTTGAATCTCCTCTTGATTCAAACCATCTGTTAACATTTCGTTGCCTCAAGATTGACACCATAACTTGAAACCATATCTCAACTCATCTTTATGGATCCCCTGATCCACTTACTCTGTTCATTGTCCGTTAATACTTCCTCACTTTAAAGTTAACCCTGTAGCTTGAAACCGTAGGCTCACTTATCTTCTCTGCCTGATACTTGTTTCTTCCATACCTAAACACACTTCTGACTCTTGAAGATTACCTGACATTCTCAACTCATTCTCATACAACAACAACAATATTGTTTCAAAGAACTTGTCCCTCACAAGCCACCAATCCACAATTTTGAAAGCTCTTCATGCATACATATTATTGACAATAACCTGCTCAACCTTATTTGTTGTGCTACTCTGATTCTCAAACTCCCTTGCTCACTAGTTGACTCAAAGAATATTTCTTCATGACAACTATAACCCGAAAATAATCGCCCTTGAAAACCTTCTTCGAAACTTCCATGATCTTGCAAAACCTGGATCACTCTTCTCTTACCTGATAGCCCTTTTATTCTGTTCCCCTCAATATTGTTTTCCACTTCACAAAACGACCATGGTCGAAATCACTCCTGGTTGTTAAGACTTATACCAGACTGTTCCAACCTGTCCTCTATTTCTCTTATAAGATTCTTCAACCTTGTAGTTCTCCCTATGATTACATTGAGTCCAAACTATCGTCATTTTAACCAATCCACCACTTGCCTCTTGCATATCTTACACTTAACAGGAACTATCCCATTATGAACTCTTAACATTGGTTAATAGTGAACCCTACCAATCTAATGTGGAAATTCTAGTACCTGCTTCAGAACGCCAATCAAAACTCTTACAACAAAAAAGCTTGCCTTCTATTCTCCACTTATTCTTGTCATATTCTTCCGAATTTTGCAATCCTTTCTCTTCACATAACCCTGTTAACCTCTTTTGATACCCTCTCCAACAACTCATATTGTAACCATCCTTTGTCATTTGTTCTAAGACCTTTCTTCTTTGTTCCTCATCCCCTGTGCTCATAATTCTCCATTCCTCGCCTTTTCTTACCAAACTGACACCCTGACATACTCCTTCCTTCAATGCTTGAGATCTCTCATCTCAGCCAATGATCAAACCTTTCTTCTAAACGAACCACTGATCTTGAAACATCCTTCTAAACTTGGATATACCAAATCCATTGGCTAATAAGACCTACCCATCTCTTTCTAATTATCGCTTAACTCAAAACCTTTACGATACTTCAATTATCTTCAAAGACTTCACGTTCTCTCAACTCTAAAAATATTCTGACTTCTAATACATAGTCCTTAAATTTGTTCTATGTTTTACACAACTACTGCTCAAACTCTTCTTCTTCTAATTCCTTTCTAAATAATAAGTCCCTTTGCTCCACTACAAACTTCTCTTTCTTCCTTGACATAAGCTTCAAACCTTTCACCACTTGTTTCCCTCAAATCTTGAACATCACTGGTATCACAAACTATGTTTCCTTCTCAACCTTAGATGTTCCAATGCTCATTCAAAGCTCCTCTTATTCTGGCCTTTAAACTCAACTCTTGTGAAACATACGACATCTGATCTTCTAACTTCCTTCTTGAAAGCTTCTTCACCCCAAGAACATTACTCTTAAACTCCAATATCTTCACCCATCTCTTGGAGCCTAAACTCTGGTCTTCTAACTCCTTATCTTTGAGGCAAGAATTTGTCTCAAAGTCTCTAACCAATTCTAATAAAAGTATGCAGGTCAAGTTGTCCTTGAACCTGCATTCCTCTACCACCATAGAGCACAGTACACTATCACAAGGGCAAGAACAACACAAGAATTACTATGGAAAACGAAACTGGAACTCCAACTCTTTCTTTCCCAAACCTTCAGAATTAAGAAAGGAAAATAATCTCTGATATAGAGTCATGAGTGTGCACCTTCACCACTCTTATCAAGATGTTTTCTGTTCTCAATACTTCCAATTAGATACAAAACTATTTAGACTTGGAGGGAACGGTTGAACATACCATTCCGACTCAACTTTCCATAGGAAAGTCACGACAAACCCGTAACCCATAGGTTATCCTAGGAACAAACTGCTCTGATACCATAAATGTGACATCCCAATTATATAGAAAGACATACATAATCAAGACGTCATCATGCATAATAATTGAAAGCAGTTGGAGGATAATAGAAGTAATTACGATTACAATCATCCTTAGAACAGTACAAAAATGTGTAGTTGGAGTACTAGAGTTTCTCCCTTAAAATATAGAGATTTAAAAACTTAGAACATAATAAAGTTTCTTCAAAATATCCTAGGACAAGAGAATTAAAGCCTAGAGAACTAGGCAGCAGCATTGCCATCCCCATCAAGATTTTTTTCCAAAGTATCTTCCTCGCCATCTGCTCCCATCCAAGTGGATCATCATCGCAAAGGAAACAGACGCAAACATGGCACAAACACAAGCAATTGCAAGGGTGAACTAATTATATAAAAAGCATACAATTAAGAGCATGTATATACAAGAGATTAATTTAAAGTAACCAGGATAAAACATCCATCCTATCGTGTTAAATACTAAACTTGACTCGTCCGGACTTTAGAATAATAGTCGAGTTATGGCGGGTCATGCACCCGTGGTGGCTTGTGATACTTAGGCTCCCCCGCCCTACCAATCTCACGAGGTTAGTCTGTTCCGCGCCTTGGAGCATGATGGAAGCCTCCAAGACTAAGACCTCTTGGTACTCCTCACCACATGGTTCAATCTTCTCTACGTAAGAAGAAAGACCATTGGAGCGTCAGTAAGATCCCCAAGACTGAACTCCTACTTTCACTCTAAAACGCTAAGAATCTCACCAAGAGATTTTACATTTGAAACTACCATAAGCAACCATGAAATCATGTTTCAGTCTTTCCCAATTCACACAACTTTGAATTATAATCAAACCACATGTTTAAGCCTTAAAGATCAAGTCATATGTACCAGAACATGCTCCATAACCACTTCCAATCATCTCAAATAGACAATACTGTCATGTTATCTCAATCACACTACAAAGCTTTATAATTTCTTGTAAAATAATACATCCCCACAGGTAAAGGTAAAATTTAATATCATACGTAATCTTTACTAATAATTTTCTCTAAAACAATATTAATTTAATATAATTTATTATCGTATTTACTTTCTTGCATCTCTTATATATATAATATATCTCATACTTTCTTTTATATATAAATATTATGATAACAATTTACATCATACATAATTCCCTACATCTTATATATCCCTATTATATTAATATATAATACTTTTCATATTCTAACACTCGAAATTTGTGATAGGCACCTATTTAAACTTATCTAGGATTTTTACTAATTATACATTGATTCCAAAGTTGTTTTGGCTTGAATTAAACTTCAAAACATTGCATCCTATGACTTATGGACTTTAATTCAATTATGCCATTTTTAATGTGTTTTTGTTCAATTTTATCTGTCTAACAAGTCACAACTAACTTGTCGAAACTGCCCAAACAGACCAAATGCACTCATTACCCGAAATGCACAAAATCACCATCCAAATAGCTTACAATGCTCATTTAATTATGAAACTGCCTGCTAAATTATTTAACACTACAAAATGCTTACTCCCAACCTCACCTTACTACCCAATTGGTCACCGGAGAGGGTTCAGATGTCTGAACGCATCAGACTCACCTTCGGCGCTAGCACATATGACTAGTCACAACTAACTGGACCAGGCCAGGGCTGCTCTATGATCAGGGATGTGCCAACTCAGGTTTTTAAGTCCCCTCTATCCTACCAACAAAGAAAGGCTCTCAACAAGTTATAATTGCTTTATTTGAGTTATCTAAACTAGTCTGTTGTGCTCTAAACCTCAAATGCCCAATTTTTATATTTTACCCCCCTCTCACAATAATATGAAACAACACCCATGCACCCTATTAGTACCCATAACAATGCTAGTTAAAGTCTCACCCAAGACCTTCCCAAAACAAGTCAATCACATTCAATACTCATTCCAGACAGATTACATTTATCAATAATATACATGAATCATTCACAGCTCATAATTTATGCAATCCAGTTCATACCAAACCAAATACTTAAAATAGTAACAATACATTCTCAACAATACATCATATTTTTTAATTCAACATGCATAAAACCTTAAACAGATTCGACCAAAAAAAAATAATTAGCTCCCCTTACCTCAAAGACAAATTGTCTAGCTTACGGGGACCCTCTCACAACAACTTTATACAGCACAGAAATTGACAGTACCTATATATCACCGAAATGGTGAAGGAATCAACTCTTAGAGTTAAGCCTTAAACAAAATAAGAAGAAGAACGCTCCTATTTGTCTGCAGCCTGTAAAATAACATGCCCTAAGTTTCAGAAACTGCGGAGAAGATGAGAAAACTACTTACTTGTGAAGAACGAAAATATAATCGGATCAAAAGGAAGCCATCGACGTTGCGAACGCTTGGCACTTCCTCAAAGAGCATGCAATGAGTCAGTGCAGAGCAATGGAAGAGAGAAGGCAGAGAAAAGGGTGAGGGAGCTTTCTAGAGAGAGAAGCATTCTCAGGAAAATGACTCAGCTGTTTAGAAAGTCCAGCAGAAACTAAAGAATACAGATTTTCTTTTTTTATGAATAACCCCTCCCCTTTATTCTTAATATTATTTTCACCCCATTTTCTTTTAATATATAATGTATTTATATTTGGGTCCTTACATTTTGGATCTCAGAATTTTAGATTATGCACACATTTATGAATTACATAATAACAAATGTATTTGTGAACCCAAAATACTGAATTGTAGAATTCCTAGTATGTTTCAAATTAGGTTAAACCACTCCAGAAGTCCCTATTTTCGCGTTTTTTTCCCAATTTAGTCCCCGCCTTTTATTTTTTACCAATTTAGTCCCAAAGATTGCAAAATTGAACGAAATTAACCCTTGTCGTTAAATGAAGATAACGGGGTTAACTTGTAGCTGATATGTGAGCCTGAGGTGGGTATTATTTATGACGTGGCGTGCACATAAGCTATGAGGAGGCTGTAATGATACACGTGCCTTTTATTACTGGAGTTAATCACAAAATTAAAGAATTGGGGGTTTTTTCCAGATTTTAAAATTAGGGTTATATCAAAATACAAGTGGGATTACAATCTTCCAGAGAACTCTAAATCGCAGTGTGTCGCAAGCGTAGGTGAAGTAGTACATGTGGAATTTGGTGAAGTAGAAGTATGAAGCACACTCTGAACTCTGCCAACGTATATTCATGTCTTATTCACAGGGTTTGTTACACGCTGTAGAGGATTTACTTCCTGGAATTGCACATAGATATTGTGTTAGGCATTTATATGCCAATTTCAGGAAGAAATTCCCTGGAAAGAATCTTAAGAAGCTGATGTGGAGGGCAGCACTGGCAACACACCCACAGAAATGGGAGAGTGAAATGAGAAGTATAAGAGAAGTTAACCTAGATGCATTTCGTCACTTGATGTCAATTGCTCCAAGGTATTCCACTGTCCCAGTTTTGATTTCTTAAAAGTGATGAATTTTATAAGTAATTGAATGACTTGTTTGTACATTGAAGGTTTTGGTCTAGATCAAGGTTCACAACCACAGCTCAATGTAATACCTTGGTCAATAACATGTAAGAAGCGTTTAATAGTGTTTTGGTTCACACAAGGACAAAACCAATTATTACAATGTTGGAGGAAATAAGACTTTACATCATGAAGAGATGGGCCACTAATAGGTCAAGGGTAAATTCATTTAAGTCTGTCATTTGTCCAAAAATTCTGAGTAGACTGCGAAAGGAGGCCCTACTAACACAGTATTGGATTCCCAGGTAAAGTGATATAACTCATTTACTACATTCAGTACCTCCTATGCATTACTAATGTTGCCTCATGTTGACAGCTGGTCTGCAGAAAAGATATTTGAAGTAAGACATATGTCTCACACTGGGGAGAAGTACGTGGTGAACATAGATGAATCTTCATGCTCATGCAGAAAATGGAGCCGCAGTGGAATACCCTGTGCTCATGCCTTGACAACAATGAGATTCTCAACCTCAATGAAGAGGACTACATACCAGGTTGCTTTCAGACTTCAACATATCAACAAATATACTTGTCCATTATCTATCCAATTAACGGAAACAACTTGTGGGAGGTCACCCAATATGAAGATGTCATGCCTCCATCAAAAAGAAAGTTGCCTGGTCGTCCAAAGAAGAAAAGGAGGTTAGAGCAGTGGGAGTTGAAGAAAGATAACAGCAGGATGACCAAAGGAGGATTGCTTAAGAGATGCAGCAAATGTAGGGTTGTGGGTCACAACAAAAAGCGTTGTCCCAAGACAGTGGACCAAGTTATTTTGCAGTCCCAGGGAGATGCACCCACTTCTTCACAAGATGTGTTGCAGTCCCAAGGGGAAGCACCCACTTCACTGGCTTAGGGTGCAGAACATTGTCCAATGTTTTTTGTTTTATTAAAGGAAATGTAATAGATAGATTTCCTATTTGTATGAACATCTGCTTTTACACCAGAATTTGGAAACAATGCTTTAGCTGGATGTCTTCTGTTTGTATGGATGTCTATTCTAAATGAAACACTAGTCATTTTCTTCAATGTTGCTTCAATGTGCGTCACTCAACTTTAATTTCTTGAATCTGATTGTTATTGGTTGTTTGAAATTCATTTGTACCATTACAATTTAAAATTGGTGTTAGAGTTGCGTGAATTAGTGATAAAAGGGGCACTCCATCAGTGAAAATTTGAATTATTGCTATTTAGCCTCAATTGACAGCACTTATACACTTAAACCAATAACTTGGACTTGCTTGTGCTGCAAAAACTGAGTGTTTAAGCAATCTGGTACAAATTGAATTTTTAAACATCAATTTCAGCATTTCTATTTTCTGAAAGAAGTTGCTTTTATCTGCATAACTGTTTGTTGATTTGGTACATCCACAATTGCGTGATAATTGGTACCAAAACCTTGGTAAAATTTCATTAAAAGAAATCTCAAATGCAAAAAGAAATGATAAGCAACCATTCTTAAAAATCTGATGAAAACCAGTGTCAATTACAAATTATGTACCAGCAGAAGAGCAGCAACTCACGACATTTTGGGTCTGCAAAGTTGCTGGCTGTCACAACAGAAGATCTTCATTTTGCACTGATAATGATCATGGTTTATTTAAATAAATAAAGTTACCATTTTCATGCTTGTTGGAAAAGGATATCATTAAAAGAACATCAGCCCAGTTAAAAGAACAACCTATTATCATTAAAACAAGAACAATGTTCAATTCATATTTTCATTTCATTACACTAACATCTGCAACGATTACATTTGCAAAAAGGCCTAGACAGCTACACTACTTAGACAAATATTTTCATGCCCTTCCCATCCATTGCCACTGCAATCATGTTGATTACACATAGAATAAAAATAACCCCAACCAAAATTTTTATCCACTTTTCAAGAGTGATAACAACTTTCTGCACAACAACTGCATTGTTGTCCCTCTCGTTTTCAATAGTCTTCATCAACCTGTCATCATTTTCAAAAGTCTTCATGACCCTCACATCATTTGTTTCCAACAACTCACAACTAGCACTTTCCTGAGTTCCAAAATCACTCCACCATTTGAAGAAGTTGCATCCAGCATTTTCACCTCCACCTTTATACCTAGGGCAACTCCAAAATTGTTTGCCTCGATTCTTAGTGGTCTTCGCAGTCCTAAGCACAAACATCTCTCCATAATGACAAATCGGTGACGCCTCCTTCCTAGTCCAGCCTCCATCTCCCCGAGAGTTCACAGAGCAGAATTGTTTCCTACAATCATTGCAAGTGGACCATGAACAAGAATGCTGCATAGACATGCTTGCGCCTTCGTTTCCTACTTCCCTCTTTCCAACCTTCAATTGCTTTTCAATCCAGATAATGAATAACAGCGAACCCTAACTATTGAAGCTTTTAAATCTGAAACCAAATCCCCAATTTCTTAATTTTGTGATTAACTTCACTAATAACAGCCACGTGCATAATAAAAAACACTTCCAAGCTTCTGTGCGCGCCACGTCATAAATAATACCCACCTCAGGCTCACAAATTAGCTAGAAGTTAACCCCGTTAACTTCATTTAACGGCAAGGGTGAATTTCGTTCAATTTTGCAATCTTTAGGACTAAATTGGTAAAAATTAAAAGACGGAGACTAAATTGAGAAAAAAACGCGAAAATAGGGACCTCTGGAGTGGTTTAACCTTTAAATTATTAATTTGAAAATCTAAAATATAGACAATTAATATTTTTTCAACAGTCTTTTCAAAGTGTAAGAAGAAACTAAGGAGTGTAGGAAGAATTGCCATATAAAGGAAAATGATGTTATATAAATTTAGCAATTTTTGTCTGAAAAGAGAGATGGCATGCTTACTAGTCACGATCTTCTTTTTGCATGCTAAAAATTGTGGCCTCTCATTTTCTTTGTACTCCTTTAGTTAACATCATTTTCTTAGTAGTCAAATTGTCAATCTAGTCATGCATCAATCAACACCACTTTGAAATTGTGTTACTCAAAGAATTCAAACACAAAAACAAGTTTCCTTCAAGGCATGACAACACGTTAATTATAATCCTTTAACACTTAACTATGATATATATTCCAAAACGTAAAACAAATTTCAGAAAATGGTGATGCAATCATAAAACTTAACATGTCTAGTTTCAAAACAATTTTGGTTGATGACATTTTGATGATTTTAATATTTGAATTTCAATCATATGGTCATATAAGTGTGTCGATTGTATAGGAAATAATACAGGGTTAAATATATTTATATTTTCTAAATTTGGATGTAAAATTAAAATTTCTTTCATCTCAAACTTTTATATATTTTAGTTTTAAAATTTTAAAAATAATCGATATAGATATTTTAACTTCATGATATTAAATTATTTTCACATCCTAAATAATATTATAGATTATCATTTGAGTTAGAACATTTTAAATTGTATTAACAGTTCAAACGTCAATCTAAAATGTCTTTAAACACGTAAAAAATATTGACATAGTTTGATTATAATAATTATATTTATTAATTTTTAAAATTTGAATTATATCAAGATTTGAAACATAAACAAATTTTAATTTTATGTTAAAATTTAAAAACTAAAAACATATTTAATTCAATAACTTACCAGTAAAGACAAGGAAAAGTTATATGAATTTATCATTATGAGAAGTTTGAATTGTTTTGTGAGATGGTGTTTTTGTTTGGGCCAAAAATCAATTGAATGTTTTATTTGCACTTTCAAAATAATAGTTTTGGTTTATTTTAGATATAATTTTGCGTTTATTTTGGACGTTACCATAAGTGTAAGAAGGGTCAACACATACATAAGTTTCCACAATGATAAAATATTATCTGTCAGTCAAACCTTTACAGATTTGATTTTGATACCTCTTCTCCAAAAGAGTTCTTATCAATAAATGTATTTTATATGTATATAAATCCATGTTCATTACTTTATTTTATCTTATGTAAGACTTTTGTTTGTATCATTACAATAACCACTACCATTGTCATGTTTTTTACTTTCTTTTTCTACTTGGAATATCACAATTTAGAAAGAAATGAGAAGTGAGAAGGTCCTATAAGTAAAGCTTCGTTTGCAATTTGATTATGTAATAAATCTTTTAAAGGAGAATAAAAAAAAAATATAATATCAATGAGATATCAATTCAATCCCCTTGAAAGAATTTTTCGTTCAAAATCTTTAAATAGTCTTTATATAATGTGTAATTTTTTCATCTCTACATATTTAAACTTATATTTGAATGTTTCCATAATTTTCCCTTGTTGGATTTCTGAACAATGTGGTCATCAAATATGATGTTTTGATATATCAAATTCGATGAAGAAACAAAATTTAGACTCATATTCTTTTGGAAGCACTTATTTATCCTTTCTTGCACCAATGACTTAGTAGATCAGAAAGAATATGATCTAGTGAAGATCTTCTTCCATGCTTTCAAACTCAGAGAGCGAACCTTGGTTAAAGCTAAAGAGGGTTTCAAATCTTTCTGAGGAAAACGTGATGGTGATTCTGATTTCTCTAATACAACATTGTCTTCTTCATTCCAAAACCTTGCATATTTTCTCTTGCTTCTCACCGTTTCTAGCACGTCATATTTGTTGCAAATTCCCCACACAGTCACCTTCTGTTCATAGTAATCCACGTTCACAGAGTATATGCCTGCAATCTCATCAATAATAAAAAAGCTTGAGAAACCCATCTACAATTTGTTATTACTTCTCGCACCTCCACAATTACTAACTCCAGCTCCGTATCAGTGAGAAAAACCGAATATAGAACTCTTTCCGAAACACATTTCATGTGTTCCAAAAATTCCTTACGGAATGTTCCAAAAGATATTATATATGTTCCAAAAAGTTTATTTTGGATATCCTGTATCGAAAAACCTATTCCAGAATGCATGTCACGTGTTCTTAAAATTTTATTTCGAAAATCTCATTTTGAAAATTTTGTTCTGAAAATCTAGTTTCAGAAAAAAAATATCTGAAAATCACTGACTATTATGAAAATTTGGGAGTGCAGAAAGAAATTGCGGGAGTGCATGAAGTAAAAGCCCTGATTTTTTTACTGTATATAGCACAATTTGAAGATTCAGAGAGTTAAACATGACCGAAACAAACGGTCAACCATGAATTTTTCAACACATAATATTGTTTTTTATAATAAAGAAGTAGGTGGTAGGAGTGTGCTAGGATAAATCCCATTAGAGAAGGTCCTAAAACTCTGAAAAAAAAAATAGAAGATAAAAACAGATAATTATTTTATAAGAATGGAGTGATTAACAAGTGTTGGGTAGAATGATGGATGCATATAAATGTTTGAAATAAAGCAAAAACATAGCCTATAAAAGTAATAAGAGAAAAAGGATGAATGACCTTTAAGATTGGAGAAGGTTTTCTTTATTTTCTTCTCACACCCATAAGAATACAATGGAACCATCATTTCAACAAACTGTGCCTCTACAATGTTGTTGTAAGCTGGGACAATTTGCATGTTGGCCATCTTCAAATTGTTATGTCTAATGAATCAATGAGTGTTCAACCCTAATATATAAAGTCTCTGTTCAGGATATGGATCATGCATGAACTTTAACTAAACTCATAATCCATTTATCAGATTCTATTAAAAAGAATCACTTTTTCTTTCTCTTTTTCTTTCTTTTGGTTTTCCTTTAGAATTGAGATCTTGTTACTGTCAATGGGTGTATCATAATTAAGAGGGGTAATTAATTAGGGTTTGATTAAGGAAATTGAAATCATGGAGTGTGACATGGATGAGTGCAAAGTTGTGTCAGCAAGGGTGTGTTGGTTAAAAAAAAGTAGATGCATTGCATTCAGCTTTTCTTGTTGGAAATTGGAAAATCTTGGAGTTTGGTTCTCACGTGGGATGTTTTCCTTACCAAAGAAGAGAGTAATAGAATTCCAATACTTCCAAATTATTCATTTTTTTACTATTCTTTTCAATATTTCTTTAATCAAGGTAGAATGTACTTTCCTTTTTTAACTTCCAACTTTTTATGACTTTTTTTTATACTTTGATAACATTTTTAGTTGGTAATTAGAGACTCTAACCTTAATTTAAATATGTGATAATTGTTGGTACCATAGAACCATATTAATTAATTCCATGCACATGCAATTGTCGCTTCATTTGTGATGAAGCACACATACACATACACATAAACCAAAACTCTTTTGTTGCAAACATAATAAAGCATTGCATATGCATATGCTTGCCTTAATTTTAAATTCGTAATATTAATCAGGGTTTGCCTAACTGCTTTTATTATGGAGTTAGATGGTTTACATGATTAATTTTTTTATTGAATAGGCATGCTATATATTGTTCATGTTATTCTTCAATTAAAAGTTAAAAATTCATTTTAATAATTTATATTGTTCTCTTATGTTATCCTTTTGTATATGGATTCACTTCTAATCTTTTCACTATGTCTTAGCTATGATTTGAGATTAGTTACATATCTTTCAATCCTACATGTTTTTTAAGCAAAGATACTTGTCATAACATTATGATACATAAGTCAATAATGTATAAGTGATAGTAAAAACATCAATAAATAAAGTTGATGTTATACCTTATAAATACTGCTCTTTACTTATATTATTCTCGTAAGCCTCTTATCTACATGGACTTAGGTTAAGTATGTTAGGTTTGGTCTAGAGTGTTGTAGAATTTTTCGATCTCATATCAGTTTTAATCTAATGATAACTATCTTCATTATCTTAAACACTATATATCTATCATTTGATCATACACATAAATATGTCTAAATCTTTTTATGAAAATAAATTTGTAATTGGCTTCACATTGTATATTCACAATTTTATAAGATAAGTTAAATTCACCTTATTAATACAATATCAAAGAAATTTAGTAAACATATCATATTATCTACTTTTGAATTATTATCAAACCACCTTACAATTTTTTGTGTTTTTATGTACGTTCTCTTCTTCTTCTTTTTTCATAAGTGCTAATTAAATTTAATTATAAACCATTTAAATTCTTTACTAAGAAGCCAATCCAAATAAATGGTTAACACCCATGAATAAATAGTATAATAAATTGTTAAAAAATATTTTTAAAATTAAATATGTTTTAATTCTTAAATTTTGACGCAAACTTAAAATTTATTATTATCCGAAATTTTGATACATTTTGATCTTAAAAACTTTAAAATTGAATTAATATATTTCTTTTAACTTTAAAATGAATGAAATCGATATAGTCATTTTAACCAAACTATGTTATATTTTTTTGACATGTCAAATGTATTTCATGATAACATTTAAGTTGTTTACCTTGTTTGACATATTCTCACTTAAATGTTTATTGAAAAACATGATACATTTAACATAATTAAATTTAAAAAATTATATTAATTTATTTTTAAAATTTGAAAATCAAAATATGCTATAATTTTTTAATGAAAATGAATTCTTTGCATAAAAGTTTAGACACTATTTAACCCAAATATTTATTATATAGAATAACATCAATTTAATATTTTAAAATAATTATAAACATACAGTAATATGAACACATTGAATGTTTCATAAGAAACTTTATTTGACTCCTTTCCGTAATTGTTGATTTTATTGGACTCGTTTCCATATGTGCTAATTTTATTTGACTATCTTTTGCTCTATCTAACTTTGAGAGGATAAATATCTTTATAAAAAATTGAGATATCTTATGATATATTATTTAAATATTTTCTTTTGGAACCAATTAAAATTTTATAGGTAACTAAATTATTTAAAATTAAAACAATCCAAGTTATATTTATAAAATAATAATTTAAGTTTCTTTTACTATTAAATTTATGTTTCTTTTTATCTTTGTATTTTCTTTTTAGATTAATTTTAGTCGTAAGGTTACTTTAATTAAGATAGAAATATTAATTAAATTATTTTTGATAAATCAATTGAAAGATATATTTTGATAGACATGAATTGAAAATAAGACAAAAAAATGTAGTAATATGTTATAAATAATTTTAATAATAATATGTAACATTTTATTTTTAAAACTATTAAATAAGAATATATATATATATATATATATATATATATATATATATATATATATATATATATATATATATATATATATATATATATATATATATATAAGTTAAAGCAAGACATAAATTATACTATTATAGTTATCCAAAATAACATATTAGTATATGAGTTGTTTTACATAATTGAAAGGTTATAAGTCTTGTGGATTCTATGCGTTCAACTGTTTGTTTGTATCACTGCTCTTCCTTCACTTCGTTTGATCATGTTGGGAGGTTACTTTCCGAAGGTACTTCGATGCCAAAATCAGTAAAGATTTGATAAACTTAATAATAAATGTGTAATAAATGTAACCAACTTACCTCACTACCTCAAACTTGTATTTATAGATTTCGGAATGAGTTTCAGATTAACATCGACCTAATCACAACCCAACTGATAGTGATCATGTTTTGGCTTAAGTTAATCATCATCAATCTTAATTATTGTTGTAAAGATGATCGTTCAATCCGTGTATCCAACCGACCGGTCTCTGGGTAGTTTACTGCATGTTCATGACTGTGTGGACCGTCCGGTCATAGGCTAACTAGACGACTATCAATACAGTTTCCATGATCCTATATCTATCTAGTTGCATCACCTTCTTCCTAAGGTAACTTAACTCATGTATCCTTTTATGCTCATACCAATGACTAATATTCATCACAAAAGAAAAATACACAAACAAAACATACCACAAACATATGCGAGGGTAAACTAAATTGGAAAAGAAATATCACACACTAATGAATCAAGTTGTATCACAATACAATAAACTAAGTTGTATCACAATACAATAAACTTAAATCATTCATATTATTATTACAGTCAACATAAACAAACCATCAAGCATTCAGAGAACACACATTTCACAAACAAGGTAAAACTAGACTTAATTATCTAGATACATGCATTGACACCAAATTTACTGTAGACATGCACTTGTGGTTGCCTTTACTACTCTGGAAAAACATTGTCAATGGGTATCATCCTACTACTCACAAGGTTAGTCCCCTTTGCGTCTTAGGCAATTATCCTTCATTTAGACTAGGACATCTTGCTCACCATATATATGAGTGTGAATGCTTATTCGAGTGTCATGATATCTCCTTGCTTGAATCCATACATAAATGCATAAACTAAAGAAACATATATCAAAAGGATTTCCTCCATGGAATCCCTTACATTCTCATTAGTTCATACTTCATCATCATACATACTTTAGACTTCATACCACAGATTCTCAAGTATATTACACAAACTTAATAACACATAGAAATTGTGTTGGAATTTTAAAAATAAAGCTGCAACTCGAATAAAACTTAGAAAATTATGTTCTTGGATTCAAATTAGAGGTAATTGAATCAAGAACACAATGCAAAAAGAATAAACCAAATTAGGTAATTATGGAAACAATTATACACTAAATAAGAAAAAAAGGTCAAAGTTGTCAACAACCTAACTACTAGAATCTTACGTGAAAAATTGTTCTAACTACATACCTTGAATCAAAGACATGAAGGGTGAAAGTGAAGAACAATATTTAGGATCAACTGTAAAAATTTCAGCTCGATTGGATGGTTAATGAAGCAAGAATCCGAATTTTCTCAAGATGATCCATAATAGAAAAATCCTACTTGCCCAACAAGAGGATGGCTCGCCAAACGAGTAAACCTCTTTAGAATCTCGACAAATTTGATTTTTGGCACTCGCCCAAATGAAAACAGGCTTGCCCAACGAGTCTTCATATCACACTATCTCAATATCTGTGTTTTCCAGACAAATTCAACCACACAAACACCCAAATTTCACATTTCATACCTCACACAAGTCATAATTGCATCAATTTCATGTATAAACAATTTAGTTAACTAAGTCTATTTACAGAACAAATATGAGAAAACCTCCAAATTTTCAACACTATTTAAAGTTATGCCAATTAGGTTTCATGCATCTCAACTTAAAATAAAAAACCAACGATGATACATCTTGAATTCACAAACACGACTTATCAATTTACAGGCAAAATATATAACATAAAATTGAACCAAAATTAGCTTCCCCCACCTTAATTGATGTCATTTAAGTCCCTCAACATAGGTCCAAATCTCATTCTCATAAAATCTCGATCAACACACACTAGAAAGTCAAACAAATGATCTGAGCACAATGATGGATTCACCAGCATGATGAGAGTCCATTGGGATGAAAATGGATCACATGCAACCCAGATATACACTAAAAAAGCAAAAATCACATATTGGGCTCATAGAAACATGATATAACAAAACTTACTCTAATTATGAGTTTGACCGGATAGAATGGAAGAATTATCCGCATGAATTCCAACATCAATATCTACTTAGAGAAAGATGAGATTTAAGTGAGATATTAAAAGAAGAATATGATAATAGTAGAAGAGGTTTCTAAGAGATGAAAGAAACTTTTTATGTGTTGACTTACTATGATGTTATAAGGAGAGTATTTTAAGAATCTCACGTAATCATAATCATAATTGACATTAATTAAAAATAATTTTCATTGAAGTTAATCAAGAAAGAAAATGTTTATTGAAAAAACTTTGACAAATTTTAACAAAAAAAAATCTCAATGAATTAAAAGTATATTAATATTTTTAGTTGCATTTATTTATATTTAAATAATTATTTTATATATAATAATAATGAAAATATTCTATTCATATAAAAAATAAAATTTTTGATAAATTTAAATGAGTTATATAAAATATCTTGAAAAAAATAAAATAATTTAAAATGAAATCATTAAATTTAAATTTAATGTATTTCTTAAAAAATGAAAATTTTCACCAGTAAGAGAAAACGATAGATTTCATCTGGAAATTTCTCTCTAGCTTCTTCCATGATCCCAGGTAACTGAACTGAACTCAAGATAATTTTGTTGTGCATCTTCTAAAAATTCTCTTTCTCCCCACCTTTAGACAATTTTTCTATGATCAAATATCATCACACATTTTTTATAACCAGAATCGCCCACATTTATTTTTATAATCTCCTTCAAGTTAATTAATTGATCTCTATTATAGTTGTACTGTTTTTATAAATAATTCGAGAAATATTAGTAATATATATATATATATATATATATATATATATATATTAAAAGTTTTGAATATTGATAAAAAAAAAGTGTTAAATGTGCGACACGAGATGCATTATTGTGTAAACACAGATTCTATTGTTAGCAACCTCGAATAATTGTTAACACATGATTTTATAATTTTCATTACGAATTAATCTCTTATAAGTTACAATCATTGAGTTTGATTTACTTCAAAAAGTTAAATTCTCATGATATTATTTAAGAAAAAAACTGATATATCTTTAAAAATTGGATTTGTATACTCTGTGGTTTGATAAATAAGTTAAATAAATAATAAATTTTATTAGAATAGAATTCAAATAATATAAAAGTCTAATTTAATCATATAAAATCAATTTAATAAAATTTATATTTATTTATATAATATAAATTTATTTTTATTTATAGTGGATGTGAGATTTTTCGCATGACGTATAGCATTTCATTCCTCTTCCCACAAATATAATATTGTTAATCATACCACCATCTTTTTTAACTAAGATTAATAAAAATAAGTCAATAATAAAATAAAATCAATTTTCATATTAATCTTATAATACCAATTTTATATTAATCTCATAACTTTACATAAAGAAACAAAGTAAGAAAAATATGATCAGAAAGATAATAATCAAATTATCCACTTAATAGAAAAATTAAATAGCAAAAACTCAATTAAAAATAAATTTTTTTGAACATTTAATAGACAAAAATTTTAATAAAAAATAATTAAAAATAATCATATTTATTAAGAATTTAAACTTGATTAGGGATAATAATTATTAAAAGATGAGATCAGTTTACATCATAATTATTTATAAGATGAGAATAAATTAATTTGATTTCTAATTAATATAAAATCTCTAAATAAAGACAATAATGAAATATTATAATATTTACATAAAGTGTATTATTAAAAATATGTATGACTTGAGTGAAATATATATAAAATCTCTAAATAAAAACAATAATTTAAATATATATTTACATAAAGTGTATTATTAAAAATATGTATGACTTGAGTGAAAGACAGAAATACTATAGTCCACATACTTTTAGTGGAACATATTTAATAGTATAAAACATAATAATTCCTTTCAGAGAACATGGAGAATTTCTGTCCGTTAGGTTTCAGTAGTTGGACAAGTTATTAGCTAGATACAATGCATCACATCATTTCCAAATTATTGTTTCACAAATGTAATTTTTAGTATATATATTTTTCTTCATCGTATTCCTCATGCAATAAAATAAAATATAAATTTTGAGAAATTGATACACTTTGTTTGATAATTAAGGAAGGAGAATGTGGAACAATGCAAGATTGGTCTCTTACATTTGGGAGCAAACAAGAAAGAGAACGTGAGTCTCATATTTTTCTAATGATCTACGGACAAAAAAGTATACAATAGTAGAAAAGCATCTCTTTAACGCCCACATTACCCTTCGGTTTTTCGAAACCGAAAGCTTATTAAAATACGATGACATTTTTTTAGTTTTATAAATTTGATATAGTTTCAGTTAAGAGGGAATCAATACGTAAGGGATGTACTATTTCGATCCAATAAGTTTCCTGTATTAATACATACACTTATATAACCATCATTCACATGCATTCACACTTTTCAACCATATAATAAAATATAAGATACATCATTCTACTATTCACAAATAAACACAGTAAAGAAAACATTTAAAAAATTAATAAGAAAACCCAGACTTACTCACCTAGTAGGCGTGGTACTCAGAATAACGCTCAGTATTGACGTTCAGGCGAGAGACAGTGAACTCAACTGAAGACTCTGGTGCTCAGCGGTAAAAGTAGTGCTCAACGGTGGCTGCGACACTTGAATTTCCCCTCAACGTTGGCGCTTAGGCGTCAGCCAGAGAACTCCACAACAAGGTTAGCACTCAGCGGTAGAAATGGTGCCTAGCGCTGGCTGCGATTCTTCTTTTGTGCACTTTTCCTACTTCTCTTGACTCCAACTCCTTGCTACTTTAACTTCTTTCATCCAATTCATATTAGTTCCTGCCAAAACAAGGAAAACCAAGTATAAAACCAATAATACTACCTTTAACTCTCTTATTCTCTCAACTAAATCAAAAGCATGATTTCAAGCTAGTTTCTAAGTCATAAAGGGTGTTTTTAGTGTCAAAATTAAGTATAAAAATAATTGTATTTCAACCGTTATCAGTTACCCACTTTCTCCTTCTACAAATCAGACTTTTCACTTGACAGTTTTTTCGAAAAATGCCTACTACCTTGGTTCTCTGACCAACCGAGGCAAAAGGCTTTGCAAAATCTCTCTGAAAGCACTAATGTCCACTGACAAACCTCTGAAAAAGACATACTGTCTTGGTTCTGCTGAGAACTGAGGCATTATGTCCTGCCAGCAACTGACATCCTCTGAAATTAAACGTTTGATATCCGTTTGTCAACTTCTATTGTCTCGATTCTTTGGGAACCGATGCCATAGGTCCTTTCTTCCTCGGTTTAACCGCGGACCAAGGCCCATAGTTTGAACATATTTTCCAAATTGCTATTTTCTGAAAGGTTTAGGCATCAATTGCATTTCCAACCGAGGCAGTAAGGGGCTTATTGCCTCGGTTTTCTACTTAACCGAGGTAATATCCTTTTTAGGGGTTACATTTCCAAAAACGTAAAAAAGTTTCTTCTCACATGAACAACCTTTCCTTTTCCCCACGAGCACATAACATTGTTTCTCCCTCGCGCAAATTGAGTTTCGTTTCCCTCCACTTTCGCCACCTCTAGCACCGTCGTCGTCTCCACTATTTGTTGTCGTTGTCGGCAACTTCTGTTCTTGCTGGCATGGTTGTCCCTTATGTTTTCTTCGCATGGTACGTTTTTCAGACCTCCTCAATTTTTGTTCAATTTTGTCTATGTGTTTGATAGTAAAATAATTTGAGATTGATATAATGGTAATAGGGATGAAAATGGTAGTGTTATTTGTTGATGAGAATCCATACAAAGGGAGAGGGGGTTTAGCCATATGAATTGTAAAAATATGATGATAATGTAAATTAGTGTATAATAAAGATTAAATTAAATTGGTTGATAATGTAAATTGATGTATAATTTTGAATTAGGGATATAGAAATTAGGGGAATAAAGTTTTGAATTGTTTGTATTAAATTGGTTGATAATGTAAATTGATGTATAATATTGAATTAAGGATATAGAAATTAAGGGAATAGAATTTTGAACTATTTGTATTAAATTGGTTGATAATGTAAATTGATTGATAATATAAATTGGTGTCTAATTTAACATTAGGGATATAAAAATTAGGGAATTCAATTTTGAATTGTTTGTATTAAATTGGTTGGTTTGGTGATGAAATAAACTTTAAGCTTAGGCTCATCATTTAATGATGAGACAACTTAAATGATGGAGAGGCTCCTAAATACTCCATGTACCCTAGCCTTCTCCTTCACTTATAAAAGGAGAGACACCCTTTTGTAATCCTTAGAACTTGATTTAATGTAAAGTCTTTTTGCCAAAATTGCAAGACTTCTGTTCTTGAGTTCACACCTTATGAAATTGTCTTCTTCTAGACTTCTTTATACCTTCTCCTTCATGGTTGGCCTAACCTCCTCGAAGGACATCTACCAAGACCATACAACACCAACATCTTCATCTCTTCATCTCTATTTACTTCCACTACTATCATTGTTCATACGGAGTCCACCCTTTGAAGAAGCTTCATCAACACACTTGGAAGATCATCTTATGTTTAATGAGCATCCTCAAAGAAATCTCCATCAGGTGTCAATTTTAGATGTTAGTTGATTTGATTAAGAACTTTCAGAGTTTTGTGTGACATGTATTTTGTTTGACTTTCTTGGTGAATCTACAATAAAGCTTTCAAGATTTATTGATACTCTTGAAGAAGTTTGTTGATGAACCATACAAGGAGAGGTTGAACTATAATTGATGTTATTTCGAAGTTGAAGCCAAGAGGGTGATGAAGAAACAAGCATAGTGGTTGACACCAATATTTTAACAACATTTTAGCTTGAGCTAAAAGAGTTAAGCGCATTTCTACAAAGTGTCGATGTTTGCTTTTTGCTTTACCATTTTAAACTAAGGTATATAGACATGTGTGTTTAAAGATAATTCCATATTTTCGAACTAATGTTGAGATAGGCAAGTACTTAGTTCACTGTATGAGTAATTTTTTTTTATATTTGTCTCAAACATCAACGAGTGTTTTGAAATGATTAGTGGCCTAATCTCCTGTGCCACACATCTTCTTTTAAAAGACCCGGAAAATTTGAACATACTTAATTTGAGGAAGGTGTAACTTCAATCTTATATAGACCATCTTCAAGCTTTCCTTTGAGCATCACCAGATCTGTTTGCTTGTTCTTCACAAAAAGTACCAAAAGAGTAAAAAACAATATCTTCTGTTATTAGTCACCATTTTAGACACACTTAGGAAATTCCTAATAATCTTGGACACATACAACACATTATATAGAGACAAATCTTTTAACTATGCATTACCTAGATGAATAATGTTAAGTTTACTCCTATTTGCAAAAATAAGAGACTTTTTACCATTATAGTTTTCTTTTGTGCCAAATTTTGCTTATTATTGGTAACATGATGACTAAATCCAGTGTCTACATACCACTAGTGTTGCCAAAATGGGCCACCTGACACGGCCTGACCCGACTCACTAGCGCTTGGGGACTTAGTGAGCCAACCCAACCTGGTTCACTTATTAAAGAGCCCAAAAAATTCAAACCCACTGGTCCACCATGGGTTAGTGGGTTAAATGGGTTGGCTCACTGACTCACTTAATTACAAGTTTTTTTTTCTTCCCAAAAAAAATAACACATTTTTTTTCTAATTGAAATCTAAATAAAGTTTAATACAAATGATGTTAATAATATAACTTAAAAATAATAAATTGGATGGGTTGGTGAGCCAACCTGGCTCACCATGGATTGTTAATCCAAAAAAATAACAAATTTTGTAATATAATAATATAACTTAAAAAAATTTGGGTAGGCTGGTCAGCTACCCAACTAGTCATAGGTTCAACTTGGGTGAGCCAGATTCTTAGTGGGTCGAGCTCAAAATTGGCCCGTATCAAAATTTCAATTTTTTTTAAACCCAACTCGGGCCGAACCCGTGGTGGGCAGAGTTGGGTTGAACCCATTTTGACATCACTATATACCATGAAAGATCTTCAACCACCTCGGGAGTAGCCATCAGTGCACTTGAGGCTTGGTTGTTCGATGAATTTGGCATAACATTACAATCAAATATGTTCAATAGATTGAACTCGTGTGACCTTTTTTATCACAAAGTTAATGCACAAGTTTATTTCCACTACTCCTTCCCCACTTCCTTCAAATCTACTTCTGCCACCTTTGTTGTTGTAATATGAACAGCCTTTCCTTCTGCCATTCTTGAGTGGCTTATTGTCAAATTTGCTAGCGGTAGGTAGTAGCATGGCTAAGATTAACACATTATGTTTGATATGTATTAAGTTGTTTGAGTCTACTTTCAAACGTTAATAAATGTGTTTGTAATTTAATCCAGAACGCAATCTCTTTATCATTCAGAAGAGTGACAATTGATGTATATTATGTATCAAGCCCGCTCAAAATATGAATTGTTAGTTTAGGCTTTTTTACGAATGTAGGCAGATTTCAAACAAAAATTACGAAAATAGAAATATTTGAAAAAACTTTATGAAAATAGGCAAGTCGTGCAACCCCCACATGATTTCAAATGAAGAAGCGCTTCATGTGACTTCGTTGTAACACCATTGAAAAGTGGAAGTTAGCCACCCCCTGACGACTTTAATACGAAAGTCAATCACACTCTTCACGACTTCAATAATGAGGTTGACCACCCTAGTTTGGGCTGAAACGATGAGTTTAGTCAGATTTTATAGAGCTCGACCAAGATGAAGTTAAGCTCGACGAGACTCCACAGAGCTCGGCCTAATGATGTTGAACCCGACAATGTACACCAGCTATCAACTAATGGCGGTGTCACAGACATGAGCCTTGGACCAAACTATGGGTTTAATTATAGAAATCCCAAAGTTTGAAACCTTGGCCACCCACTCATCTTCCAAGAATATGTTTGTGGTTTTCACGTCGTTATGGATGATCCTATATGTTTTAGCGCAACAATGGAGATAATGAAGCGCTTACATTGCTTTGGTACAAATTTGCAAGCGTCACTTCCATGGAAACAAAGGTTTGTTGCTATTGTAGAGATGGTCACATAGGATGTCATGTGTCATGCAACTACAGACCAAGATAAACTCCTCCTTGCTATTGTAATAACCGATGAGTGAAACAAGATTGCGATGGCAGAGCTGCAAGAGCAACTTGATCTCCTTCAGAAACTCTCTTCAACACCCTGCTTTAAATTTGGTTTGTGGCAATTGATAGCCATCTTCATCTCGTTCAGGAACGTTTTAAGACCATTTGAATCCAGTCTAAAGTGCTTAAGAGCCACCGACATGAAAATTCTACCTATAATGCCCTTGCACATGTGGCAAAATCCCCTGACACCAACGACGATAGCATCGTCAAAGTTGTTGGTGGAGGTTTTGATCTCGACGAGGGAGAAGAACTGACAAATGAACATGTTGGTTAACAGTTATTGTACATTGTTTAATAGTTGGTGTACATTGTTAGGTTAAACATCGTTTGGACGAGCTTTGTTGAGTCTCGTTGAGCTTAACTTCATCTTGATCGAGCTCTATAAAACTTGGCCGAGCTCTATAAAACTAATTGAGCTCATCATTTCAGTCCAGATTGGCTGACCCCACTATTGAAGCCGTGAGGGGTGTGGTCGACTTCCGTTTTGAAGTCATCAAGGGATGACCCACTTCCACTTTTTAATGGTGTCCGAGCGAAAATTGTATGGAGGGCAAACAACTTCTTCATTTGAAGTCATGTGGAGGTTACACAACTTGTCTATTTTCATATTTTTTTTCAAACTTGCTTATTTTCGTAGTTTGTGTATGAAATTTGCATACATCCATAAAACAATCGTTAGTTTAGATTGAGAAATTAGGTTACCTTCTAGAGCAAGGTTTTCAACAATAGACTTCATAGTTTTCAGATATTCATCAATCTTCATTCCTCCTTTGTCTTCTTTTCTGTAACTCAGCTTTGTAGTAGACAACCCTTGATCATGTATACGCACCTGAAATTTCTTTTGCTGCATCCCACAATTCTTTCAACCCTTGATCTTGTATACACACCTGGAATTTCTTTTGCTACATCCCACAATTCTTTCTATAACTCATAATGTTTTATACCATCCCAAAAAGTAATTGATCATTTGAGACCCATTCTTCAAATTTTGGGTTTGGTACTTTTACTGAATTGCTTAGAGTGATTCTTGGCATGAATTCTAGAGGGCAAGGCTTGTTGCCAAGAACATGGCCATCTATTTTTTGACCTTTGATGATGAGCATGATCATAGTTTCCAATAAAAGATTGTTGATAAAGGGAGCTTTGTACAACATATCCCATATCTAATATATGTGTTTTTTATATGACAAAAAAAAATGTTTTATAATTTCTTGCACAACAAAATGGCAAAACTGTTGCTTGATTATATCTGTGATTGTGCTTGGACTATGTGATATATGCATGAATTAATTTATTACTATGTTTGCATAATCTGTTAAATTCATCATATATCAGTATATGCTTAACAGAGGCAAAACATCAAGTTTTAACCGATTAAATTATGTGTATAATCTATTAAAACTCGTGGTTATGCTTGTACATGTTTACTAATATCATTGAAGTGCAATGAATGAAAAAAGTTTTCAATATTTTATTAAGTATGAAACTTAACCGATTATGTTATTTTCCTAATCGGTTAAACTACGTTTTATATGAAAACCTTTTTCTTGAAAAATCATAACTATCTCTCGCAACCGAAGTCGCGACGGGACGACGATCCAAAAAAAAGAACGGGTTTTTGAAAAAAGAGTTTTGGAGTCGCCACTGTAGTTTATACTGGAAAACTACAGAAAAACCATAAAAGGTAAGGCAAGGTCTACGAAAACCAGATTTTAGGTTCGGAAGCCGGTTACGTGTAGGAAAGGTATTAACACCCTACAACGCTACTCAAGGCAATACCTTTAATTAAATACGCAAATGTGATGTGGTTTTCAAAATGTTTAATTTCCCCTAAAATTGAAACTCTAAAGAAACAAAAGTATTTTTTTTTATTTTTTTGTACCCGACAAGGATTGACCTTGCTCCTACATATTCTCAAAATGAGAAATCAAGACTACGTAGTTCTAGCTAAAATATTGTTTGTTTGTTTGAAAATATTTAAAATTAGGTATATTTTTATAAAAAAAAAGGAAAAGGTTTTTAGCACAAGGCCGACGCGAACGGTCGCAGTTTACTTTGACCTTTTAAAACATATTTTGATTATTTTTGTGAAAGAAGGGGAAAAGGCTTTAAGCACAAGGCCTATGTAAATGGTCGCACATGTGCTTTAATCTTTTAAAACATATTTTTATTATTTTTGTAAAAGAAGGGGAAAAGACTTTTAGCACAAGGCCTACGCAAACGGTCGCACGTGTGCTTTAACCATTTAAAACATATTTTTATTATTTTTGTAAAAGAAGGGGAAAAGACTTTTAGCACAAGGCCTTCGCGAACGGTCGCACGTGTGTTTTAACCTTTTAAAACATATTTTTATTATTTTTGTAAAAGAAGGGAAAAGGATTTTAGCATAAAGCCTAGGTGAACAGTCGCACGTGTGCTTTAACCTTTTTAAAACATATTTTTATTATTTTTGTGAAAGAAGGGGAAAAAGCTTTTAGCACAAGGCCTACGAGAACGGTCGCACGTGTACTTTAACCTTTAAAACATTTTTAGGTATTATTTAAAAGAAAGAAAAAAAAGGTTTCCAGCACAAGGACGACGCATGCGGCCACACATGTGCTTAACCTTTAAAACATATTTTTGTATATTTTTTGATAGAAAGGAAAACGGTTTCCAGCACAAGGACAACGTGTGCGGTCACACGTGTGCTTAACCTTTAAAACATATTTTTGATATTTTTTAATTATTTTTAAAAGAAAAGGTATTAAGCATCAGTACGACGCATGCGGTCACACGAATGTTTAACCCTCTTTTTTAAAATTATTTTTGTTGTTTTTAATATTTATATAAAAAGTAGATAAATATTTAAAGCGGAAAAAAAGAAAAAAAAAATAAAACAAAACAAAATAGAATAAAATAAAACAAAATAAAATAAAAAGAAATAAAATAAAATAAAATATAAACAAGAGAAAATAAATAAAACAAAGTAAAAAGAGAGGATAAAAATAATAGAAAAAAGAAAAAGAAAACCAAACAAAATTTTTTTTTTTTGAAAGAAAAATAAATTTATATGAAAATTATCTTTGCCCTGTCATTTTTGTTTTATTACTTCTTCTTTACTTTAGATATTTTTGTTTAATTACCCGGAAGAAATTGGGTATTGACAGCTGCCCCTCTTTACTTAGATTTTACTAGATAAGATGACAAACAAAATTTTTATATTATCATAGTAAAAGATAAGTAAAGATAGAAATACTAATTTCGTTTGGGTTTCAAAGAGAAAGAGGGAGAATAACAACCAATTCAAGTATACAATGACCAAATTCAGGAAGGAAGTTACAATGCAGCAAAGAGCTTGACCAATGCTCAAAGAGAGACGATTCACCAAAACGAAAATCTGGACTTGACCATTGTCTAGCAGAGAGCCAATATCGCAGAAGAAAACTCAAATTCGATCATTACCAAGCAGAGGGCCGATAACATAAAACTAAAACCTCGATTTAACCATTGCCTTGCAGAGGGCCCATATTGCAGAAGAAAAATAAAATTCGACCATTGCTAAGCAGAGGGCCGATAGCAAAACTAAAACCTAGATTTGACCATTGCCTTGCAGAGGGTCGATATCGTAGAAACTAAAGATGCCAGTTAAAACTGGGCTTGAGAGAAATGAGGTGTGCAAACCTCGTGAAGGGTGTACCAACCTTATCGACGAATGAGATGAGGTGTAACAACCTCGCGGAGGGTGTACCAACCCTATAGACGAATGATAATGGTGTGAGGTGTACCAACCTTGTGGAAAGGGTGTACCAACCCTATGGATGAATGATAACGATGTGAGGTGTACCAACCTCGTGAAAAGGGTGTGCCAACCTTATGGATGAATGATAATGATTTGAGGTGTACCAACCTCGTGAAAAGGGTGTACCAACCCTATGGATGAATGATAATGATGTGAGGTGTACCAACCTCGTGAAAAGGGTGTACCAACCCTATGGATGAATGATAATGATGTGAGGTGTACCAACCTCGTGAAAAGGGTGTACCAACCCTATGGATGAATGATAATGATGTGAGGTGTACCAATCTCGTGAAAAAGGTATACCAACCCTATGGATGAATGATAATGATGTGAGGTGTACCAACATCATGAAAAGGGTGTACCAACCCTATGGATGAATGATAATGATGTCAGGTGTACCAACCTCGTGAAAAGGGTGTATCAACCCTATAGATGAATGATAATGATGTCAGGTGTACCAACCTCGTGAAAAGGGTGTACCAACCCTATGGATGAATGATAATGATGTGAGGTGTACCAACCTCGTGAAAAGGGTGTACCAACCCTATGGATAAATGATAATGATGTGAGGTGCACCAACCTCGTGAAAAGGGTGTATCAACCCTATGGATGAATGATAATGATGCGATTGATGGGTTCAACCATTGTCTTATAGAGGTTCGAAAAAAAAGAAAAACTTGAGCTTGGGGTGTCAGGTAAACTGAACTTGTAGGCTAATGTGAAAATTGGGCTTGGGGGCCAGTGCAGAAACTGGGCTTATGGGCCAGTGTAGAAACTGGGCTTAGGGGCCAGTGTGGAAAGTGGGCTTTAGGGGCCAGTGTAGAAACTGGGCTTGGGGGCCAGGTGAAACCGGGCTTTCAAATTTTGGTATTCATGAAATTCATAATTTTGTGAAATGCTTTTGTAATTTTGACAAAAATTTGGTTTTTGAATAAACATCAAGGTGTTGAAACCCATCATTACAAAGTGTAAAATCTTGATGCAGGATCAAGGTATCAAGACCCCAATATGAGAGAAAGAGCTTGATTGACATGAAACAATAACTTGAAAGAGAAAATTTGAATGTTATCCTTTTTTTGTTTTTGAATAAGGATTCGATAACCATTCATATGAATGAAGAGGGTTTCGATTAGAAAAAACTTTTTTTTTGGAACTGATGGCAACTTATGTTATGCACACATGAATACATTTGCTTTGTTTTTTATTTCCTTTCGCTTGGGTCAATTGTCCTACTTGCAATCATCAAACTGGTCTTTATTTTCAAAGTTTCGAAAAGTGAGGAATGTCATACATCCAAGGTCTAAACTTTGAGATTATTACATTTTGACTTTTCTTCTAAGACATCAGTGCACACATGCTTGAATTTATTGGCAAGAGGATGGTTTTGAAGAGAATGAGAGTTATTTAGAATTTATTTTAGAAGGCTGGGACAAGCACATGGGCGCTACAATTCTCAAAGGAGATGTAATATATGAGTGTCAAGACAAAACACGATATATACCAAAAACTTTTGCCTCGGTCTAGTGTTTGAGAAAATAAGTTGGGGTTTGGATCCATGAAAATTAGGGTGAAAATTCAAGGGAGATCCGTAAAGCTGCTCCCGTCTTGAGATTATGGGTTGATGTATTTCAGGGCGAAGACGCGTGGTGAGATCCACAAAGCTGCCCCAGTTTTTTCTTTGGCATAGGGTTCTGTTTAGTGGAAAGAAGGGTGTTGTTTGGAAAAGGTAGTGGGTATGCAAAGGATTGGATAAGAGGATGGACCCAATTGTTTTTTTTTCGCACGCTTCTGGTTAGATGGTAGGGTGACCCCCTCTTCCTGAGACATTACATTTTCTTCTTCTTTTTCTTTTTTTTTTCTGTTGTTTTCGCTCATTCATTTTCAACTTCTTTTTTCTTACAACACAATGAAAGTCAATCATCTTATCGCAAAATTAAGCTTTATGAAAATTTGAGCAATCATTATTCAATATATGTGGGTTTTATTAAGCTTGTAATGTGGCTAGGGGCTAAAAGGTATTGAAAGAAAGGATATAAAAGCCCAAATGAGTTTTGTCAGTTATTATTTGAAACAAGGGTTATCAACTATTTGACTTTTTTTTAGCACTCTATTTTTTCTCGAACTTTGATTTTCACTCTTTTTGTTCAACATCACTTTGTGATTTCTTTTTGTTTTTGTTTTTTTTTTGTGTTTTTTTTTTCGTTTATTGTGGTATGGATTGATGAAAAACTCTTCATTTGATAATTGAGTCCTCATTATTTGCACCAAGTTGACTCCTACCTGATGACAACCCTTACTTGGGAAATTTTTGAAAAAGAATTTATTTTTTACTTAAACGGGGTGACAATGGATATATATTTTTTTTTTAGATAAATACAAGAAAGCCACACATAATTTTGAACTCTGATTGCTTTATTTTCAAAAGATTAACTCTACGACTAGATGACCTCAACATAAACCGTGTTTTTTTCTTCCTAGACCGCCCTTTTGGGTTTTCAATCTAGAGGACTTATTCTCTTTTTAAAAGTTTTTTTTCTTGGCCTCGATGGATTCAAGGATCACCCAACTAGCACAAGCGAAAATAAATTTGGTCAGGCCAATCTACCCCAGTGTAAAGGTTTACTTTGTTACTGAGGACAGTGACAGTGTTTGTTGGGGAAGATTCTTTATTTTGGAAAAGTGAAGGGTGAAGGTTTTCAAGCAACATGTGCACAAACGTCTCGAGAGAAACGTCAAACTGTTATTTTTGATGAAATATTTGACCTTAGAAAAATCTGACATTACAACTTTTCTTTTTTATTTTTGATTTTTTGATGTTTTTTGATATTTTCGGAAAACAAGAGTTTGACTATTCGCAATAAAGACAAGTGACTCAAGATATGCACAAGGTGCGTGATTTTATTAAGTGAAAATGAGGGTTAGAAGGCTGCACACATCTCCCTTTGTGCCCTAAATAAGGTTCGTCACTTAAGATTCAAGGTTAGGTACATGTAACCTAACAAGGATGGTTCCCTAAGCCTAAAGGTCGATGGTCACTAGAGCTATGACCCTCTTCATAGCATCCCCACAACAATCGAGTAATCAACTAGATGTGAAGACACAAATGAAAAGAACAAACTTTAGTTGAGGTTCTCACGATAGCCAAACAAGAAGTATGTCCCAAGTGGCACCGCTACACAACCCCTCTATTTCTAAGTCGTACTCAGACCCGGGTATAGGGCCTCATTCATGATATGCATAATGTGTGTGTGTGAAGGGAGAATGCAATACATACCCCAAACTCTCACCTGCAAAACAACCAGAAAATTTTCCCAGGCAGATATAAGCATGTCATCTATCCTAGGGTTCAATATCCAACAAGCAAAACTATTCACATGCGATTATTTCAAATATCAAACAAAGGGAGACAAGAAAACACAAAGCAAAACCACATCAAATTCGCATATTTAATTAAATGGCACGACTCTCTAAAAAAAATTCCCCAGTGGAGTCGTCATCTGTCGCAATCGAAGTCGCGACGGGACGACGATCCAAAAAAAGAACGGGTTTTTGAAAAAAGAGTTTTGGAGTTGCCACCATAGTTTATTCTGGAAAACTATGGAAAAACCATAAAAGATAAGGCAAGGTCTACGAAAACCAGATTTTAGGTTCGGGAGCCAGTTACGTGTAGGGAAGGTATTAGCACCCTACAACGCTTGCCCGAAGGCAGTACCTTTAATTAAATGCGCGAATGTGATGTGGTTTTCAAAATGTTTAATTTCCCCTAAAAATGAAACTCTAAAGAAACAAAAATATTTTTTATTTTTTTTTGCCCGACAAGGATTGACCTTGCTCCTACGTATTCTCAAAATGTGAAATCAAGGCTACGTAGTTCTAGGTGAAATATTGTTTGTTTTTTTGAAAATACTTATAATTTGGTATATTTTTATATGAAAAAATGGGAAATGTTTTTAGCACAAGGCCGACGCGAACAGTCGCACGTGTGCTTTGACCTTTTAAAACATATTTTGATTATTTTTGTGAAAGAATGGGAAAAGGCTTTTAGCACAAGGCCTACGCGAATGGTCGCACGTGTGCTTTAACCTTTTAAAACATATTTTTATTATTTTTGTAAAAGAAGGGGAAAAGACTATTAGCACAAGGCCTACGCGAACGGTCGCACGTGTGCTTTAACTTTTTAAAATATATTTTTATATTTTTGTAAAAGAAGGGGAAAAGACTTTTAGCATAAGGCCTACGCGAATGGTCGCACGTGTGCTTTAACCTTTTTAAAATATATTTTTATTATTTTTGTGAAAGAAGGGGAAAAGGCTTTTAGCACAAGGCCTGTGCGAACGGTCGCATGTGTGCTTTAACCTTTAAAACACTTTTAGTTATTATTTAAAAGAAAGACAAAAAGGTTTACAGCACAAGGACGACGCGTGCGGCCACACGTGTGTTTTAACCTCTAAAACATATTTTTGTATATTTTTTGATAGAAAGGAAAAAGGTTTCCAGCATAAGAACGACGTGTGGCGTCACACGTATACTTAACCTTTAAAACGTATTTTTGATATTTTTTAATTATTTTTAAAAGAAAAGGTATTAAGTACCAGGACGACGCGTGCGGTCACATGAATGCTTAACCCCTTTTTTAAAATTATTTTTGTTGTTTTTAATATTTATATAAAAAGTAGATAAATATTTAAAGCGGAAAAAAAGAAATAAAATAAAATAAACCAAAATAGAATAAAATAAAATAAAATAAAATAAATTAAAGTGAAATAAAATAAAATAAAATATAAACAGGAGAAAATAAATAAAACAAAGTAAAAACAGAGGATAAAAATAATAGAAAAAAGAAAAAGAAAACCAAACAAAATCTTTTTTTAAAGAAAAATAAATTTATATGAAAATTATCTTTGCCCTGTCATTTTTATTTTATTACTTCTTCTTAACTCTAGATATTTTTGTTTAATTACCCGGACAAAATTGAGTATTGACACTATCATAATAGTCATATTTTTAATGTTGTGGCTTATTGAATATGTTTAATCGATTGCATGCACATTTTGATATGTTAAATCCTGTGCAAATGTAAAAGTGTTGAAGCTGAAGGAAATGCTTAACCGATTACATTAATTGCTCAATTAAAATGCGTCAGAGTTCAAAAATCTACAAATAGTCACATTGCTCTTTGTACTTTACAAATTTTATGATTCATATCTTTTAAAAATAACTTGTTGAGATTTTAATTGTAGGAGTGTCCTGAGATCTTCTAGAATCAAGATTGCTACATTCGGAAGAAATTCTCAAAGATTCTTACAAGAACAATTGGGCTTTCACTGCTGATCATATGTGTACTTCAAGGTGTACTTCTAGAGATCAGTTTCATCTACAATCAAGGTTGATTGTTTCCCTGTTGTTGCGACTAGGAAGAGGACTTGGTGAAGTTCTAGTGTGTTAATTTATTCAATTAGCTTAAATAGAAATTGATACAAACTGCTCATTCGAAAATAAAGGCACTACACAAGTAATTAAAGACTACAAAGTATGAATTACTACAAATTCAGAGAAAATGTAACGTCCCAATTTTCAATAGTATTAACACTATTATAGGATAAATCACACATCAATATAATAGAACAGTCATAAGAAAAGCATATATGAATTTTTACAGTTATCCAAGAGTAACCATAATAGTATAATATATACTAGAAGAGAAGATAAAACACTTATCAACAAAACAATTATTACACTTGAGAATGAAAGTGTAGATAGAAGTTTAACAAAAGAAACTATACACAGACACACACACGCAGACACACACAGACACACACAGACACACACACACACACACACACACACACACACACACACACACACACATACACACACACACAGACACACACACGCACGCACGCACGCACGCACGCACACACACACACACACACACACACACATATATATTCACACATATATATAAATTTGAGCGGGAGATTGAAAATTCATTCATTTTATCTTAGCGTGCCCTCTTCTCTTCTCAAACTTTTCTCGAACAAAGTTTGACGACCATCACATGTAATCTTTCTTTCATTTGATACAAATGCATGTTAATTAACTACTTTATGTATGATTTTCGTTTGTTTTGACCGATTATTTTCGTGTTCTTGTCCTTCATAGGCGCATTCTGATTTCTCTTTCACTGGTGACGATACTTTATTCCGATGAACCCACATTTTGAAGGTTAGTTTTCTTTTTCATTTTGAAGAACTTATTTGTTGAACTTGTTTATTGTTTTTTTTTTGTTGAACTTGTTTGTTGTTGTTGTTTGGTTGAACTTATTTGTTATTGTTGTTTGATTGAACTTGTTTGGTTTTGGTTATTGTTGTTTGTTTTGATACTACACTACATGTTCATAGTTCATGCTTTATAAAATACCAAAAACTGAAATTTGTTGTTTTTCTGCTTTTCAAGTCTCATAGAGTTGTAACAAAGGATCACAGTTAATTAAAAAAAATTGATTAACGTCGTATATTAACAAAATTCGACGTTAAGTTAACGTCGTATATTGACAAAATTCGATGTTAATTTAACGTTGAATTTTAAAAAATTCGACGTTAAATTAACGTCTCTTGATATGACATCGTTCGCGAATTCGTCGTTAAAAACCCAAAACATTCAATGTTGTATGTGTACTAGTGTCAATACCGATCTTAAGCATAACTACAAACTTCCATCACTTCCATTAGACATTCTAAGATACAATTGACCTATCCAATTTCATAAAACTCAACTTAACCCAAATCTAAAAATGCATGACCATGAGTTTTCAATTCAAATTAACTAAAATCCCACTCTAAAGGACCAAATTTCAAATTTAACCATTTCAACACATAACTGGCCAATTTAGGAGTTTGAACAAGTCAAAAGTGACTCAATAACAAACCCCGAATTCATTCCTTTACATTTTACCTTCCAATTCCAAAACTCATCATTCAAAACCTCAAAAATACACTAAAAGTCATTAACAACCCAACCTTCTTACTTATCATGCATTCCTAGACCATATACATACTCAACTCCCTCATAACAAGTCACAATTGACTCTATTAAAAATCCCAAACTCCCATTTCTCCCTTGTTACCATTCCTTCTACAAATCACCTATCAACACCACCTCTTTTTGACCAAAAATAATCCCTTAACTATACAATTCCATTTTCATTCAACATTTTAACCACAAGTTAACATCATTATTTCACAAAATATCATTAACAAGGTATTTCCAATCAAAACACATAGTCATGCAATACATCAATCACTCATACAATTAATTCCAATCAATCAAGAACACAATTATCACCAAGTCATACATATCTAATATAACCAATTCATCTTTTCATTCCAAAAATTCATTAATCATACTTGAAATTAAATACTCAAATCATAAAACTAGCTTCCCTTACCTTAAAAGAAACTACCACTGCTCTACACAACTCTTTACTCTTGCTTCGAGCCAAAGAAACACTAGAGAAACTTGCAAATCACAATAGCACAATCAAAGCAAGTTCTTAAGACCTCTTATCAACGAAGAGATAGGGTGAAAACTAATTTAACACATGCAAAAAGAACACCTACGCATGAATTTGAATGAAGAATTACAGGAAAAAGGAACAAATATTTACTTGCTCCATAAGGAAAAATGATCGAATATAAAGGAAGGATTCTCCATCATGATCACTCAGACATCTCCTAATCGTCAAACAGATGATCTAGGCGTTAGAAACCATAGAGAGAATGCAAAGAGAACTAAGAAAAAGGTTTCTAGAGAGATGATAAATGTTTATGATGATGAGACGAATTTAGAAATTTCTATTTATATTATTGAATTATTTAACTTTAAAATACTCGATTTTATTATTTTAAAACACCTATCAACTCTAATACTCAATTTTCTAGGATCTTACAGAAAAATATTTTGAACAAATTTTTCCATATTTATACTAGAATTATTTAATGATTTTAACTTATGATTTTGTAATTTGAATAAGAATATATTTTTGCACATATACTTTTTAACATAATCCCTTTGTAAATTGTCTCACTAGGAATTGTGACTTTCATGATATTGAGAACTTACTAATAGATAAAAAAGCATAGTTAATAATAAGAATGTGGTTCTTTTTACTTTAAGAGCATAATATTTCAAACGTCATAATATTATAACATGATTCATGATTCATGATTTATATGATATGATTAATCTCACTCCCGTATGTATTCTCAAAATTTTAAAAGAATGTTATTCAAAATAAAATGTCAAAAATATGGTGTAGCCTAAACTTTGTTTTGTTACTTTGACAATACAATTTGATTCTCACGTATTAACAAAATCACCAAAAAAAAAATCAAGTTCTAAGTTGAATAGTAAAGAATAAAATAAATATAATAGTCCTCAAACAAATTCCTCAATCTCTAAAATAATAAATATATTCTCTTAATTCCATATATTATTTCGAATCGTTTAAGATAATATCATTAACATTATTACATATAAAATATTGTTTATTTTAAAACATAATACTTTCGTCACAATTTTATCCTAAAAATTAAAATGTATGATAATTATAAAATATTCTCAATAATGATAAAATTAAAATAGAGACCCCTTAATTCAAGAAAAATAGTTTGAAAATTAACTATTTAAGATTATTTTATTTTTAAAATATATTTTAACTTTATTATTTTTATTATTATTATATTTCTTATTTATTTTTACTATGAACATTATTTATATATTATTATTAATGTAACCTGTGAAAGACAATTGCCATATCAAAATAAGTAAAAAAAACTGTTCAACATAGATTATTTTATATTGCATTTTCATAAATACTTTTTCCATATTTCATATTTTTGCGCAAAATTTTAAACTTAAAAGTCCTACCAATTTTCTTTCCATAAAAAATTCTTCACTTTTATCCGTATACTTTTTTCTCTCCCTCTCTCTATTTTCAACCCATCAAACACACTAATATATTAAAAGTAATATGTCAAATTTATAAGATTCCTTTCTATTTACGCAAGGTCTTATTAGTGTAACACAAGGTCTTATTAGTGTGTTTTATTGTAACATGTTGTTGTCATTATTCTCACTTTGATAATCATAAACACACAAGAAAACAAAAGGAACTAAAAAACCTGAGATACTCATATTTCACAACTTTTGTACAATGATGATACCTGATCGGTGTGTAATATAACAATAATAATATATCGTACATACATAAAAAAGAAAGAACGATATATCATTCATCACTTATTATTGTATAAATTCCAATTCAGTTGACACCTTTTCCTGTTAAACCAATTATTGGGAAGAAAAAAGAACTCTGAACATAGTTCAAAGTTCATGTAATGCAGCATGCATTAGGATTTTCATCACTGAAGAGTTGTGGAGGAGGTATTCGTTCAATAACATAGAGTGGAGGGTATTGGTAATAGTACATCATCCTCTTCAATCCTTCATCATCAATGTTATTAGCAGCCATTACCACATTCTCTTCTTTTTTGGCTTCTTCCATGCCTTCTTCACCATTCTTTTGCTCCTTGTTCTCACCACCCTCTTCTTTCTTTGCTTCCTCTGCTGGCTTCTCTTCTTCTTTCTTCTCTTCAGGTTTACTCTCTTCTGCAGCAGCAGCTTTCTCTCCTTCTCCTTCCTTACTCTCTTCTTTCTTTTCTGGTTCTGGTTCTGGTTCTGGCTGGGGAACTATCTTCGCTTGCTTTTTGGTTCGTCTGTACACATAATCTACTAGCTTATTTGCATCCATTGTCCCTGTCACAAGAACCTTCCCTGTGGTAAACTCTGTCATTGCCGTTTGAACTCCTACATTAACCAACACAACTTTTCACATTAGTTACAAATAATATGGAGGCAAAACGGTGTTGTTAAAAAGATACAAACAAAGGAGTATATAACCAGAATATGTATATATGATCACACAAACACACTCACAAATCACTGTTATACAAAATGATTTCTGATTATTTTCAAGTATAAAATCCTTTACACTTAGCTTCTATGCCTATTAATGTCATATAACTAAACAATTTGTAATGATTCTTTATGTGGTTGTCTTTCTTTTCTTGTATCTTTTTTAAAATGATCATGTCATCTACAAGGAAGGATCCAATATACCACTGCAGTATTTTGTCCTCTACTTTTAGCTCAAAGCCAAAAGGATAAGGTTAAGTGGGCAATTTGATTTTGAAGGCATATGTATACCACTGCAAATTTCTCTCTTTTTTTTCACCAATCCTTTGCCAAGTACAACCAACAATGAAGCCATCATATTGAAAATTTTAAATCAAGAGAAAAATGGTACCTCTCATTTGTAGTATCTTCCTCTTGAGTTGATCAGCACAGGCCTCACAGTGCATGTTCACGTTTAGTTCCACAGTAACTGGTCCACTAACCTGGAACACCGACAATTCCCTTTGTTAATAGTTTTTTTTTCTTTTTTCATATGCAACTAGCTTTCCTTTGTTTATTTTGGACTCAACTAAGAAAAGGAAAAAATATTGTGATACCTGAGAATTGACAACTTCTGGTATAGGTTCTCCTTCTGCTTCAGGCAATGGAGATATAACACTGGCTCTTCTCTTTGTTTTCTTGGTGATTATGTTGCAGATCGCTTGAGGCTCCACTATACCCTTTATGGTCACTTCATTTTTGGCCATGTCAATTACCACTCCCTCAACTCCTGTGAGAAGATAAATACAAATGAGTGAACACTTATGCATGACATTTCGTGGAAAAGAGGAAGAGTATGTAACAGATTTCAACCTCTCATTTTCATAATATATCTCTCAATTTTCTTTGCACATCCCACACAATGCAAGTCCACAAACAGCACACATGGGGAAGGTGGTTTAGGCTCTTCCTTCTTCTCTTCTGCTGGCTTTTCTTCTGGTTTTTCTTCCTTCTTTTCCTCTTCTGGTTTTTCCTCTGGCCTGGCTTCAGCCTCTGGTTGTTCCTACACAATATAAAAAGAAGAAACCAACCTAATAAGTACTAGAACTAATGTAAACCCAGTTATAACACTATCAGCATGAGAAGAAAAAAGCAAAGTATCATTAGGAAATCATAATGCAACGGGAAGGTTAAATCACCTGTTTTGCTTCCTCACCCATTTTTCCTTTGAATGGAGACTGAAATGTTAATTATTACTCTGATTTTGGAGAAAAGTTCTTGAACATGCAAAAGATGGAGAGGGTCTAACAAGTGTAGAGAAGTGAATGATGATATTATAGGGAGGAAAGGAGAGGGGGCAATGATAGATTGCTAGGGGGTTGATTTGCATATAAAGTTAAACCTGTGTGATTCCTTATCACATGCAGTGCCACTAACTGCAAAAAGAACCTCTTAGTTTAATATTTCTTTTCAGAACTCTTTTCAATCTTCTGGGTGTGAAGGTTGAAGGGGTGAATCAGTGGAGCAGGCTGAATAGATTTATAGACCAAGGTGGGGTGGAACGGGGATTAATAGTTAGGCCAGGTTGAGAAGAGAGAGAAATAAAGACATAGAAAGTGGAGAAAGGGAACTTTGAAAAATACATAAAAATATTATGATACTTCCATTATCCACCGACTGGTAGATTTTCATGACACAGCGATGAAGTGTCATTCTGTCAGACATGCATGGTATATGTGTAAGTGTAGGACCTCATCAGGACAACCTGGAGACCTACCTATGTGTGGATCTATAGTGTCAACACCTATTCTAAATCTAATGACCTATTATTGGCCTTTTACTCTGTACAGTAATTACAAATTACTATGGACCACTTAAACTAAAATAATTAAAGGCTAAGATTCTTTCTCTATTTGCATTAAATAACTATAGAGAAGTTAATACAGTATAATAATATTCTTGAGAATCTTTACATGCTAACAGCATTACTGCAGCCGTTTAAATTATCAACTCAGTTTTTGGTTTCAGACAAATCAAATCAATTTTATTCCTTTAAGTAACTGATAATCATTCTCGTCACCTCTAAAGCATACACGGCTTTTAGTTAAAATTTATTGGTTTACCTGAACATTAATGTCTTGTATATTTATTAAATATTAGATCGTACATTTATTCATAGATGAGTCACACAAACTCAAGAGTTTGTCCAATCAATGAAAGATCTTATACATAGAATAAGCATCCTCTCTGAAGACATAGGTAAATGGTACATTGTAATATATTATATGAATAGAGTATCAATTTGTTCATCAAGTGTATTAAAATAATGGAATTATATAAATAATCTACAAAGGGGTGATGAAATTGATGATTTGTTGGATATTAAATACTTTCCTTCGAGTTATACATGAGTTTGACCATGCATGGATTACTGAGTTGATGAAAGAGTAGGTACCAATAAAATAAGCCAGATGTCGTGAATGTGGTCATCAAAGATGCATTGTGATTTCTAAAAGTTAAAACAAAACTAGCTGATACATTTGCATGTACACAGATTGGAGCTTAAGCAACGCAATTCTCATTTTCATGAAATATGATTGGGATGGATGACACATGGGGATCAGAGAATTTGCGTGTAGAAAACTGGTATAAAAAAGTTGATCTCCACGTGGACTTGTGAGTAATCTTTCTAGTTTCAATGACAAAGCATTTGTCTGTTACATATCCTTTTCATTTTCCTGCTTCCATAGGAGTTTGGATTGTGAAATTCATTTTTCTTCTTTATCTCTTCTTACCAATCAATCAGTTTTTCCTCAATTACATTTGGTAACAAAATACTATGTACCAGAAAGTGATGGGCAAGATTTCCCATTGAGCATTAAAATTGTGTCCTCACCAACTCTGCTAACCTGTGAATGGTTAGGTTTGGTAATTTCCTAATCAATTATAGACCCTTTTTAAGGAAAGGTAAAAACCATCTTTTCTGAACTGAATGTTTCTCAACAGCTTAAAGGAAAAGTTTTTGACTTGATTATTGCTTACTCTTGGGACAAAGAAGAAAGAAGAGCTTCAGCTTACTATAGGTGTGTGTAGCACCACGTGGAGATGACTCATCTTTGTGCACTAAAAAGGCTACTTTTTTACTCCACTATGACTAATTTGCAAGAGATCTCAACCTCAAAATCAGAAAGATTAATAAATTTCACCAACCAACACATCTTCTAGCGGATGCAAAGATAAGAAATGTCACGTCAAATTCGACTTCAATGTATACACTGAGTTGACGTTACATGATTAACTTTCTCTCTTTGAACTAAACTAAAGGGGAAAACAAACTTTTTACATGTGGGTGGGTATCTAATCTAAACATTGAAAGAAGGATGATTAAAGGATCCTAATCAAGGTATCACTACTTCTATTGTTAGCTTGGCCGGTTAGGAAGAATCTAGAGCTTGCTTAGCTTGATCAGTTAAGCTATTATTTATACCCAACCACCTTTCTTTTATTGCCACAAAATAACTTTTATATATATATATATATATATATATATATATATATATATATATATATATATATATATATATATATATATATATATATATATATATATATATATTACAAATCATAATTGCATTATGGATTTCTGATATGATTTTGTGACTCTTGGCCTCTTGTCATTTGCTTAACAGAATATTTGCTTTATGGTCAACAATTAGTCAGATTGTCATGAAACTTTCAGCAAAGGGGGGAACTCCATGTGTCCACTCTGTTATGTTTTTTTACTTAAAAGAAACATTGTTTTCAGAATGACTAAGAAAAAAACGGATTTAAGTTCACGTCAGGAATTGTGGCTATCAGAATCAGCCTCAAGTAACAGTGGACAACATGAATTGTGGCTATCAGAATTAGCTTAATGAATTCTCACAATTATAATTTCTCTCTTTTTCTATTACAGGTATATGATTAGTAAATAATCTGTCTAGCTATGCTATCCATGTCAGATAGCTATTACCATTGAGATATTTGATTATAGTTTGCAAATTGTATACATCACATAGCAATAAAAGTTAGGTTGGTGTCATTATATCACAAAGCAACCTAGAACATGAAATATACCTACTAACATATGAATGTTGGCCCCGCAAAGCATCCAGATATCTGCTACTGCTGGTTCTCTCACGGATATTTACTTCCTTTTCGTTTTACTTATTCTCTCTTAGTTTTCAGCATGTGAACTTTGAATTGCTTTTGAAGCAAGATCATATGATCAGAAATCTCAACTATCCAAACAAAGGTAAGGAACAAATCATTGAACAATGGATGATTGAAGACATGGTACTAACATTTAATACACAAGAAGTGTAAAAAACATTGTTCTTATTAGAAAATGCAAGCATTATTGAAAATTGGCAGGCAATTGTTTGTTGTGCCAACCCAACAAAAGGAATAAGATATGATGTAGTCAAGATACTGCAGAACATTACATCGCTTCATGGATGAAGGAATGAATACATTACTTATTAGTAGTCTACAAATCGGTTACCGATTCATAACATTTTCATAATGGTTTAGGTCAGTTACTTTTAAAATGAATACAATTTTAAAAGTAGAGGCTAAAATATGACGAGAGATATTAAGGACATGACACTGTCTGAGTAATGAGTATAACAGTTTGTGATCTGACAGGAATGAGGAAACAGGACTTTTGTTGTCTTAGAGTACATTCAATATGGTCTACATTTCAAGAATGTCTCACCTTGATATGCCTTGACTGGGGGCAAAAAGAATCCATGAGTCAAATTGATGTATGAATGCAGTGAACGTGTATGTGAGGGCACGTGGATGTGGGTCACAGCTTTTCTATAAACACTAACTCATTTCCATTATTAGACCTAAAATGCAACTTCTTTACAAGGAAATATCTATATCATCCATGGAACCTTCAATGTGTGCAGCAATTATATAATGAGCCAAAATGTACTTAACAAATCAGAGTGTTAAACCCTCATCTAACATGAACTCAGCATCAGAAATACTCAATGCAGCCAGACCCACTTTCTTTTTTTTGTAAGTTAATAGATTATAAGTATAATTCAACTTTACAAAATTGGTTTGTACGAGGTTTGCAATTACTTATATATATTGTAAATTAGTTTTTCTTTAGCACTTCCAACACTTCTTTCAAAAACAACATTCCAGGAACAACATGTTGGTAAAATGCAAAGTCTTGATGTGCCATTAGTATCTTTCTTCACTGCCTTCATATATTTCACATGCAGATTTAAATTTTCGACCTCTGAATGTAAAGAATTCTTCTTTCATGTCAACATATGTGGAGCATCTGCTGTCTGCTACCTCTTTTTTTAGTAATTTGCAATCATTATATCTGTTTACAATATAAAAGTTGAAGTCAGCTGTGGCATAGACAATTTAGCAGCTTAATCTTGATCGGATCCACTTTTCATATTTGAGATTGAAAGTTGTTCACTTACTCCCTCTAATTTCCTTTACGGTTAGATTATTGCAGGTTCAGTTTATGGCTTTTGAGTAACAACATATTCAGTCACAAAAAAGATAAAGAATGACATCAATTGTCACTTAGAATCATCAGATTAGTAACATACAAAAAAAATAAGACCGAAGAACCTAGTTTATTTCGAATATCATCTCTAATAAATAGAAACCGTACACAAACAAATGATATGACTCTGATAGTTCATTGTGAGTTGAATTTATTGAATGCGGGTTCTATAAATAGACACAAAGAGTAATATAACTTTACGAAATAGAAATCGAAAAACTGAAACGAAAACATGCTGAGCTTCACAAACTGGTTGGACACAAAAACTGACAGTAACCAACCAAAATAAAAACAGATCGCAAGTAATCATTATAGAAAATAAAATAAGACTTAAAGACAAAATTACAAAACTTCCTTCCTAATTTAAATTTATCTAACAAAACTTTTTCATAAACTTAAACTCTTTTTTTTTTTTATCTATACTACTGAAATGAAATGACGTTGTGGGCAAAGACTTCGGAAGCATATAAACTATTTGCTCCTGGTTTCTTATGTGTGTTTGAGCTTCATGCTTCTTTCCTTCACTTTATCTAGGATATAGTGAAAACAGAAGTCAATGTGCTTGTTCCTTTCGTGGTTAATCGGATTCTTGGTCATCTCGATTGTTGATTTGTTATCAGATCACCACCTTCTTTCCATGTATCATCTCCAGTTTGCTTAGCGGGTTTCTAAGTCAGATTGCATTTTTTACACTCCAGGATGTTGTCACATACTCGACATGTTGATAGTGTCACTTTAAGAGCCAAGTAAATGTCGTGTTCCCAGTGAAGAAGACATATATAACTAGTCGTGCTCTTTCAGTCATCCATGTCTTCACACTAATCACTATCTGAGTACTCACTAAGTCGATAATTGTCCGACTTAATTAGTATAAAATAGTTCGAACGACGTAGTTCCTTTCATGTACCTCAGTATCGATTTTAGTGCTTTCCAATGAGAGTATCTTGGCTTCTCCATGAAGCGGCTTGTGATTCTCACGCTTAGTATCAGGCTTGTGTTTGTCAAGTACCTCAGTATTCCAGCTGAGCTTCGCTACCTGCTTGCATCAACTCGGTCCCCCTCTCCATTTTTGGGTGTCGGGTTTCATAGGAGCAGAAATCCGATTGCAGTCCATCATCTTCGCCTTCTTCAATATCTCTTCAGCATACCTCTTTTTGGACACAAAGATATCTATCGTGCTTTGGTCCACCTGTAAACCCAGAAAGTATTTCATGATACTTAAATCGATCATCTCAAACTCTCTTTAAATCACTTCCTTACTTTTCGACTAGCTCGACTTTACTTCTCATAAAGATCAAGTCATCTACAAATAGATCGACAAACAACATATCTCCTTTGTACTTCTTCAAGTATAAGTATGTTCATAGGGACACTGCTCATAACCATTCTTCTTGAAGTAGGTGTCAATCCTCTCATTCCAGGCTCAAGGAGTGTGGTTGCTCCATGTAGACCTCTTCTTCCAAAATCCCATTCAAAATTGCACATTTCACATCCATCTACTGTATCTTCCATTTGTGATGTGCTACTAAAACGAATAGCAGTCAGATTGTCTCCATCCTTGTTACGAGGGAAAAAACTTCATCATAGTCAATGCATTTCTATTGTTTGTAGTCTTTCGCCGCATGTCGGGCTTTATAACGTTCCACCTCTTCATCTACATTGATTTTCTTCTTGTATACCCACTTCACACCAATTGGTCAAGATCCTATGGGTAGATCTATCAGCTCCAATGTTTCATTCTTTTCAATTGAGCTGATCCCCTCATTCATTCCTTTCTTCCATCTATCATTGAGCACGACCTCTTCAATTTTTTTTCTTGACATCTTCTGCACCTTGCAATAGACATACTACATGTACCTCATTAGTGGAGTTATAAATGTCCTGCAAACTGAGTTTTAAGTTGCACAAATTCATCTTCTTCATCAGAATACTTGTTGATCCTCTAAGCCATGGTTTTCGAGCTCCTTCTAGTAGTCTTCGAGCTCTGGTTAGTTATATCTTAGCTCTTTCCCCTAGATTCTAAGCTCTCAAAAGACCATTCCTTCAAATCATCCAAGCTCCATTCACTCTTTTCATCTACCTATATATCCCAGCTTACCAGAACCTTGCCTATAATTGGGTTATACAATTTATGTTAGTATTGTGGAGCTTAATTTAGTCTCACATCGCTTAATACTCTAGATGTTATTCTCTATTTAGTTATATATGCAACCCTCTGTAAAGCTTGAGAGATACACCAAAATATAATTATACTTCCTAGTGTAGTCGTAGACGTAGGTGTTGGAAAACAGGTAGGCTTCTTTTTACACCAAGAGAGGGGGTGAATTGGTGGTTTATCAAAAACAAAGTCTTTTCGCAATCTTGAAATCAAAGTATTAAACTTTTCAAACTTTCTTGAAATGCAAGTAATGAAAATTTGTATGCAGCGGAAAAACATAATTGACTGCGCAAATAGTAAAGTCGATTGTAAGTAAAAGTGCAGGGATAGAGAAAATCAAACACTGGTTTTTATACTGGTTCGGCCAACAATGCCTACGTCTAGTATCCTTCCAACCCAGGAAGCAAATGCACTATAATGGTTGCGGTTTTTACAACAAGGAATTTATAGAAGACCTCCACGTCAAAAATATAAATCTCCTCTCTAACCCTTAACCAAAATATAGGCAGTACACACAGCAAGAATTGCAGCAAGATGTCCCCTCTCCTATAATCTGCCAATCACCACTTTGAACAATCCTCAAAGTGCACCAGACTCCACGAGTCTATCCCCTGTAATCACAACAGGTCCAATACAGCAACTCCACGAATGCCAAACAAAATCTTGATCAAACCAGAAACACCTTCAATGTGCAGAATGTGATCAAGCAATGTGTCCGCAGTCAGTCTCCCTTTGAATCTCTTTCAAGAAAGATCACCATCGTCTTCTTGGAGAATTCTTGGAGCTCTAAAAACCAGAGATATCAATCTAAAACAGAAATGAAATTGTTAGATCATCAAAAGTCTCTGAACAACTTCGTGTTCAGCCTATTTATAGATTTCTGTTTAACAAACAGTCTCTTAGTCGAATAAGCTACTAATTCAGTTATGACAGTTATAACAGTTCAGTCAAACCAGTAGCATACAGTCAACCAAAATAAAAACTCATTTAATACAGTTGACCAACTAATCAATGCTCAACTAACTTTTGAAAATATAGCCGTTATAGTGCAAGAGCATAACAAAATTTCAAAGCAAACAACAAATGCAGTCGAGTGTATTGCGCACATAGTCGACTTTGACAAGTAAGATCAATTTGAATTTCTTTTCTTCTCAAAATCTCACAAAGCACTGATTCTCAAAATCTGTACAAAGACTTTAGTATAGTCGAATCATTTTATGATGGAGTCGACTGTACTACAACTTTGTCACACAGTTATAAGTTCATAAAAGTGCTTGTGGTTTTCATGCATAAAAACATGTGCAATGCATCCAGAAATGATGTAACAAGTACAAGCTCAATATGTATGCATTCACATAGCAATACAGCACATAAACAAGTTCAACAGATATATCAAACATTCAGCATAAGAGCATGTATCACAACAACAACATATGTGTGTTATTAAGCATTGTGTTGTCATCATCAAAAATCAGAGTGATATAGATATTATGTTGTCAACAATCTCAACAGTAGGCATTTGTACGCCGAACCACATTAGATTCTTGTCTCCTTTATTTCTTTCTTTCCTCTTTCATTGTCTTGTTCCTAATACTTTATAGGCTTTTTTCTTTTCATCATAGCCAATAAAAACATATCTTTTGCTCTTGTCATCAAGTTTTGTTCTGAGTTGGGCTGAAACATGTCCATAAGCCATGCTGCCAAAGATTCTGAAATGGCTTACACTCGGCTTCTTCCCACTCCATGCTGCTTATCGTGTCACACAATCCAATTTGGAATGCAGTCACTTGTTCTGCACATATATTACACACTATATTTCCTTCGCCTAGAATTTCTTTAGCATATTCTTTCCATTGAGCATGGTTTGAACCATATCAAGGATGACTCGATTATTCCTTTCAGTCACACCATTTTTTTATGGTGAATATGGCACTATTAGAAAGAGCCTTATACATTGCTCTTCATAGAACTTCATAAATCTAGCTAATGTGAATTCACCTCCCCCTTCAGACTGCACTACCTTTAGTTGCTTGTTGGTCTCTTTATCCACCAACAACCTGAACTTCTTCAATACCTCAAATGTTTTTGACTTCTCCTATAAGAAATACACCTAAGCCTTTTGAGAAAAATCAACTATGAATGAAATAAAGTATTTCTTACCTTTGAATAAACTAGGATATATTGGTCCACAAAGGTTGGTGTGTATTAGGCCAAGATGTTCTTCTGCCCTGAACACAACCGATTTCGCAAACCCAGTCCTCAGATGCTTTCCGAGTATACACTCTTCACAAAACTTCTTCTCAAACTTTACGCTTGGTAATCTAAGTACCACCTCCTTCCTTGACAGCTTGACCAGCCCTCCAAAGTTCAAGTGGTCAAACTGAAAATGCCACACGATGGCTTTGTCCTTCACATCCTGCTTCAAGCACTTCCTCTACGAAATGTTCAACTTCAATTTAAAGATTCGGGTTTTCTTCATCTTTACCCGTGCTACTAGACGACTGTGCTTGTCCTTCAAGTACAATATCAGTCCTTCATCAAAACTGAGTTGCCCTTCTCCATTATCTAACCCATGCTCAAAATATTATTCTTTAGCTCAAGAACATAAAAGACATCCCTTATCTCTCAAATCCATCCATCCATCCTTCTATATGTATCAGATTGTTCCGTGCCATTTTACAACAACCTTGGAATCATCTCCAAATGGCACAAATCCAGCCTCTACCTTGGAGAGTTCATTGAAGAAGCTCTCATCTCCACACATATGATTGCTTGCTCCAGTGTCCAGATACTAGACCGAGTTGTTGAAGTAGCCTAGACTAAGCTCAACTTCTTATTTCACATTTGAGCCCAGCCCGACTACAGCTCTCTCCACACAGGCCAAGTTTAGCTCGTCATTTGATCATTTCATCCTTTTACAACCCAAATGCAGCTTGACACTTGATCTCCTCTTCTTCACACAACTCAAATGCAACTCGACATTCGGTCTATAACCTGACCTCCATGCTCGAGCTCGACAGCTCGACATCCGAGCTCCTCGTCATCATTAGAATCCTTATCTCCTCCTTGTCATCCTTTGTGAGAAGATTCTTCTCCTTCTTCTTAATTTGGTAAAACTTCGCTATGTGACCAGCCTTCCATAATTGTAGCAACTCATTGATCTGCACTCGTTTGAATAACGGTCGTGCTTGCCACACTTGAAGCATTCCACTTCTGACTTAGACTGGCCTCCTCGACCCCTTCCTTGACCACGTCCACGCCAATTCTGTAGCTCAGTTTGATCTGTGTGGGCTTCAACGTCACCTTCATCATGTTTACCTCGTCTTTTGCCTCTAGGACCTCGACCCTGAGTGTTCCAAGTTCCCTTCAAGTCAAGTTGTGCCTGCAAGGCTAGGTCAAGAGGTTTCTTCTTCTTCATTCTCCTTTGTTCCTGAGCTTCAAGTGACCTAGTAAGCTCTTCAACTGAGAGTGCAGACAAGTCCTTCAACTCTTTGATGGCGCACACGATGCTCTCGAAATCATCTGTCAATGATCTCAAGATTTTCTTCATAACTCGACTGACTGACAATGGTTCTCCATTACTACCGAGTTGGTTGACCACCTTTTCTACCCGAGTTATGTACTCGGTCACTCGTTCTTTATCCTTTTCTACCTTCTCTCTCTCTCTCTCCCCATTTCTCTCTCCCCCTCTCTCCCCCCCTCTCTCTCCCCCCTCTCTCTCCCCCTCTCTCCCCCTCTCTCTTTCTCTCTCTCACACACACACTTTTTTAATTAGTGTTCTTTGCTTGGTTATGCTCATTTGATTTTAGCATTGATAACGTTTGACTTGCCATTTTGTCAACACCCAATTTCGTCCAGGTAAGTAAATAAATAAAAATAAAGAATAAGAGAATAATAATTAATGGTGGGTAAAAAAATGGAAGAAGAAAATAATAAAATAAATTTCCTTAAAAAAATGTATACGTAATTTTCAAACTTTAAAGTATTTTTGAAATATTGGTTTGATATTGTAATAATTTGAATCAATATTATGCTAATAATTATAAGCAATAATTAAAAATAATATATTTATATAGTTTGTTGTGTCAGTTACTTTTTAAAGAGAAAAATATGATTTTTTTAAAAATGGACAAATTTTTTGACAATAATTAGAATCAATGTCCTGAATATTATTTGATTTGTTTATCCTGCAACCAAGACCATTTCTTTCCTTATTTTGTTCATTGTCAATTAATTCACAATTAAGTCCATATTATCATAATATTACAATTTGTGTATATAAATACGCACCTTGTCATAGAAAAAAGGGGAACAGAAAAAATAAAGGGAGATATGATAACGGTTGAAAAACCGTTATTTTCATATGCTATTTTGGACTAAATTACACCCTTTACTGCTTAGAATGAGCTTAGAATCAAGTAAAACTCAATAAATGAGTCAATTGAGAGTCAAAAGCTGTTTTTAGGGATATTATGCTTGTTTTGCATTGTTTTGCAGCAAATCTGAGAAAAGTGAAGATTGGGGATGAAAATGAAGGTCTTAGACTCAAGGAAAATGAAGAAAATTGAAGAAAAGAAGAGTCTAGGAACCGCCCGGCGGAGACCCCTGACGCCGGGCGGTCCGACGGGAGGAGAAGACATTAGCAGAGGACGCCGGGCGGTTTTGCGGCACATGGGAAACCGCCGGGTGGTAGACCCTTACCGCCGGGCGGTGGCGCGATTTAGGGTGAACCGCCGAGCGGCAAAGTGTGACGTCGAGCGGTTGTCAGATGGGCTTGGGCTTGTTTTCTGTTGCGCTCCTCAGTTATAAATAGCCCTGTTGCGATTTCCTATTCATTTTTTTGACAGAAGAGGGCGGCCAAACCTAATTTTTACTCTCTGGAGAGGATCTCTTGGATGCTTAGGCTCCTTTTCATCTTTTCTAGTTGTTTTCCATATCTTCCATTATTTTCATCTTGGTTCACCATGACAATGGTGAACTAAACCCTTTTGTTGTTGGGGGAGCAATGTAATCTTTTGATACTCTCTTTTATTGAAACTCTTGTTTAATTATATGATTTTCATATACGTTTATTATCAATTGTTGGGTTCTCATCTGTGCTTAAAGCTTTTATCGTTTAATTCATTTGGTTACTGTTATTTGCCTTTCTTGATACGGGGACGTATAGTAATGTCATGAACTGGTGAGTAATTCCTTGGTTAAGCAATACCACCTAGGGATAGGGGGGTAGGACGACCAATTGTTTTTGCTTTTGTTTGTAATGCGTTGCTAGTTACTAGGGGAGGCTAGGGATATCAAGCTGGTAATTAGTAATAGGCCCTTTTCGTCGAGGGATCGGGTTAAGGGGAGGCCAAGAAAGTTTGCATAACAATTAGATAATAAAGCAATTTAAACAAGAGGAGTAAATACGAGAAAGAGGATTAGATGAAATTGTAAACCCCCAACAACTCCATTCATTCATACTCTTTTCTAGTCAATTGAATCAACCTCATTGCATGTTTATTTTCTGCTCTTGCATCCACAACAATTATTAATTTTTCTTTCACAAGTTTTACGATTTTGATTCACACGAACGATAAGGCCTTTCGAGTCTCATGGGAAGAACGATAATGGGTTATACCATTTATATTACTTGAAACGATATGGTACACTTATCATTCCGTTAACAAGATACTCGGAAGTAATAGATAGAGAGAGTATGAGAGAGAGTATAGAGGAAAATAATTCTCACGCTAGAGAGACTCTACCAACAAAAAGTACCACTGCTAATAGAAAGTACCAAAGAAGAATTGGGGGAGTACTAAAAGTTGAAAAGGTATGTCACCTCTACACCTTTCTTTTTCTCTTTTAATTGTACTTTGAAGGTTTTTCTAAAGGTATTATTTTACTACAAACAAATAATGTTTTTTTTTAAATCATAAATTTTGGAGTATAAGTACGTGTCGACCTATGGCTGGTTTCTTTCCTTTTTCCCACCATTCTTAAAATAAAACAAATGCAAAATATTGTTAAACTAAACCTTTTTTTACCAGAACTACGTGATCCCTGATTTTCCATCATGAATGGTTATATCCTTTTCGGGTTCACTTTTCAAAAATATAAAACAATTCATAATAATTTTTTAAACAAATCCACAAAGCTTTTTCTAGATAAAGAACTACGTGATCCCTGATTTTTCATTATAAATGGATATACGTAGGAGCAACGTCAATATTTTTCGGGTTCATAAAATAAAAAATATTTTTGTTTCTTAATATTTTATTTATATTATTATTTTTAAGGAAAATTAAATATTTTGAAAAACCACGTCAACTTTATACATCTAATTAAAGGCACTGCTTTTGGACAGACACAATAGGGTGTTAATACCTTCCTTACGTGTAACCGATTCCCAAACCTAAAATCTAATTTTCTTAGACAATGTCTTATTTTATGGTTTTCCATAGTTTTTCCAAAAGAAATTATGGTGGCAACTCTCAAATTTTTTCTTAAACTATTTTCGGTTCGTCGTCCCATCGCAATCCTAGTTATGAGACATTTTATATAGTTTCTAATAAATTATGATTTGTTTAAGCTAACAAAAGTTAAAAGTTGAGACAATTTTTCTTTATTACTTTTAAAATTATAACTAGTGAAATGAATCACAGAAAATGAAGGAAAGTGAAGTAAAGTAAAAACCAGAGTACAATTTCTAATAAGTTGTGTATACTATACCCCGGTGACCGACCAGCGGTCAGACAAACACTAATCAAGAAAGGTAAATATTATTAATGGTCAATTAATATGTTTAATGGCCATATTAAATACGAATATACGCTATTTATGGGTGATTGACAGGTCATATTACATGAGAATATGGTATTAATGGATAGTTAACAGGTAGTATTGAATTTGATTGTCTGGTTTAATGATTAATCAATGTGTTTGGCTACCCCAAGCTTTATTGCTTGGCTACCACAAGCCTTATAAATATACTATTGACGTTCAGGTAAAATAACCTTGATCTATCCTAATAAAAATACAGACCTCTTTATAAAACATATCTGACTTGAGCGTCGAAGTGTCTTTTGCAGGCCAACCATTAATGAGTTCATAGGCAATGAATCTTTAAAAATTACCCAAGGATAAGCTATTTTCTACTGGCAAACAACAACTTGAAATATTATCCAAAATCAAAATAACAGTATACAAAAATATTTACTTCTAATCAATTTCTAAATAATAATTTTTTTTCAAGATAAAATAAAATTGCAATGAACCTGAAGCATGAGCTCCTCCTTTGATGTGAACAGAGACCAGTCCAGAATTGTTTTCAAGTTCACTGTCGATTCATCCTGTGAGTTATATACAATTGGTTCAGGCCAAATACATCTCTTCTACCAAAATCAAAACGAGACACAAGTGATTTTTCAAATTACCAAAAATAGGTTAGGTTCAGGACCAACTTCACTTCAATTCCTAATTCAATGCGAGCAGTGGCAAATGGAGAAATCTAGCAGCGAAGGGTGGAGAAGAGCAGAGGCGAATCCGAGCAGGGCAAGTGCGCTACAGTTCGAACCCTAGGCGTTGAGCAACAAAGAGGTGCTTGCAGCGGCTACTGCAGAAGAAGAATGTCCAACAACAGACGCGCGACGGTGGTGGCCACGACAAAGTCTCAATCGAATACGCCGTTGATGGTTGGGCTTTGCCGGAATGTCACCGGAACTGTGTGCTATGTGTGCGTCATGATGGGAAGAGATTGGATGCGAGTTTTTGGTTTTTAAGTAAGTTTTATGTGAGTGGAGCAAAGCTTATGAGTGAAGGGGGAAAATGGAGCAGAAATGAAAACTTATGAGTGAAGAGGCAACGGAGGCAGAAGTAGTCTCCGAGAAAAGCACAGGCGCAAAGAGCGTAAAAGAGGAATGAGGGTGAGAGGGAACGTGAAATGAAATTAGAGATATCGAGAGGAAAACGTGAAAAATTAGAAAAGAAGAGATATTATAATTGATTTCTAAATCTTCGTCATAATACATCAAGATATTCCAACATGTGTCTATACCTACGTAATAATAGGTTTTGAACTTATTTACAAGTTTGTTACCACATTTCATATTATAACTGATATACAAATTTACGTTATAATAGGTCTTAAATTTATTTACAAGTTTGTCACCGTGTTTCATATTATAACTGATTGACAAAACTACGTTATAATATGTCTTATTTTTATTACCATTTTGTCACCGGTCAACCTATTATGATGGATACTTTTTATCCGTTATAATAGGGTTGTCATAGAAAGGTATTTTTCCACTAATGTGTGTCGCAACCGGAAAAAAATCGCAACGGGACGACGACTATCCAAAAAAGGAAAACTAGTTTTGAAAGAAGAGATTGGAGTCGCCACCATAGTTTATTCTGGAAAACTATGGAAAAAACCATAAAAAATAAGGCAAGGTCTACAAAACCAGACTCAAGGTCCGGGAGTCGGTTACGTGTAAGGAAGGTATTAGCACCCTACACGCCTGCCCGAAGGCAGTACCTTTAATTAAAAACGCGAATTTGATGTGGTTTTGAAAAATGTTTAATTTCCCCTAAAAAATAAAATTTTACTCTAAAGAAAACAAAATATATTTTTTTGTGTTTTTGTGCCCGACAAGGACTGGCCTTGCTCCTACGTATTCTCAGTAAGACTGAGAAATCAGGGTTACGTAGTTCTTTGAAACTGTTTGAAAATTTTGTTTGAGAAATTGTTGAAGAAATTTGTTTGAAAAAGATTTGATTTTATTTTTTGGATTTTTGGAAAGTGAACCTGACAAGGACTGACCTTGCTCCTACGTATCTCCACTCTTGGTGGAGAATCAAGGATCACGTAGTTCTGGCAAAAATTGTTTGTTTGTTTTGAAAGAGGATGTCTTAGTATTTTTTGGAATTTTTATGTAAGAAAAAGAAAAGGTCTTCTAGCACAAGGACGATGCGTGCGACCACACATGCGTTAGAAACCTTAAAATATATTTTTTATTTTTACTTATAGAAAAGAGAAGGGTTTTCTAGCACAAGGACGATGCGTGCGATCACACATGCGCTAGAGCCCTTAAAATAATTTTTTAATTTTTATTTATAGAAAAGAAAGGGTTTTCTAGCACAAGGACGATGTGTGCGATCACACATGCGCTAGAACCCTTAAAATAATTTTTTGTTGTTTTTGATATTTATTTAAGAGTAGATAAAGTAAAATAAATAACAAGTACAAAAATAGAAATAAAATAAGTAAGTAATTACTAGATAAAAATAAAGAGTAAAAATAAAAACAAAATGAAAAGTTTAATGAAAATAAAATAAAAGTTTTCTAAAAAGCTGATTGGGCCTAAACCCAAGTGGTCAGGGGTGTAAAAATGGAAAACGAGGGTGTCTAAACTTAAATTGCTTCTAAAATCAGATTGGACCCCAACCCATTTGGAAAAAAGCGCAGCTTAGGAAAAATAAGGGGTGCAGAAAAAGTTATTGTTTTTATTTGTTTTTTTTTTGTTGGCCCAGTACTAGCCCAGTATGAAAATCAGAGAGTGTGGATGGGGGTGGCAACGTGGAAGTAAAGGGGTGCAACAAAGAGATTTTTTTTTGGTCGCGGGCCCAAGACACCCTCAGCCCGACTCAAGTTTCAGAAACCCTTTAGGGGTTCTCTCAGGTTTCTAGCATTCCTTACACACGCCCAAGTTCTCAAAGACTTGAAGTCTCACTCTCTCGAACCAACCTAAGGCTGGGGTTCGCCGCACAACCACCTCAGATCGCCACTCCCTTCCGACAGGCACTGCGCCTTCCGTCTAGCCCTAGCGTCGCCGGCGACCATTGCTACCACCCGGTCAGCCACCGCAGGCCGCGACGACCTCGTCATCTCACTCTCGCTGCGCGCGACAGGGAAGCCCTTCCCCTTTTCCCCGAATTTGAAACCGGCGTTGCTAAGGTGCAAGACGTCGCCACCGCTACTCTCTCGCCACCGTCGCACCTCCGGAAGCTAATGTGAACCATGGTCGCACCACCGTGGCAGCCACCACGCGAATCTCCTTCACGCAACACAGCAACGCACCCAAGCCCGTAATCGCATCCTCTGCTCATCGCAAACGCCGCCCAGAACGCCGAATTCCATGGCTGTCGCGACAACGCCTCCGTCTTCTCCATCATCGCGCCACAGTGCCCCTCCTCAACAGCCCAGGTCGTAGAAACCTAACCTCGTCGCGGCATCCACAGCAGCAATGCTTTGCTTCTCCACCTCCGACACCTTTGCTGGTTTCCGATTTTGTGTGTGTTTGGGTGGCTTTGGGTTGGGGTAAAATGGAATCGTGAATGAGGCTGTGACGGTGAGCGTGGGACGATTCGGATGGGAGTGATGGGGATTTGGTTGAATCTGATTTGGCTGGTTCCTTTTTTGTTGATTGGTTTTATTTTTGTGACATTAGGGAAATGGCTTGTTTTCGGCTATGGTGGCTTTGGGTTAATTTTGTGTGTGTGGATGTGTTGAGAAGGAGGGTGTTGTTCTGTGTGGGATTTTGATGAATCTATGATGACAAGGGTGTGTTGAAATGGATTGGCAGTGATGACGATGGAGAGAACCGGTGGTTGCTAAGAAGGGAGTGGGTTGCAGCAACAGGGAATTAAGGATAGTGGTGGATGAAGGTGTAGTGATGAAAGTGTTGGAGTGGTGTGCGCTACGCAGGGTGAGAGGCGAATAGAACTATGAACAGGGTTGGATGAAGAAAGCCAAAGAGGTACTGATGAAGATACTGGTTTGTTGGTTTTTTATCTCTGTTGGGTTCTTTTTATCTTTATGCAGGGAAGCTAGGAACAGAGGTGTAATGAGAAGGCGAAGGAAAGGGTGATTCTGCAGGTGGCCGTGATATTGGAGGATAATGGAATGGGTTATCGGGGCTGAACAGGGGATTGGTAGCTGCGAGAGAATGGCTCGGTTTGGTGATAATATTGCTTTGTGTGTGTTTCTTGTTCGGGTGCAGATTGCAAAGGCTATGGTGTTGTGATGTTGAGGGGTTTTATTGGGGATAACAATGGAGGTTAATGGAGACAAAGACGAGGGTGATTGAACAAGCTATGGGAAGCTTCAAGTTTAAAATGACACGACTGTACATTGGATAGTGGTGGCAAGGGGTGAGATTCGTACCACAATATCGTATACGAATAGAGCAATACCGAGCCTCAAGCAAAAACATTACACACAAAGCAGTAATCTTCGAAGGAACAAGCTGCTTACCTCTTGGAGCTTCGCTTATCTCGACCAGCTTCGTGCTTCCAGTGATGGTTCCTTCTCTTCTCTCTGTTCAAGTCAATGAATATGCCTCTCCAACGAACATGTGCTCTCCACAAAACGGACGATGGTTGCCTCTAGAGAATGGACGAAGATTGAAGATGGAGGCCAAGAAGAGTACTCTTCCCTTGGTGCTCAAGTCTCTCTGTGATCACCCCAAAAACCTCTCTCCATGTTCTTTTTTTTTTGTCTTTCTTCTTTCTCCAGGTGGATGCTGAAAATGAAATGTAACCATATGATTCTTCTTTTTTTCTTTTTTTGGGTCTCCATTGTTCCTTCCAATAGCCAGCCTACGTTCCATATATCCATCCGGATCATGACCCAGCAGTTCTGCCAATTCGGAACGCATCTGCCCCCTAATTCGCAACGCCTCTGCCCCAACCAAAACACTTTTCTTTTTTTTCATTTTTTCAAATTTTTTTTTTAACTAAAAGACAAAACAAGCCATTTTTCTTCTTTTATTTTTCTTTTCTTCGTTTAATTTCTTTTCTCTTTCTTCTTTTTTTTTTAGATTTTTTTTTAGTTTTGTTTTCTACAACTTTTAACATAAAATTAAAGTAACACAAAAATTAATTAATGTAACATAAAATATTGAAGTAACAGTAGATAAAAATAAAACTAAATAAATAAATAAACTAACGTAAAAAAGAGATAAAAATAAAATAATAAAAAAATAAAAAAAAAGAAAGAAAAACAAATTAAATAATATAAATCCAAATAAAATAATGAAAACAAAATAAAAATCATAAAACACATAGGACAAAATAAAGTAAAATAAAATAAAAACGAAAGATATATTATATAGTCACTCGGACGAAATTGGGGGTTGACAATGTGTTATTAGTGTTTAGAGAATATGACGACAACAATGCCTTCTCTTTCGAAATCAAACACCTTCCAAATGGAATATGACAAAATGTTTTTTGATATGCAAGAAAGGAAGAAGTAGAAGAAAAATGTGAACTATGAGAAAGTAGATTTCAATTTGGAGAAGAAAGAGTTAGATTGCAAATAAAAAAACATGAACTCGACAACAAAATCAATAGAGGGCTCAATGACATCATAAGGAGAAAGATGTGGTTTTTATAAAGGTTAATATTTAACATATATAAAAATATGAAAATTTTTTATTCTTCCTATTTTTGTACCGATTTCAGAATCAGTATAAAAAATCTCTTTTAATCGCTATAAAAAGGCTTTAATATACCGTTGTTTTTTAATTAGTGTTCTTTGCTTGGTTATGTTCATTTGATTTTACCATTGATAAGGTTTTGGTTTGTCATTTTATGTAGTTTATAGTAAACTATGATTTGTTTAAGTTAGCAAAAGTCAGAAGTTGAGACAATTTTTCTTTATTATGAAGAAAAGTCAAGCAAAGTAAAACCAGAAAACAATATCCAATAATTTGTGTATTTGATATATGTGTCAATGTTTAGTTGTTAGGTCACGTAAGATATGATGTTAAAATTAGTTCTCTATTATGATTGGCATCTTTGAAGATATTAATCTTAAAATAAACCGAGAGGGAGATAGTTCTTTTCCATTTTTCTCTCGAAAGAGTTAGACAAATATAGAGCCCGCCAATAGTTCTTGCTTTATAGCATAAGAAAGTAAATATGTAAATGAAATATCTGTACGTGATATAGGCAATATCAGTAATCATAACCATTTTGTTAATACTTTTTTCTAAGTTATCACACTTAAATAATTTACTTTGCCACTTTCTTGATAATGTTTTCACCTTAGATCTCTATGTACGTGTATGTCTTTTGATTAAACTTTGTTTTCATTTTTTATTTGTGTAATTGTGATGTGTAGGATATTGTTCAAGAAGTTGTGAAAGAGCCATATGGAAAAAATCTTACTCTAGTCCATTGTTAGTATTCACTGGAATTGATTCAGAAAAAGGTGTAAGATCCTGTTAGAGAAGATACTCTTTGCTCCTTTATCATGAAAACTACATAGAGATTCTAACTTATTTATTACAATTTTTTATCCCATCTTTCACCCTTGAAAGAAGTTAATTTTTTTAAACATATATTACACTTAATAATATAATCTAATCACGTTAGTTATTTGAAGACATTCTTTTTAGTATTTGTAATACTTTGACATCATCATTGAACCTGTTAAAATTATTAATTATGATTAGTGTATTTTGTTTTTAAGTTTTCAGTTATTTAATTTTTTAGTTTATATTTTCAAACTTGTTAAATGAGATTGATATATATATTTTTCATAATTATGAAAAATAATAAAATAATTTAAATTACAGAAAGAAAAATATAGAGATAAAATGGTGATTTAAATATTTTTTTAAGCATAAATTGTAAGAGGAAATAAAAAATTACGTCTGATTCTTTATTTAGATATATAGATATATTTCACGAAATGCTTTTTGGAAAATAGATTGGGTATTCAACATCTAAGAAAAATATCTTGAAAAAGCTTAAACGTCTAAAAAAAATCAGTGAAAAATTATCCACTAAAATGTCATAATTTTTTTCATAGAAAATATCTTTTAGAAATTATCCACAAAAATTAAAATTTAAGAAAAACATTTTCTACGAGCAATGTGTGAGAAATCTATGGAAAAATTCTATTATCCATAGATTTTGACTATGCAAACTTTTGATTTTTTTTGTAGTGTTTAGGAATTACGGTGTCTTCATCTCCCTTAATTCCTGCCGTCATAATATATAACTTCTGTCTATATTATTTTATTTTTATGTTATTTTAATCAAATCTTTAAAACTTATCCATAAGTATTTTATGATAGTAGGAGGAAATGAGTCTCATTTTAAAGGTAGTCTTAAGGTCATTCCAATATTGGACTTGAGGAGCATTGTTGATTCTTTTTTCTTTTTCTAGGGATGTCCATCAATACATTGTATTACCTTGGAAATTTAGGATAGCTAGGGGTACCTTCCTCTCCTCACTTAGTTGATGGTAAGCAAAAGGTTTTTCCACCTTTATCTCTTAATCAAGGTATGTTTTTACATCTTACTTTCCTAGGGACACGTTCTCTTCTATTTCGTGTAGACAATGAAATAGGAGGTTAATAAAAAATTTCCACTAGTCTATTATCCCCTCCTTATAGTGTGAGAAGTGTTAGTTTTACAGCTTATAGAATGACTCTTATTCTTGATTTTCTCTTGTAAAGCTTCTTCTTGTCTTAGATGTCTAAGATTCTCTTCTAGGATGTAAAGTTGGTCCTCTCTTTGAAGTATTTATTTTTCTTTTAAAATGACTACTTGTTCCTCCAAATTATCTAGCAATTTATTTTAAAAAAATTTCTCCTTCACTAGAGTCATTACCAATTTGTTATAAGGGTTTTCTAGACATCTTAAGTTTATTTTTACTAAGATTTAAAAACTTTGGTCTTAAAAGAAATTCCAGAAAGGAAGTACATAACAAGCTTCTTAAGCTTTCCTCCAGGAAAGTAGGTGAATCACTTGAATTGTTTATGTACCAAGTCTTTTCTAGCTAAGGGAATTCAATGTTCTTACACAAGACTTAAGTTTCTCATTGGAGAGTTTTCCTCCTAGTTAGTGGTCATGTCACTCTAGGAATGGAGAGTTTTTCCATATGTAGTGGCCACATGGCACTCTCTCATTTGAGAGGATTTTGCCACTTGTCTCCCTCCTATTGGAGAGGATTTCTCCTTGTTCTCCAAGACAACCAAGGTGGCTCTTTTAGGTTAAAGTTTCAGCCCATTTTGAGACACCTTAGCCTATAAACAGAGGTGTTCTCCATCATGTAATCTCACCTTTGATTTAGAGTAAAGTTATGTTGTCATTTTTGTGCCATACTAATCTTTTAAGGTCACCCTAGGCTAGAGCAACCCAAGTGGCCTCCTCTAGCCACCTTCCTCCAAGAGTTGGCCCAACCTCTCTTAGAGAACCACTAAACACACCTTCCATCATCATACAACTCATCAAAACCATGAGCTATCAACACCTTTCACCACCACAAAATTCCACAATCTTCATACATGAACTTATGACTTAATTTGTTTCTAGATTTGGCTTGTCTTAGCTAAAGCATTTTTATTTTTCCATCACTATTCATTTCTGGATTTTTCACTTTAGAACATATTTATCAAAGGTTAATGATAGGTTGACACACCTATACTCATTTGACATGATTTTTATAACAAGAGAATGAAAAATAAAAAATAATGTGTGAAATGAATATAGATATGTGTCAGAATTTTTTCTCTTTCTGAAATCTGATCCGGATTGAGCATTCCGAAAACATAAAGCCATAACAAAACCCTCATTATCCATCACACACCACCGACAACTTTGCAATTATACAAAAACCAAAAACAAAACAAACACCTTACCACTGAACGGTGAACCACCTTGCCTTTATTCCAAATCTTTTAAACCTTCACTACTCACAACTCAACAAGATGGTGATGAAGGACGACGAGGTAATGAACAAGATGATGAGCCCTGGATGAGAGCAGGTGGGAGTGAACGCAGTGAAGAAGGTCGTAGAAGAAAGTGAAAATATATTATTAAGTCAAAAGGGTATAGTGGACATCAAAAACTAGGGGTTGCAGGAGAAATAAATGGGGTGCATGAAGTAGCAGCCCCAATCCAATTACAAGCTTCCCTACCATTTTGTACAATACCAACAACATCTCTGCATACGTCTAATCATATAACAACAATCTCTGAATTCATCTAATCTGCCATTTTACACACAAAGTAACTTTCAATAAGAAGTTGCTGGTTTTATTTAGGATTAAGGATTATTCAGTTTGTTTAATCATTTTTTAAAAATAATAAAATATGAGGTAAACTTATTTCCGAATAGTTCAGATTTAGATTATATTTAATCCTTCAATGTTAAGATAAATTCCCTTTCGGTCATCTAAATTTAAAATTCATCTTTTTAACATCTATAATTTCAAAATATATTTTAATTCCTCTGTTCGAAACTTTTCCATATATATGTCGTCAAAATGGATATTTAATAAAATAAACCAAATATATGAGACGATACATAATCAAAATAATGTAAAAGGTTTATTAGGTAAATAATTTATAATTCGTTAATCATCTACGTGAAAATTTATATATATGTGTGTGTGGTTAATACAATTATGTCTTTTGCTGGAAATGAGGCATCAAGACATATATTCATTTTCAAAAGACAAGGCAAATAAAAAAAACCTCTGTGGTATACAATAGTAGTTAAAAAATAATATAATAAATTTTGAAAGCTACGCTTAATTTGATATATTGTATAATAATTGTTTTAATTGTAAAATATAGCAATTTAAAATATAAATTATGCTTATAGGTATAATTTCTTATAAAAAGAAACCCACAAATACTTTTAGATATTATTATTGCAGTTGTACTTATATTTCTATTGAAATAAATTTTTAAGACAATATATTATATATAAAAAATAACATTTTAATTAATAAATCACAACAATTCAATTTCATTAAAAAAAACCATCATATAATAATCATATATATTATATATGGATCTACACGTTAATAAATTCAACAAACAAAATGTCAATTGATGTTTTATGAAAAAGATGTATTATGTATGTCAATTGATGTTTTATGATCTAAATATGTATATAGATTTGCGAACAAACTTACTAATGATGAATCGTGATATATTCTCTTACAATCCAAGCCTGCACGTCTTTACATGTTATGATATCTTTAGCTTCTCATCACATAGTATCTTAAACTATAACTAGACCATCAATAAAACAAGTAATCTAAATTACTATATAAATGTCAATAGTATAATACACAAATTAAATCATGATGCACATATCATTATAGATTTTTTCCCCAAAATTAAATAAGTCTTATTATTCTCAATAATCATTTCCATACAATATAATTCACTGAAACAAAATCATAAATCAATCAAACATACAAATTAATACTCATTTTCATCTATAATAAACATTCAAACACAATTTATTAAAAAAAACAAAAGGAAAGAGAAAGGAAAAAAATGTTTGAAAAAAAATAACTTAAGCAAAAGCCACTTTAATAAATACAAGTTCCACCAAAAGAGAAGAGAAAGGAAAAAAATGTTTGCAGAAAAAATTAACTTGAGCAAAAGTCACATTAACAAATACAAATCCCACCAAAAGAGAAGAGAGAAAAAAAAAATGTTTGAAAAAAAAAATTAACTTGAGCAAAAACCACTCTAACAAGTACAAGTTTTACGGAAAGAGAAGAGAAAAGAAAAAAATATTTGAAAAAATAAATAGTCTGAGAAAAACCACTTTAACAAATACAAGTTCCAAAAAATTCAAAATTGTCATTACAATTTATAATTTGCTCAATCATCATTCTTTTGAGGACTTTGTCCCTACCTTTCATTTTTCTTTTTTTCCTTTTTCTCCCTTTTTATCTAGCTTTCTCTTTCTTTCTTTTCTCCCTACCTTCTCTATAATGTCATCTCTCCATACCTCATCTCTTTTATAATCTAATTGCACCTCATAGTAGCTGAAGAGCCAGTGAACATTTATATTTGATCAAATTTTCAAATAGAGTAAGTTTATATTTATAGATTCCTTCTTCACTTACTTTATTGAATGATTTTCTCATCAATCTTGATGGGGTTAGTTGAAAAAAGTGATTCTCTCAACTTCTTTTACTATATACTGAAATTTGATTATATTATATGTCTTACTCTAGATTCCTAGATTTTGAGTAGGTTTGTGCTTGAGCTAAAGATTTAATTATAACAAAGTATTACAAGTAAGAGAAGCTATTATGTTTTTTTGATAAACCTTAGGATAAATGACTTGTATGTGAAGGTAACTTGGTTATCACATTTTGGTTTTTATGCAAGGACTATGATTGGTTGAAAATTTATGTTAATGTTTAGACTTAGTGTTGTTGAGATTTGTTTAATGGATGATTGTTTAAAATGTTTTGATTTGTACACTTTATTGATATGTTGATGTAATCGCTACATTATGCATGTGAATTGTAAAAAAATTGTGATTTGACTTAGTTTACAAAATTAATATGATGCATAATATGAGTTAAAGGATCAAAATAGGTTTGAAATGAGTAAACATTGATGCTTTAGCAAATTATAGAGTTAATAATCTAACTTGTTTAAAAGTTTTATTATTAAAAAAAAAATTATTTCTACCGCTTCTAATAGTTCCACATCACTTACAAGTCCATGCTTAAGGTAGTTTAAATACTCCTTCCTCTTTCCACCTTTTAAGATGCCTTTTAAGGAAAAAGTTGTAATGGAACACTAGGTTCAAAGAAGACAATACCTTGGATGAGGGGTGATTGACCCTAATGATGTTACTCGATGGACTTGGGACCGGAACATTGGAGTCTACCATGGGACCAATAACAAGGTTCTAAGACAAAACATCTATTCCCTTAAGTCCTCCATTAGGATGAACCATCATGCCCCTTAGACCTCGACTAGGGAGACTTATATTCCTACCACACCCAAGAGTCTCACATCGCTTAGGAGTTGAGACCTAAAGGAAGTTTAAATACTCATTTCTCCTTTTTCTCCTTTCGAGACGTCTTTTAAGGAAAAAACACCATCCCAAGTGACGTGGCCTAATAAGGTCCATGAAGCATTATTGACCTAAAGTGATTACATAATGTTTTAAGATATATTTTTTGGCATAAATATTCATATATTAAGAGAATATATGACCAAATCTCAATAGTTTAACCACGTTATGATATTTTTTAATACCATATATCTACGTAATATTTGGTTAATCAAGTAAGGTATCACATTATTATGATTATTATGTTGATTGTCATATATATGGTAAGCTATTATTTTTATTGTTATTATTTGATATCATCTTGGTATTATCTATTTTTATCACATAAGTCATATGGTTCAAAAACCCGGACATATGGTATTTCACCTGGAAATACACTCTCTCTCATACTTTCTCTTTTATTCATAAAGATTCAAAACTCTCTTATTGACTTGAACATTAGAGTCTTATATAGATAGATCTTCCCATGTGTTTCAATTCTTAGGAGCATACATCAAAATTCTTCAATCCATTCAGATCTTTCCATCTATCTGAAGGTCCACACTCTAGATCTCAGTAATAACACTTTTCAAATTATTATTGAAATTTGGTTTAATTATGCTATTAAGACGCATTGCTCTAATATTTTCATTTAAGTTAAGGATTTTTGCTTAATTAAAAATAGAACAGAGATCTATACCTTACTCATATTTTCATTCAAGTGAAAATAAAGTTGAAAGTAACCTTGTTTTCAATCTTATTTTTGTCCAAGTAAGGGATTATTATTTTTTTTTTCATTCAAGCAAAAACAACACTACAATTCAACCTAGTTTTTGTTGAGTTTCATGCTCAAGCTAAAAAAAACTCTTCTATTCTTTTAATATCTTTAACTCAAAGAATATGAATGTTTTTATATATGCAAAATGAATATTAAAATGTATATTTGATTGATTTGTGGTTTCATTTGAAATAGTTATATTATATTATATTACAATGCATATTGAGACACGTGCAACTTATATTTAAGGTCATACATTTCGGATGATATGAAACTATTGCTTAATTTTTTATTTATTTATAGGTATGAAAATATATACATGTGTGTTTGTTTGTATGTTCATTTACATCAAACTCAAACTATTATATTAAAATCTATAAGAAATTAAATTTACTTATGCATAACATATTCAAAACTTAGGCTAATAAGCTATGTACCTTAACATGCATAATCTACCCATCAAATCAACATATTATGCAAAGAAAGTTCAATTCAAAACGTTCTAAAACAAATAATATATTAACACAAGCTCAAATAACATTTAATTTAAAAACAAAAAAACAAAACACTATCATGCATAGAAATCAAAATGTTGTAATTAAGTCACTTTCACATTGAAATTATCTATGCTAAAGTTTTATTGAAAACATAAATAACTCCATTTACTTATAATTCTTTATTTTAAAGAAATTTTCAGCTCAAAGTAAGATAACTTAAAATCTAAATACTAGAACAAGTATCTAATTATAACCAAATTTTATTATAAACTTACTTGTGTTGAGATGATCACTTTTCTTAATTAACCCCATAAATATTGTTGGCAAATTCATAAAATAAAGAAAAAAAATAAAATAAAGAGAAATTTATTCTTTTTGAAAGTTTGATTAATTACAAAAGACCTCTAACTTTTAAGTTACTGATGAGAAGAGATAGATTACAGAGGACTTGGAGAAAAATAAATAAGTAAAAGAGAATATATAATAGGCTTCAAACAACCAATATTGGTCTGATTTTCAATTTGAATTCATAAATGATTTATGTATTGTGATCAATAATTTGTAGAAAAAATACAAAAGCATACATGAAAACGATGCATGGAAAGCCTTCTGAACCACTATATATCACTAAAAATGGTTAACTATAATTGCAAAATAATACACAAAATAGAACACAGTTTTGATTAGAATAGTTTCTTCAAAAAGAATTTTTTTTGAAAAGTACTTTATGAAATAATACACAGAATAGAACTAAGCTTATGTTGTATATGGGTTGAGTTTGTTTTCACGTTTATCATGTCAAACTTGTCTCTTGCGAAGTTTGCTACTTGTCTCTTGTGGAACTTGCATGTTTGTTGATTTTGTCTCCTGCCGAGCTTGATGCTTGTTCACTAAAAATATTTTACATCTCCATAAGGTTGTCTCCTTCTGTCTCAAAGTTTTTTCATCAAGTTTATTGCTTGTGTCGTATTAAATTTGTGTTAATATTTCTACCACCGAGTTTGTATCATGATTAGCATTTAGATCAAAGTGAAAAACTTAACTGGATAACGAACTGTCATATTGTTAAGTTGGTAGAATAGAAATCTGAATAAAGAAAAAACAAAATATTTGGTTTACATTTCTTACTGCCGTGCCCACATTATATAAAGTCATAATATGCAAAATAAAAGAACCAAGTTTTTTCTTCTTTTAATTAATGTTTTGACTTTTTGTTAGTTTTTTTTGGTTGACTTTTAAAAAGTTTCTTTTTGTGATGGTTCTAATTGTATTATTTATAGATTTAATATTATTTTAAAAATATTTTTTAGTTAAAAGGAATACATTATTGATTCCGTGACTAAAAGTCATTTAGAATATTCTAGAAGAAAAATATTACTAATTATTAAATAAAATAAATGGTCAAGATTTGGTTATATTTGAAAATAAAAATAATGATATTAAGACTAGACAAAAGAAAAGGAAAAACTTTATTGAAAAGAAGGCAGACTTTGCATGACTCTGCAGATTTCACATAGTTGGTGTACTTCAAATTACGATTGGACAGGTGGGCTGGCATTGATGAGCTGCACACGGCGTTGGGCCCAATGAATGTGGGCTGGTCAGTCCACAGAAAACCAAAACCGCCATTCAATTTTGGTATCCTTGATTCCAACGGCAGTCCACAGAGACAAAACACACACTCACCAACTTCGCGTGTGCGCTTCCTAAGACCCTAGTCTCTTTTGCTATTGTCGTCTCCTCAACGCAACATCATTATCACCATCACTATTTAAACCCCTCTTAACCCTTTTCCTCGTGTTCACTTCTTCCCCAATCTCTCACCTACCTTGCTATCTCCGTTCAACTACCTCATCGTCTTCTTCCTCCTCGATCATGTCTCACTTCAAGGGCAAGTACCATGGTACTTCTCTTCCTCTATCTCTCACTCTCTTTTACTTCGATCTATTCTCATATCAGTCGTTTGTGTCTAGATCTAACTGTTTCATATGTTTATCGGTTGATCCGTTTATTTTATGCGTTTGTTTCGATTAATTTGAACTTGTTTGCGTGGATTTAGATCTGAGAGATTCAGATCTGGTTTTTTATTCGATTTTTTATGGAAAGTTCGTTGTGACTGTTTATATATGTGCTCTTTCGAGGGATTTTGTTGTGGTTGATGAATTCTGCGTCGTTGTTGATGGTCTAAGGTTTCTTTGTCTTGCCTACTGTTTTTACTGCACATCTTTGTTCAAACGATGAAGTTCAACTTGTTTCCTGTTTATTTTGTTCATGTTTTGGATTTGTCTATGATCGATGCTGTTTTGTTTTTGTGAAGTTTGGAATTGATATCTGTGTGGCTCTGTTGATTGATGATTTTGTTTGCAGATGAGCTTATTGCAAATGCTGCCTACATTGGCACTCCTGGAAAGGGTATTCTTGCTGCTGATGAGTCGACAGGTACGATCGGTAAGCGTTTGTCCAGCATCAATGTAGAGAACGTTGAGTCCAACAGGCGTGCTCTTAGGGAGCTTCTTTTCACTGCTCCTGGTGCTCTTCAATACCTCAGTGGAGTCATCCTCTTTGAGGAAACCCTCTACCAGAGCACAGCTTCAGGTACTCAATTTTCAAGGATCTTAATTTGTTTAGTTTGTGATGAACATTGCATCATTGAGTTTCAAGATAAACTGTGTTACGTCAATCAACGTTCTAAATTGTGGTCAATTTTGTGGTGATCATTGACTTTGCAGAAAATTGTGGTCAAATGTGGTCGATGCAGCCACAATTATACCACCGTTTTTGTTGGGAACTTGTTCTAAAGTCCAAAGTTAGAAACAATTCAATATGTGCTTTTGTTTTTCATGTAATTATGTAAATCTTTATTGTCTTATTGAGAAATTCTAATTTTTGTTGGAGACTAAACTTTAAACACCTAAGGAATTGCATTAAGTTTTGTTCTATTTCGAAACCTTTAATTCATGAATTTTTTTTTCTTTTTCCCTTTTTGGTTAGCCAATATGCTTTTTTTGCTGGTGGAATCGTCTTCATTTGAATGAAGATGGATCATAGTGTCATATATGTTACACTACTAACCTTGTTGTAAATGGATTTTATGTAGGCAAGCCCTTTGTTCAGTTGTTGACGGAGGCTGGTGTGCTTCCTGGTATCAAGGTTGACAAGGGCACCGTTGAGCTTGCGGGGACCGATGGGGAAACCACCACTCAGGGTCTGGATGGCCTTGGTCAGCGTTGTGCCAAATACTATGAAGCAGGTGCACGATTTGCCAAATGGCGAGCCGTGCTAAAGATTGGTCCCAACGAGCCATCAGAGCTCTCCATCCATGAGAATGCCTATGGCTTGGCCAGATATGCTGTCATATGCCAGGAAAATGGGTTGGTTCCCATTGTCGAACCCGAGATCCTTGTTGATGGACCTCATGACATTCACAAGTGTGCCGCTGTCACCGAGCGTGTCCTTGCAGCATGCTACAAGGCTTTGAATGATCACCATGTTCTTCTTGAGGGAACTCTATTGAAGCCAAACATGGTGACACCTGGATCTAAATCTGCAAAGGTTACTCCTGATGTGGTTGCTGAACACACTGTTAGAGCCCTGCAGCGAACTGTACCTGCTGCAGTTCCTGCGGTAGTTTTCTTGTCTGGTGGACAGAGTGAGGAGGAGGCAACCCTCAACCTGAATGCCATCAACCAGATTAAGGGGAAGAAGCCATGGACACTGTCTTTCTCTTTTGGAAGGGCACTTCAACAGAGTACCCTTAAGGCATGGGGTGGAAAAGAAGAGAATGTGAAGAAGGCTCAAGAAGCCTTATTGATAAGAGCCAAGGCTAACTCAGAGGCAACTCTAGGAACCTACAAGGGTGATTCAAAGCTTGCTGAGGGTGCCGCAGAGAGCCTCCATGTTGATAACTACAAGTACTGAGAAAAGTTGGTTCTCTTTATCGAGACTAGTGCGGGTAGGAATCGGGTGACAACCGAATTTCTTGCTAATGAGTATTGTGGTTTGACTCCTCCCTGAATAATCGTTTGAAATTTTGCTTTTTTGTTTTAGTGTTCTGCAATATCATTTTAGTTTCAATGTATGGAGGGGATTTTATTTTGTTTTCTAAACGAAGCTTTGTGTTTATTTACAATTCTTCCGCTGTTTTGTTTTCGTTCTGCATAATCATGAGATCGATAAATGGAAGGGTTTGTGATATTCACCTTCTTACCTTTTTAATTCATCAATATTTTGTGAGAATATTCACAAATTGATTACATGTGTTGACTTTGTTATTTAAAAATTCTTTAATCTCCGTCTTTTTTGTCAAAAATGTGCTGTATGACGCCAAGAGTCAATAAATATCGAGATTATGGGTTGCTTTTGTTTTCTTTGAATGATCAACACATGTCACGTAAAGATAAAAATCATCTTCGAAATATATGTGGCTTTTCCTCCTTAATTTATAGACATTTTAAATTATCTTCTTTCTAATGCAACAGTCAATTGATGAAGTACTCTAGAATCACCCTATTATTGTCCTTTTATTCAGATTAATTATTGTATTAATTTATTGATACAATTATAAATTGAAAAGATTGGACATGTTTAAAAATATTATCACTCATAAAATTATTGCTGAAAAAAAATCTCATAAAATTAGTTTATTTGAATGAGCATTGAAAGAGCTGATTTCAAAAAGTTTTTTTTTTACCAAATTGATTCGAGGAAACATGATTTATATTTAAATGTTTCTATTAAAATAGTAAACACAAATTAATCGCAATATATATAAACTTTAAGCTTGAAACTTTATTTCTCAACATGTAACAATCTATTTAAAATTACATTAAATAATATTTCAAAGTCATTTCAAATAATCTAATTGAAAATCAAACTTAAAAACATAAGTAAAGGAAACAATAATTGGTGTTAAAATTTGTAGGAAAAAAATTATGGAATTTGAGTTCGTGTGTTCTAAGATCAGAATCTTAAGCATACAAGTGAGCTGTGCATGAACTCAACGCCTTCATCCTAATTATATGGTGCATGATGGTTTTTTTATTGGAAGAGCAAACTTATTATTCCCTCTAAACATACTTTGGCAAATCAAATTTTACAATGAGTTCTCTAATGGGAGAGCATATTAGATTTAAAGTTTAAAGTTTAGGATTTATAACATGTTGGAGTTAAAATTTAAAGTTTAGGAATTAGGGTATGTTGGATTTACAATAATTCTGAAATAATTACTCATCACTTTTATTAGTAGGAAATATACATTAGGTGTGATGATTACGTGAATTTTTAATATGGGAATTGGAAAATGAAAAACAAAAAAGGTGTAATGAGTGAATTTTTAGTAATATTGCTGTAAATTAATATATTAGATACATAATTACGTGAAAAAATAATAATTAGATACACAATTACGTGAAAAATAAATATTTGAATTTTTTTAATTTAAAATAAATGAGTTATGAGATTTTTTTTCCTTAGATTATTGATTTCAAGATTTTCAATTTAAAGGAATAAAGTGAAATAATTAACAAGATACTTTTTAAGTAAAATTGTAAAGTTCTTGCAACAATTAATTTGAGAGTAAAATATTTGTGTGCTTGTTCTACCAAGGATTTGATTTTAACAAATAATCATATAAAGATAAGCTTGTTTATCTTTAATTGAATTTAAATTCTGATCAAACTAATTAGTTGCATAAATCATATTATAATATAAATGTTTTTAGATATTTGCACAAATGGTATAGCCATAGAAAATACAACGTTTAAATATTAACCAAAATTTAAACATAGAAATAAATAATTTAATTTTTTTAAATTGCATTTAAATGATATACCTTTAACACTTAATTTATGGATTAAAATGGTGGGTAGTTTAAGAAAAACTGACTCAGAATCCTCTTCCCGAAGTTAACATAGCAAAAAAGAGATACAAGAAAACCTCATGGCGTGCTATTACTACTAACAAAACCAAGTGGGAAAACTAACCTTAACCTGAACAAAAATGGAAGCAGTTAAACTGTGAATCTAACTGCAGCAACATGTGTCTATCAAACCAGACAGCTATGTTACCATACTCTGCAATGACTACTTCATTACATACATATGCACATACATATTTTACATTCTTATCAACAAGTCTCTGAAAAGTCAATCCTACAGACCTCCTTAACTGGCCAAAAAAGCAATGGAGGCAAATTCCGCACAAAAGTAATGAAGAACTACTACTTGTAAGCTGTTTAAGATCTCACATACGCCCATATATTAACAATGACTGTTACTGAAACCAACACAGTTGCAGAAACTGCAAGAACATAAGACCACATCCCACGGTTAGACGAAACCTTTGAAGTGTGATGACCCCTTCTGCTCTCTTTTGAGATGAAGGATTCTGCAGTTGCAACATGCTGCCGAGTAATCTTTCCCACGTCAGATGACTCAGGAGATTCCTTCTCTGCTTCATCCACATCATTACAGCTGCCGGAACTCTCATCGGTAGCATGGTTTTCCGAAGCATTCCACTCCTGCAAAAAGTGGAACACAAGTCTCAATACATGTAGTCACAACTGAGTTAGATATTCAAGTTAAATGAAGAAACTGCTTACCCTAGAAATGGTGGTTTTTGAATTATGGTCTTCTGGGGCTGAAGCACAACTTCCATCTTTCGCCGCCTTCTCGGAAGCAAACTGTCGATCGACAAGTAATCGTATTCTCCTTGGTGCGTTGCCTTGTGATTGTACCATTCCATTCATGTTTGGCTGTTCATTTCGTCCTTGACGAGTCCTTATTCTGATTCCAGTATCACCATTAACAAACGTATCAAAGTCTCTTAGTTGCCCACTATTCTTGATCGGATCATCTACCTGACCCATAGAACCATCGTTTGAGAAAGCCATCTGAGGAGTGTTCTGAAATAATCCTACATTACTCTTCTGCTCAACTGCCTCCTTAGGATAACCATGTAATGCCTGCAGATTCTGCAGCAGCAAAAAAAACTGACATTAGACAAGGGGAACGTTGCAAATCATGCTATATAAACTCACTAAAGTGATATAACCAAACTTGGAATTTGATGTCATCTTATAAAATAATGGGTTAGTGCTGCCATTACTCACCGTCATGTTGGTCATTTCCACATCTGAATCACTGCCAGATCCATTGTCCCTGACATTGAGGAAGGATGAGCCTAGCTCTAGACTGCTAGTATCATAGGAGATGGCGTCCCAGTTAACCGAGTCAAAAAAGTCGGACATATTGTTATTTGTACCATACTGAAGTTCTGATTGATAGTAAATTTCCGGTGGGAAATGAGCATGGACTGGGGAGAATAATTTGTCATCTAATTGCTGGTTTGTTGGGTCATAAAAATCCTCAAAGTTAAATGGCTGATCCTGCTGCATATAGTTAGTAAACCAACAAATTCAATGTTTTGAAACAAAATTAGGGGGAGGGTGAAATCAAGGGAAAGGAAGAAACAATAGATGAAAACTAAAGCAGCCAATCTAACCTCTGCAGCTGGTTTTATAATTTGATTTTGTGCAGCAGGAGCATCACATCCATCACTATGGGAGTCAACTGCAGTTATAATGTTGGATATTGCTTCCTCAGAGTTCTCATGGATAACTGTCAGCGGCTTTTCACCCTCAGTGATCTGTGAGGAAGATGCTGGATCCAGAGATGAATCAGATTGTATTTCATCTGGAGAGTGATTGGCAGTCATAGGGGTTGATGCAGTCCGCTCCACATCCTCACCATTTGACCCTTCAAGACTCTCATCATGTTTCTTAAATAACCGACAAAGGACGTATGGATTCTGTGATTAGTCAAATCAACCGGATCAAAAAGTCAGCAACATATCTCATGGATACTGTGAGATAGACATAAATTGCAGAAGCTTTATGCTAAATAATATATACTGATCTGTAGGTACAACCTTATCAGGGTTACAACCACTTGGATCTGACATAACGGAAATGTGTAATAGTACATTTAAAGATGCAATATAAGAACAAGAAGATCGTTTAGAATCAAAATAACTAAGTGGAGAAGCAATTCAAAGAGAAACACACTAGGTAATATATATATAATTGACTCAGTCAGCAAACAAAAACTTCTTACTACATTAAACCCTGAGAGTTTTACCACATAAGAAGGGAAAGCAGAGCCCCCTCAAACTTGAAAAGTTTTGAAAGGAAAACGATACAAGACACAAACATTAAAAACAAAAAATCAAACAATCGACTTTGCTTTAATCAATAGTCACAAACATGTAACCAACCCTTAACCCAGAAGAAGAAGGAACGAAAATAAATCATCATTCATCACATCAAACATTGAGGGATAAAAGCCAGCTTTACATCTTAAACACCTCCTGAGGGAAAAAAACAATAGAGCTATTCAAACTTATAAACAATTTAATGTCAAAACACTATGGTAACAAAGATGAAAAAGCAGAAATACCAAACAACAAAAGTAGGAGATAAGAGTAGACCTGTCCAGGATTGGTACCATCGAGCTCCTTCAGGGTAGGCCTGTACTCATGCATAACCCAATTGGTCCTCTTCCCCTTCGGTGCACGACCAGTATAGAAAACAAGAGTCTTTTTCATTCCGATCAAAGTAGAACCAGACTTAATCTTTCGATCCTTCCCCGTTGCTTTCCAATACCCATGGTTCGTAGCTCGGTTCAACCTGTGCCCGTTGGGATACTTCCGATCCTGCGGACAGAAGAAGAACCACTCTGGATCCTTGTTCCGTACCACTGACAAATCTACATCAAACAAACCCCACCCCAACAAAACCCAACAAGCACGAACAATATAAGCAAATCAAACAGCATAGCCACTTTCCACATCAATGTTTACCATTAATTCCATATCCAACAATTTAAAACTACCTTTCTTCCTCAAAATAAGAACCAAACTTAAATACACTACCATAGAAATTTGATCTCGAATTAAAATCCACACTTCATCCTTAAACCCTCTTCTAATCAACAAGATAAAATGCTGATTATGATTACAGAACAACAAAAGCTGTACTTAATTTTAGTTCAAAAGAAGCATCATAAAAAGAAAGAACTAACCCATCAACAGTACAAAAATATCAGTAAAGCAAAAAAACTAAAACTTTCCCAATTACACAAAAACTCCAACTAAAATTTCCAGATAGAATAAGGAAAAGAAAATACCAGGCAAGTCCCAAGGCTCCCATTTGCAGACATCAATCTCCCGGATAACCCAGACATCGTCCCCGTTTCCGTTGATCTTCGAGCGCAGGTAGTAATCAATAAGCTCTTCATCGGTGGGACGGAAACGGAAGCCCAGCGGCAGCGTATTGAGAGACAGCACCGCCGTACGCGGCGGCGGGTAACACTCGACAACGGCACCCATGAGGGTGAAGCAAGTTTTGACAAACAGGGAAGGCAAAGAGAGAGAAAAAGGGGAGAAAGGAGAAAACTTGGAGATAAATAAGGTGAAAATGAAGTGGGAATCGTAGGGAATTTAGGAGCTTTTTTGAGTTTTCCGTCGTCAAAGGTAAAGGAAGTTGCTCGGAAAGTGAAGGTGGATGATGGGTGACTTATTTTTGTTACATATAAATTCCTCGTATATGCGCTGAATACAACGTAGATGTCGAAGGCGTGAGGGTAAAACCGGAAATGGGTGTTGGTGGGAAAAGAAGTATCGAATGAGATGACGACACGTGGAAGAGGCGTTTCAAGTAGTTGTCTTGGTGATTAAGGAAACCAGAGTTACTTAACAGCAGTAGTGTGAACAAGTGGAAGAAGAGGCGTTTCAAGATTTTGGATTGGCATCACAAAACGACAACGTCCACTAACACCCACGTCTTCTTTCTATTACCTTTTCACCTCTCTGAATATTATAATTATTTATATTTATTATGTTCTTTATGGTAGAACAGCAGTTCCTTTTAGGATAGAGATTATCTTTGAACTATTATGTTCTTGTTACTTTCTGCTTCTGACAGAACAGTGTATTGCATTCAAGATTTTATTTTGTTTTCATTTTCATTTTTCGACAAGTTCGTTATTTTATGTATTATATATATTTAATGTTACTTTTATGGTGATCGTTAATGGTCTGTGGTGGATGGATGGCTCAATAAAGAGTAAAGCGATTTATGCTTTTCATTTCTTTTCTCTCTTTTTTTATTTTCATTTTCAATAAATATTCAGATTGGATTCTCTTCAGATAGAAATAGTAACATACCTAATAATCAAAAACACTCAACTTGTTAGCATTAACTATTTCATTCAACTTTGAAATAAACTTCAAAGTATACAACATTTTCATCATTGCTTGTTCATAAGTTTTCTTACAAATGGTTTTGAAACACTTGGTTGAATGTATTGGAAAAGTGATCATTTTTATAAGGGTTGATTAAGTTTTTACAATTACTCCTTTTGGTCAGGTGAAGTGTTATATATATATAAATTTTAAAAGTATAAGAATGTGACTGACAATTAATTAGCTATGGAAATTTTTTAAAATATAGGTAAATTGATGAAAGAGTATCATATATAAAAGTATGTATAATTTAATTTTTTAAAAAATAACATTATATCTAATTTTGTAGCATTATAACTTAAAGAAAAATATATATCAACAACAGATTTTTTGAAAACATTTAGATACGGAATACTTTTCTAAATGTGATTTGTCCAGATGGAATTTATTTTTTAAATCAAATGATGACGTGGTGGGAGAGAGAGACAGAAAGGTGCAATATTTTGAATCTGAAAGCCATTTCGGAAAACATCTCGTGCCCATTTCGCCTCTCTTGCCCATTTCACAAAACTGTCTCTGCCTATTTCGTGTCCACCGGTGATCATAGCCGCCGTACTGCCGCCGCCGGAGATCCACCTCCTGTCCGCTGTCTTTCATCCATCCAGAATCGCGTTTCCATTTGTTCGCGGCAGAACCCTAAAAGCGCGTTGGAGCCTCATGGTAAGTTCTACTTGAACTATATTTATTTTTTTTGTTGCTAACACAGTTTCAGAAATGGAAGATGAGCTGAACTTGTGAACCTTGTTCACCATCTTCTAACTTGACATTCATTAATTGGTGTGTTCGTTGTAGGTTCTTAGCGTTACTGCACCAACTTCTAAGATATGCTGAGATTGAAAAATATACCTTCCTCTTATTGCCAATTTTCAACCCTTCTGTTATATGGTTTGGTCCAGACAGATATTCATCCTCAATGAAACAATGTGTGCAGTTTGCTGAAAGTGTGAACTGCAACTTGGCAGATTTTTTTCCCTGTAATTCCATTACATTGCATAAGGGATTTAAAGCTTCTAAGCATCAATGTTGATCTGAAGTTTCCAATCAAGTAGTAATGAAAATAATAATAAGCCTTCCTCATTGAATAAAGCTATTCCAGTGTATTTGTTGTGAGCCCAGTAGCAGCAGTTGTACCAAAAATGAAAAGTCCTCCCTGTACTCTCCTTCCAGCAGTATACCAGCAATGATAACTCATGTATTATTTTTTTAGTCTATATGATTTTTCTTTTCTATTTTGTCAATCTAGTGCTAATATTTTTTGTATGCTAGTCATTTCTAAATTATAGTGGTTACTTTGATAGTGGCTTTTTCTATCGTCTTTTAATTTTCTTCATACTCGCTAGGATTAAAATTCACCTTGTGAGAAGTGTAATGTGGTCATTATCCCTTTACTGAAATTTGTTTCAAAAAGTCATTATGGAAGCTAAATGCATTTTCAGATTATTATTCGGGAAGAAAATTTTGCTGACAAGGATACATATGCTGGAAAACATTCTGAAAAGATGTTTGAGACTATGAGGAAATACAGTTTTTATCCTGATAAGTGAAATATGGCCTATCCAGTTGTTTGCACTCTTCAAATCACCACACTGTATTTTTTAAATGTGAAGCAACGAAACGAGTCAGAAGTCATTAACTTTGCTTCTATTTTATTGAATATTTCTTGATTATTTTCCAGGCTACATGGTGTTTGCAATGAGAATCCCTTGGCACCAATGATTCGTGGTTTAGGGCTCACATTATACCGTACCAGTTGTGATAACTCTGTCTTATATATATGATCATGACTTGGAAAGGTAATAATTTAGGTTTCTTCTCCAAGTTTCTACAAGATTGGTGTATTGCATGAGCCTTAACCTTTTATTATGCCTAGACAGTTCTAAAATCTGTTTCTCAACATATGATTTTCTAACGATTGTAGAAAGTCAGAAACTTTTGCAATTGTACTACTTTGCTTTTTAGTAATGCTATTTCATCGTTATAGCTGTATGCTATTTAACATGGATGGTCATCAAGTCTCTCAACAAATGGTAATGGAAGTTGGAGACACTTTCAAGAGAATTCTAGCAGAGGTGAGATCTTTGCTGCATATGGCTTGTGTTTTCTCTTTGATCATGAAGGAAATTATGATTACCTTAAACTTTAATCTATTGGTTTTCTTGTGATATTTCTAGACAGTGAAAGTGAGGGAAGAGCATCCTGATGACATGTCTATTCTCCAATCAATTTCAATTGTGTTAAATAGACATCCGGAATTAAGGTAAGAGATTGATAAGAGCACATATTGTATATAAGCACTGACGTGAAGTTTCAATCTATCAGTGTAACATGGCAGTTTTTTTCAGGCAACAAGGACTAGCTCATGAAGTGCTGCAATGGTATATATGCAGAATGGAAGCTTGGTTTGCTACTGATGCAGATATGATATCACTGAAAACCTGGGATCAGGCAAGTGCCATTATATCAGTCACAGGATCCTCTTTGCCTTAAACTTCTACGTGTGTCGTTTTCTGTTCTTTCATACTTTAGTGTGATTTCATTATGAAATCTCGTTTAGCCACTAGGTCCCTGGCTAGATAGTTGTTGATATAACTGATAAATTCTGCTTTACTTTTACAATAAGCAGAAAGCTTTAAGTTACCAACTTTTATAAAACATAAACAATATTCTTTTCTACTGAAGATTATATTTCTAAACTTCACTAAAATTTTTGAACAGAATACAAAACCAACTAAAGCTTTATCCCACCATCAATTGTCCTAGATCAAGTGAATCAAATCACAATTGAATCATAGAACACTCTTACACTTTTACTGTTGGATCCAACACATTTACCACCAGGCTAAAGGCTCTTTCCACTAGTATGAAAAATATCTATCTGTTTTTGTATTTTCTTCTATAGAAGTCTTTGCTGAACAAGCTATATTTCCGCATGACACTTATGTGTTACCTTCTTAGGCCCATGATTCATCGCAGTTATTCCGTTGGTTGAAGTGATAAAATTTAAACCAGGGTTCCGTTTGTATGTACAAGATGAACTTGGCGTTGTTTAGTATTCAATTGAATGCTAGTATTGCTCTTGTTCTTGGTTTTCGTACAGGAGCATGTCCTCACTGGTGGCCATGGACTCGTGGTGCAAGGATATGATCCTGTTGTAAAAGCTCTTGCAACTGATCTCGATATACGCTTAAACCACAGGTTTTCTGTATAATTTATTGCACGACCTAGCTATATGATTTGATACATAATCGTTTTCGTGCTTTGTGTCACAACATGCAAAAAAGAAAAGAGAAAACTACAATTTATGTGGGATTATTTATTATCACTTTTGGTGACTTCTATCAATAAGAAACACATACCAATTTTTTCTGTCCCTCTCATGGGGTGATTAGGGGTGAAGATTTTACCCTTTTTGTGAAACCTCATATGTAGGGTGACCAGAATATCCAATGGTTACAACATGGTGATGGTCACAGTTGAGGGTGGCAGAAACTTTGTTGCTGATGCTGTTATTCTAACTGTTCCTATTTGCATTGAATATGGCTTGAACGAGGGAGATGTTCTTGTGTTTGAGATTGATAATCATCGAGATGATTTAATAGTAGAAATTTATATTAATGGATGTCCGTGTAATGTTATAGATTCAATTTCAGTTTAAACTACTTTCTACATCATCAATTTAAGCTCATATATTTCAATATTTATGTTCAAATGAAAATGAAAGTATTACTTCTTTGTCTCAATTACGTAGGTATTTATACCATTGTTTTAATTCAACTAAATTATTTTTAACTTAACCTCATTTGGTGTGTTTAAATAAAATAAAATAATTAAAAGTCTTTCAATATAACATTTGTTATAATATTGAACATGTATTAAAAATCTTCTAATAAATAAAAGGTTTATTACTAACTACATTGAAAATATCAATAAAATGAAATGGCAAATTTTTGTTGACCTTTTAAATAAATTAAACGTATAACAGTAATAGAAAAAAAATTTAGGTAATTTAATTTAAATAAATATTTAATCATTATGTTCTTAATTTCTTTTATTCTTTTAAACTAATAACTTAGAAGTAATAAAATTTCTGTAAAATATGAAATATAAGTTCAATATATTTAAGTAGGACTTCAGTTGGAATAAGTAGGTATTTGTGTTATAAATATTGTACAGAGGGGTTCCTTGGCTTCTAAATTCATCATTCAACCTCAAAAAAATTTATTATCATGTCCAATAACATTTTCTTAATACAAGGATGTATTGTCCTCATGGTAACATTCAACCTAAGCCACTAATTTATCAAGTTAAACAACATAAGTAACTTTCAAATACTAACTGGGACTTAACATAAGTAACTTTCAAATACTAACTGGGACTTTAGTTGGAATAAGTGGGTACTTGTGTTATACGTTTTGCACACAGGGGTTAATTAACTTCTAATTTCATCTTTCAACCTCACAAAAATTTATTATCATGTCCAATAACATTTTCTTAAAAGACAGATGCATTGCCGTCATGGTAACATTCAAACTAAGCCACCAATTTATCAAGTTAAACAACATTCCAAACTTTAAAAATTTAAGTGGGACTTTAGTTGGAATAAGTGAGTACTTGTGTTATAACTTTTGCATCCAGTGGTTCATTGACTTCTAAATTCATCTTTTAACCTCACAAATTTATTACCATGTCCAATAACATTTTCTTAAGACAAGGATGCATTGTCCTCATGGTAACATTCAACCCAAGCCACTAATTTATCAAGTTAAACAACATTAAGTAACTTTCAAATACTAAGTGGGACTTATGTTGGAACAAGTGGGTACTTGTGTTATACGTTTTGCACACAGGGGTTAATTAACTTCTAATTTCATCTTTCAACCTCACAAAAATTTATTATCATGTTCAATAACATTTTCTTAAAAGACAGATGCATTATCGTTATGGTAACATTCAAACTAAGCCACCAATTTATCAAGTTAAACAACATTCTAAACTTTAAAAAATTAAGTGGGACTTTAGTTGGAATAAGTGAGACTTTAGTTGGAATAAGTGGGTACTTGTGTTATAATTTTTGCACAGAGTGGTTCATTGACTTCTAAATTCATCTTTCAACCTCACAAATTTATTATCATGTCCAATAACATTTTCTTAAGACAATGATGCATTGTCCTCATGGTAACATTCAACCTAAGACACCAATTTATCAAGTTAAACAACATAAGTAACTTCAAATATTAAGTGAGACTTTTGTTCGAATAAGTGGGTATTTTTGTTACAAGTTTTGCACATAGGGGTTTATTAACTTCTAAATTGATCTTTCAACCTGACAAAAACTTTGTATCAATTCAATATTATGTTATCAGATTTGCACACACACCACACCTGTTATAAATTTTACAAGGCTCCACTGCCTTTTTCATATAGATTTTTAACTTCTAATAATCAACATCACGTTCAAAATCTCTTCATTCCATCAATCATTCCAAAATGAAGAAAAAGCATGACTCACATTATGACAATGATTAAAGGATTCCAAAGTTTTTTATAATTAACAACAATTTTCAACAACATTCCAAACATCATCATATTAAGTCAAATGTACATTTCCTATTCTAATACAAGTTATTCAAGTACTCATTTTTTTCTTCTAACATGTTCAGTATAGGGAGTTCTTGTTGCCGCACTCTTAATCCGTTTTCGGGGAACAACTTTCATCCGGTCATACATCGTGCTTTGTTTCATTTCAATACCACCTTCAAACATCGGGGTTTGGTGATGATATTGAACCGGTGTGCTTTGCAAATGAGCTTCACTTCCACAAAATGGTTGTTCCACAAAATCTTCACTCTTATCTGATTGTTCCACAAAATCTTCACTCATATGTTGTGCAATCCATCACTGTGAATCCAACGAAATTGATTAACTAAATTGACTTACTCAACAAACCATGATGAAAGTTCGAAAACAACCTTAAATAGATGTGTATGAATGACTTAATGCAAAGAAAACAACAAAAAGAAACTAAATGCCTAACTGAGTAGTAATGACAAATTCATCTGCCAAAATAATAAAAATGGACCCCGTCTCCTTCTCGAATTTCTATGCTCAAAACGACAATAGTTGCTCTCTAGAAAAAACCACTACTATAACAATTATAAAGGTATTCAAGCAGTAGTTTTCAAGAGACTCATCCGTGCTATTAGAAATGATACAAGAATTTATAACCATTCAATCCATTCGACACAATCATCATGAGTTGTCATAATTCTTGGTATGTATATGGTAGGATTTAAGCATCTCACAACCTCATTTTTTTTTCTTGACAAATATTTCTCTTACATCAAACAAAGAACATTTCATGTAACCAAACCAACGTCAAAATTTCTTCATGACTAAGCTTACAGGACAGCTATTTTGCTGAAATATCCCAAAAATAAATCTTGAGGCCACATACACACAAAAGAATGATCTGGGAAAGGAACCATGAAGGAGGCATGCAACGGATCCATGCGTAGCACAAAAGGCCAGTGTGAGGATGGAAAAAAAAAGTGACAAACCTCAGAAAATGAGGTAAACAGGACAATAACAAATATTATAGGCAATATGAGAAATTGGCAGAAAATTTAAGAAACTAAAAAATTATCCAAGAACACCTTTGAATTTATCTGCTCATATTTAGATCAAATTTTTTGTTTTCTTATTTTGATCTGTTTTTAATTTATAAATTTCCAGGGAAGTAAAGGCCACACCAAAATGAAGGCATTGATTCTGGTTGAGGGATTTGGAACAAGGTTGAGGCCACTAACATTGAGTTTCCCTAAGCCTCTTGTTGATTTTGCTAACAAACCTATGATTCTATATCAGGTAAAGTTGCTTTAAGCCTTTTTTAGAAGGTTTTCATCTTTTGTTAATAAAATTGAATAAAATTGAATCAGGGATCAACTTTTTTGGAGAACCCTTTTTCATGCAACATTTGATGTGTCCCTTCTATACAACAGAGATCTATACATTTATGAGAAAAAAAATCTGATTTATCCTAGACATATAATAAAAAGAGCCAAGTTTTTGTGTGTGCATACATACAACATTAGTATGTATTACACATGTTCTTTATGTCTATTTCCTTATATGATAACAACATTTAGTATACCTCTGATTTCTTTTTTTCAATTTTTCTTGTTTTTCAGATAGAGGCCCTTAAGGCCATTGGAGTTACTGAGGTGGTGCTAGCCATCAATTACCAACTAGAGGTAAGGATGTCTTTCCTTTCAACATTGATTTTAAGTCAATTCTTAAAAGAGATGTATGTGGCTAAAGTTTATTCATTTTTTACTTTGGTGTAATACTTCCTACTGCAGGTTATGTTGAAATTTTTGAAGGATTTTGAAACAAAGCTTGGCATCAAGATCACGTGTTCTCAAGAAACTGAGCCACTAGGAACAGCAGGTCCCCTTGCTCTTGCTAGGGAGAAGCTGATAGATGACTCTGGAGAACCCTTTTTTGTTCTCAACAGTGATGTTATCAGTGAGTATCCACTTAAAGAGATGATTGAATTCCATAAAGGCCACGGAGGAGAGGCTTCCATAATGGTAACAAAGGTAAGTGTTTTGACAAAAAGTAAATCTCATTTAAATATATTAAAAAGTAATTTACATATTTGTCATTTGTTAGTATGTCAATCTGTCCATGTCAAACGCTTAAGGCACCCCTCGTCTGTATGAAATGAAGATGTTACAAGACCCAAAAAGGTTGATTCAATAGCTCATCACCGGAAACAATTGTATGGTAAATCAAAAAAATTTGTTTTACAGACCCTGTAGAGTTTTATCTCAGTTAACAACGTGATACCATCTTGGAAAATTTATTGATATTTTTGTAAAGTGCTAATGGACAACTTAGCTTCTTACACAAATTACAGAAATGCTAAAAAACTAATTTCAGAAACTCACGATATTTTTCCTGCTAAGTGATAAACCAATCTAACATTGATAAAGCAGTTCAATTTTTGTTTCTTTTGGCAATAGCAGGCAATTAATGGGTGAAGAACTAACGGGTTTGGGTATCAAAGAACTGACCTTGCTTTGGGTTTACGATTCTGCCACGATCTCGGTGGATGGAAGAAGCGGATGGGAGGAGGTTTTCCGGCGGCGACAGTGTGGCGGCGGCGGTCACCGGTGGGCATGAGATGGTCACAAGCCGGTGCTGGCTGGTTCTCCAACGCGCTTTTAGGGTTCTAACGCGACCAAATGAAAACACGATTCTGAGTGGATGGAAGACGACGGACGGAAGGCGGGTCTCCGGCGGCGGCTGTGGTCACCGGTGGGCATGAGATGGTCAGAGATGGGTTTTCGAAATGGGCAAGAGACGCGAGTTTGCAAAATGGGCACGAGAATTGCTTTGAGATTCAAAATGTACGCCTTTCTCTCTCTGCCACCACGTCATCATTTGATTTAAAAAATAAATTCCACTTGGACGAATCACATTTAGACACGTGTCCCGTGTCTAAATGTTGTCACAAACTGTTGTTCACATATTATTTTCCTATTTGAAAAGGGTTAAAAAGACAAAAACAAAACAAATGGAAAATGAAATTTGAATGAGACAAAACGTGAATCTTTTATCCTGCAAAAACCAGATATGATTCAGGGCCCAGACGAGTTTTCGGATCCGACCCTAAAGACACTCCTACTTCATGAAAGATTGCCATAATCTCACCACAATCATAAGTGACAAAACCCACTCCTATATCAAATCAGCAACGCAGTCAACATACTAGGTGCTATTCAACCAATGAGTAACTTATTGAACCACATGAACCAGTACATATTAAATATTATAAACTATATCCACAAGATGATATATTTAAGTTATATTTTATATATATTCTTAAGTTAATTAATTTGGCTCAGTTGTTTTCTCTTATCTCATAAGAGGGACATGGGTTCGATCCACCTCAAGATCAAAATCTTTAAATCCTTTACTTTAGACATGCTTAGCCGCACAGGTCAGCAGCCACAATATGCCAGGTTTGTGGACCATGCAGGACAGCTTTGGCAGCATGTGCATTTGGAGCATAGGCGTAGATCACCTTTGCGAATAGACAGTTCAATCTAAGAAAATGTAAAAAAGGAATTGAAAAAACAAATCTAACTCCTAAAATAAACATTTTGAATTCTCTTTTCTAGTTCTTAAGACAATCTTCCCAAAAAGGCCCACTTTGCAGAGGACCTACACGCCCAAACCACAACCATCTCTGTAATTTTCATTTCAGTAGATGCAAACCCAACCCAGACCTGGGACTCCGCTCTAAAACCTCACCCCTCTGCCATTTCCGGACCCAAAACACAATATCCATGAAACGCAAGGTAGCCCTAAGGAGAAAAGCAGCCACAATGATGTTTCTTGTGGCTATCACAATGTGATACCATTATAATTGCATTTCTGTTGCCAACCAATATTTAACAACAGTGACCAGGACCCCGTCTAAAAAGCATATTATGTTGACACATCCCTGATGTAACTTATACGAGACTAAACTAACCCAGCCTGGTGAATGAAGGCTCCACATTACATGAGATACGGGTGAGGGTTATTTTATGCAGCTTTAAGCCTTGCGCAAAGAGACTTTTAGAGACTCAAACAAATTACCCAATATGTCATAACTAGTAACTTGCAAAACCAATACAATTGTCAATTGATGCTGCAAAGAAGGCATCACAAAAAAGTATCCTAGAAATTGAAATAGAAAGAGATGAAAAGCTATCCCTAAAAAGAAGTGTAGAAGTAAATCTTGCTGTGCAAAATTTTACATGCATACATTAATATATAAATGTCTTTATATAAATATGAAGAATAACCTCACTATTAATCCCTTGGAAAAAAAAGTTCACACCATTAATGCACTTGTAACAATAAAAATGCATACCTTTTGGAAGCACACCACTCATTAATCGACTATATCCTTGCATACTTAAACCACTGGATCCACTGTTTGCATCCAAATTAGACGAAATGCAAGAGCAGGCACAGACAATCATCCACCATTCCTTCCGATATTCCTTCCACCAACCATGTTTCCCACAGAACTAGTGATTCGAGGACCTGCATTTCCCAAAATTGGGGATACTCCCAATCCTGGAACAACATTTCGGTTACCAATTGCACTAGATGTAGGAAGAATCCCAAGAATAGAACCACCAACTCCATTTGTGCTACTACTAAATCCAGAGTTTCCTACAACACTTATACCTCATCTATTGGTGAATCCTGAATGTCCATGGGAGCTTCCATGAGATAGCTGCAAATATAATGGGGATAGGTGAAAAACCAGTAAATAGCCTACCAAAAAAATAGAATAAAGAATTAGAGGTGAGAATACACAAAAACTTTCAATTGTTACACTCAAACTCCCAAAAACCAATAATACATACCTGAGACAACGTAACTGGTAGATTGTTAGATGTAAATCTTCCACTAGAAAGGCTTCCAGTGGAATGTTGAACACCACCAGATGGCACATTATTTATAGTTGAATTTCTCGATGTGAGTGAACCGGGCATGTTGGGAACATTAAAGCTCCCACGAATATTGTGCAATCCTTGAATAGCTCCTGCAGCAAGAACCTATCAATTATACAACTCGACGGGAAGATGAAATGTAGTAAATCCAGTAAAAGATAGGCATGCTAAAAAATAAAATACATAAGGCAAAAATCAGCATCGTACAATATGTATGTATAATATTATAGAAAGCACTGAAGTTTTAAAAATTATTGTAATTTTCTAACCATGCACCGACAAAAGTGCCAGTAGTAAACAAGCGCATAAAAAGATTTCGTAAAATACATTTTAGATAACATGATTAAAAGTGTTTGAATAATAAAGATGAATTGATGACTCCTGATTGTCTTATAATGTTCCAATCATATAACAGTGTTCGAATAGATGCCACTGTCCTTTTGTTTGTCAGAGAGTTTAAATCTCCAAAATCTTTTTCTTCAAAATTTTGGCAAAACATTCTAAAAAAGGTGTACTACTAAAATCCATAAACACCACAAAAGTCTTATACAAATGGATGTTGGTGAGTGGAGACACATTTCAACCGTGGATCCTAATCAAAGCACCATGCTACCATGCCTGTATGCAACACATCATACACCAAACAGAGCCATTACTAGAAATGGTTTTGCGTTGAACATGAATGAAAGGAAAATATATCAAGATGAAATGTGTAACTCAACTGAGAACATAAATCGTATAAACCCCAATATAAGTCATCTACTTCAATTTAGCAGGCGAAAGGTCAAAAAATTTCCTTAAAATAAATGAAAATACAACATTACAATAGTTTAGTAGGCATGACCAAGGAAAAGAGTGAAGGGAAATATCAAGTACTGAAAATAATCACTAAGAGACAAATGAAAAAAAGATGGGAAAGCGAGAAGCTTTTTGGGACATTAGGGAATACATTAAGTAACCCCAACATGGCATGAATTTCAAAATGTCAAGCCAAAATGGTCCTCCTTTGTATTCAAAGTCCTCAGAACAATAGGGACATTAGGGAATACATTAAGTAACCCTTGCTGAAAATGGTCCTCCTTTGTATTCAAAGTCCTCAGAACAATATGAGAAGTGTTTTCTTAACAACCTAAAATAGCATGACGTAAAAGACAATATTAGACACAATACAATGCAGTAACTTCTTTGTAACCAACAACAAAAGAAAACTAAACCAAACTAGTGAAAATGCAAAAATGAAGTTACATTAGACAAGTTCTCCCATTAGATCCCGTTTCCTTCCCCAAACTAACATGAAAGTCATCCATGTTTTATCATGTTTTTTTAAGTTGAAAGAGCCCAGACCTCACCTGAACTCAGCTGACCAAGACACAAGCTGAGTTCAACTAGAGTTTGGGTTGATTCCAAATGAAAAAACAACGGGGCCAATCCCTAATAACTAAACACGATACTCTATAAATCCAGGTTATTTCTGCAAACAAATAACATGAAAACGTCCGCAAACTTCAAGAACAAACGAGGTAAAACTTGCAAAATGAACTAACATTGAGTTTAACAGGCATGCAATATTAAGTTAAAAGTTTAATATTCATTGTCATATCAAACCTCATCTTAAGTATGGCTTTTATGGATATTATTAAAAACACTAACAAATTTATCACTAACGATGGTTTGTCATTGGGTAGCAGCATAAAAACCCTTTATATTGCTCGTGGATATACTATTTATTCTAAACAATATCTTAAATTACAGATGCAATTTTGTTCGATCCTTGATACCTCGTAAATTTGCAGGAAAAATAAAACCTCTATTAGATCTTGATTCTACATTTTATTTATTTTCTGGCATCAAGGTATAAACTGCAGTTTTACCTAGAATAAACACATATTGAATTTGCAGCATTGTCCAGAACCACATCAACTAACATATGAAGTGATTCCTATCGATACAAAAAGCCCCAAACAACTGCAATGCAACCACAACATTCGAAATGTTCCAGTTTTGTTTCAAAAATAGAAAACCACAAATGGACTGATCACAACTCATGTCACAACAGTCCCAACACACTTATGTCAACCCCAATTTGCAGTTAACAGAAAAACTTCTGACTCCACCTCAATAACCGTTCAACTCTCTTATCGCAAATGTCTCAAACTAATATTAAAAGGCATTATTGAATATTCCAAGCACTTCTGTAACAGATTTAAGACGCTTGATCTTCCATTCCTTTTGCCACAATCAGGTCTAACTATTAGTAAAGAGAGAATCCGCTGTGTCAGTTTTGCTCATTGAACTTTAATGCAATTGGAGTGGTTGTCTAAATATGGACATTTTCTACGTCAAGCTCTCAAGGGCCTCATCTCTTTGCTAGTTCCATAAGAACCTTAATTCTTCTAAATGACACATTACTCGGTTTCTGCCCCTTTTCAATCATCTCCAAAAAGCACTTCTCTGCTTCTTCCAACTACCCCATATCACAAAGCAAGTCAAACAGCACGTCAGAAACCAAGGTATACGGCCCAAAACCCTTTTCCACCATGTTCCCCCATAATTGCAGCGCCATATCTACCTTCTCATACTTTCTAAACAACCTTATCAAGAACATACAAGACTGCGTATTCGGAAGGCACCCCTCAACCATCATCCTATTGTACATGATCCAAGAGTTATGCAAATCATTGGACTAGTAAAATACCCTAAAGAACAAATTGTAAGTAGTTGCATTCGGACTCAAACCCTTGCTCACCATCTCCTCCACCAAACCATTAGCATCACCAAGCCTCTTTGCAATGCAGAAATTCCTGATGGCAGCATTGTAGGCTACAGCATCAGGGTAACACCCATACTCCTTCATCTCCTTCAAAACATCTCTTGCTTTCTCAGGCTGCCCAATCAACCCTAACCCACCAATGATACATGTATACGTGATCACATCCGGCGACAAATCCCTTTCACGCATTTCCTCAAGCACCTTATACGCATTCTCAATTTCCCTCCCCTTGCAGTAAACATCCACCAAACTATTGTATGTAACGACATCAGGTGTCACCCCCATTTCCTTCATCTCCTTCAAGAACCCCTCAGCATCCTCAGGGGTCTTCCACCTGGAAAGAAGAATGTTAAAAGTCTGTAAATTTGGGCGAAACCGATGCTTCAAACTATGGTAAACGTTTCTAGCATCTGTCATGCTCTTCTCCTGACAGAACGTTCTCAACAGAGCATTGAAACAATTAGTATCAAACTCAGTCACCAGCTTCCTGAACTTTCTAAAGGAGTCCACCGTTTGTCGAACTGAACACACTTTGGCAATTCTTCCCAACACGACCATAACGGTGCGAGCCGTTATGGCCGTTTGGTCTTTTCGACGACATTCGATTAAGAGGTCCCAAACGTGACCAAACATTCGGCTTCTTCCAAGAATGTAGAGCATGGTGTCGAGGGAAAACGCAGTATGGTAAAACCCTTTCCTTCTTCCGGTGTAACGGAAAAACTCAAGCGTTTGGGAGGGGTTCCCATGGCTGAAGCGAACCCTCTTGAAAACTTGATCGATCAATTCATTGGAGAGGAAAACACCGCTTGATTTCAAGGATTGTTTCAGCTGTTCCGGCGTGGAAGTGCTGCTGAGTATGCCGAACACTTTCTGTACGTCATCGTTTTCATTGGAGCTTGAGAAGCAGTGTGGAAATACGATTGAGGGAAGAGAACAATTCAACCGCGATTTCACCGAGAAACACCTCACCAACATTTTTTGAATTTGTGAAGTGAAGGAAAACAAGAACTGAAACAGGTTCGCGTCGCTTTATGTAATAACTATAAGAGGGTTTCATCCTGCACCTCCAAACACTTCATCCTCCACTCCAATTTCATAATATACCCTTAATTAAGTTAGGTAGTTATTTAATAATTTTTTGTTTATTAAAAATTTTTGTGCCCAACTGTCTGCACTTCCATTTTCCTCCAATCACCAAACATACATTTCTGCACCCTTCAGCCCTGCATAAATATTAAATTCTTAAATTTTATAGGAGAACATACATCATTTTTATATAAACCATCCAACATTAATTCTGGACACTTTCTTCATACCTACACCAACTTCCAAAACATATTTAACCATTAAAATATAATCAGAATCTAATTCATGTTCTAGACTTGCAACTATTCGTACAAGCAATTAAACAATTCAGTTTATCACATATATGATGAAGAAATTACGAAAAAAAAAATTCACAATTTCAGATAGTCATTTTGACATTCGAAACAATTTGACCTTTCATCAATTCAGTGAGTTCTCTTATCCTACTATTCCGATCCCATATCAACCTACCATACAATCTCACATCTACTAACATTCCAACAAAACATAGCATTTTCATTTGCAATAATATATCAGAAAACACAAAATTGATCCTGCACAGAAAAGAACCAGCCAATTCCCTATAACCCTTGATTAGATATCCCATTAACCCCATCCACACGTTGAAAGCTAAACATATGTTCATATTAGTTTTATTTATCGAACATTAAACAATACTCATATTTCATACCCCTAAACCCAAAACATCCAATCCAGCAAATCAGATTAATATTTCAGATCAAACATACCCGTCTTTACTCTACGACCATATATCGTTTACCTAGATTTAAGCAATTTTCAATTCTCATCCACTTTATTTAAATCATAATTAACACTGCATCAAACTAGTTTCACCCATCACATTACACCACATGGATTCAAACACATAAGCTCTCATTCAATTAAAACCAGTTTCTAATAAATAACTCACATACATTCATCCTTAAAAGCTATGTAAGGTATTCTAGTAACACTTAACATCAATTTGAATATCAATCATTCAGTTCTCTTATACCTAATGTTGACCATAATCTGAACATAATTTTACATAATGAATTAACCTAACACACAATCAGACCTCACTAACTTGTTATTTTTAATATATGTACTGCGCTAAGCTTAGCTGTAGCAACAATACGCAAACCCTAAATCTAAATTAATTTCCAACCAACCATGCACATAATTTCTTCATAAAGAATCCAAGGCGGGAAAAGAATAAATTCGAAGCAGAAATCATTGCGGACACAGTTATAATCACGAGCAACAACAAGATACAGAAACTGAACCACCTTAAATCTTGCAATTGCGTATTCATGAATTCTTTCACATCGTAGACCAAGCAAGAATGTAACATATTACAGAAAGAAACAGTCACACACTACCAACCATTGGCAACAACAGATAGGTTTCACTTCAGAGAATGAAATTAGGAACAATAGTTATGAGGATCTAAAAGAAGACAATGATGAACTAGAAAGCATAGTAGATCGAAGTTAAGACGAGTCGGGATCAACTCGGAGAGGAAGAGAGAGTACCTGAGAAGCAGATCAGAGCTAGTTCTGAGTCAAAGACCAAGTTCGGGTGCCCTAAATTGGAACCAGAGAAAGAGAAAGTGAAAGATACAAAACAAGAGAGAGAAAATCAATGGTTGAGATTGAGTTGGGTTTGGGCCTAATTTCTAGTCTACTGTTTCATGGGCGTTGATCCCTACACCTTCACCTGTTTGGACCTCTACCTCCCCATCCCACTTTTATCCTTCCTTTTTTTTTTATTTATATTCCTATTATACTCTTTAGTAAAAATTAATTTATAGATTAATTTTAATTCTAATATCCTACAAAGAAACCTAACTTTTTTCTTCTCACGTTCTGCTATCTCTGGTTTCTGTTTGATTTGGTTTTTCGAATTCTTTGTGTTCTTTCTTTCACTGTGAGAATCGTTGGCAGAATTCTTCTTCTCTTTCCCATGATCGTGGTTGCAACGTGATGTTTGAAGGCGTGGTGGTGGAAGGAGATAGGTGACCGCCGGAGAAGTATGTAATTTACTGTTATAACTAGCCTAAACCCTTCAACGGATCTGATTATCCGTCAACGGATGTCAACATCCGTTTAAGGTGAAACGGATGTGGACATCCACAGAGCCACGACCGCCGTTGCAAGGCCGCACACACCCACAGAGCCACGACTACCGTGCCGCACACACCCACACCGCATTACAGAGACACGACCACCGTGTCGCATTGCCGCATACAATCACCGGATCGTCGCACACAACCGCCGGAGATGACTGGAAAAGTTGAAAACTTTGAAAAAATGAAAGGTGGAGCGTGGGGTCTGAATGCGAAGAGGAAGGGGAGAGCTCTTTTCGAAGGTTTCAAAAGTCTGTCAAAGTAAAACTGAAGTAGAAAGTAAAATAGAAGTTAGAGTTACTTTTTAAGAGAGTTAAAAAAATAAAAATAAAAATAAAAAAGTTAGTTTTGCAATTAATGAAAATTTAAAAAAAAATGGGGAGGTGGAGCTCCAAAAGGTGGAGGTGCAGGGATCAACGCCCAACCACTAAACACTACCTATTAATCTAATTAATGTTCGTAATATAAATTAAGTACAGATAAAAACAAATTAAGTCAATTTTACAATTTTTGTGCGGACTGTGATTATGTTTTTTGGAATATTATTATGGTGTGAAGTTATTAATTCACAAATGTTATTTAAGAGCATACATATATTCTTATGACTGAGATTATGTTGTTCAAATAATATAACATACATAGTCTAGCTGAAAATTAACTTAAATATCTATATCTATTAATAAAGATTTTTTTTAATGAATGTATTTTTTATATATTTTATTATCAATTTTACTCTTGTGTATATTTAAATCTGCGTATAGAAGGATTCTCCTTTTTACCATATTTTCAAATTTTTTAAATATTTTTTTTTAAATTAAAATAATTATTTTATCAATTTTATCTTTTCTTTAAATTTAATCATTTTTTTTATTTTCTGTTCTTTAAACTTAATATTTTTTAATTCTAAAATTACCTATAAAATAAATAAAATTATTTACAATGAAATAATAAAAATATTTATATCTATACATAAATTCTTCTTTGAATGTTTATATTTTTTTTAACTCATCTTTTAAATAAATGTTGTGACATCCTGATTATATAGCATGCACGATATAATAAAGACATCATCGTCTTAATATAATAGAACAGTTGGAGTAGAATTGCAGATAAGGTACGTCATCCAATGAGACCTCAGAATTCAAACTTTAACAAAAGAGGTCTAAGTTTAAAACTTAACATATGAAGTATTTCAAAAGATCATAAAATGGCAAGGAAACTCCTAGGAAGACTAGGCTGCAGCATTTGTATCCTCAAGTTCTTGCTCCAGTGGAACCTCCTCAACATCTGCTCACATCCAAGTGGATGATCATCGCAACAGGAAACATACACAAGCAATACAACCAAGCAAGGGTGAGCTAATTATATAAAAAAAAATACATGCATCATATCAAACATATAATATACAAGAGTTAATTTTTAATCAAAACAGATTAAGGCATAAATCCTAACATGTTGAATACTAGACTTGACTCTTCCGAACTTTAGAATGATAGTCGAGCTATGGCGGGCCATGCACCCGTGGTGGCTTGTGATACTTAGGCTCCCCCGCCCTAGGCTCCCCCACCCTGCCACTCACGAGGTTAGTCGCGCCTTGGAGCATGATGGAAGCCTCCAAACCTAAGACCTCCTGCTACTCCTTACCACATGGTTCAGTCCTCTCTACATGAGAAGAAAGACCATTGGAGCACCAGAAAGAGCCCCAAGATTGAGCTCCTACTTTCATTCTAAAACACTAAGAATCTCACCGAGAGATTCTACACTTTGAGTCACACTTACTAACTTGAACCATGATGTACTTTGAAACATACCATAAATAACCTTGAACTTATACTTCATCCACTTTATCATCATACACTTTCAGGCCATAAAGATCACCCAAGATATAATAAAATACATTCATAAACATGTGTCACAAACCAATCATAAAATCAATAGTCAAAATAATGACAAGACAACCATACCACCCAAATTAGTCAACCACGTACTAAACATACCACCATTTTTCTATAAAGACAACTAATCCATAAAATACTATATATCTACCCAAGTCAACCAAAATAAGAAATAGTGAAATATATACTACACACACCCCCTTCCAATAAGTAACACTCAACTCCTTTAAATAAAATAAATTTTATACATCCACCCAAGTGGACCCCACATCCATCAAAATAAAACAACCCCTTTTCTTTTCTCTCTCATCCTTTTTCTTACTCACCCTTACGTAAACCACTCACCACCCATATATTTTTATCTTACTTATTTTAACCACTCATGGCCCACCACTTATAACTCTCCTTCTCACAAACTTTATCCATTTTCGTAAATCACTCTTCATTCTCCATACCCCTATTTTTCCCAAGTCTACCAAAGACTCTTTCACCTACCTAAGTGGACCCCACGTGGTCCACCTAATCACTACCCCTCACCACTTCACCTCATCATTTCACGTAAACACCCACTTTACATGTAACACACACACCTTTAAGTATTAAAGTGACCCATGAATTTAACAAAAGTAACTTTTCTCTTCCCAAGATAAATAACACGGACCCCACTCCCCCAAGCTCAACTTTCTAAAACTTAAATAAAACTTATTCTAACAAATGGTTTATGCAGAAGGTGACTTTTCTAGCCAATGCACACGGCCTCCACCACACTCAAGATTTAAAACTTAGTTACTCTCTCATTTACTCTCATGTAACCCTCAATTTAAACATTCAATATACCTCCTATGTTCCTAAATCACGTGCATCATTCTCATGCAGTAAATATAAAAAAAAAAATATCCTTTTAAGCTTTCGTAACTCATAAACACATGTCTAACTTCCAACCCATTATAGATTTCCCACACACCAGTAAATCATCATCATCCCTCAACAAAACCCACTCGACGCAAAAGTTACAGAAACTGTAAAACTAAACCATAAAATACAATCACCCATACACTAACAATATACCTTTCTACCCGAAACAATAAAACAACCCCATCATAACCCACAAAGGTTTCAAAACATAATACCCACATTTTATACCTTGCCAAAACAGTAAGGAAAATTATAAGAATTACCGAAACAACAAAACATTACAAACATCACAACAACATGATCACAATCATTCACTTCATGAGTATCACACATATACATCAAACTAAACAAGACAAAATCAGCTCCCCTTACCTTGGGTTTTCACGGTAAGCTAATCTGAAGACGTCCTAACGGAAATTCTCACCCGGAGAGAAAAACAACAACCTATAAACCACCATATTGGCGGTAGAAAATAATTCTTAGAGCAAGGACTTAACAGAAATTAGAAAAAGGCAGTTCTAACTGTAGGAAATTAGTAGAACCCCAAGCCCTAGGTGCCAAAAATAGTAGAGGAAACGGAAAAACTACTTACCGGAATGAAAGGAGAAACTAATCAGTTCAAAGTGAAGCCCTTGACGCCACGAACGCTTAGGCACCTTCAAACCAAAGATTGAACGGTTTAGTAGATTGGTATTTTAGAAAGAAGGCAGAGCAATATTTGGGGAAAAGGGTTTTAGAAAGAGAGATTTTTAGTAAAAATGAATCTGATTTCTGAGAAATCCCCCCTAAGGCCATGTTGTCCTTGGTTATGGGCCTAATTGTCTTAACATAAGGCCCACTAGTCTTATATTCTTTTTAAGGCCCTCACATTCTCCCCAACAAGAAAAATTTTCGGCCTCGAAAATTAATGCTTACCAGTAAAAAGATGAGGGTAAGATTCTCGCATCTCTTCCTCCAATTCCCAAGTAGAGTCGCCGGTTCCATCATCCCAGATGACCTTGACAAGTCTGACACTCTTCCCTTGAGGTTGTTTGGTTATTCTCTCTTCAACTCTAACCGGCTGCACCTTCACAGATAAGTCTTCTCTGACTTGGACGTCTTCAACCTCTAGCACACGAGTCGGATCGGCCATATACTTTCTAAGTTGTGAGACGTGGAACACAGGGTGAAGGTTTGCCAGCTAGGGTGGCATGGCTATCTCATACGCAACTAGCCCTATGCGTCTCAAGATCTTATAGGGGCCAAGGTATCTAGGAGACAACTTCCTAGCTCGAATAGCTCTTCCGACACAAGTAGTAGGAGTTACTCGAAGGAAAATGTGATCCCCAACTGCAAACTCCAAAGGTTTGCACCTCTGATCAGCGTATGACTTCTGTCGGCTCTGCGATGCTCTCATCCTTTCCTGAATGAGCTTCACTTTCTCAGTGGTCTGCTGTACTAACTCTGGCGCAGTCAATATAGATTCGCCATCCTGAAACCAACAAAGAGGTGTTCTACAACGCCTCACATACAAGGCCTCAAATGACGCCATACCAATACTAGCCTGGTAGCTGTTGCTATAAGTGAATTCTACCAATGGTAACACCTCATCCCAGGCTCCCAGATGATCTGGTATACATGTTCTCAGCAAATCTTCTAAGGACTGTATCGTTCTCTCACACTGGCCATCTGTCTGAGGATGGTAAGCCGAACTCATATGTAGCCTGTTACCCATCTCACTCTGTAGTGTTTGCCAGAAACGAGAGGTGAATCTTGGGTCTCTATCTGACACAATACTGGAAGGTACTCCATGAAGCCTCACAATCTCCTTAACATATAACTGTGCTAGTTTTGTCATAGACATGCTTAAGTCGATTGCCAAGAAGTGGGCGCTCTTGGTCAATCTGTACTATAACCCATATAGCATCATGCTTCCTGAAAGTGCGTGGTAAATGGGTAACAAAGTCCATGGCTATGCTATCCCATTTCCACTCCGGAATCTCTAGTGGCTGCAACAGACCCCCAGGTCTCTAATGTTCCACTTTGGCCTTCTGACAAGTTAGGCAGGAAGCAACAAACTGGGCTACGTCTTTCTTCATACCAGACCACCAAAATGACTTCTTGAGATCTTGGTACATTTTTGTCATACCTGGATGTTTAGTAACTCATAAACACATGTCTAACTTCCAACCCATTATAGATTTCCCACACACCAGTAAATCATCATCATCCCTCAACAAAACCCACTTGACACAAAAAGTTACAGAAACTGTAAAACTAAACCATAAAATACAATCACCCATACACTAACAATATACCTTTCTACCCGAAACAATAAAACAACCCCATCATAACCCACAGAGGTTTCAAAACATAATACCCACATTTTATACCTTGCCAAAACAGTAAGGAAAATTATAAGAATTACCGAAACAACAAAACATTACAAACATCACAACAACATGATCACAATCATTCACTTCATGAGTATCACACACATACATCAAACGAAACAAGACAAAATCAGCTCCCCTTACCTTGGGTTTTCACGGTAAGCTAATTTGAAGACGTCCTAACGGAAATTCTCACCCGGAGAGAAAAACAACAGTACCTATAAACCACCATATTGGCGGTAGAAAATAATTCTTAGAGCAAGGACTTAACAGAAATTTGAAAAAAATAGTTCTAACTGTAGGAAATTAGTAGAACCCCAAGCCCTAGGTGCCAAAAATAATAGAGGAAACGAAAAAACTATTACCGGAATGAAAGGAGAAACTAATCAGTTCAAAGTAAAGCCCTTGACGCCACGAATGCTTAGGCACCTTCAAACCAAAGATTGAATGGTTTAGTAGATTGGTATTTTAGAAAGAAGGCAGAGCAATATTTGGAGAAAAGGGTTTTAGAAAGAGAGATTTTTAGTAAAAATGAATCTGATTTTTGAGAAATCCCCCTAAGACCATGTTGTCCTTGGTTATGGGCCTAGTTGTCTTAACATAAGGCCCACTAGTCTTATATTCTTTTTAAGGCCTCACAAATGTTTTCTTAAATTAAAATAATTATTTTATTAATTAATAGTTTCTTAAAATTTAACTATTTTCTTAAACTTAATTATTTTTAAGTTACAAAACTGCCTATAAAATAAATAAAAGTGATTTACAATAAAATTATAAAAATTATTTATATTTATTTTCATAATAATAATTTATTATCATAAAAAAATTATAAACATGCAACATGTGTTTTCCCTCGTAGAGATAGCCTTTTATAATTACCTTTTTAAAATATATTTTCTACAAATTGAATAATATATTTTATTTTAATAATAATAATTAGAAAGAATACCACTTTTTAATTATTATAAAATAAACGTGGACAATCTCCATTTGGGTAATTAAAGTCAATACAATTATATATTTGTTGACTCACATTTCTCAAAAAATAAACTATTTTTAACTTTTTTTATTTTCATTGACATTATATACACAATATTTCAAATATAACAACTAAATATTTGTACTTTTTGGATGCTGGTCTCCAATCATTTAATATTGTGAATCAATAACTAGATACATTGTATTTAATAGTTTATACTGCATTGTCAGTTAATAATTATTAAAGAAATAGTCAATATATACAATATTATTATGAAAAAAGTGTGCATATATATATATATATATATATATATATATATATATATGTGTGTGTGTGTGTGTGAATCATAATATAATATTGGTATATAAATTCGTCAATACATTTAAATTAGTTTATATTTTTACAAGACAAATAAATTATAAGAGTCTACACATTTTTATTTTGGTATGTGTTTGTGTTAATATGTTAGTATGTGTATGATACAAGGTGATTTTTATTAATGATTAAAATTTATCATAACTAAAACATCATTACATAGTTAAGGGATTAAATATATTTGTAGTCCTTAAATATAAATTTTAAATTCATTTTTATTTCAAATTTTTATATATTTTGATCTCAAATTTAAAATGTTGAATATAATTTTTTTAATTTAATAATATTAATTTTTTTATATATTAAATTATTTTACAAGTTGATATTTGAGTTGTGATATATTAAATTATATAAACAGTTTAAATGTCAGTCTCAAAGAAACTAAAAAAAATTAAAAAAAAATAGTTTAGAAGAATTATATCTTTTTATGTTTAAGTTTTAGAGTCAAATTTGTATCAAGTTTGACATAAAAATGAATTTAATTTCACGTCACAATTTAAGAACTGAAAACATAGTTAATCTAATTTTATTTATATAAGTTAAATTAAATTCATATAATTATTTTCAAAATGGTGTATTAGGTTTTCCATATTTATAATATATGTCATAAAAACAATTAAAAGTAAATAAAAATAATAAGCATTGTTGCTAATAATTTGCAAATGAAAAGTGATGGAATTTTTTTTGTTATAAAAAAATAACATATTATTTAAGTTTTAATTATGTGTTAAAGCATATAAGTGTAAAACATAATTTTAAGTGTGTTAAATGGTTTAATTTAGTCGATCAAACATAAGTGTTGTACACATCTATCGTCTTACTTTATTTGACAAACACAAGTCTATTTATAATATATGTCAAATATTAACAAATGCTCATTTTGTTTGTAGAAAATGTGTGTTTCAAGTCTCTCAAGATTATATCTATCAATCATCTCTTGAAGAATATGTCAAAAGGCCTTTCATGCAAATAACTTATTTGGAAAAGATAAAATGTCAATGTTACGAAGTCATCCAGTTATATCAAACTTTGTGCTTTGTCTAAAGGTGGAAAGAATTCATCTAACTAAACTTGTAAAACATTATCACACCCCATGTTAATAGAATAACATTTAATCTATTTTAAAATCTTATATGTAAGAGTCTTTGAAGTTTTTTAAGACACTTGTAATAACTACAAAAGATGTGCAACAACTCTTTTCTATTAAGCTGTAAATATAGAAGATCTTGTTGAAGAAGATCTTGTTGTTAACATTACATGCTTATTGTGAGAAATAACATTATTGTGTTTGTAACAAACTACTTAATCTAACCATTGTATACATCAAAATACATTACCATCTCTAATAAGTTAAAATTGTGATTTGTTGATCACTCAAACTTTGTGTCTGTATAAGTCAAAAATGACTTGTCAAGAGAATACTTAGTTAAGTCAGATGTGACTTCTTATAATAATACTTGAACACGGTTATCCAAAAATGGTTGAGAGCCGAAAAAATATTTGGAATGAGCAAAAAATGACTTATTAAAATAATACTTAGTTGAGTAAGAAGTGGTTCCACAAAAAATACTAAAAAAGGAATCAATAAGAATGGTTGGAAACCAAAATATAAATGATTTATTGAAATATGGAAACAAAAATGAAACAAGTAGAATTGATTATTTAGAAATAGAATGATAAGTGTAAATCTATATCCTTATTTAACTTTTAATATTTGATTTTTGATTGGTTTTTATGCAATAAAAACATTAATTTGAACTTATTATAATTATATTTATTAAGCATAGATTATAAAACATGTTAAAAATAAGTTTTTAGTTGTATATACGTTATTTGAATAATTTAAAGGGTGTGTTAGTATAATTGATCTAAATTAAACTCATGAAAATGTAGAAATAAATTAATTAAAATTTCATAACATCTTAAAGTTAAAATTAAGAATAGTAAATAATCAAAATCACAAAAATAAAAAAGACAAGAAAAATGAAGCATTGCATGAAAAAAGAAGAAGAAAAACATGAAAAAGAATGAAGAAATGATGAATTCTAAAAAATCAGTTTGGTATAGCAAAAGTGAATTTGGCTAAACTATAAAAAAAAATCCATAATAAAGATTGAACCGAACCATTTTTCTTATTTTTTTCACATAAAGGCTTTGATAATTCAATATTCTCTATGATGAAAGCTAATTTGGAACAAGTAGGAACACAAAAAAATTGTCCCCTCTCCATAACATGCACATAACTTATTCACATTCAGTTTATCAGTTAATTCCACTCATGATCTCAAATGCCTTTTTGAAGAATCTCAAAAGAAGGTCCTCATATTTCTTCCTGGCTGAACCAACTCCTACAGCACTAGCATTAAAAGCAGCCATTGACTTTCCCTCAAAGCACCCTACAAACAAGCATTATTATAAGAAAGGACAAGAACCTTGAGCAGATAGAATAGATTACTCACTTCCTCAGGAGCCGTTGACTGCTCAAAAGAAGACATATAAACATCGGTAGCTGAATCATATGCCCGACGACACATTGGTTGAGCGCATCCAAATAAGATTCTGTTATTCCAACCAAGACAGGTCCAGTCATCATAGTTGCCCCAACTTATTTTGGCCTTGTTCTCTCAACAATTATATATTTGTTGACTCACATTTCTCAAAAAAATAAACTATTTTTAACTTTTTTATTTTCATTGACATTATATACACAACATTTCAAATATAACAACTAAATATTTGTACCCTTTTGGATGCTGGTTTCCAATCATTTAATATTGTGAATCAATAACTAGATATGTGTATTTAATAGTTTATACTGCATTGTCAGTTAATAATTATTAAAAAAATAGTCAATATATACAATATTATTATGAAAAAAGTATATATATATATATATATATATATATATATATATATATATATATATATATATATATATATATATATATATATATATATATATATATATATATGTGTGTGTGTGTGTGAATCGTAATATAATATTGATATATAAATTCGTCAATACATTTAAATTAATTTTATATTTTTACAAGACAAATAAATTATAAGAGTCTACACATTTTATTTTGGTATGTGTTTGTGTTAATATGTTAGTATGTGTATATACAAGGTGATTTTTATTAATGATTAAAATTTATTATAACTAAAACTTCATTACATAGTTAAGGGATTAAATATATTTATAGTCTCTCAAATATAAATTTTAAATTCATTTTTATTTCAAAATTTTATATATTTTGATCTCAAATTTAAAATGATGAATATGATTTTTTTAATTCAATAATATTAATTTTTTTATATATTAAATTATTTTCAAGTTGATATTTGAGTTGTGATATATTAAATTGTATAAATATTTCGAATGTCAGTATGAAAGAAACTAAAGAAAAATTAGTTTAGAAGAATTATATCTTTTTTATGTTTAAGTTTTAGAGTCAAATTTGTATCAAGTTGACATAAAAATGAATTTAATTTCACGTCACAATTTAAGAAATAAAAACATAGTTAATCTAATTTTATTTATATAAGTTAAATTAAATTCATATAAATATTTTCAAAATGGTGTATTAGGTTTTCCATATTTATAATATATGTCAAAAAACAATTAAAAGTAAATAAAAAATAGGCTTAATTGCTTGGTTTGTCCCCAGTTTCGTAGAAGTGTGTCAAACATGTCCCCTCTTTTAAAAAAGTTACTATTTCGTCTATATGTGGTTTGTAAGTGTCAATTGTATCCATTAATAAAAAAATGTGTGTCAATAAGGTCCTCTCCGTTATATGCAGATTAAGAGCGTTAAATTAGTGATGATGTGGCGGTTGAGAACAGTAACATGTCAAAAGATGTTGGTAATGACGTGTCAATTGTGAATGTCAATTGGGAAATTAAATTGCTTGGTTTGTGAAAATTGGGAAATTGGGAAAATTAAATTGATAATTGATTTAGGGGTTTTGTGAAATTGGGGCTTTGAAAATCTCATTTGAGATAGAGGACAGAGTGTGACGAAGAGTGATTAGGGCTTTCGAAGTTCCATTCGAAGGTGTGTTCGAAGGTGCGTTCGAAGGTGTAAAGTGGGTTCGTTTCAAAGGTGCGAAGTGGGTTCGTTTCAAAGGTCCGTTCGAAGGTGCGAAGTGGGTTCTATTCAAAGGACCTTTCGCACCTTCAAACGCACCTTCAAACGGACCTTTGAAACGAACCCACTTCGCACCTTCGAACGAACCTTTGAAACGAATCCACTTTACACCTTCGAACGCACCTTCGAACACACCTTTGAATGGAACTTCGAAAGCCCTAATCACTCTTCGTCACACTCTGTCCTCTATCTCAATTGAGATTTTCAAAGCCCTAATTTTACAAAACCCCTAAATCAATTATCAATTTAATTTTAACAATTGACATTCACAATTGACACGTCATTACTAACATTTTTTGACACGTTACTGTTCTCTAGTGCCACATCATCATTAATTTAACGCCGTCAATCTGCATTTAACAGAGAGGACCTTATTGACACATATTTTTCTATTAATGAATATAATTGACACTTATAAACCAAATGTGGACGAAATAGTAACTTTTTTGAAAAAGAGGACAAGTTTGACACACTTCTATAAAACTGGGGACAAACCAAGCAATTAAGCCTAAAAAATAATAAGCGTTGTTGCTAATAATTTGCAAATGAAAAGTGATGGAATTTTTTTTTGTTATAAAAAATCAACATATATTTTTTAAGTTTTAATTATGTGTTCAAGCATATAAGTGTAAAACATAATTTTAAGTGTGTTAAATGGTTTAATTTAGTCCATCAAACATAAGTGTTGTACACATGTATCGTCTTACTTTATTTGACAAACACAAGTCTATTTTATAGTATATGTCAAATGTTAACAAATGCTCATTTTACTTGTAGAAAATGTGTGTTTCTTCAAGTCTCTCACGATGATATCTATCAATCATCTCTTGAAGAATATGTCAAAAAGCCTTTCATGCAAATAACTTATTTGGAAAAGATAAAATGTCAATGTTACGAAGTAATTCAGTTAGGTCAAACTTTATGCTTTGCCTAAAGGTGGAAAGAATTCATCTAACTAAACTTGTAAAACATTATCATACCCCATGATAATAGAATAACATTTAATGTGTTTTAAAATCTTATATGTAAGAAGTCTTTGAAGTTTTTTAAGACACTTGTAATAACTACAAAAGATGTGCAACAACTCTTTTCTATTAAGCTGTAAATATAGAAGATCTTGTTGAAGAAAATCTTGTTGTTAACATTACATGCTTATTGTGAGAAATAACATTATTGTGTTTGTAACAAACTACTTAATCTAACCATTGTATACATCAAAATACATTACCATCTCTAATAAGTTAAAATTGTGATTTGTTGATCACTCAAACTTTGTGTCTGTATAAGTCAAAAATGACTTGTCAAGAAAATACTTAGTTAAGTCAGATGTGACTTCTTATAATAATACTTGAACACGGTTATCCAAAAATAGTTGAGAGCCGAAAAAATATTTGGGATAAGCAAAAAGTGACTTATTAAAATAATACTTAGTTGAGTAAGAAGTGGTTCCACAAAAAATACTAAAAAGGAATCAATCAAGAATGGTTGGAAACCAAAATATAAATGATTTATTGAAATATGAAAACAAAAATGAAACAAGTAAAATTGGTTATTTAGAAACAGAATGATAAGTGCAATTCTATATCCTTATTTAACTTTTAATATTTGATTTTTGATTGGTTTTTATGCAATAAAAAAATTAATTTGAACTTATTATAATCATATTTATTGAGCATAGATTAAAAAACATGTTAAAAATAAATTTTTAGTTGTACATATGTTATATGGATAATTTAAGGTGTGTGTTAGTATAATTGATCTAAATTAAACTCATGAAAGTGTAGAAATAAATTGATTAAAATTTCATAACATCTTAAAGTTAAAGTTAAGAATAGTAAATAGTCAAAATCACAAAAATGAAAAAGACAAGAAAAATTAAGCATTGCATGAAAAAAAGAAGAAAAACATGAAAAAAAATGAAGAAATGATGAATTCTAAAAAACTAGTTTGGTATAGTGAAAGTGAATTTGGCTAAACTATTAAAGAAGAATCGATAATAAAGATTACACCGGACGATTTTTCTTATCTTTTTCCACATAAAGGCTTTGATAATTCAATAATCTCTATGATGAAAGCTAATTTGGAACAAATATATTTTTAGACATTTTTAAAAATTTATCTTATTTAATTATATAAAAAAATTAAAAGATAGCGAGTGTCAAATCTTTTGAAATTTGTCAAAAAAATTTAAATATTTTTGTTTCTTTGTGATAACCACGTATATTTTAAAGATATTGGATTTTTTTAGAAGATAATTAAAAAAAATTACATTAACAAAAAAAAGTAGAAAAATATCCAACCCAATTTATATATAAAGACTTAGGAAAACATATTATGAGAGTTTAGAAAGACTATTTTGGAAAACATAATCAAAAAAACTATTTTATTTATTATTGTTTTTATTTTTATTTATTTGTTTTATAATTATGTTCTTTTCATTTTGTAATATTTTGTTATTTAACCTCATGTAAATATTTTATCTTTCTTCTTTTGTTATTTTGTTTGACTAATATCTTTTTTATAGTTTTTATAAGAATTAATTTGTTAAAAATCAATTTTGTGTTTATTGGGAGATGATTTTAGATTATCTTTATCCATACTAATATTTTTTACCACTTACTTTACATTTATTATAAGTAGTATTAATTTGATAATTTCAATGGTAATATTTATCAATTATAATAATTAGTTTTAAATTGTAATAATTAGTCTTTATTAACAAATTTTTGTATACTTAGTTTCCCTTTATTTAGTTTAATTGCTACTAATAAATATCAATTATTATAATTGATATTATAATAATTGATATTATAATAATTGATATTAAATTGGTGGAGATTATTCCCTTTAACTCTTTCCAATTAGATTATCAATTTGTATATGTATACTACTGAAATGCAATGATAAAATCAATTCATCCAAAATACTTTTCTATATGGTACCAGAGCAGGTTTTCTGATCTTTTCTACTCTGTCTTTGTTGCCGGTGGCTTATGGCGGCCGTCACCGGCGACCCCCTAAAAGTCTCTTTTTCATCTGATGTCTTTTATCTTCTACTTGTTCATGGATGGTTTGGTCATAAACTTTTTGTCATTCAGGATCCTCTTCGTTTTTTTATCTTCTTCAACACAGGACGTCGCTCCTTCCTTTCTTTTTGCCTCCCATGACAACCCTCATGAGCCATCAAAACCATTCACTTGCATCACCCTTAGCAGTGTCACCAAGCTTCTACCCTCAAATTACCTCACCTGAAAACTTCAAGTTGAAGCTCTTCTTGATGGCTATGATCTTCTCAAATATCCAAATGAATCCTTTCCTACGCCGCCGATGACGATCTCCACCACCGTTGTACCTCTAACTCCGAATCCTGCTTATCAAAACCTTCGTCGACAGGACCGTCTTATACCTCAAGCAGTTAAAGGAGCGTCTCCACACGGTGTCCAAAGATGCAGATTGGGCGTTCCTCAACTGAAGCAGAACACAAAGCCTCTCTGTTTCATCCTCGGTTTGACTCATTACGGTCCAAGTTACATCTCTCTTCCAGATCATCCAACATGTGGGAGGATATCAATTATAATAATTAGTCTTTATTAGCTAATTTTTGTATATTTACTTTCCCTTTATTTAGTTTAATTGCTAGTAATAAATATCAATTATTATAATTGATATTATAATAATTTATATTAAATTGGTGGAGTTTATTCTCTTTAACTCTTTCCAATTAGATTATCAATTTGTATATTTATACTACTAAAATGCAATGATAAAATCAATTCGTCCAAAATACTTTTCTATAATATTATCACAAAAACTAAAATTTAGTGTTTAAACAAAGAAAAACCAGTACACGAGAAATTTAACAAGAATAACTACAAAAGTGCAAAAACTGTGAAATCTATATTGAAACTATAATCAAATGGTTGAACATGTTTATTAATATGATAATAGGTTAAGGACTACAAGTTTGATGAAAACCGAATTAAGAAATAAAAATTCAGTATACAGGTTTAGCTTTAGTGAAATTAAAAGTTGTATGTTCTAAACCAAAAACTCATAACTTTGTAAGGTGTAAGAGTGAAAATTGATTATTCATGAATAAAATTTCAAGTTCTTTTGTAGAGGTATAGAACAAGCGTGCTTAATTGCATTTCAAATGAAAATGAAAATGAGTATAAAGAAATAACATGAAAGTAAAGATGATTGACGAAACAATAAAACAATAATAGAAAACAAATTTAAAGAAAATATGGATTTGAATAGAACTAGTTTAAAATTACAAAGATGTCAAAGTTCTTGATGCCTAACTCACCTAATTAAGAAAATTTCAAAATGAAGCTCTCCAAAAACTTCTCTCGAAACTTCAGAAATTACTCTAGAGAATCTAATACCAATGGAAGCTATATTAATGAAAGTTGTATTGTAAAACAATGAATTATGTTTAGGAACAAACCTTGTATACACTGTCGTGATTTAAAACCGGAAAAAACTCCAAAACCTCATAAATCTAGTCATGAAATTGATAGATGAAAATTATATACAATCTGTCTAAACTAGTTAAAACACAACTTCAAGATCATAGGTAGTAAGTAAACAAGTCAGTTCCGATCTTCTATCCAGGCTATCATAGGTCAACTTAGCTTGATTAATTTGTCTCTTTGAGTCTAAAACTGGCTTTCAAGTTGCCAAAACTGCTCTAACCAATCTATAAGTTCAATCACATTTTAGGTTGCTTAAGTCTTAAACTACTTCAAACAGGTCAGCATAGGTAAACACTTCACTAATTCAACTTCTTCACAAGTAGCAACAAGCTTTAATGTGCTTCCCATCTTCACTGGCTAGTGTAAGTCACTAGTGACCATTTTATAAGTGTTTATAATACATAAAATTTTCATATAAATTTGATACTTATCATGTTTTAATTAATCATAATTTGTAAATAAACAACCCTTTTTAACTCATAATTACAAAATGAGATACTGAAAAGAAGAAAATAAAGAAATTGATGATATGATCTTGCAGTAGTTTCTTAAAAAATTGAAGTTGAGTCCCAAAATCCACAACCAAGCTAAGCTCTAGTAGATCACTTAAGAAAAGATATAAAATGTGATTTTGCATTTGAACAATAATAAAATGGTGCTCTAACGAATTTCGATCAGGGATGAATCGCTAAATTGAGTTGGGGTTGAATAAGTCGAATTCAATAAAATTCTGGCTAGGGCCGACGTAGTCGAGTTCGGTCAATTTTCGGTTGGAACCGTCAAATATTCATCCTACCTTGTTTAAAATTCGACCAAATTGGTTCTGAGCGAATTTTGACAAAGTCAAACCCAACCAAAATTTGATCGAGTCTATGTTGATAAAAATTTGGCCAAATTCAACACTTACGGCGAAAGTCGTTTTAGATCAACATGTACTAAAGTTCAAAAAAGATATATTTGAACTAAATATCAAGATAAGTTTATATAAACTAAAAGTCAAAATAAATTAACTTAAATGGAAAGTTTAATAATATATTTTAAAAAACAATACATATTTTTGAAAACAAAGTCTCCATAGATTAATGATAATTTGTCTTCCAGCCTTATTTAAGGGGAATTTTTTAAGTTTGTGTATTAAATTAAAATTATCTACTAATTAGTTTAAAGTAAGGATTAAATATTTTATTTACCTCTCAAAATCCTTTATATTCAACCTATCTAAATAAAAGATCGTATAATAATATATTTAATAATAATATTTCTAGATACATTAAAATAAACCGTTATTCTGTGAATTAGTCCAACCTTAACTTACATGAAAATTGGATCAAACATGTTTAGCTAAAAACATATCTTTATTTAAGTTAACCTATTCTGAAATAAATCATAAGTCATTTTGGTTTAGACCTATTTTTGTTATTCTAGTGGTATAATTTGTAGTTGAATTGTTCAATTATTGATTTTTGAAAGTTAGGAGAATTTATATATTTAGAGAAAACCAACCCCTATCTTTCGTTCTAGGTCATTTGGTGAATTTCTTTCACTCTTAATTCGTTCTACATATTCAAATAAACTTGTTTAAATGCTCAAAAACATTCTTAACATCTTTTATTACCAGTTGTGATTCAATTCTCACACTAAAACCTCCATTTGGTTAACTTAGAGGACCAAACTCAATTATACTACCCAACAGCTAATTCTAACCATTTTAGTGCTTCTAATAAATCATAAAGGACTCATCTAAGTTATCTCCACTGCCTAAATCTATTTCCAGTTCAGATTGCCAAATTTAGTTACCCCACTCCCTCTTAATTAATCTAAACTCTATCATTCTCCCCAAAACTTTCCTTAGCAACCTGCATAAGAACATTTACAGATTCTACAACTAAATTCCTCATCATACAACATTCACACCAGTTTCAAATTTCATATTTATAAGTCCATCAATCACACACATCATATAGCAACTGTTCTACCAGGAACATTAGCAAAATTTAATTCCAACAATTCAAATACCCAAACAGTATACATGCAGATGTTCCACAGACTTCAAATAAGAAAATCAGAATTTCATGCCACCCTAAATCAATAGACAGGAATTTAAAACCCAAGCTTCCCTTACCTCTAGTGCCACCGGTCAAAGCTTAAAGGGGATTAACATGCTCTTAGGGAAAACCTAACGACACCTATATATCACCAATTGGTGATAGAAATCAGATTTTTGTAAGTGATTGGAGTTAAAGTATTAAGGAAACCTAGAAGCAGTAACATGCAATCAGGCATATTGCATATTCTCAGCTCAAGAGTGACTGAAAAAGGAAGATTCACTTACCAGGGGAGTAAAAAAGATATTGATCGGTTGGCTTGAAGCCCCAAACTCCAGAGTTTCCTAAATGTTTTCTGATATATGTAACAATTGGTTCAGTGGAAAGAGTGGAAAAGGAAAAGATGTAGGAGAAAGGGAGAGTTTGCAAGGAGAGATGGTTCTTCAGACAAGAGGAAGAATTAAAATCTGTGTGTGTCAAACAAATGCATAAAAATTTTCATCCTTTTAAATATTCAACCTCTTATCTGCTGCCATCTGTCAACCCATTGCTGCTGACTCATATACAGGTCTTAACATCCTCCTCAACTACAAAATTTTCGTCCTCGAAAATCAAGACTTACCTGAGAATAAATGGGGGTAGGACTTCTTCATCTCTTCCTCCCTCTCCCAGGTAGAATCGCCGATTCTGCTATCCCATATGACTTTGATCACCCTAGTAGCTTTCCCGTCTGGTCGTTTGGCTAGCCTCTTATCTACTCTGGTCGGCTGCATCTCTATAGAGAGATCTTCCATGACTTGCACAGTGTCAACTTCAAGCACATGAGAAGGGTCAGAAACATACTTTCGAAGTTGGGAAACATGAAAGACCGGGTGAAGATTAGCTAGCTGAGGCGGCATAACTATCTCATATGCAACCGGTCCGATGCGTCTAAAAATCTGATATGGTCCGAGATATCTGGGAGAAAGCTTCTTAGCACGAATGGCCTTTCCTACCCCAGTAGTAGGAGTTACTAGGAGAAAGACACGATCTTCAGCTTCAAACTCAAGTGGTTTGCGTCTCCGGTCAACATAGGATTTCTGTCTACTCAGAGATGCTCTCATCCTATCTTGTATTAACTTCACTTTCTCTATGGTCTGCTGAACAATCTCTGGTCCTGTCAATACTGCCTCACCATCCTGAAACCAACACAAGGGCGTCCTGCAACGTCTGCCATACAATGCCATGAACGGTGTCATACCAATGTTGGCTTGATGGCTGTTGTTGTAGGTGAACTCCACCAACGACAACACTTCATCCCAAGCTCCTATGTTATCTAGTACACACTTTCGAAGTAAGTCCTCTAGAGACTGAATGGTTCTTTCTGACTGACCATCAGTCTGCGGGTGATAAGCAGAGCTGATCTGCAGTTTGCTACCCAGTTCTCCCTGAAGTGTCTGCCAAATTCTCGAAGTGAACCGAGGATCTCTGTCAGATATGATGCTGGAAGGCACTCCATGTAGTCTCACCACCTTTCTGATATATAGCTGGGCTAACTTCACCATAGGCATCTTTAAGCTGATTGCCAAGAAATGGGCGTTCTTGGTCAATCTATCCACAATCACCCAGATGACATCATGACCCCTCACTGTCCGTGGTAAATGGGTAACAAAATCCATAGCAATGCTATCTCATTTCCACTCAGGTATATCCAACTGCTGAAGCATACCGCCAGGCTTCTGATGCTCAATTTTTGCCTTCTGACAAGTACGGCAAGATGACACAAATCGAGCTACATCATCCTTCATTCCAGACCACCAGAAAGATTTCTTCAGATCATGGTACATTTTCGTCATGCCTGGATGCATGCTAAAATGACTGCAGTGTCCTTCCTCAAGAATCAACCGCTTTAACTCTCCATCATTAAGCACACAGGTTCTCCCTCTGAAGCGTAGAAGTCCGTTTGTACCTGTGTTGAAATCTTTTCCCTTTTCAGTGCCTATAAAAGATATAGCTTTCTGAAGCTCTGGGTCTAACTGCTGCCCCACCTTAATACGCTCCAGTAAGCTACTAGACACCACCAACTTGCAGCATCTAATACGTCAGACTCAAGCTCCACCTGTATCTTCAAATCTCTGAAGCTTTCTACTAACTCCAGCTCCTTGATCATCAATGCTGAGGCATGTATGGATTTTCTGCTTAAGGCATTAGCTACAACATTTGCCTTCCTTGGATGGTAGAGAAGGTCAAAGTCGTACTCTTTTAAGAACTCCATCCATCTTCTCTGCCTCATGTTGAGCTCTTTTTGATCAAACAAGTACTTCAAGCTTTTATGATCACTATATACTTGGAATTGAGCACTGTACAGATAATGCCTCCAGATCTTCAAGGCAAACACCACAGCAACTAACTCCAAGTCATGAGTAGGATAGTTTTTCTCATGAACTTTGAGCTGCCTTGAAGCGTAGGCAACAACTTTCTTCTCCTGCATGAGTACACATCCCAGTCCCTGATGAGAGGCATCATAGAAAACCTCAAAGGGTTTTCCTGTGTCAGGAATGACTAATACTAGGGCTCTCGTCAACTTATGCTTTAGTTCTTGGAAACTTTCTTCATAGCGGTCTGTCCAAGCAAATGGTTTATCTTTTCTAGTCAACTGAGTGACTGATGCTACTATCTTGGAGAAATTCTCAATAAAGCGACGATACTAACCAGCTAAACCCACAAAGCTCCTTATCTCGGTGACTGATTTCGGCCTTTCCCATTGAAGCACAACTTGAACTTTTGCTGGATCTACAGAAATTCCACCAGCCGACACCACATGTCCAAGAAATTGAATCTGCTCCATCTAAAACTCACACTTAGAAAGCTTGGCATATAGCTTCCTTTCCCTCAAAATTCCAAGCACAATTCTAAGGTGGTCCGCATGCTCTTCTTTGCTCTTGGAATAAATCAGTATATCATTTATGAAGACGACAACAAATTTGTCCAAGAATGGCCGGAAAATTCTATTCATGTAATCCATGAATATGGCAAGAGTGTTAGTCACACCAAAAGGCATGACGACATATTCATAATGGCCATATCTGGATCTAAAGGTCGTCTTTTGGACATCATCAGCCTTCACAAGAATCTGGTGGTATGATCAATTTTGGAGAAGACTGCAGCTCCATGCAACTGATCTAACAAATCATCTATGCGAGGCAAAGGGTACTTGTTCTTAATGGTTAATTTATTTAGCTGTCTGTAGTCTACACATAACCTAGAACTTCCATCCTTCTTCTTTACAAGTAACACCGGAGCACCCCATGGAGATACACTTGGTCTGATGAACTGCTTCTTAAGCAAGTCTTCAATTTGTTTCTTCAGCTCAACCAATTCAGCTGGTGCCATCCGGTATGGAGCTACGGAAATAGGTCCGACTTCAGATACTAAATCAATGGAGAATTCCACCTCCCTTGGAGGAGGTAGACCAGGTATTTCTTTAGGAAATACATCAAAAAACTCATTGACCACAATGAGATCTACACTACAAGCTTCTTGGCTCAAAGGGTCTGAGTCTTGGTTCACTTCAACATGCGACATTGTCAAGAAACAACTTGCACCTTCTATTATGTCTTCCCTTAGCACACCAAGAGGCAAAGAATCTCCATCAGATCACTTGGAAACACCAGCTTCTTTTCTCCGCAATCAATAAGGATGCGATTGACAGATAGCCAATCCATTCCTAATATAACATCCAATCCCTGTAAAGGTAAACATATTAAGTTTACCTTGAAGCTGCGCCCCTCAACCATCACTGAGCATCTAACACACACAGTGGACGTTTTCACCAACCCAGAAGTGGGAGTAGATACAGTTAAATCGCACTATAGCTCTCTCACTGACAACCCTAACTCTTCAGCACAAGACTTTGACACAAAGGAGTATGACGCTCCAGAATCATATAACACCACACAAGCTTTCCCATTTGACAAGCAGCTACCAATAATCTAGTTACCTGAAGTAGCAACCTCTGCTCCCGTCAATGCATATACCCTGCTAGTGACCTAGGGTCTGATACCGCCCCTCTACTGAAATCTCCCAGAATACTGGCTCTCCTGCCCATAGGACAATCTCTCTCATAATGTCCCTCTCGGTGACAGCTATCAACACCCAATTTCGTCTGGGTGACTAAATACTATACGAATTTGCTTGTTTCATCTGTCCTTTTACTATTATTTCTTTCTTATTTGTTTTTATTTTTATTTTATTACTTTTTATGGCTTTTTTTTATTTATTTTATTTTATTTATTCCTTTTTATGAATCTTTCTACTTTTCTTCTTTTTAATTTTCGTCTTTTTAATTTTAATTTTTGTTTTCTTAGTTTTAAAATTAAAATAAAAAATAGGTATGATTTTCGTTTTTTGTAAAAAAAAAACAAAGAAAAGAAAGAAAACTAAGAGAATGAAAAAAATCTGATGAAGCACGCGTGAATACGACAAAGGGGACATGGCAGATGCATGATTGATTTTGGCAGAGGTATGTTTCGGGATTGGCAGAGGCATGTTTTGGGGATCGGTTTGGGTTTTGGGTAGCAAAGAGGCAGACAAAGAAAAAAGAAGGAAAACATAAAAAAAATCCTATTCATTTGGAACCAAGGATCCATTCCGGGGAAGACATCGTCCACTGGAAAAGGAGAAAGAGTGACCAAAGTTCTTCAGAGGAAGGAAGCATCAAGAGGGGTTGGGGGTGATTGCAGTGAGGTTTAGCACCAAGGTAAGTTCTCTATCCCAGTTTGATATGAATCAGTTATGCGTTACAAGAGCTGCGCGTTAGCATCCATTTACTGTATATGTTTGCACCTGTATTGTTGTTCTTGTTGCTACATTATTTGGTCAGTATGTTCTTGCTGCTGCATTGGTTGCTTAATATCCTGAGGTTTCGCAGAAATTTCTTTTCTTCTTTTTCCATGACACTTAACGACCCTATCCAGAGAAACATTGCTTCTTCTTTCAATGGCTTTCAATGTCTAATCCAAGTTGTTGCTTGAGATACCGCCACCATAGTCTTCACCTTGTCTCTCTCGGCCTCGACAGCCATTTCCCTTCTCGCCTTTACCCAACGTCTAGTTCAATAGCCATTGTGCCTGACTCACACCATCGCCCTCCACCTGCACTACACGAAATCACAAAAAAAAAAAAACAAACCAAGAACCAACCAATATTCCAACCCCATTTCCCTCACCCAACTTGTTCTTCGACGATGCATCAAACACACTATGACACACGCACAACACCAAACATACACAGAACAACATCTTCATCATTGTCATTCGAACCTGCAAAGTGAAACAACAGAAAACAGAGAACCCATTTTCATCTCCATAAACCCCTACATCGCAACCAGAGCGTCATTGCCCAACTCACACAAATTCATCACGTCCCTACAGCGAGTCATGAACCAATTTCCCACCGTCTTCCATCCCCTGTTCAGCCCCAATAACCAATTCCATCATCTTCCAATATCACAGCCACCTGCCGAATCACCTTTTCCTTCATTTTCGCATTACACTGTCCCTTCCAAAATCAACAAAAACACAAGAGTAAGAAGAAGAACAAGCAAACCATTATCTTCATTCACCCATTAGAACCTCCACCCTTCACGCATACCACCTCCCCGTCATCACCACATCTTCGTCCACCACCATCCTTTTTGATTCCAAAAACCACACAATCTAAAAAAAAAGGAGATAGGATGAAGAGGAGGGTCTTCGTTCACAAAAGGTTGAGCCGCGGCGAAAGGGGGGTCTTTTCGTTGAATGCACCGGCGGTCGCTGACCTCGTCGGTGACAGGGAGAACGTGTTCTGGACGTGACGGTGTTGGCTCGGTGGACGACAGCATGAGAAGGAGAGAGAAGGAGGGCTAAGTACCGTGGCCGGCGTTCATGCTTTGAACAGAGTGAGAAGGTTGTGGTGGCACGGTGGCTGTCGGAGGAAGCACCGGCGCATCTGAGAAGAAACCCCCAACCCTAGGTCGAATTGAGAGAGAGAGAGAGAGAGAGAGGAAGGGTGACGGCGCTGCGGCCGGCGACGTTTCCGTTGAGGCGTGGTGTCCGAATGGGAGCAGTGGCCGGTGGTGTTCCAGGGGACAAACCCCAACCCTAGGATAGTGTGGGAGGAAGGAGACCTTGAGTCCCTGTTCTGTCTCGAGGCAGGGAGAGTTTGAAATGAGATGAAAAGGGGAGACCCCTAATGTTTCTGAGTGAGGGAATGGACCAAAAACTTAGGCCAGGTTCATGGGCCATCCCCATTCGCACCCCCTTTGCTTCCATCTGCAACCCCCATCTCTTTGGGTTCGAGCCCATTCTGTCAACCAAAAAAAATCGTTTCTGCACCCCCTGTTTCCACTAAGTCACGCCTCTTTTCACATGGGCTTAAACCCAATATACTATTAAACTGAAATTAGATCTGCACCCCTGTTTTTTCATTTTCACACCCCGGACCATTTGGGCTTAGGCCCAATCTTTACATTATTTTATCATTTAACTTTTAGTTTACTTTATTTTTACTTTTTATTTTCATTTTTCTATTTTTTATTTTTCATTTGGTTTTACTTATTTGTTTTATTTTATCTACTTTTAACTAGACATTAAAAACAATAAAAAAAAATAAAAAAAAAAGGGTTTAAGCACACGTGCGACCATTCTGTCGGCCTTGTGCTAAAAACCTTTTTCTTCCTCTTTAAAAAAAAATCATAAATTGTTTTAAAGGGTTTAAGCACAAGTGCGACCATTCTGTCTACCTTGTGCTAAAAACCTTTTTCTTTTTCTTTAAAAAATCATAAATTGTTTTAAAGGGTTTAAGCACAAGTGCGACCATTCTGTCTGCCATCTGCTAAAAACCTTTTTCTTCCTCTTTAAAAAATCATAAATTGTTTTAAAGGGTTTAAGCACAAATGCGACCATTCTGTCGGCCTTGTGTTGAAAACCTTTTTCTTCCTTATACAAAAAAAAAAACCTTCAAACACAAAACATCATTTTCCAAATAACAATCAATTTTCAAGGAACTACGTAACCCTGATTTCTCATTCAAAATGAGAATACGTAGGAGCAAGGTCAATCCTTGTCGGGCCCAAAAAACTAAAAAACATATTTTGTTTTCTTTAGAATTTTATTTTTAGGGGAAATTAAACATTTTGAAAACCACATCGAATTTGCGCATTTATTTAAAGGTACTGCCTTCGGGCAGATGTGTAGGGTGCTAATACCTTCCCTACACGTAACCGACTCCCGAACCCGAGTCTGGTTTTCCAATTGACCGAGCCTTATCCTTTTTATGGTTTTTCCATAGTTTTCCAGAATAAACTATAGTGGCGACTCCAAAAAAAACTTATTCCAAACTCGATATTTTCCTTTTTTGGATCGTCGTCGTCCTGTCACGATTTCGGTTGCGACAACAGCGGTTGCATCTCCGGAAGTCTATCCTCTGAGGGCATGCAGATAACATGTGAGGTCCTCCACAACCATAACATCTCAAGCCACCATAAGGAGAGGAATGGATCTGCTGTCCTGATGAATGTAAGGAAGAAGATGATCCACCAGAACTAGCAGCAGATGGCCTAGAATAGGGGGTCCTCCTAGAGCTGGATCCACCCCTAGATGAAACAGGTCCTCCAACCCTCAGTGGTTGGCTAAGACGAATAGAACATCCTTCTGCTTCCCTCTTGGCCTTGTCCATCTCTCTAGCCATCTCAACTAAGGCGGGAAATTCTCTCAATCGTAGACCCTTCACTAGGAGCTTGATATCTCCCCTCAATCTGTTTTTAAACTTGCGACATTGCCAATCTTCATCAACCGTCATAGTATTAAACCGCAACAGGTGTTTGAAACGATAAGCATATTCTGAGACAGACATGTTTCCCTGCACCAGCTCTAAAAACTCAACCTCCTTTCCAAATCTTACGCTATCAGGGAAATATTCCCTATAGAATTTCTGTCTGAATAAGTCCCAAGTGATCGGGGTCCTACTCCCCTCCAGGATCTTCCGTACGCTGCTCCACCAATGACTGGCCTCTCCAGTCAGCAGGTACTCAGTGAATGCCAATTGGTTATCATCTGGGCATCTCTTGGCATTATAGATCTGTTCCATGTCATAGAACCATTGATCAACTTCATCTGGTGTACACTGGCCATTAAACTTGGCAGGGTGGTGTTGAAGGAAACTTTATAAGCTCCATTCCTGTGGCTAAGCAGTAGTAGAAGAGGAAGAAGGGTCTGCTGTAGCTCTGCCACTAGTGAGAACCTCCACAAATTGCCTTTGAGTGTTCTCAGATGACACTCTGGCATTTTCTGCTGCAACCCGAGCAACTTACAAGTTTTGCAAAGCAATGGTATTTTGTTGTACCAAAGATGCATTTTGTTGTTGCGTGGATGCCAACAATGCTTCCATCATCCTCATCATTTCAGATTGATCAGGTTATGGAGGTGGAGGAGGAGGAGGCCTATGTGCCATAGTCTACTTATATAAAGAGGATAAAACCATCAGTCTCACTCAAGGATTAAGAATAGACACTTATGTACATTAAAGAGCACAAAAGCACAAGCAAGGGATGCACATAACCTACAGGAATTGCTAAGGATAAAAACCGCTCTGATACCATAATTGGACATCCCATAAATTATATATTCTAATATAAAATAATAGGACATGCCATTATAGTATGATAAGAAGCTTAAGAACATAGGTGATGTAGTAATATTTACATTCATCCAAAAGGAACAGAAAATTTTCAATTCTAAATACATAAGGATCTCTCAAAATAACATGAAGATCTAAGGGCAGTAATAAGAGACTAAGTAAATACAAATAAACTAAAAGTTTCTCAAAATATTGGTAAGGAGTCTAATATAAAGATCCTAAGAGGTAGTAGCTGGATCATCTCCCTCCAAAGCTTGCTCCAGGGGAACATCCTCTGACTCTGCTCACATCCAAAGTTGGATGATCATTGCAAAAGGAAAAACACACACATACAAAACATAGAACAAACAATGCAAGGGTAAGCTGGGTTGGAAAAACAAGCCATGATATCTTACAAGTTTAAAATAAACAACATTTTCACAGAACATATTAAATAAAATGTCCTAGCATGTTAGAATGCAATCTAGACTCGTCCGGACTAGAATGAATATCGATCTGGGGCGGGTTGTGCACTTGTGGGGGCCTCTATTGCCTTGCAAGGCCCTTGCCAATGGGTTCCACCCTACCACACACAAGTGTAAGCCCTTTACCGCATAATAGGCCTCCACGTAGCACCTATTACTAGGACCTCCCACTACTTTCACCACACGCGTCAATCTTCTTTAAGTGAGATTGAATGACCGTTAGAGTGTTAGGGATAACCCCCCATATGAAAGTCTCATATTCATTCTAAACAGTATGAGGATCTCACCTAGAGACCCTATTTAAATACTAAACTATTACTTTGATATGATCATACTTCCCAAGATTCATTAAACATGACATATTTTCACAGAAACATCCTTTATTAATACAAATTTCTATATAGCATATTATTACCAACACTTACTTAATTTAAAAATCTTGGAGACCCTCACCAATGGATCCGGAAGGGTCAAAAACCCCCATAACAACCTAAAGAACGTCCAAAACAGTCGTCTGGAACCCCCAAAACATCAAAAACATTAAAATCACTCAATCTGACGTACAAAATTCGCTCAGCGCACACCCTGTGGTGCGTTGTGCGTATTTTTCCTGCTAGCAACCCTTCGCAGAGCGCACAGAGTGCGCTAGGCAACTCTAAAGATCTACAACACCCTAAAACTGCATAATAGAGCAACTCTACCCTCCCATACCAATTCTAACCATTTTGATTCATATACAACTCATACATTATCACTCAGTTGCAACAAAAAAGGAAGAAAAATAAAACAGGGGAGGCTGGGTCGCACAGCGCACAAGCTAGCAAGACCGAGGCAAACAAATTCGCCTTGCACACCTAACATGGTGCGCTCAACAACTGGGTGCTGGAAAGCCTAATTAAATTAGGCTCTCGCTGTGCGAGAGCCACCGCTCAGCGAATCTACAATTCTGCAGATTCCAAATTCTGCAGTTTTTCAGAACCCCAACCCCTATCTTTCGTTCTAGGTCATTTGGTGAATTTCTTTCACTCTTAATTCGTTCTACATATTCAAATAAACTTGTTTAAATGCTAAAAAACATTCCTAACATCTTTTATTACCATTTGTGATTCAATTCTCACACTAAAACCTCCATTTGGTTAACTTAGAGGACCAAATTCAATTATACTACCCAACAACTAATTCTAACCATTTTAGTGCTTCTAATAAATTATAAAGGACTCATCTAAGTTATCTCCACTGCCTAAATCTATTTCCAGTTTAGATTGCCAAATTTAGTTACCCACTCCCTCTTAATTAACCTAAACTCTATCATTCTCCCCAAAACTTTCCTCAGCAACCTGTATAAGAACATTTACAGATTCTACAACTAAATTCCTCATCATACAACATTCACACCAGTTTCAAATTTCATATTTATAAGTCCATCAATCATTCACATCATATAACAATTGTTCTACCAGGAACATTAGCAAAATTTAATTCCAACTACTCAAATACCCAAAACAGTATACATGCAGATGTTCCACAGACTTCAAATAAGAAAATCAGAATTTCATGCCACCCTAAATCAATAGACAGGAATTTAAAACCCAAGCTTCCCTTACCTCTAGTTCCACCGGTGAAGCTTAAAGGGGATTAACGGGGTCCTGCTCTTAGGGAAAACCTAACCGCACCCATATATCACCAATTGGTGATAGAAATAAGATTTTTGTAAGTGATTGAAGTTAAAGTACGAAGGAAACCTAGAAGCAGTAACATGCAACCGGGCATACTGCATATTCTCAGCTCAAGAGTGACTGAAAAGGAAGATTCACTTACCAGGAGAGTAAAAACGAAATTGATCGGTTGGCTTGAAGCCCCAAACTCCAGAGTTTCCTAAATGTTTTCTGATATATGAAACAATTGGTTCAGTGGAAAGAGTGGAAAAGGAAAAGATGTAGGAGAAAGGGAGAGTTTGCAAGGAGAGATGGTTCTTCAGATATTTATTTTAACGAGATTTATTGATGATTAGATATCTGGTGATATTTGTTATTAAAACTCATTATTTAGAGTCCAAATCTAAGTGGTGATATCTACTAAAGATACTCTAACGTTCAAGTTAGTTTTCAAGTACTGGCCGATTATTATAGTTAAGTCTTAAATGTCCAATAAATACAACCACTTATCTTTTTACTTTACTTCTGTATTTATAAGTTTTTAAGTGTGTCTTTGATTAGAACTAACCCAATTGTGGTCTAATATCGTCTAAGTGTATATTTACCTTGTTAATAAAACATATTAGTTCTTGAGACCAAACCATCGTAATTATTGTATTAGATCGTTCGGTTAATCCGATTGTGATTTGATTGATTTATTATGTAGTTGACCAACCGATAGTCAATCCATACAATGCAGTGTGGAATGAACAGGGGATTTGAAGAAGGCAACGAGTGAGGCAACAACACAATAAATGTTTGTGTAGAGGGAACTTCTGTTGCCCAAAAACAACACAACCGTCATACTAATTAAGAATACTGGGATCCAGTGAATGGCACAAATGCTGAAAGATTCAAAGTCTGTACAAAAATTATAATATCTTTTCTGTATGCAAAAAATATCACTTTACAAAGAGTAAGTTAAATTTAAAAATTATACTATTTTTATTAGAATTTAAATTTCAATTCGATACTACACTAATTAAGAACGAACAATATATATATATATATATATATATATATATATATATATATATATATATATAAAGAAAAAAACTTAAAAATATATTACTTTTAAGTTTTAAACGAGATGGTAACTTTTGACTACATGGTCCATGGTTGAAGTAGTAGTTTTCTTTAATTAAACTTGCATTTTAAATAGACTAAAATACTATAAAGTTTATTTATCATTTATTATCACATGAATAGTAAAACAACACAAAAACATGAAAATCAAACTAAATTTATATTCAAAAGATATAAAGCAAACTCTCAATAAAAGAATTACACCACTCAAAATACAAGAAGTTTATATCTTTATAAAAAGATTGTAGTTCATAGATGTGAAATTGAAATTGATTTCTATGTGAAACTTTAACCTATTTTAATATTCAAACTTTAAAATTGAATAAATATAATTATTTTAACTTAACGATCTTAAATTTTTATTACATATTAAGTGATGTTTAGACAATAATTTAAACTACATATCAAATTATGTAAATAATTTAAAAGTTAACTTAAAATACTCTTTAACGGATTAAAAATTTTTAAAGTAGTTGAATCGTGAAAACTATATATATTTATTTTTAAATTGTTAACTAAACTGTATTAAAATTTATAGATTAAATTCTATTAAAATTTAGAACATAAACCAATTTCAATTTTAACATCAAAATTTAAGTATTAAAAAATATTTAATCCTAAAAAATATCTAAACTAATAAAAACAAGAAGAATTAGACCAATTGTCATAAATTTTATGTTGGAAATATGATTTATTAAGTGAAAATACGGTATTAACTTGTTTTGAATGAGTGACTAATGAAAGTCATATATAATGGTACAATATAAAATTGGTTTCTGACTAAACTATAATTAATATAATCCGAGTTGGATAAAAAAAATACTTCAACCTTGTCATTAATTCTAGTAAAAAATGTGATTACTAACTCGCCATATAGGTTTCGCTTATGTGTGAACTGAAGCGTATAACATTATATACATTGGTTAATCTAATATCCGAGATAGAATAGTGATATTGCACCGGTTAATCTAAGACCCGAGGTCTAAACCACTGCACACCGCACAGTAGATCAGATCTTTCTGTCTGACAGACTTATGAAAAGGTCCTATTGCCTCGGATGGCTATGCAACCGATGCCTATACCTCTGTTACACCTGTTAAGTTCCCTGCCACACCGAGCTGTCCAACACTTTATACCTCGGGCTGACCTTTTAACCAGTGCCAAATGATGTAGTAGCTCCTGCACTTAACCTATTTGTGTCAAGCAAAAGCTTCTCCTTCCTCCTTTCTCCTATTCTTCCTCTGCGTAGCTCTTTCTTCTGTGGGGTTCCCTCACCACTGCCACTCCTTGGCTCGCTGTGCCACCCTTGTGCTGTCAATGCTCGCGCCTGCGACTACTTGTTGCCGTTCTTGGTCGCGCCTTCTCGCTTCGTCGTCGCGCCATTGGTACCTCGCCGCTGCTGCTTGCAATGCTTCCTCCAACGACTCCACTATTTTGCCGCCGTTGTAGCCTCCGCCGCTGCTGCCTTCACCATTGCTGCCTCCGCCACTGCTGCCTCCGCCGGAAATAGAAAAGGGCCCAAATGGCGAAATCTGTTAGGGTTTCTTTCTTTTCCAAAAATCAGAAACAAGGTTTGATGGAAGAAGGCTCCAAGGAAGTTGTCCGATAGGTGACGTGAACACGAACTGGACCTCCTCGAAGCTTCCTCGGTGAAGAAAGATGCAGCGGAAAGTGTTGATGATGATGACAAAGCTCTAGATCGACGAACTAATCAGCAGAGGACAATGGATAAACCCTAAACAGTAGATTGACCGGTAGAAAACCCTAGATCGGAGAAGAGTCACTCAGAGGACCGATTAATCGGAGAGAATCAAAGATTAATTGGTAGAAAGGTGAAAACAAATGGTGGAAAGTGGTTCAATCGAGAGAAAATGGAAAACAATCGGTGAAAACGATGGGAAATGGTGAAGAGGATGAATTGTGGGAAAACCTAGCAGAGGATTTGTGAAGTGGTTAGGTTTATGGAGAGAATGAAATGCAGATTCTGTAACGAGGAAAACTTACGTGGACAAGCACGAGAGAGGGAGTGAGATGCGGATCTAAAGCACTCGAGAGGAAGGAGACGCGAATGGTTTCGGTGAAATGCAAATCTGATGTGTTGTGGATGATGTATCAAGCACTAAAGAGGAAGCGCTGGCGCGTGCCACTGAAGAGGCTGCAAATGAGTCGCGCTTCTTGGGAGGATGACGTCGTGATGAGAGAGAAAGCACAATGATAAAATGGAAAATGGAAGAATGAGGTAGTGTGCTGGAAGGTGGCTAGAGGGAGTCTTTGGACTCTCTAGCCTATGACTTTCAAGAGAGAATGCTTTCTATTTTAGAAATCTCAATTCTCATTATTCTCAAAAGTGCCAAATACAAGTGAGGAGCTGGGTATTTATAGTGACCCAAGCTCCTTGCAACCTAAGCTACAGATACAATGAAAATGTAAAAATACATGAAAGAGGACTGTGTCAAGAAGGATTCCATCATACCCTTCCTCTTTAAAAAAAGATTTGTCCTCAAATTTGACAATCGCCTTATGAAGAAGCTCCACACAGTCTTGGGAGCATGGCCATCTTAGAGTGGCCTTATTCTTTTAGATTCACTTTTTCTTCCTCCTGGATCAAACATGAATCTGCAATATGCATCAAATATATCTTCAATTAATATCAATCCAAAGAGGAAATTTTCTACAAACAAAAAAGAATAAGGACTCCTAGTATTTTGATTTGTCATCTTTGAAAATTTTAGAAGTCCAAATTCAATATTGTCTTGAGTTACTTGTTTTCTTAAAGATAACAATAACTCAAGATTTGAATTGCCATATTTTACAAATGTTTGAATTGAATATGTGATGGCAATTGGTTTGAAAGAGAAATTTTAAGTTGAAGAATTAAGAAGGATTTGAAAAGAAGTAAAGAAATGGAAACCTTCCCTTTTAGGTTCCATGGTCTTTGAAAGAATAGAACTTGTCATCATTAACAATTTCTCCTTTTCTTTCTTCTCTCTTTCTTGCCTTTCTCTCTTTTCTTCTTCTCTTCTATCTTCTTCTTTTCTTTTCTCTTCTTCTCTCTCTTTCTTTTCTTCTTCTCTCCTCTCTTCTTTTCTCCTTTCTTCTTTTCTCCTCTCTTCTTCTCTTCTCCTTTCTTCTTCTCTCCTCTCTTCTTCTCTTCTTCTTTCTTCTTCTTCTTTTCTCTCAATCTCTCTTTCTCTTTTCTTGTGCTTGATCTCTTTAAGTCTTGCCCCAAATTCTAATTCTCTCCTAAGAAACCCATGATCATTTAGACTCTCAAGAAATATCTTTCCATCTTCAATGCAATCCTTAATTAATTCTATGTTTCTTTTAATGCTTGAAGACACAAACTTTCTTCTCAGGCAAGCTTTTAAATCATACCAATCCCTAATGGTGGCCTTTCTACCTTTCCTAACATGGTATTGTCTTTCATCCCACCACTCTCTTGCATGTTCTTCTAACTTGGAGAGATATATGCTAAGGACATAAGATTGACTCTCTTTATAAAACCAAAGATTAATTTTATCAACTTCTTTTTCCCAAGCTAGGTATGTTAATGCACCTATGTCTTTACCAAAGAATGGAAGATTCCTAACTTGCTTAAACTTTTCATCAACATTATCTAAACTAGACAACCTATATGAACTATAACAAGGCATCTTTGCTTTTAAAAGTTTTCTTAATCTAAAAGACTAAAAGCTTCCACTTTAGACAAATCCCAGGTAACAGAGGTGAACCACTAGGGTTGCTTAAATACCAAGTCTTGCCTTAGCCAGATTTGCCTTAAGCTACTAACTAATTATCCTTTAAACAAAAATCACTTTTAAAATCAAAGACTCAACTCAAACAATTAACGAACTCTAAGACCCTTAAAACGTGAGACAAACACAACGGACTCTAATGTGACAAAAGTCACACATACATATGAATCACAAAATCAAATTAATATCAAAAGCAGTCAAATTCTACTCCTATGCACCTATCTAGCTATGATAAAAGTAAAATAAAGAAATCAAGAAAGGTTGCCAAGAATGAAAAGAGCACCAAGGACTTTTCCAAACTTGGACTTTATAAGAGGCCTTTTTACAACACAAACCTAAAGCTACTGGTGACAGTTGGGCTGCAAGCCCATCAAATACAAAGAAAAATAAAAACAATACAAATGAATTTCCTATGCTACGGTCCTGGTCCACAATACTCACGTGCCAACAGAGCTGCTACGGCCCAATGTTGCAACACTGCTGTATAGTCCCCTGCTGCTACGCTTCGCTGGATCAAAGTGTGATCTTCAATTAGCTCAGTCTAATCATGAAGCTTGCTGTTACCATCCTACAAATAGAAATGTACACGGTTGCTATCACTTAAACCTTTAGCTAAGCAGATTATGCACAAGATATAGGCAATGAGAACTTCCCTTTCTCTTGGTCTTGTACAATTGGTTCAGTTCAAAGATCCTAGTTACTCTTTACGAATGAACCTATTCAGCTGGTTGCTTCTGGCTTGCTCAAGACCAAGAAAGTCAAATCTGCATAAGAAAAATTTAATTCCAGAAATTAGCAGTCTAATCAATTCAACTAATTGTAAGCCATAGGAACTCAAGTGCAACAAAACAGAAGCAAATTTTAAAATAATAGAAACTCCCTTCAGTTCAAGACTCTCAAGGGAAATGATTATGCTACTGCATACTCAAGTTACAGTCTTGCTTAAACTAAACTAATTCGAGCTGCAATTCTATAATCTGCAATAGTTCAGTTCTGCACGCAAAATCAAACCAAAATCCAGCAAATGCGAATGGGAATGGACAGTAAACCAGAGTCAGATAAATGGGATTCAATTCTAAGATCAAACTGATATATCAAGCTAATCAAAGTCAGATCAATGCACAAGTGATTCCATTAATTCAGCTCTCACAAATTATTCACACCAAAGCCAGCAGCACATACAATATTATCACTTACAATTTGTGATTAAAAAGGAACAACATTCACAATCAGGCTTATAAGTTTAGATCATGAGCAAACAATGTACAATATCTATTTCAGCTCATTCAATCATGCAATCAGAATTGGAAATGCAATGCTTAATTCACTTTTGTAAAACTGACTCAGATATTGGCAGTGAAACAATGTGAATGCAATCCAGAAATGCTTACAAACCCATCAGAACAGTCAGATACCGGTGATTCAGCCACAATTTAAGTTCCAAAATAAATGCAGGGGTAGATTAAAATGAACACAATTACATTCAAATCATTTAATATCTAATGGAATCAGCAAACAATTTATAACTAAATTGAATGTCATAGCAACTCAAACTAGCACAAATGCTCAAATCTGATCACACAAACTGCTTTTTCCTGCAAAATGAACAGTCCAAAACAGTTAGATGAATACAAAATTATCTTTCTCTCAATTGGCCAAGGAAATTAGGCTAAAGTCAGCCTTACAAAACTCTCATCACTCAAGGCTTCTCTTTTAAAAATTTAAAGCACACAAGGAAAGGGTTGGAAGGGAAAATTCTCCCTTGGCAGTTTAAGGCTAGATAGTCTTTTAGACCACCACCACCTAGAATGATACCAAGCACACAACCTTTCTCAAATTCTAGAAATCCAGAGTGAAAGTGCTTCTCAAACCAGAGATTACAGTAATGGACAGAACCAAACAGGACAACTACTAAAGCATAAAAATGGACAGCATAGCTCTAGACCAAATTCTAGATTAGATGATGAAAGCAATGAAAAGAGTCAAATTAGGAACAACAGAACATAATGCACATGTGAAGTAGACAAAACTAAGGTAACAATCAAGACAAGCAAGAAAAAAAATGGGTAGTAAACAAGGTGGCACAACAAAGTGATCTTAGGAATAGTGCTAGAGCAGATTTAAAATGCAAGAAACAAAAACAAGCTGTAACAGAATTGGAATGTCATGCCAATAAATTTTGATTGAAACTGTTTGATGTATTGTCTCAAAGAAAAACTCAATTTGGTGCACCAGCATTAGTGAATTCACTTGCACGGCCAGTCAGCTTTTTGTACTTGATACAACTTGCTTTTATGATATTATTATTTTTATCTTTTCTTTTCTTTTGAAATGTTTAATTGAGTGAACCAAACTTTTGCTACAAGTGTGAGTAATTAATATGCACCAAATCAGATTGATCAATCAAAATTTATTTTGTGCAGCTTGTTTTTGAAAGAAAATTTGATTAAAATTGGGGTGTGACATATGAAATTGTGCAGAATTGGAGCTAATCACAATTGCTTTGCAGAGACAAGTTTGTTTTATCAAAATAAACTTGCTAGCACGGTTTTTGGATGCAAATACAGCTGCTATCAAAATATGACTAGCTCGATTCCTTTTATGCAGTAGAATTTCACAACTACACCAACCAAATTTTCATGCACAGATTCAATTGTCCTATAAACTCTGAATTGTATCCAATTTCAGCTCTAAAAATTGATTGAAAATATTGGAATTGAGTACAAGATATTCAACAATGATCTAGATACTGAATTAGATTTAAAAACAGTAAAAATTGACTACACAAAGAAGTGCATATCGGTCAAATGCAGAGTGAATATCAACGAGTGTTCCATTGATGCATCACACTAATTACAAACACAATTTGAGTGTTGATTCAGTGTGCATCCAATACTAGCTCATTTGCTTCATTCATTCATAGTTTTCAGTATGCAACAAATGTAGTTCATACGTGCAGATCAAATCAACTAGCAGCAAGTATCACAACACTAACACAGATTTGAAATTATCAACATCACTTCACACACTTGAGCTCTATAACATCATTGCTCATCAATTGTGCAGATGTTATGGTATGAAACCAGATCAAACTTATGCAGCACCACACGGTTTTAAACTAGAATTCTTGATAGAAAAAGCAATTAACCAGACATGATAGAGACAAAACTAGAAACGATGCTCAAACAGAAAAATGACTCAAACATAAAATTGATCCGATTAAAAGTGATGAAACACCAATGACTCAAAACACAGAAGCACAAATAAGATGCACATATTATTAGATTTTGGAAACCTAAGAACATGAAAACAACTTTCCCAGAATAAGATGCACGAAACTCAAACAGATAAACAATGAAGACAGTGAAGGCAAAGTGATGACAACTCAGAAATTGAAGAAACACAACAAGATACTCAGAATCATAACAAAATCAAATTACAAAACTAGAAATGGAGACAGAGGCGCGAATCAGAATCATATGAAACTCAGACAAGACGAAATCAATAAAACACGAAACAATGAAAACAAAATCAGAGATACTTATCTGTTGACGCGCATGGAAGAACCGAAGCTCTGATGACCACTTGATGGAAGAAGGCTCCAAGGAAGTTGTCCGATAGGTGATGCGAACACGAACTGGACCTCCTCGAAGATTCCTCGGTGAAGAAAGATGCAGCGGAAAGTGTTGATGATGATGACGAAGCTCTATATCGACGAACTAATCGGCAGAGGACAATGGATAAACCCTAAACAGTAGATTGACCAGTAGAAAACCCTAGATCGGAGAAGAATCACTCAGTGGACCGATTAATAGGAGAGTTGCATTCGGACTCAAACCTTTGCCTACCATCTCCTCCACCAAACCATTAGCATCACCAATCCTCTTTGCAATGCAGAAATTCCTGATGGCAGCATTGTAGGTTCCAACATCAGGGTAACACCCATACTCCTTCATCTCCTTCAAAACATCTCTGGATTTATCAGGCTGCCCAATCAACCCCAACCCACCAATCATACATGTATACATGATCACATCCGGCGACAAATCTTGTTCACGCATTTCCTCGAGCACCTTATACGCCTTCTCAATTTCTCTCCCCTTGCAGTAAACATCCACCAAACTATTGTATGTAACAACATCAGGTGTCACCCCCATTTCCTTCATCTCCTTCAAGAACCCCTAAGCATCCTCAGGGGTCTTCCACCCGGAAAGAAGAATGTTAAAAGTTTGTAAATTTGGGCGATACCGATGCTTCAAACTATGGTAAACGTTTCTGGCATCCGTCATGCTCTTCTCCTAACACAGCTTTCTCAACAGAGCATTGAAACAATTAGTATCAAACTCAGTCACCAGCTTCCTAAACTTTCTAAACTAGTCCACCGTTTGTCGAACTGAACACACTTTGGCAATTCTGCCCAACACGACCATAACTGTGCGAGCCATTATGGTCGTTTGGTCTTTTCGACGGCATTCGATTAAGAGGTCCCAAACGTGACCAAACATGTGGCTTCTTCCAAGAATGTAGAGCATGGCGTCGAGGGAAAACACAGTGTGGTAAAACCCTTTCCTTCTTCCGGTGTAACGGAAAAACTCAAGCGTTTGGGAGGGAATCCCATGGCTGAATCGAACCCTCTTGAGAACTTGATCGATCAATTCATTGGAGAGGAAAACACTGCTTGATTTCAGGGATTGTTTCAGCTGTTCCGGCGTGGAGGTGCTGTTGAGTATGCCGAACACTTTCTGTATGTCATTGTTTTCATTGGAGCTTGAGAAGTAGTGTGGAAATAGAGTTGAGGGAAGAGCGCAATTCAACTGCGATTTCACTGAGAAACGCCTCACCAACATTTTTGAAATTTGTGAAATGAAGGAAAACAAGAACTGAAAAAGGTTTGCGTCGCTTTATGTAATAATTATAATGGTTTGCAGTAGAGCTTAAACCCAATAGCAGCCCAAATTAAAACTGCTTCAACACCCTTCATTATGGTACCACACCACCATAGTTGATGTAAAGGAAGAAGATGAAAATGAGGACGTCACGAAGAAGAAGAGAGAAAATGCAAAAAAAAAATATAAAAATATATTTTGTGCTTTTTGGAAAGCTTTTTTTTAGAACACATCTCATATGACTTTTTATATATGAATTTTCTGAAAAATTCATTTTAGAAGATATTTTATAAGCAGCTATGGTTTGAGTCCTCATTTTCATCTTCTTCCTTTAAGCAACTATGGTGGTCTGGTACAATAGTGAAGGGTGTTGAAGTAGTTTTAATTTGGGCTGCTATTGGGTTTAAGATCTGCTGCAAACCATTGTAGTTATTACATAAAGCGACCCGAACCTGTTTCAGTTCTTGTTTTCCTTCACTTCACAAATTTAAAAAATGTTGGTGAGGCGTTTCTCAGTAAAATCGCGGTTGAATTGCGCTCTTCCCTCAACCGTATTTCAACACTGCTTCTGAAGCTCCAATGAAAACGATGACGTATAGAAAGTGTTCGGCATACTCAGCATCACCTCCACGCCGGAACAACTGAAACAATCCCTGAAATCAAGCGGTGTTTTCCTCTCCAATGAATTAGTCGATCAAGTTCTCAAGAGGGTTCGCTTCAGCCATGGGAACCCCTCCCAGACGCTTGAGTTTTTCTGTTACACCGGAAGAAGGAAAGGGTTTTACCATACTACATTCTTGGAAGAAGCCGCATGTTTGGTCACGTTTGGGACCTCTTAATCGAATGTCGTCGGAAAGACCAAACGGCCATAACGGCTCGCACAATTGTTGTCGTGTTGGGCAGAATTGCCAAAGTGTGTTCAGTTCGACAAACGGTGGACTCGTTTAGAAAGTTCAGGAAGCTGGTGGCTGAGTCTGATATTAATTGTTTCAATGCTTTGTTGAGAACGTTGTGTCAGGAGAAGAGCATGACGGATGCTAGAAACGTTTACCATAGTTTGAAGCATCGGTTTTGCCCTAATTTACAGACTTTTAACATTCTTCTTTCCGGATGGAAGACCCCTGAGGATGTTGAGGGGTTCTTGAAGGAGATGAAGGAAATGGGGGTGACAACTGATGTTGTTACATACAATAGTTTGGTGGATGTTTACTGCAAGGGGAGGGAAATTGAGAAGGCCTATAAGGTGCTTGAGGAAATACGTGACCGGGATTTGTCGCCTGATGTGATCACGTATACATGTATCATTGGTGGGTTGGGGTTGATTGGGCAGCCTGATAAAGGCAGAGATGTTTTGAAGGAAATGAAGGAGTATGGGTGTTACCCTGATGCTGCAGCCTACAATGCTGTCGTGAGGAATTTCTGCATAGCAAAGAGGCTTGGTGATGTTAATGGTTTGGTGGAGGAGATGGTAAGCAAGGGTTTGAGTCCGAATGCAACTACTTACAATTTGTTCTTTAGGGTATTTTACTGGTCCAATGATTTGCATAACTCTTGGGTCATGTACAATAGGATGATGGTTGAGGGGTGCCTTCCGAATACGCAGTCTTGTATGTTCTTGATAAGGTTGTTTAGAAAGTATGAGAAGGTGGATATGGCGCTGCAGTTATAGGGGAACATGGTGGAAAAGGGTTTTGGGTCGTATACCTTGGTTTCTGACGTGCTGTTTGACTTGCTTTGTGATATGGGGAAGTTGGAAGAAGCAGAGAAGTGTTTTTTTGAAGATGATTGAAAAAGGGCAGAAACCGAGTAATGTGTCATTTAGAAGAATTAAGGTTCTTATGGAACTAGTAATGACTTGGGCCCAAGCCCATCAAATAATCAAAGCTTCATTACTTGAAGAATAAAGTTTCTTGGTGCACCCCCACATTTTACTAAGGCCACCATAGCATTTCTTCATATTTTTCAGCACATGTATTATGTGCAGCTAGTGTTTCCATGCATATTCTAGAATCTCGGCACATTCCTTGCATGATCACGTGGACTAAGATCCACTTATTTTGGGATTCATCTCCACCATGCCTAGCTAAGGGGATTTGCTATAAATCCACCTTAGCATCCATTGTAAAAACACTTTTTTGTTGATATATGAGTTTTTCTCTGCTGATTCTAGCTTCCTTCCAATGAAGGCTGCCCCAGCTAGTTCTCACATCACCAAACAGCTCTTCAATCCATCACCGATACCCCTTAAAATCCACCTCTGCATGCTGCTGCCAAACCGCAAGCATTACCTCCGCTGCATCTATTTCTGATCTCGGATCACCATCTAACATCTTCCACTGCCTTCAATATTCATCCCTGGCTGGAGCTACGTCATCAACTAGGAAATAGACATGAGGCCCTTGATATCTTGACGCAGAAAATGTCCATATTTGGGCGACCACTCCAATTGCATCAAAGTTCGATAAGCAAAACTCAGACAGCGGATTCTCTCTTTACCAATAGTTAGAACTGATTGTGGAAAAATAAAAGGAAGATAAAGCGTCTCAACTCTGTTGCAGAAGTGGTTGGAACATTCAATTATGCCTTTTAATATTAGTTTGAGACATTTGCGATAAGAGAGTTGAACAGTTATTTAGGTGGAGTCAGAATAGCAAAGATTGCACATTCTATGTACCGCGAGGTTATTGGTTCCATTGAGCATTTTGGAAGACACGGTTAGTGGCACCGAAGGGGTGAACTGCGTGCATTGTTGGGAGAGCCATGCTGGTGAAACAATGTTTTATGCTGTTGTTGAATGTGGTTATGTTGATATGGTTAGGGAGATGATTCCATACTATGGATCTTGCTGGTGTTGGAATTAAGGCAAGGAATGATTTTAATGCACTTTACACTGCTTCCAAACAAGGCTATTTAGTTATGCCTTCAATATGACTTTCTATACTTGTTCTTTTGTGACATTTGATCTTCAGAGGGAATCTCAATTTGTTTGTTTTCAGATTCCTTGATTTTTTTTAGCTCGTCTGGTAATCAATGCTCCAATAGTGTAGGTTTTGGATACCCTTTTGTTCAATAGTCTAGGACTATTTAAGCCAAACGATTTAATAATTCTTAAATGTACTAATTGTAAGATCGAGGAAAACTTGTCGTTGTAAAGTAGTATTGTAATAGGGCTTCTGTTTATTTCATAAGAAAAGTGCACGTTTTTTCAAAAGTGATGTGTAACTTAGTGAGAACATCTTGTTAGGCTGATGGTCTTGTGTTCACATTTTGACATATACATAAAACGTTTCATTTGTTCTATTTATGTTATTATTGACATGTGTGGTAAGGGGATGCTAAACTGGTTTTAATTCTGGAAAATTGAGAGTGCTGGTTTTGAATTGGCTTTGTTGTTCATGTTTTACTGCACTGGCTTGAACTGATGTATGTTCACACGTTGTTTGATTGATGCATCATTCCCCTCTTGTTGATGTCAAAATTGGGGTGATCCCATGATAAATTGTTTGAACTTGAATTGCTGACGTGAACTGAACATACACTGCTTGAACTACTATGAAATATATGGTTAGGCAATTTTTTCTTGGAATGAAAACTGTGAGAGCAGGGGCAGCAGCCAGGTTTATACCAAATCCCTAGACTTCAATCTGTTTTGTGTGCAATATAAATTGGCCTGAGATGTTCGGTTTAAGGACTGATTTCACGTGCCTGCTGATCCTAATTCTGGAAAGGTTTTGATTGATTGCCTTGATGCAGAATTAATGTATGTTGTGATGTAGGGTGCATTGGGTTTGAGGGGTGCTTTAGTTGCTATATTGTAATATTGCTTGATGTCAATACATGATCAATTCACTATTTTATTGAAACAAAATTCTAGTTTGATAAGTATATGAATCCAAATTAGCTGAATAGTCTAAGCATGCCGTGAAATATGGTTGTGGCTTGGGTGTGTCAGTTTTGAGTTTATAATAATTGGAGGATAGTCTTAAATATTTTATTGAACGAAAACTGGCCTAGGTGGTTCTGTTTCCACTTTGCCTAATTGGTTGAATGATAATTGCATGTGTTAAGGGCTGGAAAGATAGGAATTGAGGTGAGTATTGGGTGCAGGGCAGTACCTGATCGTTGTCTGCATGGTAGTGGCTAGTTGGAGGTGTTTTAGTGCAAGTTTGGGGTTTAGATAGAATTATAGACTGGTGAGGGGTTAGTACAGAGTTTCCGGTCCATGTATGGTTTGTCTTAGTGTCAATCAGCTCTCAAGAACATGGTTACTGGCCTAAGTGGGAAACGTTTGGTGGTAACGAGTTAGGTACATGGTTTTGAGAGTGAACCGTGAGCTAGGTGGGGGAATTAATGTCAGGCAGCAGCTAGTTTAGGTGGTCTGCAGCAGAAAAACTGGTCTTCATAGCACCAATTTAGTACTTTCTCTGAGTGGTCCAGTAGTGGTTCTATAACCTCCCAAAACTGTCCCAGTAGCAGTAGAATAGTCTAGTGTGGTGAGCATTTCTGGTTTGTTCCTGCAGCTTCCATTATTGTCCAGAGTAGCACCAAAAGTGGTTCAAAATGGTAAGTGTTTTAGGCTTGTTGTAGCATTAATTCTGGCCAGGTTAGCATTAAAGATGGTCCAATATAGTTAGTTTCCCGAGGTGAATTCTGCAGTTTTGAAACTGTCCAGGTCAGCTTTAGAATGGTTAATTATAGGGAGTAGTTCAGGGACTGGTCTCCAGTGTTAAATTGGTCAGCTTGGCACTTCTAGCAATCCAATATGGTAAGTAGTATAGGTCTGGTTGCAGTATTTAAAATTGTCCAGATTAACATTATTATGGTTCGATTAAGTGAGCTTTCCAGTGGTTGTTTCATCATTTTTAGCTATCCAGTTTAGCACCAAAAAGTAGTCCAAGATGGTCGTGTTCTAGGCTTGTTACTACAACATTTTTTCTATCCAATTTAGGTTCAATTAGGAATCTAGGAGGGATAGTGGTTTCTGACTCTGTGCGTGATGACTACCAAGTGTTTGAATGAATCTGAACTGTTTGGGCAATTGCAGGTGCTGTTTTTGTTTATATTAGCTGTCAAATATTCTTTGAATAACTCCAAGCTAGAGTGGACTGAGACAATCACAGTTTTTGTTGCCTGTAACGCCCCAACAACTTACAGGCTTTCTGGGAACAATCGCACACTTTCCGGGAAAACTTTCCAGATGGTCACCCATCCCTAAATTACTCCAGGTTAAGCACGCTTAACCATGGAGTTCTTATGGGTTAGGCTACCGAAAAGCAAATGCATTTGTTGATATGAGTAGCCAAATCAATTCCTTTAAGTTATCCTTCAACTGTATAGTCCCATACCTATACAGTCTCTAGATCCCTCTCATTCCGGTGTATGTTCGATTCGTCCATGTATCCCTTCCACTGGAAGCCTGCCAGGAGCTGCTCCTTGTCTGTGCCTCTTGCACTCCATGCCTCTTGCACCGACGATCACTCCCCGCCGTCGCTAGTGCCCGGGTGTCACATGCACACCAGCTTCCGCTTGGTTCGTCCTCGAACCACACCGTACTGGGAGAGGCTAGGCTCTGATACCATCTGTAACGCCCCGACAACTTACAGGGACTGTTGACTGCCCCCACACATCAACACGAGACTTTCCAATGTGCTTTGTCATCACTCGCACACTTTCCGATAAAACTTTCCACAAGGTCACCCATCCCAAATTACTCCAGGCTAAGCACGCTTAACCATGGAGTTCTTATGGGTTAGGCTACTGAAAAACAAATGCATTTGCTTTTCGGTAGCCTAACCCATAAGAAGTCCATGGTTAAGCGTGCTTAGCCTGGAGTAATTTGGGATGGGTGACCTTTTGGGAAGTTTTCTCGGAAAGTTTGTGAGTGAGGACAAAGCACACTGGAAAGTCTTGTGTTGATGTGTGGGGACAGTCAACAGTCCCTGTAAGTTGTCGGGACGTTACATTGCCCTTGTATTGTTCTTTGGATTTAACTTTAAGACAAAAATGAACTTGTTGAACTGTTTCCTTATTTTAAATGTGTGCTTTGATTAGCTCTTTTATTTTAAATGTATGCTGAACTATAGGCTGGTTTTTTCGAAGTCTCTTGAAGACTTTGTATAAATAAAACCAAAAGTTCAAGGCTATATACTCACTCCCTATGTTCTTCCTTACACTACCTAGCATAGCGTCTTCAACCAAACCATGGAAATGGAGGGAGATCAACAGCAAAGGTTGTTGATCAAAGAGCAAACATCAGAAGAGGAATCACATTGGTGAAGAGGGTGTGGAACGAGAGCAAGTTGATGTGGATAATGGCAGCACCAGCCATATTCACTAGGTTCTCCACCTTCAGTTTCAATGTTATAAGCCAGGCTTTTGTTGGTCATATTGGTTCAATAGAACTCCCGCTTTTCCTCTTGTTTTCACTGTTCTCATACGCTTTGCCAATGGTGTTCTGGTACGTTTCTGGTATGTGCCACTAATTATCTATTTTTCTGCATGAATATTTACTTAATAGCATAATCACTCTGTAGGTTTTGAATGAGAGAAAAAAGACAGTGTTGAAACGTTAACTAATTGTATATGCTATTTATTGGGATTATACTCTTAAAGTTCTTTATAATTTATCTGAAGTTTATTATTAATAACCATCTTTTATTTTTAGATAAATTCTAAGAAAACTTGGATTAGACAAAAGTTAAATAAAATTAAAACAATAAAATAGTATTAATTACCTTCCTTTTTCATCCAGTGTCAATAGATTTTTCTTATATAATGATTCTAAGAAAGACAGAAATCTGACTTGTCTTGTGTTTCATGAATGAGTAAATTAAGGTTTTCTTGACTTTTTTTTGAATATTGGTTTTATAACAGTGAATTTAACCATTAGTGAGTCAGGAGTTGTATCGGAAAAAAAAGTAGATCAATGATTGAAATGTAATTATAGTCAAAGTTGAAGCTGAAGACCTGCTATGACTATATTCAAATCTTCACAACGTGTTTTCCCCAACAATAGTATTGAGCAGATTTTGTATGTGTATATAGATATAGTTGTCAAAATAGCACCAAATAGCAACACTTGGCAGAATCACGCTACAGAGTGGCTGAAGCATGCCTGTTGAGTATAGTGTCTTATTCATTTTTTTATCATTTGGTGTTGTGCTTTTGAAAGAACATGGAGAACTTAGCATCAACTGTTTTCAATATTTAACTTGTCTATTCATGCTACCTAATATAACTAAACCTGTGTGGTCTAATTATATTGATCTGAGTCTTATCAGATGCTTTGAGCTTTGGTTTGGAATTTTGTTACTGCAGTATAATTGGCAAAAGTTAGTATAGTTTAAACACTGAGAAACAGTTTATTACCATTCCTTGTGATTCAGTTTGAGTAGGTGATGATTACAGTATCACGGTATTAATGATAAACTAACAGTGATAATAATACAGTATCACAGTATGGTATGTTTTCATTATGTTTCTTTTTTATTTTATCTGGAGATTTCTATAGGTTTTCAAACCTCCCTCATTCGATGCCGACATTATTTTTTGTTCAATACGAACATTACGAGTTTTAATAATACAGTTCAATTAATTTTGTCCACACTACTTATGAATTATGTCTAATATTTGTCTTCTTATTTTCAAATGAGCAAGAACCAGAACTAAAATTATCTTGTTGGTAGAGGTCTCCATTCATATCACAAAATTATAGAGAACCCTTTTTGTTTATACAGTGTAGTTATCTTTAACTATTGTTTCTTAAAGTTGTATGTAAAGGAATAGAATGGTCAATTTCCTTGCACTATTGTTTGATAATTTTGTTGTCATATCATATCATACTATACTAAACACAAACTACTTGCTACAGTTCAGTTTTTTAAAGGAAAAATCTTATTGTATTTTTCTTTTTGTTTCTTTTAAATTAGCTCAAAATCTACTACAATGTGATCCATGAAGATTCATCTCATGAAAAGTTAGATTGGATAAACTGTGAAAGGTGTTTGATCATTTCATTACAGGATTAAGACGATACAGATATATATAGACATATATAGACACACAGCTTGAAAATTACTATAAAATGTTTAAATTGACAATCATGATTTTATTTAAAATTATTTACAAAAATGTTAGTCAAATATAATAATGTTTAAACCTTATTTCCTAATATAAAAATAGATTTAATTATTTTAAGATACTTTATCTTTTTTGTATATCACCATTGATTTTTATTTATTTTTAAGTTAGATTCATCTAAAGACAAATATAAACAGAGAAAAAGAAACACAAATTGTAATAGTGAAATGAATGATACGTGATCATTTACATTAACGTTAATTTAAAGACATTAACGTTAATATAAAGAAAAACATTATTAAAACTTAATTACATAAAAAATAATAAAATTGTTTTCACTTCTCACAAATATTTGAGTTTGGGGTGTACAATAACAGAGCCATTGAAAAATAACCATCCATATAAGATGTCACCATTCAACTTATAATTTATAAATAAATATTTTTATTATAAAAATGTTACTAATTAACTTATTATAACATATGTAGATTCTGTAAATCGTTATAAAATTCTTTTTTTTTAGTTATATGTTATATGATTTGATTTACCTTCTTCTCTCTTCACGTATTTTTCTCTTTAATGGTAATTTTTCCTTCTTGTAGAGAAGCAATTACTATTTTGATAAGATGGAAAGGTAAAAACACATTGTACTAAATTCATATTATTTGAAAGCATAATTTTTGAAATTTTATTATGGGATCGTAAAAGAAACATAGACAAGCCCCTCCTCCTCCAATTTTTTTAATATATAAATTAATATATAATTTTAAATATTTTTCTTAACTTTAAATCTATTTTATATATCTTTTACTTTAAAAATCTTTTATACAAAATATTTTGTTGAAGATTTGTATAACTTTTACAGACAAGAGAAAGAATATTAATTTTATTATTCGTGTTATGTTGTAAAACTCATTTATTAAGATAGAATGATATGTTATAAGGGTTAAATATGTTTTTAGTCCCTATACTTTGAGGCGGCGATTTTGGTTTTAGTTCCTCTTTCAAACTAAGCTACAATTTAGTCCTTCGACTTTAGAAAACTCTGGTTTTAGTCTTTTTTACCAAATTCTTTTAACTTTATTTGCTGTTTCAAATGCGTTTCTCAGTGTTAGCATTGAAGTAAGAATGTGTCAAACAGTGTAAACAATCCAAATGCTATAATGAAACGTGTTTGAAACAGCAAATAAAGTTAAAAAAATTTGATAAAAAGGATTAAAACCAGAGTTTTCTAAAGTTGAAGGACTAAATTGTACCTTAGTTTGAAAAAGGGACTAAAACCAAAATCGCTATAGGGACTAAAAACATATTTAACCCATGTTATAATCGTTAAGTAAATTATATGAGAAGAAAAAGTATTTACATGTTAAGTGAAATAGAGATGTGATATTAGTCACATCTTCGTCGTGAAAGTTATTGATGTGACATATTATTAGGATAATGATATTTAGATAATATTTTTTTTACAACATTTAAACATTGATTACGTGTCAATCTGTGATTGATCAAAAATTACTCCACAATCAATAATAATAATAATCATAAACATTATTGTAGAATAATTTTTGACCACAGATTGACACGTAATCAATGTTCAAATATTGTCAAAAAAATGTTGCCTAAATATCATTATCCATATTATTACTACGTTAACAACGATAATATATTCACAACTTTAAATAAAATAAGAAAAAATTCTTTTATCAACACTTTTTTAATAATTTTTATATAATATATCTAAAATAAAATACATGTTTTTAATAATAATATATAATTATTTTTATTTTATTTTTATTTAAAATTTTAATAATATTATATTACTAAAAAGGGAGTATGATGGTTGTAAAGTGATTTTTTTTTTCTAACAGTATTGAACAATTATGTTCCTTGTTTTAAAAGTAAAAGAAAGACCCATGACTTTGAAATAGTTTGAGGTATAAGTCACTATTTTGTTTTTCTTCCAGAAACACTATCTATTTCTTTTCTTTCGGAAGGCTAATAATCATCATCAAAACTTATTTGTATGTGGGTATAAAGAATGGTTAATTTATATCATATAAATAAAAATTACTTTAAATTATATATATATATATATATATATATATATATATATATATATATATATATATATATATATAATAAATGTATGAAATTGAATAAAACTAATATATTCTTATCTTGGTTTATTTACTTTTTATATTCCACATTTAATTTTCTCGAGACAATATAATTTTGAACGGTGACAAATATTAAGTGTGGATATCTCTCACTAAGATTAGAACATTTATTTACGTACATAATAGAAATATTTAATACGGTGGAACATTGGGAATTATTTTAATTGTAAATTTCATCCATGAGTTTATCTAAAATGGTTGTTGTAGAATATGGCTGTCTAGTTAATTTAAGATCGGTCACACTAGTTAGAAATGTTAAAGAGATCACCATTAAGACTAGTCATTGTATCATACAAATCAAATTATACTCTTAAATAATGATTAGATTATTTGATAGAGATTAGTATATGAAAAAACATGTTTAGATTCAGTTTGACTACGATTAAATTTTTGTAATTTAAAGTTTATTTTAAAATTTATAAATACAAATTTGAAATAAAAAAATAAAGATAACATTTATTACACATTAACTACTTAATTAATTAAATTTTTATTCATTTTAACATTAGAATACCTTTTTACTAGTAAACGTATAAAAAACAATGATAATGATGACCAAACTTCACCCGTAATCAAAATAATTGTTAATTAAAAAGGAGTATTTTCTTTAAAAGAACATTAAAAAAATGAGACGAAAAATCTGAATGATATAAATACATTTTAATGTCATTTTCATCCTTCGCTTGAATTGCTAAGACCGTGTTTGAAAGATCACATTCGGTTTCATTTTCTTGAGTTATGAAGATGTGTATTGATGTTAATGACTTTACGTTATGAAATGTTTTGGCATGTACTTAAGCTTTCGACCATTCTCCTATACTCAGTAGGATCTACAACCTCTCCTTCTGGATCTTTTTCCAACCTTATACCAACTTCTGTTGGGGTAATGACAGAGTTGCATTGAGATATATTAAGCATGTTTAACATATCTAGAACATATCTGGACTGATGCATCAACATTCCCACATCAGTCTTAGTGAATTCAATTCCTAGAAAGTAACTCAGTTGACCCAGATCACTCATCTCAAACTCATGCAACATCTTAGCTTTGAACTGAACAATCCTCTTGCTACAGTTCCCTGTAACCAGCATATCATCAACATATAGGCACACAATCACCCTGTCTTCTCTCCCATTCTCCTCATAATACTAAACATATACCCCATGTTCCGATACACACTTCTCAAAACCTATACTACTCATAAATCCGTATATCCTCTGATTCCAAGCTCTTGGAGCTTGCATACAGGGCCTTCCTCAATCTGTATACTTTGTCAAGCTGTCCCTTGACTTCAAAACCTTGAGGTTGGTCCACATACACCTCTTCCTCCAAATCTCCATTTAGGAATGCAGACTTTACATCTAACTGATGTAAGGTCCAATTGTTCAGTACAACAATTGAAGCTACCAGTCTCACAGTCTCCATCCTTGCCACAGGTGCAAACACCTCCCCATAATCAATTCCAGCCTGCTGCAAAAAACCTTTAGCCACTAGCCTGGCCTTGTATCTGGTCACCACCCCTTGAGGATTTATCTTGGACTTGAAAATCCACTTCAACACTATGTGTCTCTTGTTAGGAGGTAGTTCAGTCAGTTCCCAGGTTCAGTTTTTCTCAATTGATCCAATTTCTTCCTCCATTGCCTTGCAACATCTCTTGTCCTTCACAACCTGTTCAAACTCCACTGGTTCTACTTCTACTATTAGAGCAAAATGCATAAAATTCCCTTCTGTTGAGATAGTTGCTTCATAGGCTAGGTCATAGTCTCTCAAGTGTGTTGGCACTTGAGTAACCCGAGAAGACCTTCAAACACTCTCCTCCCTCCTGCATTCCTCTGAATTTGCTGTAGGTTCTCTTACCAACTCAATGGTTGGTCCTTCTTTTCCTTTAACTTCCCACTGCCACTGTTCAGATTCATCAATCTTTACATCCCTGCTGATGGTAGCAGCACCTGTTTCAGGGTCATATAGCTTGTATCCTCCTGTAACATGGTAACCTATTAGAATAGTGGAACCCTTCTATCATCCAGCTTCTTCCGTAACTGGTCTGGAACATGTTTATAGCATAGGGAGCCAAAAATCTTCAGATGCTTGACATCTGGCTTCCTTCCAGTCCAAACTTCTTCTGGTGTAACTCCATTTAGTCTCTTTGTTGGAGACAAATTCAACACATATACAGTTGTCATCACAGCCTCACCCCATAGGAATTTTGGTAAACCCTTGTTCTTCAACATGCATCTCACCATATTTAGGATTGTTCTGTTTCTCCTTTCTGCTGCCCCATTGTGTTGAGGCGTGTATGGAGGAGTTACTTCATGAACTATCCCTTCATTCTCACAATATTCCTTGAAATCTGTGGAGATATACTCTCCTCCTCCATCAGTTCTCAGAATCCTCAGTATCTGCCCACTTTGCATCTCAACCATATTTTTAAACTTCTGGAACTACTGTAGTACCTCTTTTTTCCTCTTCAATAGGTATACCCAACACTTCCTAGTCCAGTCATCTACAAACAGTACAAAATACCTGCTGCCACCAGGTGTTTCTACTGGCATGGGACCACACACATCTGAATACACCACTCCCAGCTTTTCTACAGATTTCTTGGGCAAAAACTTCTGAAAACTTCCACGGGTATGCTTGCATTGAACACATTCTTTACAGACAGTCCCTGGAATGTCTACCTTTGGCAAGCCAGTCACCATTTTCTTCTGACTTAACATTGATAGATCCTGAAAATTCAGGTGCCCAAACCTTAGATGCCATAGTCACTCATCTTCCTCTTCTGCAGCAGTAAAACAGTGATGATTCACTACTTCCATTGGCAACTTGAATGTTCTGTTCTCTGACACTTTAACCTGTATCACCTTTTTCCCATCTTGATTTAGAATACTGAGAAAATTATTTTTCATCTTCATCTCATAGCCTTTCTGAAGCAACTGTCCAAGACTAAGTAAATTAGTCTGCAGCCCAGGTACATACAGTACCTCTTCAATGATCACTTCTCTGCCTTCTTCATCTCTCAACACTACTCTGTCAGAACATTCTGCCTGCAACCCTCTATTATCAGCAAATCTGATCTTTCTATGCTTCACTCCATGGGTTCTCACAAACCAATCCTTTCTCCCAGTCATATGATTGGAACAGCCAGAGTCAAGGTACCAAACATTGCTATCTGATTGCATCTCATCATCATAGGCCATCAAAATCATCGCCTCTGAATCTGATTCTTCTGCTTGGGCCAGGTTAGCCTTCTCCCGCGGTTTGTTCTTGGCACCTTCACCACTCCAGCACTCCTTAGCATAATCCAAAATTTTGACAGTTATAACATTTCACCTTCTTTTTATCGAATTTCCAGTCACCTTTCTTCTGATTTTTTGTCTTTCCTGATTCATTGGACTCTTCTCCTTGCTGGTCCTTTGAATCTTTCCCTTTCTTACCTCCTTTTCCTCCTTTCTTGAAGTCCTTTTTTCCTTTCCATTGAGATCTGGCCTGCAGGGCCTGTTCCTAGCACTGTCTGCGCTCATTGAGGCGTAACTCATGAGCCTCTAATGAGTGCAACAACTCCTCCGTACCAATATCTTCTCTTCTTCTGGTTTCCTCAATGGCAGCTACTACATAATCGAATCTGGGAGTTAAAGACCTCAAGATTTTGTCAACCATGTATTCATCTGTCATTTTATCACCACAAACTCTCATCTTGTTCACTAGCTGCTGCACTTTGTCAAAATACACTGCCACAGTTTCATTTTCTTCCATGACCAGATTCTCAAATTGCCTCCTAAGTGCTTGCAACTTTACCTTCGCATTCCTATCCCCATCACTGTAGGTTTTCACAAGTATTCCCCAAATCTCCTTTGTCGTGGCTGCACTGGAAATTTTGTTAAAGATTTTTTGACTTACGCATTGGTATATTAGAAATCTTGCTCTACTGTCTGACTTTTCAAGCATCTTGTGTTCCTTCTTTTGTTCTTGGGTGCCTTCTCACTCAACTTAGGCACGCCATCTTCAATGATTTCCAACACGTCCTGGAACCCAAACACATCCCACATCTTGATCCTCCAGTCAGCAAACTGCTCCCCATCAAATATAGGTAGCGGTCCCTTAATCCCTCCAAATCCAGCCATCTCAATCTTACAACTTTCTTTCAGGTTCTTTGATAATCTTTAGCCAAAGTGACCCTCCTTCCTTCTCTGGATACACGCAATCACCAGATAAAGAACACAACACCCACTTCACGTACACCCCAAGATTCAAAACCTTGCTGTTGATACCATATTCAAAATATGGGTAGAAAAGTAAAAACCCTTCACCTAATGTTTCTGACCCACAAAAAGATAAGGCAGAACACGTGACAGTGAGAGAGAGAAACTTTGAAAGATCGAGATTCTCAGAGAGAGAAAACGGAGGCTTTGGTCTCTGCTAGGGTTTCACACCCTTCACAACAATAACTACCACCACACACGACGGAGGAGGATGGAAACATCACGTTCAAACCGATAGAACACACACAAAGGCACTCTGGTAACTGAATATCTCTCAAAAAAATTTTATTCAACTTTCAAATGAAGTGTTTACAAACTTTTATACTCAAAACTATTGTAAAACTGAAAAACAACATTTCTATTTATATTCTAACACTTTTCACAACACTTTTTTCTTTCTTTCCTAAATTTGACAGTTCATTTTCTTCCTTAACACCAGAAACATTCTTCTATGCAGCAGACCTATATTCATCTCATATTACAAAAAAATTCAACTTTTTAATATATTTGCAGACTACTTCTAATCAGTTTCACGTCATTCTAAATAATTTTTTTTATACATATGTTGCTTTAATTTTAATTTCTTCTTAAACACTACTACTATATTTTTAAAATATATGATGCATGCATATATAACAGACAGTATATATAATAAAGTGTGTAGAGGAGCATAGAGAAGTTTGATGAAGTTAATTAAAACGGTTGAAAGTTGAAGAAGTGTTTCTGAAAAAAATATAAAGTTTAAAAGTTGTAATTGTGAGCTTGAAATGTGACAGTGAATTAATTATGAGATGGATGGTTCTAGAAATTATTAGAGGTCTATTTATTGAGGTTAATTTTTGCTGCAGAAATAGCCCCCACAGATATGGGTTCCTCATCTCCTGGTTTTTCCATATATGAATGTTTTATATTCCAATTTATTGTGTTTATGGATAAAAGGCAATTCATAAACCATGTGGTCTCAACAACTCAGGTTTTCATCATTTCTTTTTCTTTTTTATTTGCTAAATAGTTTTAAATTTACCAAGCTATATATATATATATATATATATATATATATATATATATATATATAAACTAATATTATTAAAGATTGATTCCTTTAGTTGATTATTGTAGTACTTTTTCTTTGTTCAGAAATTATTTTCAAGCACTTTTACTCTTAAAAAGCTGTTTCACTATTTGATATGATCAAGCATTCCTCGATCATATAGGTATCTTCTTTTTTACAATGCAAAGCAGGCTACATACCTGAACATGTTTAAGTCCTTGTATTTAAATATGTCATGGATAATAATACTTTGCTAACATTTTAAAATGATTCAAAATTACTTCACAATCAATAATAATAATTATAAACACTAACATGAATTAATCACGTAATAACACGTAAATATTATTAAAATATTATAAAAAAAATATTGTGAAAATATTATTATCGTTATATGATATGTGACTAATTACTGGTTTAACTGATTAATTAGGTATCCACTGAATCAATACTTATAACACATCAAGTATATTACTGTTATTATTAGAACATAGTCAAACATTTTTTTTAATAAATAGATTACTGAATTTAAATTCAGATTATAAAATGTATAAATACCATAAATAATATAATCACTAAAGTGTTTTAATTATATTTTATTAATTACACATATATTATTAATTAATATAAGAGACCGAGTTGAATGTCAAAATATTTTTTATTGATATAGTGTTCATTTATGAGAACAAATATTAAAATAAAGATAAATATTTTGAAAGTGAAAAGTCAGAATAGTTTGAAAAGTGTTATATATCATAATAAGCTTTTTTAAGACCAGTTTCTAAATAATGAAATGGTGTCCAATTATCAAAATGTAATTTTTGTTTCATACATTATAAGATTTTAAAATTTTTAATTCCAGAAATATAAAGTTTTCATTACAATTTATATATCTTTGGCCACATTGAGCTCCAACAACCGAGTTGTTTCCATGTCTCGTGTATGGGCTAAGCTATCTAGCCAAAAACTTAGATGGGATAATTATTGTTGAGTTTTTTATTTTCTCTCTCCTACATTTAAACTCTTTTTTAAATATAAAATAATACTTTGATAACTCGTGACCAATTAGTAATTATATAATAAAATAATATCTAAATATTATTTTACTTACTCCAATATTCATATTATTATGATAACATTTTCAAATGGTTATATACAAAATAAAATTTACTAAAATGTCTTTAATAATGTGAATTACTTTATAATTATTTATAAGGCATTTCATGTAGAATGTGTCACACTTTTTATACATATCGTAGCTTTTTCTAACTTAAAAGAATATGCTGACTTTTTAAATAATGTTTTTTAAAAAATTTAATGACATGTGTTTATATATACATAAATTTAATGGTAATTAAACGCTTCGTATGTTATACAAGAATAAAAAGAATAATTTATATTTTCAAGAAAACATAAGGGTGGATATAAATTGGATTTTTTTAATATTCAATCTAATCTAATAAAATTGATTAGATCTATAATTCATGTTCATATTAACTTGATAATTAGATTTAATTCGATTTTTTTTTTCAATTTAATTAAAATTGAATTAAGTATAGATGAAATCCATTTTGTTAATTAGATTAAATTCAATGTGGTTGATTAATATATTTGTCGATTAGGTTTATTAAATATAAGATAGGTTGATCTAATTTGACTTTCAAACGAGATAAACTTGATTTGAGTTTTTATGAAACCTGTCTCGAGTCAACCTTCAAAGAGAAGTTACTTGAGTTGACTTTAGTCAAAACTAACTCAGTTTGACATTCAACATTTGATTAGAGTTGCCTCGACTAGAATTTCAGCTTTCGCAAGGTCGGCTTGTGCTGTGGACCTTTGATTAGGGTCAATCGGTCAATCTTAAGTCAAGGCCAACCCAGTTCACCTTTAGTTGGGTTGACTCGATCAATCTTTGGTCTAGTTGACTTGACTCGAACTTTGACCAAGGTCGACTCGAACTTCGATCAGGATTGATTTAGTTCACCTTCAACATGGGATGACTTGGTCTACCTTCGATAAACACCAACTTGATCGACATTCAGCCAATGCCAACTCGGTTGACCTTGTACTCAAGCCGACTTGATTGACATTTGGGTTGGGTTGACTCAGTCAACATTCGAATAAGTTGGACCTTCAATTTGAGTTGACAGAACTCGACCTTCACTCAAGACTACTTGGCTTGATCTTCAACCCGAGACTATTTGACTTGACTTTCAACCTAAGATAACTCGGCTCGACCTACAACCACAATTGGCTAATCCACCAATACAATTTTTTTAAAATAAAAAAATAAATTAGTAATTTTGGAGATGTAGGAAAAACTTGGAAAAGTAAAAGGAAAAACACTCTCAAGAAGAAGAAAAGAAGAACAAAGAAAAAGAAGACAATTTCAAACTGAAATCAAATTAAAGACTAGACATATACATCTTATCCTTATATCCAATTTAAAGAATTAAATGTTTCTTGTACTTACAACAATATTTGATCAAGAATTTATTATTTTAGTTATAATAAATTTTGACAACAAAAAACTTAAAGACGATAAAGAATTTTTGTATTAAATATGGAAAACTAAATTTAAGTCAATAATATTAGGATTCGGCAAAAATAATTTCATTATACTAAACTATAATTAACTGTATTATTTTATACTAAAAAAATCTAATTTGTATTAACGAAAAACTGAATATACTATTATCTACTTCAATTTAAAAAAAGCTAAACTTATTATTCTGTTCAAGGATTTTACATCACTCCTCCATTCTCATTTTGTCTTAAATTCTAAGTTTGATGGATAACTTCGTCAAAAACCAAACCTAGTTAGTATCAATGTTATCTCATTTTTAAATACTTATTTTATTTATTTATTTAAATTCATGCAAATCAACCTAATGTCTAATGTCGAGTTTTGGAGATATTGTACTATTATGGTTTCATTTCATTATCAACTAATTTAACTCAACTAAAACATAAATAAAGTCAGGCTAAAAATATTGATTCCGTATAAAAATTAATATTTTTAAATATTTAACATTTTTAATGTTTTTAAGTATGATCCTTAGTTATTTTTATTTTAACATTGATATAAAAAGTATCAATTAATATAATTAAAATAAAAGTTAAATTAAGATAATTTAATTATGTTTGGATGCATAATTTAATTAGTTCATGTATTTTTTTTTCCACTAATACAAGTAAGATAATTGTAAACTTTTTGGTTTTATACTTTATTTTAAAGTTTTCATATTACTGTTTTTATTTTAATAAATTGTATCTATTCATTATTTTAATACCTGAATAAGGATTAACAAGACATAGTATGTTTAATATGAACCGAATTACTGTCATCTTCTCAATGTTCTTCGATTTTACGGTTCAAGAGTTTGTAATTATATATTTTATTTACCGTTTTTTTAAATGATAGTATGTTTAACTTTTGAATACAAAATCCAGTTCCGTTATTAGTTAATTGATATAAGCTCAATTTTTTTTTAAATTGAACTCTTAAACAATACAATTAGATATTATATTAGTTTAGTTTTTTTTAGTTTATTAAAAATATAGTTAATTAGTATAGTTTAGTTAATTATATCTAGCTTTAAACAATATATTTAAGCATAAAATTAATCACATATCCAATATATAAAAAATGAACAACATACTACAAAATTATAAAGTCATATTAAAAAAAGTAAATTTTAAACATAATAATAGGAACCTAGAAACGTGAAAGGCAGACAACAATGGAGAATGATGCAACTACCAACGTTTTGGAACAGTACAAAATCTCATCACAAAAATGCAGAACCTAGACACAACTACAAACAACATATCAATCTTATGAACCAAAGCAAGATGAAAAAAACATGAAGATAGTCGTGCTCACCATCACGGAGAAGACAAATGGGGAAAGCAAAGAATGAACGAATGAATAACTGAAGCCTAAAGACATATTGTCTAGATTATTTTAATAACTGAAGCAATAAAGCCTAGGGAGGAGCTTCCCCGGTCGGAGGCGGCCCTTCTGGGGTGGGCACATCGTCGAAAATGGAACCAGAAGACGTCGAACCCTCATAACGGCTACCCTCGTCACTACCACCACCAACCACGCCACCGCCGCCGCGACCTGACGACTCCAGAGAAGACTCGACAGTAACAACGAACTCCATTTTTATTACCTGGGGGAAAACGAATGAAGAAGAAGGAAGACAAGCTTGAGAAAATGACAACCAGAATCTCTAACACCCCTATTTATAGAAAAACTTTTGAAAAACTGAAACCCATCCTCACCGTCCAAGATCAACACGTCTGACGGCCCAGATCAGGGGACGTTACAGTTTCCCAAACGTGACAGTCCCCAGGGACACGCCACGTGTCTTTTCCCGCCCAAAACACTTTCACAAGAACCGAGACACCACTTTGAGCCTGGTCAACCCTGACAACCCTAGGGAACCCTTATCGTCAGGTGCGTCCCTCAGATTGCCACCCCTACACCGGGAACCCTCAAAAGGAGCCGCTGCGCCCACGTACCCGAAACGGTCGGACTACATAAAAAACTCTACAACAACTATGTTGCCTAGGGCTTGGGGGGGCTTGTGTACCATATGAACCGGACTGGTCCACACCAACGTCCGGAAGATGCCCCTCCTCACTGAAGACTGATGACACAACAACCTTAAATGGACTGCGTAAAGGCGGTCCTTGTTCCGCTACCGCTTTACCCAGAAAATAGAGGTGATGGACGGCCTTACCTACGGACGGTAACCCATGAACGAATGTCCTAACAGGTATTCCCATCACAAAGGACCGAGTCCTTCTCGACGACCGACTGTCCAAAACAGGCGGTGCAACATGCAAGCTGACAAAGGAAACATTAAAAATAGATTAAAAGATAAAGCACGATTAAGGAAGATGGGCCAGAGATTGGGCCGTGATTAGGAAATGGCTAATCTTAAGCCCATAACAGAAACTATAAATACAGGTCAAAGGTGAAAGGTAGTTGGTTACATTGAATGCTCATTTATTCTTGCTAGATACTTTCTCTTTCTATCTCTACCTTTTATCCATATTGACTTGAGCGTCGAAGTGCCTTTAGCAGGTACCCTGCCAGCTTGGACAGGAGCGCATTCTATACTAGAGTGGAGTTTATTGGCAATAGGACTGGAGTGTCGCCGGACGTCTAGGAGAAATTGTGAAGGAAAAGTAGGACAGGAGTTCAACCGGAACAATACCTAATCTGGATGAGTCTTGTCTATGTTATAACATGTATAGGACGAATGGATTGTTATGGTTTATTTTTGAACTAATGTTTGAAATTGTAATATAATATATATGAATTGTCTTATTTATCTAGCTTACCCTTCTTGTCTGTCTTTGTGTATGTTTTCTCTTTTGTGATGATCACCTAAATGGTGTAAGCTTAGAGATTACATCTTTTCAGTCATTTTAGTGAGGTTGAGAGTGAAGCAGCCATATAGATGAGATGTTGTTCTCCAAATGTAAGATCTTCTTCATTGAGAATCCATAGTTTCTAGTAAGTTATCATCTATGTAATGTTCTATTTTAGTAGTTTTATTCTATTATGATGGAATGTTACACATGCAACTTATATAAATATTTTTGTAAACAATTTTTATATTTGATTTTTTTCTCTATCTCTAAAAAGGTTGTAAGGTAACTAATTATTATATATATATATATATATATATATATATATATATATTATAAATGATATGATTAATCTCTGTTTGTTATTAGATAAATTTTAAAATATTTACTTGCAAACAAAATTAAAAAAAAATAGAATTTTTATTTAAATGTTTTTTAAGACTTCCATATTTTAAATAATGTTCATGAGTGTGTTTTTTCTTAGTAAAATGATTATTCAAAACACAATTTTCAATAAAATTACATTTGTAAACACGTTTTCCTTTAAGAAAAATTGCGTCTAGAAGTGTCTTTTTCAACTTAAAAAATGCGACTTTTTATTTTTTCTAAAAATTAAAAGAAAAATTATAGTTTTTAATTTCGTTAGGATATTTTTATTTATTTTATAAGCACATATTTTATTTTTTTATAGAATATGATTAATTAATTAATGGCATTAATTTAACGTGACTAAGAAAATTATTAATAATAAATTTTAATAGAAAATAAATGATATTGTTGAAGATCAACGATAAAAAAAAATTAATAAAGTGAGAATTAATTTTGAGCAATAACACTTTGAAAAAAGTACATAAATATTTAGTTGTGAGATCCATTATAAGAAGTTGATCTTGTATTCTAAGTTTTTGGTATTGTGACCAATTTTTTGTATGAATTTCTATCCAAGCTTCTCATTATCTTTGTTTTTGTCTTTACCATCTTCACTTTCATGGTTGAATTCACGCGATGACACTACTGAGTCTTAACAATTCATGGATGATATTGGATTGTATATGAGGTGGTGTCATTGTAGAAGAGACAAGATTTTTATGTGATAAAAAATGGTTGGGATGAAAAATTATTATACGTGTATATAACTTATTATTGATATAAAGATTATGTAATCATGTTGTGATGATGATCCATATATCTTCTAAGTATTGGACATTATTGAAAATTAGATTGATTAATATATTATTATAGAGCTCGTAGATGATTAAAGAAGATTTGGAGTTGTTATGTTTGCATCATATTATTGTAAAAAAGTAAATGTTAATTGGTTGTGCATAAAAAGACATGATTAAATATATTTGAAATTGCATTTACATTGTTGTTAAATAGTAGTTTTGATGTGATGTGCATTGGATAATTTGTTGCATGTATCACTAAGGGTGAGTTCTCTTGAGGGAGAGGAATGGAGGGAGAATGAATGGATGGATTTGAGGGGATTTGGGGGTGAGTTAATTGTTGTTTTTTGAGTGGATTTGGAGGTAAATGATGGTGGATTTGGAAGTAAAGTGTGTGAGAATTAGTGTAGAATTTGATTGATGTGACAAATAAAAAAATTTGTTTAATTGATAAAAATTGAAAATTACTAAAATACTCTTAGTAGTAGAAATAATATAAGATGATAATTATTAATGTTATATATAATTGTAAAAAAATTTATAAGAAGAAAAAAATAAAATTTATTTTTTAAAATGTAAAAAAATTGTAATTTAGTAAATTGAAATAATAATATTATTATTAATAATATTATTATTAGTTTTGTTATTATTATTATATTTATTATTAATTATTATTATTAAAACTACCCAAGTTTCATAATTAGATTGAATATTTTTATTACAGCATGCATGTACCTACCCTGCAAAAGCTATTTCATACCAAGGATAAAAATCACTTTTTATTATAATCACCTTCAAATCTCTTCTATTAGCGAGGAATGAAATTTTTTATATCCTCCAAATTCATCCGCACAAATCTACGCTAATCCATGAAAACGAACATAAAATTAATCGCAAATCTATTAGCGCAAATCATTCTCTACCGTGTATCACCTCAAAGCGACCAAAGCGTAAATGTATGGTGCAGTGTCACTCAAACGATCATTTCCATCTATTTCATTTCCTTCAATTAGATGATTTTTTTTATCATTTCACATTCTTATATACTTTTGATGATATTATGTACTTGATTTAAATCTAATGAGATATTAGAAATAAATTAGTCTAGATTTTCTATTGGTTATTTTGGCATTAGCCTCTATTAAGTATTAACAATATATTGATGTTGGTTGTGACATCCCAATTATATTATAAAGATATATAATATAAAAAATTCGTCACCATGAATAATACTAGAAAGCAGTTAAGAGTAATAGGATTACAGTCATCCTTAAACAGTATATAAAATTTGGAAGTAGAGTACTAAAGTTTCTCCCTGGAAATACAAGGAATTAAAAATTTTAAAACATGAAAAGGTTCTTCAAAATAACATGACTAAGAGAAATGAGGTCTAGTGGACTAGGCTGCATCACTGTCATCCCCATCCAAGGCTGTCTCCAAGGTAACCTCCTCGCCATCTACTCCCATCCAAGTGGATGATCATCGCAAAGGAAAACACATGCAACATAGTACAAACACAAATGCAAGGGTGGGCTAATTATATAAAAAGCATGCAATTATACCAACATGAACATACTGGATTCAACCCAAGTAAAGTATATACAAGCAAGACAATATATACAACACAGATCCTAGCATGTTATATTCTAGACTTGCTATGCTCTTCTTTGCTAGGGATGCAAAACCTAGAGCCTCAGGGACCTTTAAATAGTTCCAGAAGTGCTCCAGAGCGAGACCCGGTCCAAAAGAATCAAAACAGAGTAGAAACAGGGCTCGGTCCACTAAAATAGTCACCAAGCGTCTAAGGAGGTCGCCCGGGCGAGAATTGGACCTTATGTAAGGCCTAGGTGCTCATTTAGACGCCCAAGCTTCTAATCCCGCTGCTCGGGTGTCGAGGGCCACCGCTCGGGCGGCCAACGTCGATTTCTGGCGCTTTGGTTGACTTTTCAGCATTCTGGTTGACTTTTCTGCATTCAACTTTGACTTTTCAGCACTGCAACTGTTTGACACTTTAATTCTTCCTTCAATTCATTCCAATAGCTTACAAAATCAAGGGAATTAATCAAAAAATCATTAAGTTCCACCTCAGCTGTCTTATTCACACATTTTATTGAAAAAGTGTGAGTCCAAGCAAGTTTCTAAGTGAAAAAGGGTGTTTTTAGTATCAAAATTACATCACAAATAATAGTGTTTTAAACCGTTATCACAACCTAAAACTTAGAACTTTGCTTGTCCTCAAGCAAACAAAATGTAACTCAGCTCTTCAGAACAATTACTACAATGAATCAACCTTTTCAAAAACTTTTTCTTTCAAGACAAAGAATCACTTTTATCAGTTCAGCATGAAGATCTCAGTCAAGATGTGCAAATGCCTTAATTCGATCAAAGTCAATGTGATGCTGAAATACTTCCAACAAGTGTTATCCTTAAGAATGACCAATCAACCAAGCAAAGATGCAATCAGAAATTCAGAGAACTATTCCTCACCAAGGAAAGTGTTTCACTCAAGCACTCGAAAGCATATCACTCAAGCACTCAAAAGTGTCTCACTCAGCTCACAGATGTATAGTGTGGTGTTTCTCTCTACTATCACAATGTCACACAAATTAATTTTTCCTTTCATTTAACCACAAGCAAACATTCTCACAAGCAGGTTATCATCACAAGGGCTTTTCATGGCTTGTAACTAGGTTGGGCTAAGAAGGAGATTGGTTTTTCTGGTCAGCAAAGTTGCTTGAGTTAAGAGAGAAATTTATGAATTTGTCATTCAAGATCAACTCTCTTTCTTTTTCCCAGCTTTCCCTTGCAGTGAGCTCTTTTTTTTTTTAATTTTCTTTTCTCACTTTTCTTTTGCCTTTGCTTTTCACTTATTTTTTCTTTTGATTGCTCACTGCCTAGAGAAGTGGGTTGTTACCTAGCAACCCCAAACTTGAACCTTTATCAGTACCTCATCAAATTTTCTCAACTTAACTCAAGATAAATATTTTTCAAAAAGGTTTTTCAAGATATGGCATAAGGCTCAAGGTTCAAAGGTTAGAACAAATTGTTCTCTTTTCAGTGGGAAAAAATTATGTGAAGGCTAAAAGAATAAGGGATAACAAAAGATGGCCTTGATCATATGAAACCTACAAGTAGTTCAATCACAGAAAATTTGGACAAAATCATTCATGCTTCCAAAGTAATAACAATTAAAAACAAACTCTGAAGCTCAAAACTCACACAGGTAAAATCACAAGTTCCAAAATTTAGAAAAACATCCTGCTTAGTATCTCAATCAAACTTTATCTCAAGCACCAGCTTCACAAATTGGGATTCATCACTTATAGCACATCATGCATCATCTCAACTTCAATCAAACACTAGAATCTTATAAAGCAAAACTCATCGCACAAAACAGAAACAGTTGAATCAAAACAGTTCAGTTCATTCAAGTAGAGCACAAAAAATAAAATAAAATAGAACAAAAACAAAAACAAAAACAAAAACAAAAATTAAAACAAAAAAAAAACAAAAATTAAAAGTAAAAGTTCAGAGAATAAGAAGAAAAATAAAAATCAAAATAAAAATGGAAAAATAAAAATAAGAGAATAAAATAAAATAAAGTCAAGATTAATCAATAATCACACAAATAGAATAGCTTAAACCGTGAGTCCCCGACAACGAAACCAAAAATCGGCAAGTGTTCCGAGTCGCACAAGTAATATAAAATGGTAAGACCAAGTATCGCATCCCAGAGGACTCTCGCTGCTGAACAATTGTGTGAAAACAGGATTAATTAAGACTTAAAATAAAAGAAATCATGGGTATAGAGTGCAAAAATAATAAATAAAATAAAATGCAATTGATCAATGACAAAAGAACACAAAGATGAACGAAGGTTGATTTATGTGAGATGGGTATGTTGTTGGGGTTTGATTTCACCAAGTTCCCTCTCATGTATATAAGAATTCTTCTTTATTCATTAATGCCAACGTCCCTCACTAAATCACTTAAACCCGATCCCTCGGTAAATAAGTCTGTCCCTCGGTAAACAACCAAGAATTTCCTTGAGAGAAGCTAAAGTTGCATTGCCAAACCCACCTCTTTGTTCTCTTGATTAAATTTTGTAATAGCTCAATTGTTTTCTTTGAATTGTAAAAGGCCATTTCAAGCAAGTGAGTTGGAAGAGCTCATAAGTGTTCTTCCATCATTTGCTAACTTTACTTTAAGTTTCTTCACGCAAAATTGGTAGACGGTGAGTGTGTCTTAGATTCGAGGTCTAAGCCTCACCTAAGAGACCTCACTTTTACATTTTTTTCTTCATTCCTTTTAAGCTTTTAAATTTTTGTTTAGGAAACTTAGAGTCCGGCCTTAGAGTCTTAGTTGTTTTCTTTGTTTAGTTGAGTCTTCTTTTGTGATCTTAGAAGTGATCTTTGAGTTACAATAGCTAAGTAAGTATCCTAGAACACTTTTGGCAAGGAAAAGGCTTGGTACTTAAGCAACCCTAGTGGTTCACCTCCCTTACCTGGAATATGTTCTTTGGTGAAATCTAAGTACTTGTAACACAATAAAACTTTTACAATCACAAAATGTCAAATCGTCAATCTCCAAGAGTTAGTGACTCTGAGGAACAAATTAATCTCAAAGATATTTCAAATCAACTTAGAGAGTTAACTCAATGGAGAATTGACACTGAAAGAAAAATGGAATATGCTCAACAAGATAGAGAAAGACAAATCACCATAATTCAAGATGAGTTGAGAGTCATGAGAGATGAGCAAGGAAGAGTGCGGGGAAGTAGGAGTGGAGATTCCCACCATGAGGGAGAGTGTTTTAGAGTGGGAGACTATTATGGGGATTATTCTTCCTCTAGAAGGCATAGGCGGGAAATACCAGAACCACCTCCCCCTAGAGAAGTCAACATTAACTTGCCTCACTTTCATGGAAAATATGATGTAGAGGCCTTTCTAGATTGGGAAATGAAGGTGGAGCAACTTTTTGCTTGCCACCAAGTTAGTGATGAGAGAAAGGTTCCTCTAGCTACCCTTAGCTTTCAAGGGTATGCCATGTACTGATGGACTGCCATAGTGGAAGAAAGGAGGTGCCACCAAAATCCTCCAATACAATATTGGAATGACTTGATCACTGCCCTTAGGAGGAGACATATTCCTTCCTATTATCATAGAGAGCTTATGGATAAACTCCAAAGGTTACAACAAAAATCTACGTCTGTAGAAAAATATAGACAAAAGATGGAGTTGTATATGATAAGGGCAAGAATTGAGGAAACAGATGAACTCACAATGGCTAGATTTTTGAGTGAGCTCAATTATGAGATTAGAGATAAGGTTGAACTATTACCTTATATTGATTTGGACAGTCTTGTCCAAATGTGTATCAAGGTAGAACAACAAAATTTGAGAAAATCCTCTCTCAAGAGAGCTCAAGTTCAACCTTCTTTTGAAAGGAAAAGTTTTAAAGAAAAAGAACCATTCAAACCTCTAGCCAAGATTGTTGAGAAGCCCAAACAAGAATCCTCTTCACACACTAGAACTAGTGAAATCAAGTGTTTCAAGTGTCTAGTTAGGGGTCAGTAGCTGCTCAATGTCCTACCAAAAGAACTATCATTCTAAGAGGAAAGGACATCTATAGCAGTGAAAGTGAATCTCCCACCAGTGATAGTGAGAGTGAAACAGAGAAAGAAGAGGAAGTGTTTGCGGATGATGGTCAACTTCTCATGGTGAGAAGGGTGCTTAATAGTCAACCAAGTCTAGAACATCTATCACAAAGAGAGAACATCTTTCACACAAGATGTAAAATTCAAGAAAATCATTGTTCTCTCATTATTGATAGTGGTTCTTGCTGCAATTGTTGTAGCACATGATTGGTTGAAAATTTGAATCTTGCTGTAATACCGCAACCTAAACCTTATAAACTTCATTGGCTAAATGAAGATGGGGATATCATAGTTAAGACTCAAGTCAAGTTGGCTTTCTCCATAGGGAACTTCAAAGATGAAGTCATTTGTGATGTAGTTCCCTTGGAAGCTTGCCATGTGTTATTGGGAAGACCATTGAAATTTGATCATAATACTATACACCATGGTCTCACCAATACAATTATTGTGCACAAAAAGGACAAGAAATTTGTGCTTCACCCTTTGACACCTGCACAGGTGGCACATGATCAAGCACAAATGAAGTCCACAAGGGACCAAGAAAAAGAACAAAAAAAAAGTCAAAAAAAAGAGAGAAGAGTAGTCCTTAGGGATGAAAAAGAGGTGTGGGAGTCTGGTGTTCCCTCCCACAAGGTCACTCAACCTGAAGTTCTTTTAAATAAAAAAACATTAGAAAATACTCTTCAAGTTGAGCAACCTTCATACCTCCTTTTATGTCAAGGAACACTCACATGCACATCTAGTAAGTCCAAGACTTCTATTCAATCTCCTTCTCTTCAAGAACTTTTGAAAGAATTTGATGATATATTTCCCAAAGAAATTCCAATTGGACTTCCACCACTAAGGGGAATAGAGCATCAAATTGACTTTATCCCTGGGGAAACTCTTCCTAATAGGCCTGCCTATAGGACTAACCCCAAAGAGACAAAAAAGATTGAGTCACTAGTCCAAGACTTGTTAGATAAGGGCTGGGTTTAAAAGAGCTTAAGCCCATGTGTTGTGCCTGTGTTGTTGGTGCCCAAAAAAGGATTGAAAGTGGCGCATGTGTTGTGATTGTAGGGCTATCAACAACATCACAATAAAATACAAACATCTCATCCCTAGACTTGATGACATGTTGGATGAATTACATAGGGCTCAAATTTTCTCAAAGATAGATCTTAAAAGCAGATATCACCAAATCAGAATTAAAGAGGGTGATGAGTGGAAAACTGGCTTTAAAACTAAGTTTGGGTTATATGAGTGGCTAGTGATGCCTTTTGGTCTTACAAATGCCCCAAATACATTCATGAGACTTATGAATCATGTTTTGAGGGATTGCATTAGGAAGTTTGTAGTTGTTTATTTTGATGACATATTGATAACGGTTGAAAAACCGTTATTTTAATATGCTATTTTAGACCAAATTACTCCCTTTACTGCTTAGAATGAGCTTGAAATCAAACAAAACTCAATAAATGAGTCAGTTGAGAGTCAAAAGCTATTTTTCGCGATATTATGTTTGTTTTGCATTGTTTTGTAGCAATTTTGATTAAAGTGAAGAATGCAGGTGAAGATAAAGGCCTTAGACTCAAGATAGAGGAAGAAAATCAAGAAAAGAAGAGTCTAGAAACCGCCCAGCGGCAGAAATACACCACTGGGCGGCCAAATGCGAGGAGATGGCACCAAGACAGGGGCGCCTGGCGGTTTTGCGATAAGAGGAAAATCATCGGGCGGTGGACCCCTGACGCCGGGCGATAGAGCAATAAGAGGCAAACCGTCGGGTGGCATAAGTGTGACGCCGGGCGGTTGCCTGTTGGGCTTGGGCCTGTTTTTTGTTGCGCTCCTCAGCTATAAATAGCCCTATTGCGAATTCATTCTCCTTCTTTTGACAAAGGAGAGCGGCCATACCTACTTTTCACTCTCTCGAGAGGATCTTTTGGATGCTTAGGCTTCTTTTCATGTTTTCTAGGGTTTGCTCTTCCATTCTTTCATTATTTTCATCTTGGTTCACCATGACAATGGTGAACTAAACCCTTTTGTTGTTGGGGGAACAATGTAATCTTTTGAAACTCTCTTTTATTGAAACTCTTGTTTAATTATATGATTGTCATATGCTTTGTTTATCGATTGTTGGGTTTCTCTTCTGCGCTTAAAGCTTTTATCGTTTAACTCATTCGATAACTGTTGTTTGTCTTTACTGATACGGGAACGTACGGTACTGTCATGAACTAGGGGAAATTCCTTGATCAATGAAATACCACCTAGGGATAGGGAGGTAGGACGGTCAATTGTTTTTGCTTCTGTTCGGTAATGCGTTGCTAGTTGCTAGGGGAGGCTAGGGATAGCAAGCCGGTAATTAGTAATAGGCTCTTTTCGCCGAGGGATCGGGCTAAGGGTAGGCCAAGAAAGTTTGCATAACAATCAGATAATAAAGCAAATTAAACAAGAGGAGTAGATAAGAGAGGGCAGATAAGATGAAATTGTAAACCCCCAACAACTCCACTCATCCATACTATATTCGTCAATTGAATCAACGCATTGCATGTTTATTTTGTGTTCTTGCATCCACAACAATTAATTTTATTCTTTACAAGTCTTATTATTTTAATTCACACGAACGATAAGGCCGTGAATCCTTTGGGAGAGAACGATATCGGGTTCTACCGATTTTATTACTTGGAACGATCTGGTACGCTTGCCAGTGAGTCAACAAGTTTTTGGCGCCACTGTCGGGGACTCTTGGTTTAACTTTTTCAACTAGTATGAATTGATTGAATTTGACTTGATTTTATGTTTGTTTTTATTTTTGTTCTAATAAATGTTTTCTAGGGTTTTGTGCCTAACGTTTCTAGAATGCAGTTTAAACAAGAATTTGATTATATGGGCACTCAATTCTACCAAAGCAATTTCAATCACTAGTGGGAACCTCACTCATACATGGATCAAAATAAAAAGGGGCAACAATTCTCTTTAAGAAAAGAAACGTTGTGGGAAGCTGAACAACGTTTACAGGATGAACAAATCTCTTGTGCATTGATGTCTCTGGGCATTATTGGGGTCAATACTGAAATCAATCCTAGAGAAGAATGTCAAGCCACTATCTTTGAGGATGACAAGGTTATTGATGAAGAGAAGATAAAGGAAGATGAGATAACAAAGGTATTGAAGTCTCTGGGTATTATTGGGAGTAATACTGAAGTTAACCCTAGAGAATAGGCTATTGATGAAGAGAAGATAGAGGAAGATGAGATAGCAAAAGCATTGAAGTCTCTGGATATTATTGGGGGTAACACTTAAGTTGACCCTAAAGAGGAATATCAAGTAACTATCTTTGAAAATGATAAGTTGAGTGAGGTAGAGAAAAATGAGGAGAAAGAAGAAGTGGTTGAAAGAAAAGAAAAAAATAAAAAATGTGTGAAAAAAAAAAGAAATCATGGAAAAATAAAAAGAGAAAGTTGAAGGAGAAGATTGATAAAAAAAGGAAGAGGGGAAAGAAGAAAACATTATATGCAAAACCTCTTCCTCATCAAAAGTAAAAGAGGAAGAGAGAAAAGAAGAAAAGACTAGATGAAAAACCTCTTCCTCATCGAAAGAAAAATCATAGGAAGGAAAAGAAAGTCAAGTGCTATATGATCTTCAAGAAATTGGAGATTAAAGCTCCTATGATCGAAACATGGAAGCAAGTGCTTGGTGTTCTTAATTTTCCAAAGAAATTCAGCAGAAAGAAGAAAAAGAAAAGAATACCAAGGGAATCAGCGCCTACTGATGGGTGTTTGTTGGGATTATCCCCATTATTGTAAAGCAATTTTATTTCTTGTAGTTTAGGGTTATTGCATTTTTAATTTTGTAAATATTTGTTAATAATTTCTGGGTAGCATTTACTGAGGGATGCTAACTTTTAGGTATCTACTGAAGGATACCAGGAAGGCACACCTACTGAAGGTTGTTGGAAAGATTTGCACTTACTGACAAGTGCTAAACAGGTTTGGGTCAGGCTCGTGACGTCAAACAAGCGCTACCTGGGAGGCAACCCAGTTGATTGTTTGTTTGTTTTCAAACTTGTCTTAGTGCATTATAGGTTTGCATGTGCATTTGAGTGAGGAAAGTTATGTAATTGAAAAATTGAAGGCAAAAATCAGGTGCTACAGGGAGGAATCACGCAAAGGCAAGCAAAGAGAAGGGAGGAGAAATTAACGTTTACCACCGGGCGGTGGCGGCGAGAATTCCAGCCCAAGCCTTTAAAGTTGGGCGGTTTTGGGGTTTCTACACTTGATTCCTCTCCTTTGCATTCCGCCAAGCGATCTTCTCTAACCTTGGCACCCAATTTTCACCTTCACAATAGTTCCCAAAGAGTTTTCCCACACTTTCCTATCACCCACTCACTAAAACCTAGTTTCTTGTTTAAAATTTGGGGGTTTTTGGTGAGAGTTGTACTTTGGAAGTTTTTCATCATCAATTAAAGGATTTTTGCAAGTATTTAGCATCTCCACTCAAGTAAGTTGTGCAACTTCATTTTTTAGTTTCTAATTTTGGAATTTAATGAAGAACATGCTTAGGAACATGACAAATTAGGGTTTTTAGATTTCTTTGCATGAATTATTGAATTGGGAACTGTTTTGATCGATTAAGTTGCTTAGATTGTTGTCTGGTTGTGAAATTGGTGTTTGAAGGGGGATTGGGACAGTGTAGAAAAGCTTTTCTCCAAAACCCTGGCGCACCGCCGAGCGGTAATGTATGACGTCGGGCGGTCCTTTTGGACGCTGGGCGGTTTGCCTCAATTTCTGCTAGATGACTCGAATTTAATGATAAATCCTGTGGTGTGTTTGAATTATATTTGATGCAGAAATGACATTGGCATTAAGAAGGAGAAACACTGGTAGCAAGAGGAAGGAGCCTGAAAGGTCAAGAGGATTTGACTCTCAGAGGTTCCTCTCTAAACAGCATGAGGACCACTTTGCAACTGTGCAGGAGAGGAGACTGTTGATGGAGAGGAAGGCTTCCTTCATCCCTGACTTAGCTCCTAAATTTGGAGCAGAAATTCTGAGGAGAGACTAGGAGAAGCTGACAACTTACCCTGCACCAGCCAATATTGAGTTGGTAAGGGAATTTTACACTAATGCCATTTCCAGAGGTGGAGTTGACGCTAGAAGGTATAGGAGCTTTGTGAGGGGGCATACTATTAAGTATGACCCCGATACCATAAACAACTTCTTGGGCACGGAATGGCCAGGGGAGTAGTGCCAGTATGCGGCACCGGTTGGTATGTTCAATGAGATCGCTGAGGTTGAGAGGATTATGTGCCTTCCTGGAAGGCATTTTCAGACTAATCCCCATGAAGCACTGGTCAACATTAGGAGGTTGGATTTGACACCTTCGGCACGATACTGGATGGCATTCACTCATGCCAACATCCAACCCTGCTCCCATATCTCTGATGTCACGATGCAAAGGGTTGTTCTCATTTTCTGCATGCTGAGACAAATGGATGTGAACGTCGGCCAAATCATCGCCGACGAGATACGGAGCTGTGCCACTATAGTGAGCAGCTGGATGCCATTGGGACATCCATCTTTGATTACCTTTCTTTGTCGGCAGGCTGGGGTGGATACTGTAGTTCCCCCATATGAGAGACTCAGGAATGCTATTGATGCATCCTACTTCCATCAGTTATGCGCTGAGGCAGGAGCAGCACCAAGGAGACGCCCTAGAAGAGCTGCAACACAACAGGAGCAGGTGCCTGATGATGCACCAGCACAACATGTTGAGCCATTCCAGATGCAAGACATGTATATGTCTCTACTGGAGGCTAAGATGGATTCTCTTCGCAGAGGACATGTAGCTCTTGCTAAGATATCAGTGGGGCAATATGATCATCAACCAGCGCGCTGGTGGACTATGGATGAGTTCTACAGTGTGACGACTTGGCCTCAGGAGTAGGGACAGGGCAGTGGTGCTGGAGCAGCTGGAGCAGCAAATGAGGATGAAGATGAAGAAGATTTTGAGGATGCTGATGATGGGAACTAGGAGGATTCTGATGACAACATTGAGTGAGGGCATCTACTGATGGATGCCCATACTTTAGACAGGGTTTTATTTTTCTTTCTTTTGCCTTTGCATTTTGAACTTGTAGAATAGATGAATTTTATTTTCAGTGTGTATGCTTGGCTTAATACTCTTCTGAAGATGTTTGACTGACTAATTGCATGAGGACCCTGTTTGATGATGTTTTGATGTGAATGATTATCAAGTTGTGTTGCATGTGATATCCTGTGAAACAGATGTGTGATGAATTATGATAATGGTTGTGATGCTAAGCAGGGTGTATGAATGAATGTGTGTGAGGAAGCATGTTGTGTGAGGTATTGAGCTCCAGAATTTTAATTGTTGTATGAGAATTATTCATAGGAAAGCATGCATGATATTGCCCAAGTCTTGATGATTGATTGAATTGCATGTATATGTCATATGATCAAGGCCATTTTTGAAAGCCCTTACTTAGCCAAATCTTACTCAAAGTGCTTGAAGTTTTATACCCTTTTTGAACCTTGGCCCTAAACAGAAAACCCTTGTGCTGAAACTCTTTACTTTGAATTGGGTTAATGATTGTAAGTATATTCAAGGTTCAAGTTTGGGGTTGTGGGGAAAGTTTGAATAGCAAGAAGAAAGGCAATGAGCTCAAATGTTGAAAATGAAAAATACATGAGAAAAAGAAAAATCATGAAAAATGAGCTCAATGTAAAAATAAAAGAAAAAGGGAAGAAGTTGGGGACAAGTGAGATTGGTTAAGAAAGAGAGTTAAAACTTGAACCTTGAATGATAAATGAGCTCTCTTGATTCAAAGATTTTGTGATCCAGAAAAACCAATTTTTCTTGGCAGCCCAGCCTGATTACAAGCCTTGGAAAAGTCCTTTTGATGGCATTTGCATGTGATGATTTGATTGTTTGAGATGAAAGGAAATTTTATTTCATGTGACTTGTGAGTAATTAAGAGTTGGAGTGACACCCTAAACACTTGAGTGATTGAGTGAAACTACTTGCTTGGTGAGAATTTCTAAAGTTCATGATTGCATTTTTGCTTAGTGGATTGATCATTCATAATATGAAACATCTGTTGAGGAATGTGTGAGATAACTGAGTTGAAAGCATGCATGCATCTTGATTTGATCATCACTGACGATATGGAATTTAGTAGTTCTCATCATGTACTTTAGGAATGTTGAATCATTAGATGAAATTGTAGAGAGCCAAGTTTTGTTTTGTCTATAGTTTTGTTTTGTTTTGCTTGAGGACAAACAAAACCGTTATTTTAATATGCTATTTTAGACCAAATTACTCCCTTTACTGCTTAGAATGAGCTTGAAATCAAACAAAACTCAATAAATGAGTCAGTCGAGAGTCAAAAGCTGTTTTTAGCAATATTATGCTTGTTTTGCATTGTTTTGTAGCAATTTTGATGAAAGTGAAGAATGCAGGAGAAGATAAAGGCCTTAGACTCAAGATAGAGGAAGAAAATCAAGAAAAGAAGAGTCTAGAAACCGCCCAGCGGCAGAAATACACCGCTGGGCGGCCAAATGCGAGGAGATGGCACCAAGGCAGGGGCGCCTGGCGGTTTTGCGATAAGAGGAAAACCGCCGAGCAGTGAACCCCTGACGCCGGGCGGTAGAGCGATAAGAGGCAAACCGCCGGGTGGCATAAGTGTGATGTCGGGCGGTTGCCTGTTGGGCTTGGGCCTGTTTTCTGTTGCGCTCCTCAACTATAAATAGCCTATTGCGAATTCATTCTCATTCTTTTGACAGAGGAGGGCGGCCAGACCTACTTTTCACTCTCTCGAGAGGATCTCTTGGATGCTTAGGCTTCTTTTCATATTTTCTAGGGTTTGCTCTTCTATTCTTTCATTATTTTCATCTTGGTTCACCATGACAATGGTGAACTAAACCCTTTTGTTGTTGGGGGAACAATGTAATCTTTTGAAACTCTCTTTTCTTGAAACTCTTGTTTAATTATATGATTGTCATATGCTTTGTTTATCGATTGTTGGGTTTCTCTTTTGTGCTTAAAGCTTTTATCGTTTAACTCATTCGATAACTGTTGTTTGTCTTTACTGATATGGGAACGTACGGTGCTGTCATGAACAGGGGGAAATTCCTTGATCAATGAAATACCACCTAGGGATAGGGAGGTAGGACGGTCAATTGTTTTTGCTTCTGTTCGGTAATGCGTTGCTAGTTGCTAGGGGAGGCTAGGGATAGCAAGCCGGTAATTAGTAATAGGCTCTTTTCGCCGAGGGATCGGGCTAAGGGTAGGGCAAGAAAGTTTGCATAACAATCAGATAATAAAGCAAATTAAACAAGAGGAGTAGATAAGAGAGGGCAGATAAGATGAAATTGTAAACCCCCAACAACTCCACTCACCCATACTCTTTTCGTCAATTGAATCAACGCATTGCATGTTTATTTTGTGTTCTTGCATCCACAACAATTAATTTTATTCTTTACACGTCTTATTATTTTAATTCACACAAACGATAAGGCCGTGAGTCCTTTGGGAGAGAACGATATCGGGTTCTACCAATTTTATTACTTGGAACGATCTGGTACGCTTGCCAGTGAGTCAACACATATTGGTATATAGTCAATATTTGCAAAATCATGAAAAACATTTGAGAGTTGTTTTAACAATTCTTAGAACTAATCATTTGGTTTCAAATCTTGATAAATGCACCTTTTGTGTTGATAATGTCATTTTTTTAGGATTTGTAGTGAATAAACATGGGGTCCATGTTGCCCCTGAGAAAATAAAGGTCATTCAAGATTGGCCACCCCCAAAGAATGTAGGAGAAGTTAGGAATTTTCATGGGTTGACAAGTTTTTATAGAAGATTTGTCCCTAACTTTTCTAGTCTTGCTTCACCTCTCAATGAGTTGGTGAAAAAGGATGTTACATTCCTTTGGGGAGAAAAACAACAAAAAGCATTTGAGCTACTCAAAGAGAAGCTAACCCAAGCACCAATTCTAGCTTTACCAAACTTTGCAAAAACTTTTGAGCTAGAATGTGATGCTTCTGGTTTTGGCATAGGTGTTGTGTTATTAGAAGAAGGTCACCCCATTGCTTACTTTAGTGAAAAACTTCATGGAGCTACTTGTAATTATCCCACCTTTGGCAAAGAACTCTATGCTGTTGTGAGGGCTCTTCAAACTTGGGAACATTATATTGTTTCTAAAGAGTTTATCATTCATAGTGATCATGAATCACTTAAATATTTGAAGAGCCAACACAAGTTACAAAAGAGGCATGCTAAGTGGTTAGAATTCATAGAACAATTCTCTTATGTTATCAAATACAAGAAAGGGAAATCCAATGTTGTGGCAAATGCTTTATCAAGAAAAAATAATCTTTTGGCCACTTTGGGAGCTCAAATTCTTGGCTTTGATAACATAACTGAGTTGTATGCTCAAGACCCTGAGTTTTCTCATATCTATGAGGAATGTCTCAACAAAGGTCAAGGAGGTTTTTATGTGAGAGAGGGATATCTTTTTAAAGAAGGAAAATTTTGAATACCTCAAGGATCACACAAAAAGCTCCTTGTCAAAGAAATGCATGAGGGTGGTTTGATGGGTCATTTTGGGGTAGAAAAGACTCTTGGCATGTTGAAAGAAAAATTCTTTTGGCCTCACATGAGGAGGGATGTCCAAAGACATTGCTACAAGTGCATCACTTGTTTAGAGTCAAAATCTAAAGCAATGCCTTATGGCCTATATACTCCTCTACATGTTGCTTCAACCCCTTGGGAGGAAATTAGTATGGATTTTGTCTTAGGACTTCCTAGAACTGCAAGGGGATTTGATTCTATGATTGTGGTAGTGGATCGTTTTAGTAAAATGGCTCACTTTATACCCTGCCACAAGGTAGATGATGCAAGCAACATTGCCAAGATATTCCTTAGAGATGTGGTCTAACTTCATGGATTACCTCGGGTTATAATTTCTGATAGAGATACAAAATTTCTTAGTCACTTTTGGAAGACCTTATGGTCTCGATTAGGGACTAAGTTATCTTTTTCTACTACTTGTCATCCTCAAACAGATGGCCAAACTGAAGTAGTAAATAGATCTCTATCAACTTTATTGAGGGTAATTCTAAAAGGCAACCACAAATCTTGGGATGAATATCTTCCTCATGTTGAGTTTGCCTACAAGAAAGTAGTTCATGGAACTACTAAAATTTCTCCTTTTGAGGTTGTTTATGGTTTCAACCCTTTGACCCCTATGAATCTAATACCTCTTCCAACTTCTTTTGACTTTGATCATCAAGATGGAGTATCTAAATCTAAGTTCATTAAAGAATTACACCAAAGGGTTAGAAATCAAATTCAACAACAAAATGAGAAATATGCCAAGATTCATAATAAGGGCAAAAAAGAGGTAATCTTCAATGAAGGAGATCTAGTTTGGATCCATCTTAGAAAGGAAAGATTTCCACATCTAAGAAAATCCAAACTCAATCCTAGAGGAAATGATCCTTTTAAAAGTTTTGTGGAAGATCAATAGTAATGCCTATCAAATCGATCTTCCGCCAGAATATGGCGTCCATTCTACTTTCAATGTGTCTGACCTTAAACCTTTTGCAGGCTATGACACTGATGATGATGAGCCCCTAGATTTGAGGACAAATCCTTCTCAAGCGGGAGGAGATGAGACGCAGGAGCCTAACACTATTGTACATCAAGGCCCCATTACTAGAGGAATGATCAAGAAGCTCCAACAAAGTGCCCAAGATTTTCCTTTAGAAGGTCAAATTCTCTTTACTATCTTTGAGTGGAAACCAGGAGATCAAAGAGAGCATTGCAACTTACGAAAGCAAGGAGAAGGATAGGATGGTCAAGTAAAGGAGAATAAAGGGGTAGAAATGTCCAATACCAAAGCCATATGTTGGACACCGCAGCATAGCATAGTTTTCATATTCTTCACGTGTATTAGTCTAGAAGCTTTTAGATTTCAGCACATGTATCACATACACTTACACGTGGAAGCATCTTTAGCACATTCACGTGGATATAGATCCACATTTCACGGAAACACTTTCCATCGCGGATCACACCAAAGGCAATGTGATTCTATCTATAAATCCCACTTGCATATGCTGTAAAATCACTTTTGGAAATTGAGAGATTATTTTGCTGATGAATCTTCCAGCTTTTCTCCACCGAAAGTCACTCATGCTTGTGCTTCTTTACATTTCTCCTAGCTTCCTTCCGAGAGATGGCCTTCTGAGCTAGTTTCCCTTCCACTAAAAGCACCTCAACCAGAACCTTCCTTCATTCTCCACAAACTCTGCCACTGCACTTTCATTCTCGTGAACCAGTTCCTCTTCCATTGTTGTCACTTACTCGGTCATTGCATCCAGATCTGCATCTGCATCCATGGTCATTCTTCACCAAGCTCACGGATCTGTTGAACAGCTCAATGGTGAAGCTATCAAAAACCCCAAAACGAACTAAAGAACATCCAAAACGGATGTTCGGAACTCCCAAAATGTCAAAAACATAAAAACACTCAATCTGCCACACATAATTCGCTCAGCGCACCCCCCTATGCGCTAAGCGAATTTTGTCTGTTGGGGAAGCTAAATTCTGCATATTTTGACAACCCAACACCCTGAAATTCGTTCTAGACCTCTTCCCCAGCTTCTAAGACCCCTAAATTGTGACATGGACCTACTTAAACTTATTTAAATGAGTTTTAGCAACTATGGATTGATCTTAGAGTGATTTAGAAATGAATTTAGTTCTAAAAACCTCAAACTCTATAACTTAAGACCCCAAATTCTATTATACCATTTTTATTAAGTTTTAGGCTAGTTTTATGATCTTAATAAGTCCCAAATGACTTGTCTAGACTACCTAAACAGATCAAATGCACCCCATACTCCTACTGCCCAAAATCATTCCCTCACTTCCCCTTAAACAACCCATAATGGTTCCTGTTTGCTAAACTATCTAGCTAATTACAATCACCATGAGACACTTTCCCTTCCAACACTCCCAAAAAGATGTTGGTGTTTGGTAAAATGAGTTTGGAGATATGGATCCATGAATGTCAAAGATGCCCCAGTTTTTAGGCATGGGTTTTGTTCAGGATAGGGAACAAGTATGGAATGAATTTATCGAAAAAGGATTACCCCAATTGGTTTGATTTTCTTTTGCATGCTTTTGGATAGTTAGGGAGTTCCCAAATAACACAAGCAAGAATAACTTTGGCAAGACCAATATGTTCTAGTTTGTGGCTTTGTGTTTATTACCACAGGTAGTGTTAGTGTTTATTAGAGCTAAACTCTTTTTCTTTTAAGGGAAGGCTAAAGGATGAGTATTTTCAAGTAATACGCACACACATATCTCAACAGAAAATGCCATTAGTTAATTAAAATCTTTGATCACAAAAACGTGTCATGATAAATTACTCAAAATGTGATGATTTCCTTTCAATTTTTTTTGAAGAAATGAAAAATGATAAATCCTTGAGATATATTTTTTTATATTTTCCTTTTATTGCATTCGTTTGTTTTTTTTTCAAGAAATTGAATTTAAAGAAAACTATCAATTAGGCCCCATGGGCTTAAAAATTAAGTTCTTGCTACAGTGAATGAAAATATTCAAAAATTAAGTTTGTCATTTTCATTTTTTCCTTGTGTTTTGAAATTTTGATTCTTTTTTTTCAAAAAACAATTTTTTCTTTTTCATAAAAAAATATTATGAACATTTCTTTTTTTTAAGACTCAAAATAGGTTACAAAGAATGATAATTTTTATATGAAGAAACATGTCTACACATTAAATCATGATCACCTTATTTTCAATAATCTTAACTTAGATGAGTTGCCCCTAGTTTCTTTTATTCATTTTCAATTTTATTTTTTTTTTGCTTAAAAGATTGTTTGTGATCACTTATAATGCTCCTTGTAAATTGAATTTTTTTTGGATAAAATGGGTAATGGAAAATGATGGAAAAGAAAACTATTTTCGTCATTTCATGTCATAAATGCTTCAGGAAAACAGTTTTATTAATTCATTTCACTAAAAAGTGTTTATTTTTCCTTATTTATTTATTCATTAAAGCGTGACATTTATTAATTCATTTTTGGTCTTTGGTTTTTATTCATTAAATAAAAACATGACAGATTTATTGTTATGTATAAAGAAAATGAAGAAAAAATGATAAAAATGTTGCTAATGCATATGATGCATGAAGATTCCTGTGCCAAATAATGATTAAAAGACAACATGTTTTATGCTTTTAAGGTAGGTCCAATGTCTTAAGGTCTAAGAATTGTATATGCAATCTCACAGGGAAGGCTTCCTAAACCTAAAATCAAGGCCACCAGAACTATGGCATTTTTCACAGCATTTTCCACAACAGTTGAAACGCAACTAGGTGTGAAATTACATGTGAAGAGAACAAACACTGATTGGGGTTCTCACGATAGCCAAATTGGAAATAGTCCAAACGTGACACCGCTGCACAACCCCTCTAATTCTATGCTACACTCAGACCTGGGTATAGGGTCCCACTCATGATATGCACAATAATAATAATAATAAAAACGAATATAAATAAATAACCAAAATATATAAAGACAATCATATATAATAAATAAAATAGAAAAAAATAAAATAAAATAAAATAAAGAAAAACCACATCAATTTTGCATATTTAATTAACAAGGCCTGATTCTCTAGTGTCCCCAGTGGAGTCGCCATCTGTCGCAACCGGGATCGCGATGGAACGACGAATCGAAAAACAAATGGGTTTAAGAAAAGATTTTGAGAGTCGCCACCATAATTTATTATGAAAATAACTATGGAAAAACCCTGAAATAAAAGCATGGTCTACGAAAAAAAGATTTTCAGGTTCGAGAATCGGTTACACGTAAGGAAGGTATTAGCACCCTAACGTGTCTGCCCAAAGGCAGTGCCTCTAATTAAATGTATAAAGTTGACGTGGTTTTATTAAAATATTTAATTTTCCCCGAAAATAAAAATAAAGTAAAATAAAAAAAAACTGCTAGGAAACAAAAACAAATATTTTTTGTTTTATGAACCCGATAAGGATTGACCTTGCTCCTACCTATATCCATTTATAATGGACAATCACATATCACGTAGTTCTTTATTTAGAAAAAGGTTTGTGAGTTTGTTTAAAAAAAATATTATAGATTGATTTAGATTTTTCAAAGTGAACCCAACAAGGATTGACCTTACTCCTACGTATCTCCATTCATGATGGAAAATCAGGGATCACGTAGTTCTGGTAAAAAAGAAAAAAAAAGTTTGGTTTATCAAAAATGACATTTTTCGGTTTTAAATACTTCGTATTTTTTGTTTCAAAAAAAAGGTAGGAAAAAAAGAAAAGAAACTGGCCATAGGCCGACGCGTACTTATATTCGAAAAGTTATGATTTTAAGAAAACATTACTTGTTCGTAATAAAAAAAATATCTTAAAGAAAATTTCAAAGTATAATAAAAAGAGAAAAATAAGAGTGTAGAGGTAACATACCTTTTTAGCTTCTGGAATTCCCTTAGTGCTTTTTCAGTGGTTGTTGTTGACAAAACCCTTATGTCTGAGAACCTATTTTTCTCTATACTCTCTCTTTCAATCTCTATTATCTTTAGGTGTTTTCCTCTATTTTTCGTCCCTTTTTTTCTTTCACAGAGTGCATATTTATATACACACATTGTAATATTATGACAATCTTGCCTTAATTGATAATTAATTGACAATGTACAAAATAGGGAAAGAATTGGTCTTGATTGCAAGAATTAATCAAATAATATTCCAGACATTGACTATAATAATTGTCAGAAAATTTGTCCATTTTAAAAAGAAATCATATTTTTCTCTTTATGAAGAAACTGATGCGGCAATGAATATATTATTTTTAATTATTGCTTATAATTATTGTCATAATATTGATTCAAATTATTACCATATTAAACTAATATTTCAAAAACATTCTAAAGTGATGTGTCATGCATTAAGGAAAATTATTTTATTATTTTCTTTTTCCTTTTTTTTCTTTACCCACCATTAACTATTATTCTCTTACTCTTTAATTTTGATTATTTACTTTCTCGGACGAAATTGGGTGTTGACAATAATTTTAATTGGTATTGATATGATAGTTAATTATAAAAGCTATATCATTCAAGAACATTATCGTGAGATGATTACATTGGAAGAATGTTTGGAATTAAAAATTCAAATAAAGTGAATATTAGGAAACAATTTGTACTATGCCAGGATAGACCGACCATCCAAAGAATAATGAGCGTTAGTGTTACACTGATCAGCCATTCTGCGTGTGTAGTTAGATCAGGTAATCATTAATGGATACTTAATACATTTAATGACTGTATCAAAGACAAATATATGGCACTTATTGGTGATTAACAAATTATATTGCAGAAAGAAATATCGTATTAAAGAATAATTAAGGGGCTGAACAACGGTGAGGCCTATAAATACAGGGTTAAATATCCAGGTAGAGATATATTATTCCCGATTACTATCAGAATATAGAAAAAGACATTATTTCTGACTTGAGCGTCGGAGTGTCTTGTGCAAGTACTCTCCCCCTCGGCTTGGACGGGAAGAATTTGGAGTAGGAAGATCAGAAGTCAAAAAATAAAGAAAACAACAATGAAAGAAAGGTGTGTTTCTCGACCCTACACAATTTTACCGAAACACAATTGATCAACAATTGTTTGATTGAGTGCGAAATATTATTGCTTTAACAATTCAAATACAGAAGCATATGACACAAAGTTTCTTTTAGAAGACAATTTTGAATGTTGAAAAAAGAGCAAAATTCAAATCAAGTCTGAGCTCGTTCAAGAAAGGAAAGAAGATATCCCAAAGAACATTAACAAATTTGGAATTGAAGTCTTGAAGAATGATATTGAAGATTTAAGCTGAAGAATTGTAACACCCCAAATTTTGAGATGCCACGGTTATTACAAAAATGAGTAAATTCAACTTTATCATAGCATGGAAACATATTTTTCAAAAACCTTAACCTTTAAATGTGTATAATGTTCAAAACATAATAGTTCCAAAAGCTTTATCCATTTAAATTTATCAAAAGAAATAATGGAAATAATGAAAGAAATAAAATAACTTCAATTACATTTAAATGTGTATAATATTCAAAACATAATAGTTCCAAAAGTATTATCCATTTACATTTATCAAAAGAAATAATGGAAATAATGAAAGAAATAAAATAACTTCAATTACATTGTCTTAAAGTCCAAAACATAATAAACTTTAAATAAAATCTCAAGTTTGTCCCCCATCCTCTCTTGAGTCTATCATGCCTTTGGAACATACGTAACATTTTTTGCTCATGTATAACACATTATACGATCATCGCCAACAATATCATTCACAAACACAGACACAAACACGTATGGGGTAAGCTAGTGATAAATCAATAATAAAATATCCAGATACATACATACTAATTATATCAACCAAAATCAACACCCCATACACGAAAGATATAACAATAGAATTCCTAATCCTCTAACATAACAAATCAATTGTTTTAAATTAATCGATCCTCGATCCTTGCACACCTAGACTGCAGTTTATCTGATCATTAATGCATATGTTGAACTACATCACTTAGTACCATTACTATTAATATAGTATGCCCCTAAACCTTCATCATCAACCATGATCACCAACACATGTACCTCTATCATGATTAACCCCATCATGATCACCACCATAAGCCTTCTTAAAACCATAGACACCATAGTGGAAAGAGTCGGTCCCACTCCTGTACCCTTCCTCACTGACTGTAGCTGCTCATACAGCCCAATCTGTAGCCTCCCCTACAAATATGTTCTAGTAGTCCTGCAATCCAAATAAGGAACATGACTTCCTCCACACAAGGACAAGGGAACCACCATTACCCCCACACAAGGAAGGTTTAATACCCGAACAACCATCTCTTTGCACACAAGGCAAAAGGAAACACTTATCTGCTGATGAAAATAGAATTTACTAGGTACAACAAGTAGACTTATCCCTAACTCTCATGCTCATCAACCATAGATTCAGGTATACCCCAACGCTCACACATGTTTTAATCTCAACCATAAGTCAAACTTGACCCTAAACATAACCACTAAACTCATTCTCTGATTATCACCACATTCCACAACTCCTTCAGCTTGGTCCACGTCCAAACTTCATCAAAAATCGTCATTTTTAACTAAAAAGCACTAGGATAATCGATTATCATAAGTGATAATTGATTATTCCCGAAAATTTCACAATTACACATAACATATTGTGATAATAAATTATCACTTAAGATAGTTGATTATTTTAGTGGCCCTAGCACGTCAAATTCCTAAATTCGTCATACATGAAAGGTTAATTGATTATCATTCCAAATAATCGATTATTCCTAAACAAAACTCAAAACAAATGCGCAGATAATTGATTATAACTAGTGATAATTGATTATTGCTGAATTAAAACACATCTTGGACATATTCAAAAGTTCAATAGATACATACATCAACCTTAAACCACAAGCAAACATACCCAACACATTATGTAAAGCTGCGAAAACGGGCCATCTGGCCTGACCCACCACGGGTTGGTGGTCACTTAGTGAGCCAACCCATCCTGACTCATTTATTAGCAAGTCAGAAAAATTTTAACACGGTTCGACCACCATGGGTTGGTAGGTTAAACAGGTTGGCTCACTAACTCACTTAATTGCAATTTTTTTAAATAAAAAAATTACAAATTGTTTGTAATTCAAATCTAAATAAATTTCACTCTCAAAATAATGTTAAACTCAAGACATTTCAAAATAATAAAAAAAAGTACAATACAATCCAAATGTCATCCAAAAACAAACACAAAAATCATACAAATAAGTTTCTTATATTCATCATTTTTGTGTCCTTTATCCATTTACAATATTAGAGTCTTGAATGGATAAATCCAAAATATTTTTCTCTCTTGAAGTATCTTATTCTTTATCTCCATCTACAATACAATAAAAAAACTGTTAACTAATAATATTGAAACACAAAGTAATAAATAATTAAATTAATTTCCTAGTACTAATAATAATGTTACATGTTAGTTCAAAACTGTGTAACCAATTTTGAGTTAAAATGATTGCCTCAACATTCTCTGGAAAAATGGAGGAACAATATTTGGTTAACACACGAGAACCAAGACTAAAGGCAGACTGAATAACAATAGTTGCGATTGGAATGCTAAGAATGTCACAAGCCATCTTAGATAAGTTTGGATAACGATCCCTCCAATAACTCAAAACATCCAACTTATCAAAAAAATTTGGATCAAGATTCCCTTCATGTAAATAAAGGTCCAATTCAGACCTTTCATGTTGGCTCAAATAATCCATATATTCCTAAAGCATCATGAAACATATTTAATATGTCATTCATCATAAGTAAGAAATAAAATAAAATAAGTTGAGAATGAAAAAATTACATCAAATGCATCCATCACTGGCTCATCATCAATAAAAGAAGGTTGTTGTGTTGGAAGGGAAACTTGAGAATTTGAAGTGTTTGACTCATTTGAATTTAATTTGACATATTCCTCAAACAACTTTTATTCATGTTATCCTTTTAAAAAATAATATTTTCTTCACAAGTAGAAGGATTAATCTTTCTATAACAAAATCGAATTGCTTCAAACTTCATCAGTGGATCAAGAATAGCTGCAATAACAAGAATGTCACAATATTGATCCCGATACTTAATAAACTTGTTCAATGACATATATTTAATCATCGGATCATCATTTTTAACATTTTCCCTCAACAAACATTCAATTTTCCAAATTTGCATGAAGTAACAATTAGAAGTTGGATAAGAAGAACTTGAAATCAAATTAGTCATTACATAAAATGGCTTCAAGAACTCACATTTTTTCAGCCCTTTTCCACTCACCATTTAAGAGACAATGAACATAAGATAGTTAGAATTTCATCTAGTAGGAACACCCATTTGCAAACCTACTTTGGAATCAATACCCCTTACTTGAATAATACATTCTATAAATGCAATTTTTCTTGCCTCTAATCCTCTCACATATTTTATACTCTCTATAATCTTTTGCAAAGCATCAGAAGCCACCTTTAATCCCTCTTGCACAATAATATTCAAGACATGTGCACTACACCTTAAATGAAAGTAATGACCATTACATATCAAACTATTTTGCAATTTTAATTGCTTACTCAAAATTTTATGCAACACCTCATTGAAACTAGCATTGTCTAATGTGATAGATAAAAAAATCTTCCTATCTATTTCCCAGTCAAGCAACAAAGCAAAAAAAATTTGTGCCAAATCATGACCAGTATATGGAGGTTCCATTTTACAAAAGGCAATAATCTTACTCAACAACTTCCAACCAGCATCAACAAAATGAGCAGTCAAATAGATAAATCTTTCTTGATTTATAGAAAAGTCCAACAATCAGATGTTAAACAAAATCTACTATGAGATTTACGCATTGCAAGTTTCATCCTCTCTTTGTGTTCATGAAATTTCTTTGAAATATTAGAAACAACTGTATTCCTACTTGAAACTTTTATATATGGATTTAGATATATAAGTAATTCTTTAATCCACTTATATTCAAAAAAATTATATGGAAGCCCATGTTGAATAATAGCCACTAAAATAAGGTCAATCATCATTTTCCCAGCAAGATCAATCATCATTTTCCCCACATCATTGTTAAGGCCCCTATTTTTGTTCCACCAGCAACATATTGTACACCACATCCATTGCACTTTGCCTTTCCTTTACCATCTTTAATACCAATTTTCGTAAAATGATCCCAAACTTTTGAAGTACTTATCTTAGGTCTCTTACTTTCTCTATCCAAATCCTTACCATCATTCTCAATATCTTTCATGGTTGGTGGCAAATAATCATTCAAATTATCATTTACGGTTTCAGAATTCATTTTATTTTTTAATAAAATGGAACTCCCAAGACTGTCTTAAGACTCAATTACCTAAATAAAAGATACAAATAAAATATTACATTTTGGGGATGCAAAATCTTAACAAACCATATCATCAAAATCTCAACTTTTAACATATTTATTAAAGCAATTTAATAAAACTACTACCACAAAAGATATAACTAATATTGACATATATTTCAATTATTTCCTATCAAACCTATATATAATCATATTAACTATTTACAGTGAAGGAACTAATTTGCACTAGTAGCATTTTGAAGTTTATTGTTTAGAAAGAATAGCCAGAGGAGAGGAAAGTAATTTTATTGCTTAGATATATAATCTTTCTCATTCATCACTTTTGATTTGGGAGAAAAGTCATTCTATAATTTACGAATCTACCAATATAGATAACTGGAAGATGTACTCACATTTACTGTCCTTTTCAAACGAAATTGTCTAAATAAATTATAAAACTGCAACCACAATTACTGGAAATCTATTTAATGAAATACTAAACATCAATTCTTGTACTAAAGTATAGTTGACCCAACTAAAGCTATCAACAATTCATCAATTCATTTATGTTCAAACATCCATATTTATCTTCGAAATATTTATTAATTATAATGCATCACAAAATCAGATGTTCATCCCTGATTTATCATTTAAGTAAATCATCACACTTGCAACGATTTATAAGATCAAACTTGGACCTTATGTCTGCATTTACACATAAATTTGAGGATGATAAAGGGGTTTTCCTAATTAGTTGCCATTTATATTTTTTAAGGGTAGGAATGATCAACCAAGTGTTCAACAACCCATGTAGAAAAAATTGAATAAAGGAAATTGCAAGTGTCACCAAGTACAAAGAAAGGTGTGATGGAAATAAATGAGAACAAGAAAATGAAAGGATAAATGGGTAAAGGTTTTCCTTCATAATACAATACCATATGGATAAGCTATGCCAGAAATTAGAAAATCAAAAGAGAAATAAGATATTGGAACGAAACAGTAGCACTTGTACATGAGGGAATGCAACAACTAACCTGGGTTAGGGGTTGAGGATGATCAATAGTGAAGTGAGAGAACCATAAGAGCAAAGCAGATTCACAAGAGCAACATGAGGTTTCGTTTCGTATTGAGTCACAACGAGTGAGCAGAGTATTTTTTTAGTGTTTCATAAGATAATAAATTAATAAATAAAATTAGGTGGGTTGGTGAGCCAACCCGGCTCACCACGGGTTCAACTTGGATGAGCCGGATTTAAAAGAGCTGGGTTAAAAATTGACCCACATAAAAAAATACATTTTTTTTCAAACCCAACTCGGCCCGAACCCGTAGTGGACCGGGTTGGCCCCGGGTTCTAACCCATTTTGACAGCACTAACATTATGCATGTATTCAGACCTCATATACCCTTATGAACATGCCCTAATACATTTATTACATCACTTGAATCATCCAAAACCCGTCATTATGCATATTATAACCCAAACAAACCAATATTTTACATATGATTATCATATCATCTTTATAACATCTATTTGCATCGTAAAAACCCCTAAACATCATAAATTTGTTCCCTTTTAGCATTAATACCTATGATGGGATAACCCAACCAAACCATACATACTTTCATAGGGAAAACCCAACACAAATATTACATAAACCCTACCCTCATGCATACACAAACCCTTACCCAACAATAACCATAAATAATTATAATCAGAATCGTGTACACATGCATCAAAAGAAGGATTATCAACCAAGATAATCAAGAACATATAACATACAACAACATGCAAAAAAAGATAAGCTTCCCCATACTTTGACCACTTCTAAGGCTTTATCTAAGATTCCAAAACACCACCAATCTTCCCTTGAACTAAGGTTTTTTGCAGCTCTTCCTCTTCTCTCCTAGAAAACGTCTCTCTCTCTCTCCCCCTATCTCTCTCCTTTTTGTTTTCAAACATAGAGTAACAATATGAGCACCTTTTTCTTCTTCTCCTTTTTTTTTTATCTCTTTTCACTTTATCTCTATCATTTTGGTTAAAATAAGATATCTCAGTTAATCTCTATAAACCACCAAGATTTCCTCTTCTATTTTCTCTCAATTGCTTTTTAAAATATTAACAACTACTAAATCTTACAATTATCAATGTAATCTTCTTTTACATTTTCAGATTTTATATTATTTTGCATACCTTTACTTTCTACACCCACTAAAATAATTTTTGCACCCTATAGTAAAGGTAAAAGACCCTTTTGTCCCTATGCCAAAAATAAAATTAAATTCTAAGTTTCTCCTAAACTCTTTTCTCTAAGAATTGAACCTACATCCATTCAATCCTAAACAACATTCCTACCAACAAACCAGCACATCACTTTGGTAATATTACATACACACACAAATCACCAAATTAATAACATATCAATCATGTGTTACACTTTATCAATAAAAATAAAATTAACATAGTAATTATAATTCTAAGAAACACCTGAACATTAAACACCAATTACTAAGTAATAATACTCAAATCTCAAACCCACTTATATCCTAATTATTACATTTTTCTCGGGTCTTACAATAATCAAATTAAAGAATTGATGAAGTCATTCTATATCAAGAAGATTATGATGAAGCACTACAATTAAAATTTTCAAAGGCTATCAAATGTGACAACTATATAAAGGATGGAAAGCCATACGAGAAGATCAACGCAACTATATCTGAAATACTAAACTGTTAAGAAATTGTTATGTCAATATTGTTTAATGATATTGGGTTAAAATTTACATATTGTATATCCTTTATTGACTATAATTGTAACATGTGAGCTGAATTGTGCACTCCTACTGTGAAAGTGTTTTAATTATTCATTATACTCGATAGTGCTTAATCTCATGGAAGATTGAGAAAGATACCTGGAAAGGTTGATACTTAGTGTAGCTTGGAGAGGTTGAATCTCATGTAACTTGAAGAGGGTGATACTTGTTACTAATTAAATGTGTTGATTAGTGAAATATCTTAAGTTGGTTGCTTAAGAGACTGGACATAACTTAAGGTGGAGGTGAGCTAGTATAAATCTCTTGTGTGCATTTTCTCTATCCTTGCTCTTTACTTTGGAAAGTTTGTTTCTTTTATGCACATAATATTTGAATTTGTTTAATGCTCTGTTCTCTCCCCTTCTAGAGCCATATTACACCAACAATTTCCTATCAAGAGGACACGAATGATTCACTTTCTTGTAGCCTTCTTTTTCATATGATTATTCAACCTATTAATTAAAAGCATAAATTAAATTACAAACAAAACCCAAAATTATATTGACTTCCCCAATAACATATGATCCTCTCATTCTCAAATGTCATGAATATATTTCCTTTAAGAGAAACATAATACTTAGATAAAATATCATCCTTTTATTGGTTTTTAATTTCACAATTAGAATCGATGCAAACATCATGATTGGTTGCTATCAAATGACGTGCCAATGAGACATTTGATGAAAAACTCTTCCTCACATTGTTGGATGGACAAAACTACAATATGTGCATGATCATAACAAATATATTTATTATTTTATTTTTTTGTCCTTTTTTTTCATTCACTTCTATTTTGTTTATTTCTCCTTTTCTTTTTCCTTTTATTTTTTTCATGAATTTTCATTTTCCTAAACTCCATCTTTTTCATTTCATTTTCGCTCAATTCCTTTTCTTCCATTTCTTTTTCTCTCAACGCCTTCTCTTCCTTTTCTTTTTTTCTCAATTCCTTCTCTTCCGTTTCTTTTTCTCTGAACTCCTTCTTTTCCATTTTCTTTTATGCATTAATTTTATTTTTTTTGCTAACTTTCCATTTTATTCTTTTCTCCATTTATCTTTCTATTATCACAATTACAATATGCCTTTTCTAATACTCATCTAACATCATTTCTTTATCTCTATATATACGCTCTTTCTTTTCCCTAGTTCTTCTTTCCCTAAGTTGTTATTTTAATTTTATCTTAATTTATGAAACAAAATCATCAATAAATATTTTTTTATATGCATTAAGTTAAGGGGAAACTTTAAAACTAGTTCCAACCATAAGTCCAAAAATATTTAAACAAATGAAAGTGAAAAAAATAACTCACTAAATATCAAAAGTCAAACTCTATTACTAACTAATGAAAACAATTGGGGGAAAGGCGTTCTGATATCAAATTTGGAGAAAGATATTGAGTCACACTCAAGAAAGTGTGAAGGTGAGTGATAAGACATATTGATCGTTGCGAGTTACCTTGATAAGGTCAAATTTAGATTATTATAACTTCAAAGTTCTCACAATGAGAAACCTATTTTGTTTCTATCAAAACTCATATATTTGTCATTACATTATTGGTACTTCATTCTTATAAGGGAAACTATAAAAGACTCTCTCAATTTCACATAAAGTCTTACTAAGTAGTCTTTATTATCCACTAGTGTTATCTTTTGTTCCTATTAAATGGATAGTTATTTTCCACCATTAGAACATAAGTGATTCACCTTCCTCTAGCTTTTTATCTCTCCATGTGACTATTCAACCTTTTTAAAACATAAAAAAAATTACAAACAAAACCCAACATTATATTGATCCTCTTAATATTATTATATCAAGTAGACTCAAGCATATGATGGAGACAAAGTGTATTGACATATGACAACCAATCTAGATAAATATATGAATTATATCTTAAAGGGAGCACATTCCTTACCCATTTATAACCTTGTTAAGACAATCTTTGAAAGAAAGAAAAAATCATGGTTTGTTGAACAAAACATTAAGATAAAGTGCATGTTGTACGACATCATTGTCCTAAAGATGTTGCTACCTTATTAGGAAAAATGAACAAAAGTCAGTTGTGTATCATATCCAAAAGGATAATCGAAAAAGTTCTAAATTTAATGTTTAATAGATAACAACTTCTTAACTTGATTAATAACCAATATCATAAATACTTAAGGTTTAATACCTATTTTGATCTCTCTGTTTGTTAGGTTTGTTCAAAGTGGTCCTACCTTTTTTTCAGATGTTCACAGTTGTCTCATATTTTGTAAAAACATTTCAAGTTGGTCCTTTTTGCTTACGGTGTTAAAAACGCTAACGGTGTAATGTCCAACTTAGCCAACGGTGAATGACTTGTCCAATTTTTCATTATGTAGAAACTGTGACCCAATTGACGTGACAATGTTAAAAGGTTGCTCGACGCCGGAGTAACGCACACTAAAATTCACTACTTGCTCTACTCTCGCCTTCGGTGTTGTGCTCTGACTTGAGACCTACTATTGTGGAAGTGAAGTTGTTAGGATTTGACCCTTTGAAAGTTGAGTTTCGCTCTGGCGCTTTAAGCTGAAAAGGCTGTTTCGAAACCCCTTTGGGATGCCAAAGTTGACTTTTTGAAGAAATGGGTAAAATTCAAGTTTTTCCATGTGAGATTTTTTCCATCGGTGATTTGAACTCCATCACTCCTCTTACACTTTTCTCTAATAGTTGGAGTTTTTTCTT